>JAGXOD010000033.1:677500-1277500 GCA_020368025.1 Brachyhypopomus occidentalis
CTCTGCAGCCAATTAGCCTGCCATAATTACCCAGACTCCCATTGAGCTTTCAATCAGAGCCGAGCAGCACAGGAAGTCAGAAGAGGGAACTCTCCACTGAGCCCGCCCCCTGCAGCCCGACCAATTAAACCCACTCTTACTCTCTAATATTAGACAAGGCCAAATACCCCCCCCCCCGCAGTTTGTCATTATCACTCTCTCATTCCATGGCTCTTATTCTGTGACTGTTGTTTACACATAGTTATCCGTTTTTCTCTCTTTCCCCCATCTCTTGCTCTTTTCCTCATCTTTCTCTTCTCTTCTCCCTCCCTCTCTCTCTCTCTCTCTCTCTCTCACATTAGTGATTCCCTCTCTTTTGTCTTCCCTGCTGATCACCGCAGGGCTTTTAGAGAGGCGGGGCGCGGTGTCCGCCCTGTGGGCAAACGTCTCTGGGAGAGTGGCGAGCACCCGTGCCATGGCCTGCAGCCCCTTCGCACTTCCGAAGCGCGGCTGGCGACGCCCGCGGGAGGCGGAGCGGCTTAATCTGATGCAAACGAAATGCGCTTTAGCGACAGCCAGGTGCCCCCGTGTCACGCGGCGGCCACGTGGGGCGCACGTGACTGCCACGCTCCGCATTCATGTGCCCACGTGTGACATTGCAAAGCGACGCACGTGTTTATGAGTAAATGGGGGGGGGGGGGAACAACATTTCTGTCTCTGCTACATGCACAATACAAAACGGAGCTTCGGGCTTGTGTCAGATGACTGGAGACGTCACAAATTTGGACGTTTGCGTCCTTGCACTCGAAGCAGGTTCAGTCCACACCACCATCAAATGGACTTAATGTCAAAAGATTTTGGATGAAGCCGGTAATCTGAGGAAGCACCTCGGCTCGCCGATCGAGTCGCAATTGATCAGACTGGGTCAGAGTTCAAGTCAAAAGAGAATAAAATGCTCAGAAAAAATCAGTTTATTTCATATTGTTTCCACAGTTGAACTTGGTTTAAGGAGGGCCAGACATGTTGCCTCTCCTGTGGGCTGTAGGGGCGGGGTTCCCTGGGGGGGGGGCGGGGTTCCCTGGGGGGGGGGTTCCCTGGGGGGGGGGGGTTCCCTGTGACTCAGCTCCTCCTGGCGGCCTTACCTCTGTGACGTCTTCTTATATTTCCTCCTGTGGCGACACAGAAACAGGCAATTACAACCCTCATCAGAGCACAGCAGGCAGCCAGACCTTCAGCAGAGCGACCCACTCCACACACACCGCTCACGTCCACAAGCCACGTCGCCCGCACCTTAGCGCGTCATGCTAACAAACTTTGCCACCACTCGCCTGTGTTATACATATAAGGGGATGTCTAAAAATGTAACCTACAGATTTTTATTCATTTTTTGATTGTTTGCTTTTGTGATTGAAAGGCGTGCGATTGTAAGGGCTTCACTCTGAGCTCCTGCTAAGGCGGTGCAGTCTTGGATTCCCTTTGTACTTCATTAGAGCAGTTTGACAGCACGTTACTGTGCCACTCGATCGAGCGGTGAAGCTGATGCCGCTAAACAGCTCTCTAAATAGGCTTCCCTAAAGACCGTTAATGACGGCAGGACAGGCTAGCAATTAGTCACGGGAAAAACCTGGACGCCTCGTTCACCTGTCGTCTTTATCAGCGGCTCGTCACGCCTGTGACGGTCGGCCCTCACGTCAGCCGCGCATGAATCAAACAGCTGATCTCCCACTTTCGCTCTCTATCTCTCTATCTATCGTCTAGTTAAACCTCCGAGCAAAGCTGTCTTTGCATGCGCTCTTAGACCTCGTTAATACGCTGCAGCTACGTGTCCTGCATCGGCAGGGACGCACACGACGCGCACGCACAAGCGCACGCGCGGCGAACGGCCGCCGGTCACCTGCATGAGGGTGTGTGTGTGTGCGCGCGCGAGGCTTTTTGTTAGATTAAAAGCCACCGTTATCTGCCTCACACAGGGTCGCACTGCTAGACTCTCCTCCTCCACATACGTCTGCCCCAGCACAACCAGGCTTGTTGTTCTACTTATGATGGCCTGAGCAGTGCCACAGAATTGCACAACAACCACCACAAACGACTATTTGTTTAATCATTTATAGCTTTTTTTTTTCTCCTCGGGGCAAACAAAACCGTGAGTTTAAGTATTCTTTAAAATTGCTTAGATTTCTTCTGAGAGTCATGACTGCTTACGCTTAAGACTGATGAAATGCGGAATGTTTTTGAGGATGTTGGTGGTATGGCCTTTGATGTAGCTTAGTTTAAATCTAAAGCCTCTTATAATGATCTCAGTTACATGAGATAAAGGCATGGCGATAAACGAGAATAGGAAACATAGCCGTCAACCAAATATACATGAGAGCCCACGTAAGTGGAACAGATTACCTTTAATCTGCCTTTCCACAGACAACAGAGGCAACACACACACAAACACACACACACACACAGGTTTTTAACGTGGTCAGCAACACAGAACACAGAGACAAAGAGAGAAGCAGGAAGAGGTGACTGTTGCCTGTCAAACACGTCTTGAGTAAACCAGATCACCAGATGATAAAGATCTGTGACCCTCAGCAGAAATGGCTGTTGCTCTCGGTGGATGTTTGACACCAACGTGCCTCTCTCAGAACACTGCCATCACAGTAAGAACTAGCTTTCCTAAAATATTTTTTAAAATATGGGTTGGGGCTGTGATCTAAGAGAAGAGCACCCCCCCCCCCCACACACACACACACACACACGCACACACAGAACTTCTCTCTCTCTCTCTCTCTGTTCTTTTCATCTTCACATACACACACTCAGAGGAAATTGCATTTCATTCACTGAAACCTGGATCAGGCTGTTCTGAAGGAGATCCACCCTCCAAACACCACCACCACCACCACCAGCACCACCACCACCACCACCACACTGCTGCATCCCAAACCACTGCCAGCTGGAACAGGAGACGAGTGGATCAGAGAGTGCACCTCCTCTCACCTCCGTCTCAGGGCGAGGGGTCTTATTGCCATGTGCACAAGGCAAAACCTGTACAGCAGTCTTAAGACAGGCTGAACGGAATCAATCACCTTTGGTTGCCAGGCGCAGCTACGACTGTCCTGTATACCTCAACTACCCAGAATGCTCTGTGAGGACTTTCACATCGTTTGTGAGAGTTCTCCAGGCAAAGCTGTAAAACAGTGCTTACGAAAGTACCCTCAGTTCTATTTGTCTAGGTGTTTTAGCACTGCTGCAGTCACTCTTTCTCTCTGTGCGAAAATCACAAACACACACACACACACACACTCTCGTGCACAGGCAGGGAGACCTGTTGAAAAGAAGGCTACTTACAGTCCTCTGAGCCGCAGCCAAATCTTCTCGATCTGGTCGGGTTGGAGGTACTTCAGTGAGGTGTTCTCAAACTCCTCGATCTCTTTCGTGGGGGACTCCATAGCCAGGGGACGGAGGCGGGCGTGCTGGACTCTTCAGGACGCTGCGGCTGGAGTGCCGCTCCTCCCCACCTCCTCTTCCTCGTCCTCGTCCGCTCTGCCGACAGGTCGCGTGCTCCGAGCGCCGTGTTGCCGTGGAGGGGGGAGTGACGGGGTAGGTGAGCGTTAGCATGCTCAGAGAGCAGGAAGTCTGGAACAGAGCCATGTGTGCACGCTCTCTTACTCACTCTCTCTCTCTCTCTCTCTCTCTCTCTCTCCTCCTCCTCAACTCGCTCTCCCTGTCAGAGCGCAGTCCAGATTAATGCGGCGCACAGAGGCAGCCGCCAGGCGGTGGGGTAGAGGGGGGGAGAGCCAGCAGGAGCCAGGGGCAGATAGGGGTGGAGAGAGAAAGGGCGGAGCGGTGGACAGGGTGGAGGGACGTCTGCAGGAACGGTGGGGCGTGGGCTGATCGACGATGGCAAAGCGCGCCCTCTTTTTAAAGCGGAGATCAGAGAAGTGGGGGGGGGGGGGTGGAGGAGAGAGAGAGAGGGTTGGAGAAGTGCAGAAACACAGATATGTGTTCTTTACAGATGGAAAGGAAGTAGACAGCTAGGGCTGGGGGAGGGGCGTGTCTGATGGGGTCTTTAGGCAAGGGCAGAGAGAGCTGGGCGGACTCGCGCGGACTCGCGGCTCCTCGCTGTTGCGCCCAACCTGACTGAGCTCAGCACACCTGCTCGCCCAGCCGAGAGTTGGGGTCGGCTTGTCGTGACATCGCAGTCACTTCCTGTCTGTGAGAAAACACTCGTACGGTGGTGACCTTTCGCCCGCTGCCGTTGGTGTTTAGCAGAAGCTGTGAATCACCAGCTGAAGAGGAAGTTCCCTCCCACGCCACCACCGGTGCTCCAAAATGTATATCGCGGTGAGCCAGGTGACCACGCCGGGTTACGCTGCGAAATAACCAGCCTGGCGTTCACGCACAGCGCCGCGGCTGTGAAACTCGCTCCTTCCCTTCGGAAGGATGTTCACGCTTCTGAAACGCTGAGATCCGTCTCCCAGCTCCGCGAAAAGTTTGCGATAAGTTTTTCAGATTAATTATAACCTCTGTGGTTGGAGTAAAAACAAATGATGTAGGGTAGTGCAGTATCCTGCTACAAAGCGTGTAATGGTTGTTGCTCTTTAAGAATTCTGTTTGGCCCAAGGTCACCGTGGCCTGATGAGAAGCCCAGGTCTATTATGAACTTCCAAATCGGTGTCTTCTATTGCGTCTTCCCCATTTTCGCCGGTGTGCCCCATATTATTATATCCGAGTTCTAATCTGCTTCAGGTGCAGAACTAGATTTCCATTTAATGTTTCCAGGAGCATTTCCATAAACAGAATAGTTTCTTATGAGTCCACTAAAAGACCAAGCCCAGAATCATACAGTTCTAGCCACTAGTAATTACATGCATTCTGCTAGAGAATTTAAAATGTGATTGAACCCTCTTGAGCTCCTGGGTAACCACCTTAAATCAAGATATCCGTCTTTACTTCCTTTCATGTTTTCTTTCTTTCTTTCTTCTCTCTTTTGGGGTTTTCTGTTACTCATTTTTTTCCATCTTTCACTCAGCACTCTCTCTCTCTCTCTCTTTCTCTCTCTCTCTATCACCTCTGCCTCTTTCTGTGCACAAAGAACTTGGAGTGCGAATCAACTCCAGGGGGTTTTTCAATTACATGATGCAGGTTAGTAGGGATAATGCCAGGGTCTCAGGGGAGAACCACCACCACTATCCCACTTTCATCTATTAAAACGTGTGTGTGTGTGTGTGTGTGTGTGTAGGACAAAGAGAGATTGAGACTAAACCCCCCCCATCGAAGCTCTTCAAAGGTCTGTCGTGATGAGATCCGCTCTTCAGTCGCTCGGTATCTTTTAGGTTCGACTGACAGAATAGACTCTGTGCAAAAACGCTGAGACACGTCTGCCGCCGTGGTCTCACGTGACCAGGCCACACGTGACTGCTTGACCGCAGACAGCCCTTGCGCACGCCACCGGCAACCGCGGCGCGAACGCATCGCAGCGACATCCCCCAAACCACGGGCGAAGCTTACGCGCTGGTCGTGCGAACACCCAGCCACACACACAGACAGGAAACCAAATGCATCACATCGTTTGCAGCTTCTCACTGCGGGACCCTTCTCGTCTTACTACAGGGAAATGCTTACTAAGAGCTCCTGGTGTAGTTTCTGGAAGCCAGGAAGAGCCGCTTTTGTTTACATTCTACATTTCGACCTAAAAGCAAAAATGTGCACCATCACCAGAACTACCCTCTTAATCAGCCGAGGCTTAACAGGACGAGGTGTAAGGGAACTTGTGACCCTCAGCGAGAACACACTGGCGTTGTCTCTCTTGTACTTTTCCATTCCTTAGGGGTTTGTTTCACAACAATATTTCTAGTAGTCGCTATTAAGATGTGGTACAAATTGATGCTAGGTTTGTCTAGGTTATAATAGGGTCAGGGGTGACAATGACGCATTCCAGCGGATCAATATAAGAACCTTGATTCTAAATCTTTATCTGCTGTTCAGACACGAATGGCCACCCAAACACCACATACACCGAACCCCTTTGCCTACGACAGCTCCACCTTTTGATCTGTTGGCCTGTTATATTTGGAGATGTTTTTTTGGCCAGCTGAGACCCTCTTTAGGGTCAGGGGGTCCCGACACACATCACAGCGTACAAAGGCAGGGCATCTCAAATGTCACGCGCCTCACCGCGGCAACCATGTCGACAAAGCAAAGGTCTCACAGGGGGACGTTTGAGTTGCTCGTCGTCTGAAATGGTTACCTCAGAAATGTGAAAAGGGTTTTATGCAAATTAGCTTGTGTGAGTGTAGAAGCTTAAGGACTTTGGGGTTTCAGGTGGAGGTTGTGTGTCATGCTGACAGGCCCTACTGAAAGAAGAAACATATAAGAGCTCATTAGCTAGAAGGAAATGATGATTTTTACTTGTAGCATGCAAGGAATGTGTCTCTTTTGTTTAACGTGCCAGCAGTAGAGGTAGCTTCAAATTTACAAGCCCTTTGGCATCACACAGGGGTATGTGTGCATACCACACACGCACCATCCTATATGAGTCATGGGAATGTGGTATTTAAAAAATGTTGAGGTCTTTCTGTGATTAAAATATTTGCAAATCATCAGAAGGAGACTGAAATTAAACTTTAACTCATTCTCAGTTCTGAATATTTTTGTCTCCTGATATTCCTAATACACAAATGAATCAGGAGAGGGAACTATGAGCTATTCTCCTCGTCCGACATAGAGGACAGAATGAGTGACGCACCGAGCAAGTTTGACACCAGTCAAACCACGAAACTTCTTCGCCTACGACTATGACAGACTTAACTCATATTACAGCCACAAATGTTTTGAACCACACAAACCCACATGCTAACAACACATGAGCCAGTCATGGGCTGAGCGTTGAAGTGTCTGGACCGTTAGCATTTGTCATTAGCGTTTCAGTTCAAACCGTTAGCATTCGCCATTAGCGTTTCAGTTCAAACCGTTAGCATTCGCCATTAGCGTTTCAGTTCTAACCGTTAGCATTTGCGTACATGCTACACCTGTGGCTTTTACTGGTGAAAACAGCTACGGGCAAAATCTCTGCATAGGCAAATGGATCTTACTGCTATGAAACGCATATCACCAGCCTTTGCTGCGTGCTAAAAAATGCAAGAGCTCATTTGCATTCACACGCTGCCTGAAATTGAATCTGCTCATTGGAACAATGTTTCACTTTGAGAGGCATGCGCCTCACGTCGCCATCAATCACAGGATTTTCGTTCTGATTCTGTGGGTTACCCTCACTGCCTGGGCTCGGCCCGAATTGGATCCCGAGAGCAGGGACGCAGGAAGGAGGCCCGTACAATCGGGCAAAACAATCGCACTGTGTACAGTAAGGTCAAAGGTCACACTTCACATGATCGCAGACCTTCTAGGCTGGTGGACTGCGTTTTTACATTAAGGCCAGAAAGTGGGTTCATGCTAAATGTCCCCCATCCTCCAACCCACCCCCCCCCCCCGACGCAGCCATGACACACAACAGCTGCCCACATGCACAGTGGCGGCCGCCGGCTATTGGCTCCTGTCTTTAAGGAACGAGCAGCCATTTGGTTCACCTCAAACCAAGTCTGGCAGCGTCTCCGAGCCTGAGCTGCTCTAACTGAGCGTGCGTATTGACCGGAGGGTGTGATGAACAAGCCCCAGGTCGCACTCCATCGCGACCTCGGCGCACAGCCGTCAATTGCGGTCAATTTATGCTGATTATGTAGCGCCGCGGCGACGATACCCACTTCCACAGCGCGGCCATCTTGAGGGATGTGATTATGCAGGTCAAAGAGGGGTCACGTCGCCCAGCGAGACTTTGCTATCTCCAACGGGCAGAGGAAAATGACCCAAAGAGCAGGATTGCACATCATACTGATAGCATTCGTCTGTCCAACTCTGACGTTCCTTCTTTGTCCCTCCGTCATCCTATAGAAAATCCATTAACTCCCATTATTGATTTGGAATTGCTGCTCATTGAATTTTCAATAATGCATTCACAAAAGTGACATCGGAATATTCGGCTGATGACCTACCAGCGCATGGTGATTGGCTCACAATGCCGTTAACTTACAGGGAGAGGCGGGACAAGTGAGAAGGAAAGGGGGATTCTGGGATTGCTGCTTCTTAACCAAATGCCAGAAGGCAGACTGGAACATTGTGTGTCTTCATAGTTTGTTCCACCACTTCATCCTAAGAACAATTAATTATTATATAGTCTGTGTACGTGTGTGGATACACAGAGTCCTCTCATCATGGAGTTTGTCTGTGTGGAAAGGTTCTTCTGCTAGGTTTTTGCCCCGATGTGATTAAATCTTCTTTCAGAATAAGCTTCAAACAACTTTCAAGATCAATGCTGAATGTCTATAAAAAGTGATTAACAGTATGGATCATGTTCAAGTACTGCTCACTTCCGACATTGTCACACACGGGGCACCTGTATATTATATTCGTTTCAGGAAGAAAAAAGTCATTCTCATTCTTCTCCCATGACCTCAAAGGTGGTCAGTAGATCAACAGATCTATTCAGCTGTGTGTAGACTTATTGAGTGGATCTTGCATGCAGATCACCCCATCCAACATCACCACAGGGCAGTTCAGATGGCTGAGTGGTTAAGTCAATGGCTTTCACTGACTGTGTAGGGGGAGTGTGACATTTGCACACACACACACACACACCCCTCACACACACACACACTCGTATGCTTCATCTTGCCAATAGCTTTGTAATGAGGTGCAAGTGTTTGAGGCTGAGTTCTCTAATCTAAGCATGCAAACGTGGTGTAACAGTGAATGTAAATGCTGTTCAGTTCTTTGCCTTCAAAAAAAGAACGCAAACGTGTTTGAATACCCACCAGTCACCCTAAAGCCACATTTCGGATTTCACCTTAAACAGCTGTTGAGTGTTCGGGGTTTTCTGAAACACACTGCAATCTTAATTCATCACAAAAACAGCCACAAGAGAATTCGCATTATCAGCTGTTGAGCTCTCTGATGGACTCCCACCTCCTTACACATAGCGCGCACATAAGGTAACGCCCTCAGAATAACCTCATCAGGAGCGGAACGAAGTATTGTGGAATGGACCGGCCTTTAAATATGACCTCATCACGGGAGAGCTTTAGATGAAGGTGGTCAGTGCCAACAATATTACCCCACCCCCCCCCCCGGTTCATTCGTGCTCCGCACTGCAGTGTGTTCGGGGAGGGCTGATTCTCTGGAGGGGGTATATGCCTTGTGCTGGATGCTACAAAATGATCCCACTGATTGAAGAGGTTGGGAGGAACTGCGGTGGACAGTTTGCCTGACCGCCACAACAACAGACTCTACTCTGCTTTATTACATGCACTGAAACCACCAGGTGTAGCACGCGCATGTTTATGAGTGCCTTTAACTAGCCTCTGCAATGCATATGCAGTCATGCTGAAGACAGACTGCATGTTTACCTTATTGCCACAGCGTTTGCGAATTCTGATGCAACCAGGACCTCGTGGTGTTAAGCTCTCTGATCTTTACAGCTGAGACTTTATTTACCGTTTATTTATTCATTCATCATCCACGGAACAGAGTCTCGTGTAGGACAGATGTAGCAAACCTACATCATGCACTGAGGCCCTTTCTCCAGGCCTGCCAGGAAGTTGGGCCAGGCATTTCAGGATGGAAGAAAGAGAAAAGCCTTCAGAGCTGGTGGCTTTTCGCTTTTGTTTGTTTTCACACGCATGTGTGTGTATGTTTCAACACTTTATGATCCTAATGGCGTCCGACAGCGACGTACCACTGCACGAGCGTTGCATAACGGCAATAAGTTAGAACAGTGGTCCAGCAATGCGCATGTGTAGTGATACGACCCACCGACGTGGTTTCGTTTTTATCAGCGCCGACCTGTCATGGCAAACGCAAACAAATACACCATAAACTGCTCGCGGACAGGTTCTGTGTACCTCATTACCGCAGCTCCGCTAATAGCCTCACATCCCTATGGTCGCACTATGACACACCCCAACCGAGCAGGCAGGCCATACCGTCAATAATAGAAAGCCGGGCGAGGTCTAATGAATATTTCATGTGGAACTAATCAAATGCCACTTGCTCTCGTGGGAAAATGCGTGACGCGGTGTCATTATCTTCACAAAAATTCGCACATTAAGGTAGAGCACGCGTCCGCTGGGCCTGGCTGTCCTGATAAGTAAACGAATCCAGTTTCTATCAGATGCTGCGTTACCAGGAGTAGTCAAACTGTCAAACTGTTTCGGAGAGCTGATCCCTGATCTGACGTTTGCACCTGATATTCTGTTGTTCAAAATGTGTTTTACAGTTAGAAAGGTGTTACTTTGAAAAGAGTCAGCTATGTGTGTGTGTGTGTGTACGTGTCTCTCTTAAACAGTATTTGTGCCTGTGATTTTTCTTGTCAGTGAAAATGCCAACCCCTTCAATTACAAGCTCTCCTTAGCTATCAAAGCAAAGACTTATTTAGGCGTGTGTGTGTATGTGTGTGTGTCTGTAGTAAATGCAAAACCTTATGTACATGGCACTAATCTGATACTGCCAGTATCTGAGCAGAGAAATACTTTAAGACTCTATAATACTTTATATATTCTTTATACTCTTTATACTTTGTAATACCTAAGGATGCATTTTGTGTATGTTTGTGTATATGCGTACGACAGAACACCTTTGTAAGACGCTCTGGATAAGAAGGTCTGCTAAATGCCATAAAAGTGAAGTTAAAAAGCACCAAACATGCACTCAAACCAGCTCTGCAGGAGTCTGTCATTTACAGGTTGGCTCCACCAGTTACAAGCAGTTTCAACTGCTGTTGATTAATCCTGACACATAATATCCAGGATGTTAACAATCAATAAAGCAAGTTAATTATGACAGTGTGCCGGGTTAGACTGGGTTGCACATGCTGGAATCGTTGATTTGCTGGTGAGAGAAGCAATAATTAAAACACTGGCCCTTCAGCTGTGATGCTTTTGAACATTGATAAGTATGTGATAAGTATGTGATAAGTGTGTGATGAGTATGTGATGAGTATGTGATGAGTATGTGTCTGCAGCCTTGTAGTAGGAGGGGCTTTGTAGTAGGAGGGGCTTTGTAGTAGGTGGGGTTTTGTAGTAGGTGGGGTTTTGTAGTAGGAGGGGCTTTGTAGTAGGAGGGGTTTTGCAGTAGGAGGGGTTTTGTAGTAGGAGGGGTTTTGCAGTTAAAAGAGTCACACAGTAGGAGGAGTCACACAGTGGGAGGAGTCATTGAGGCTGCTGAGCATGTCATGTGTCCTGAGGATTCTTTAGGGAAAACTCATCCAACAAAACCTTCCAAATACTGACTTTTACTTTGGCCACAAATGTGAATTATCAGTGTGTGTGTGTGTGTGTGTGTGTTCCCTCTGGATAAACAGCACAGTGTGTGAGCTGCCCCTCTCTCTGACACTGCCCATCTGAAGCCAAGCAGAAAATTGCTTTCCCTATCTGTCCCTCTCTCTCTCCCTCTCTGTCTCTCTCTCTCTCTCTCCCTCTCTGTCTCTCTCTCTCTCTCTCTCTCCTTCTCTCTCTTCTTCTCTCCAGGCAGGCAGTCCGGGCCCCAGAGTCCAAGCCCAGACCAGGAACGAAGCCCCTGGTACTGGGAGACAGCAGCGGAACCAGAGCAGACAGACGCCACTGCCCGCCACACTCCACAGGTGCGCAGCATTGCTTATTAAAAAAGCAATTTCTATGCAGCTGCTCCACACTAACCGTCCATCGAGGACCAGCGAGGGGACGAGGAGAGTGATCAACGGGTCTGTCAAACGTCATTTTCTCTTCGGAGGTTGGGCTGCCTCATGGCATTTGCTGTCTGCAGAGATGTGGATCATACGCTAATCAGTCCATACCTTCTACCCCGGAGACGTACTGCAGACGACGCCACTGCCCAGGACCACCGGGGGTGAATCCACAGACTCCCACGGTCCTCGCAGGGAAGCTGTCCTGATGCTGATGGCTCTCTCTCTCTCTCTCTATCTCCCTCTCTCTCTCTCTCTCTCTCTCTCTCTCTCTACCTCTCTCTCTCTCTTGCTCCCCCCTCTCTCTCTCTCTCCCTCTCTCTCTCTCTCTCTCCCTCTCTCTCTCTCTTGCTCCCCCCTCTCTCTCTCCTCTCTCTCTCTCTCTCTCTCTCTCTCTCCCTCCCTCTCTCTCTCTGCAGTGTGTATGTTATTTTGTAGCTCTAAACATCATGCCAGAGCAGCTGTAGCATTTAGTCCAATCAATCAGCTTGTTCTAAAGTGGCCACAGTTCTGTGCAGTGTTGTGTAGGCCTGCTCAATATGCAACAACTGCCCTCGGTGGTTGCTGGCCAAATCTGGCCCTATGTACCAGATGTGCCCTATGTGTGTGTGTGTGCGTGTGTGTGTGAAGGGAGAGTGCCCCCTAATGGGTCTGAACCTGATTGCGGTCTTCTCCGTGGTGTCGGGTCCGTCTAAGGGGGGAAGATCTTCCGCCAGCATCTCTGCCAGGCTGCCGGAGTCTTCGGGGATCCCCTTCTGACTTTCTGTCTTTTCCATCCCTCCGATCTCAGCTGTGATGGCATTCCACAAGGCATTCTGGGATTTGGACCCTTTGAAGTGGAGAGGGGAGATCTGAGAACTATACAAACTTCACCAAAATAGATAAATATATAAAAATAAGTTTATAGAGTGCTTTAAAATATTTGGTAAGATGGTGAAGAAAATGATTAACATGCTAAAGTCTAAGACTGAGTCAGTGGTTATCTGTAAGCTTTAGTAGTGAAGCAACTTTATTAAACTTTTTGTTGTTGCATTTTCAAGAACCTCCTGCCATGTGCGTGGAAACGTGTGCCACAGCACTGCTGCCATCTAGTGGAAAAAGTCTGTCATCACAAGCAAGGCATTTTTACCGTTGCTGCTCGTTTGCTCCATTTGAAGGTACAGTAATCATATTATCTACTGAGATGATATTTCACCTTACAACACCACAGCTCCGTGATAAGTTAACTGTGTGTGGCTAGAGAGATTTCATTGGGCTGGCGGTGTAATCGGCTGTGCGAGGCCGCTGGTGTGTTGTGTGTAGGTGTCGGTGTGTGTTTTGTCCCGCCCACATTCTCAAATGAAAACACTCACGTGCAAACGGCGCTGCTGGTCTGTTACTTTCTCCGTCTTCATTGGCCACTGGAGGGAGAGACAGAGCAGGAGGAGTAGGCAGAGGAAGAAGGATGAGAAATAGAAGGGTTGTGTGTGTGTGTGTGTGTGTGTGTGTGCGTGTGTGTGTGTGTGTGTGTGTGTGCATCTATCTACATCTGTGTTTCCGACGACTATAAAATTAGTATGAGCAGCTTCAAAGGGACATTTTCCACAAAGAGAAATCAGCAGAATGCCAAAGTGCCTTGAAACTAACACAGAGACACACACACACACACAAACACGCGTGCGCGCACACACACACCTCCACCCACATGAAACTATCCTGACTCTCTTTTTCCATCTCCTGCACTCCCGCTGGTCAAAGCTGGCTGGGTTTGTCCTCATCCACCGTATCATTAAAGCAAATCCCTCAGACGGGGGTGTTGTGGGACGGGCAGGGGAGCAAATCCCATACTTGGCCAGCAGGGGGAGGCAGGAGGCCACCCAACGAAACAGCAACGGGGCAGTTAAACCCAGAGGGGTAACGCGGCGATGGCCCCTGGGCTCCGCTGGGCCCGCCCCTGGGCTCGCCCCCCCCCCCCAACAGCAGCAGCTGCTATGGCAACGGCCAGATGTTTAAAAGTGCCTCAGGCAGTGGGTAGTGTGTATCACTATCTCCATCGCCCGCTCGCACGCCACTCGCCCTGCCAATGGCTCCCATCAGCGCTGTTTGCTGATTTACCGTATTCAGACAACACAAACGCGAAGGCGTCTTTTTTTTTTTTTCCCTGACGTGTGCAAAATATCTCCTTTTTTTTTTCCTTTGGAAGGGGTTCGGTGATCAGACCCTCAGGAAACTCATCTACTAATGATTAAAGCAGACGTGAAGCATTTACCTCCTGTTTAACACCTCTTCATCTCACACAAATCCCCTATTCTGCCAAGGCTGGCTCTTCTATCCCGATAATGATGAGACAGGAGGTGTGTGTGTGTGTGTGTGTGCGTTTGGGGTGAGACAGAGAGAGATAGACATCGCCCTCTAACCCCATCTGTGGTTGCCATGGCGCTGTTGCGTGTTGTCACTTCGAGCAGGTATCGTACGAGCTGCCGTGTCTTGTTCTGTTGCGGTTCACAGATGTTTCTAAGCGCTTCGCGCGGGTGGTGCGGGCGGAGAGGGAGAAGCAGGCGGCAGTGCAGCACCCGCTGCTGCCGTAGTGTTTCCATCGTTTGTTGCAGCCCCAACATCTGGAGGTTCTAATTGTTCCTCCTGAACGAACTTTTCAGAAATACTCAAAGTAAACGAACCTTAGCCGGAGAAGATCGACTTAAAAGTTGACGGAGCCACCATAGCGAATGTGAACCATGCGAACTGGGAACCATGGGAACTGCTATTGGAATTACGCATACTGTGTGCGCCATCGATCTTTGCATGTTACTACAGCAAGTTTCCGTGTCTCCGCGTGCCTCTGTGGTAATCGTAAGCAGCGCACATCATAGCTAAACATCATGCAAGACCATCCACATCTGTTGCAGATCTGAGAACCTTCACTCTGATGTTCTTCACCTGCCATCCACCCCCTCACTCTCACTCCCCCCCCCCCTCTCTCTCTCTCTCTCTCTCTCTCTCTTACCTATGGTGAAGCTGAATCCATCGATACTGAAAGTGGCACTTCTCCCCTTCCTAAGACTCTGTTTCCTGGCTTCAGTCATCCCCTCCCCCGCTGCTCTCTACCTTAGACTGGACTCGAGCTCTTCAGCTTCCTGCCCCTTGGCTGTGGGGTAATTTAGTTGTTCCCGTCGCGGGGGAGGGGAGGAGGAGGGGTGGGGCAGCTTGTCTATGCGAGGGGCTCAGCAAGTGTGCACACAGACCTGCTGGCTGAAGTTGTGACACGGGGGAAGCAGTGGTGCTGGGTTTCTTCCTCCTCCTCCTCCTCTTCCTCCTCCTCCTCCTTCTCGCTCGGTCCTGACCTCCCCTCACTGCTCCCTAGCAAGGACCACAGAATTCTCTCTCTCTCTCTCTCTCTCTTTCTCTCTATCTCTTTCTCTCTCTCTCTGTCTCTCTTTGTTTTGTTACTCTCTCAGTCTCTCTAACTCACTTGCTCACACACTCTCTCTTTTGTGTCTTTCTTTGTGTCAGTGTCATTGTTGCACACACACACACACACACACACACACACACACACACACACAGAATGTGCTTTGTTCTGCATTATGACTACTTCCCCAGATATCCATAGACTGCAATTTTCATTTCAGTTCAATTATTTGGTTTTTGAATCATTCCTTGCAACAAGCTGTCATTTCGTATAGATAGAAAGGGAGGTGGACTAACAGATATATAGACAGACAGAGAGACAGACAGGCAGGCAGGCAGACAGATATATGTCAACCCACTTACTCTCACTGTCTAAAACATTATGTGAGTAAAGGTATGTGTGTGGGCTTTATGTGTGAAAGAAAGAGAAAGATGGAGACTTCCATGGGCAGAGCTGAGGTAACATGGGCTACCTCGACCCCTAAACAGAGTCTGGAAGTCCAAAGACAGACACCAAATTTTTGCTCTTTCATCGGCTGCATTGCAGGTCGCGGTGCATGACTTACATGTACTCTGAGAGGAGACGAAACAGACTAGAAACGACAAAAAAAAACTGCACCCCAAAGAAGATGAATAAAAAATTAAACAGTCTTTAAAAAAAGAACCAGCTTCATCTCACTGTCTGTGACCCACCTCCTTTAATTTTCCCCTCAAGGTGCCTTTTCCTGATGTCTCTGAAGGCTGTTCTAGGAACACGGAAACTCTCTCTCTCTCTCGCTCTCTCTCTCTCTCTGCTAATTATGGCTCCAGATGAACTCAGACCTACCGGGATAATCTCGGAGACTGAGAGCTTTGTACAGGGACTGCAGAGCGGAGAGATATTGCTGACATTTTGTGGTAGCGTCAGTAGAAAAGAACAGTTCGGCGGACTCCTGTTACGTGCACTTTTATAAAGGTCATGTCGTAGTAGCATAGTGGAATGGCTATTGACTGGCACACACCAGGGAGCCGTTTGAAAGCTTGGCTTTCTCGTGGTGTTGAGGCGCCACCCGTTCTGGGGGCTGAACGTCACCACTGGACGTGGTTTTTGTTGTGAGAGGTGACCCCCACCTCACTCGTGTGCGTGCAGCCTTACAAACTGTACGCGAACGCAGTCGGAACCGCAACGGTCCGTTTCACACCAGGCCACAATACAAAAAAAACCCACATATTTGTTTATTCTTGTTGTTGTTGTTATTTTGCGTCTGCACTCGGTTGTTGGTAGTGGTGTTGTATACCTATAATATTCTCTCTTGCTGTGCGGTGGGTCGGGCGTGTCTGCGTCGCCTGCTTCAAAGGGGTTGTTGGTGCTTTTTGGGGGGGAGGCAGAGAGAAAGCTGTGGTGTAAACACCTATTATTTATCAGGTAGTCGCCCCAAGCTGAAAGCAGCGTCTGTGGTTGAGCTCTGGTTGTGCTGGATTTCATATGCAGCTCTGCGTGCGACAGCGATCACTGTGGGACGCTGGGCTTGCACGCTCCGAGACCAACATCTGACAGATCACATCAAACAGCCCTTAAACCGCCTTGCTGAAATTAGTCTTAAGTGATTCTCTTCCAGGTAATAAGCTGTTATAAGCATTCGCAATATTTTAATATATATAACACAGCGTGCACTGATATAGTGTATATCTAATAAGTGCATCTTGCAATGTTGTGCTTTAAGACATCCAGGATCTGCACATATTAGATAATTAAGTTCTAGACTATTTGTTCGATGTCTCTACAGCGAGCTTCGGTCACTAGGCAACCACACAAGATCCTTATCACGGCATCTGTGATGCTGGAAGTGAGCGGGGAGAGTTTGGGGGCGGAGCTAGCCCAGCCGTGCGCCCTAATTGGCTTCTGCGGTTCGTGTGGACCAAACGTACAAAGAGATACCGCAGTTTGCACTGACTGAAATGACGAATACGAGCGCTCTGTTTGTCTTTTGAAGAATGCTATTCCCTAAACCTTAAACTCCTCCGTGATCGGATCCAAACAATCACACGTGATTTTGTGTTACTTTATTGTTAAATACAGCATTTCTTTTTATATTAATATCTACCTATATGAATATTTTTTTAAATACGGGAGTAGAAATGCATATATTGTCAATCTATATTACATGTAATTAAAGTACATGTAATGTAAATTTCTGTTACACACGTTACAATTTAGACTGAAGAGGTTAAGTCTACTGGTGATAAGTGTTACTAATGTCAGTATTATGCAAATCTTTCAGCACAGGGGGAAGAAAAAGAAATCTGATGACTTTCCTGCTTACACGTACAACTGATTCAACTCAGTTCATGCGGTTTAGTTTTTTTGTCAGAATGAATTTAACGTTAACACACATCACCACCAGGTGGCAGTACGATCAATACTGCATTAGCAACAATCGTAAAGCACAGTCAAGAACAAACAGAAAAGGAAAAAGGAACTTTTTATACCAGTCGTCTCTCATCCCTTCTCTCGCCATTTCAATCAAAGGAACAAAGGAGCACGTGACACTGTGCTGATGATGATGATGGCAAACATTAGAACATAAACAAGCTCATTAGTGTCCCCTCTGTCTGAGGGCCTGGAGCGGAAAGGAGGGAATCTGCCCCGGATAAGTTGCTCCGCCTGGCTGTTTCCGTGACGACACGTCCAGGTAATTAAGACGATGCACACAGCTGGGGACTGTGCATATTCCCTGTGTACGGCCTCATTAGTACAGCGTTTAAAATAATGCTGAAGCTGTCTCAAACATACAAGAAACGACCTGGTTCCCGGAGAGGCCACATGGGGGCGCTTTAAATACTTTAGCGCTGAAGGTTTAACAACGTTAACATGTTAGGAGTCTAGCACTGTTGGTTTTAGTTTTGCTTGTTTCAGGGGTTTTGTGGGGAGTAAAATTGTTGTCATTTGTGAAATTGAAACTGGATCATGTTTTAGTACAAACAAAAGAGTTGAGATTCCCTTTAAGAAATCCTTCTTTCTTTGGGCTGCTGAAAAGGACCCCATTGGTTGGCAAAGTTCATTTTAAATTCACATCAAATTACTGAGGTGTGTCTCTCAAGGCAAATGTAAGGTCCACTGAAGGTCATTCCTACGCAATATGGGGAAATGCGTACACACCTCCACAACAACAAAGCTACACACACACCTCTTCTCCGACACTCCCCGTACGATGGCGACGGCCAGTGCTGTTGCTTCGAATGTTAGGACACGTCTCTGTGCCACCACCGTTTGCCGGGCGTCCGTTTGAGTCGGCGTGTTGATGTTTGTTGTCTGGAAAATGTCTTCATTAGGCAAGCGACACCTCTTAATTATCACGGGCGCTCATCGCTACCTTGGTGCGAGTGCAAATGAGTTAATAAAACCGGCCCCAATGCCAGTGACCCCCTCATCAGGTTCAGCCCCGTTCCACTCCACATTCTCTCCCGCAGTATCTCCTTCACGGTTTTGTGGTCATTACAAGCACCATCACATTAGGCAGACACAATGCATTCATCACGCCTGGACACACTACGGTTGCTAATCTGTCACGCGACGCCCAGCTGAAGTTTTCTGCTCTGTGCAGCACAGATATAGCTTGAGTATTCCTTAAAAACTTTCAAGTTGCATATAAAGACCTATAAAGGATCAGATGTATACAATCTTGTCTGTCGGAATTAAAGAATGACATTCCTCTTTAGTGATCTGGTGTGCTGCTACACAAATGGACATCAGATATGTACCTTCAGTTTCTTACATGCGGTTCCAGACGTAAGAATGAATTGGCAGTTGCTTGATTTGACGCTGTAATCGTCTTGTTTATATTATCACTGTTTGTAAACGATGAAATCAGACACCTTTCATTATTGCCCTGCAGTGAGGCAAAGTGTCTATTCAACTTATACATTTTGAAAATAATTCATATATATATATATGAATATACATGGCAGAGTGACTCATCATTTATTTTGGAAAAATATGGAGTCTGGCCGCTCTCCTGGTTATGTCATTAGGACGTGGTAACGGCCGGTGTCTCCCCTACCTGTGAGTCACCTGAGTCCACAGGTGTGAGCCAAGGCAGGAGGTGCACACCTTGGGCCCTGGGCACCGGGGCCCCGAGAGAAGCCGAGCATGAGACATGAGACGTCGCTGTCCCGTGTCCATGGCAACAGCGCAACACCAGGTTCAGGAATGGGGAGGGGAGATATTTTTGGGCCCCTCTGGGGTTGCCAGGTGCTTCCGTTGGAAGGTGAGCGGAGAAGAGGAAGCGCAGGGAGGGAGAGGACGGAAAGGGTGAGAAACAGATGGAAACCGAACCCCGGTGAACCCGGAGGGACGTGAAGCACTGCCCAACATCCATCCATCTATCTATCTATCTATCTATCTATCTATCTATCTATCTATCTATCTATCTATCTATCTATCTATCTATCTATCTATCTATCTATCTATCTATCTATCTATCTATCTATCTATCTATCTATCTATCTATCTATCTGTGTGTGCGTGATTGGGTGTAGTATTTTCTTGTATATTACAGTATTATGTAAGTTTTACACTGTATTTTAAGGTGCTGAGACAAAAATATTTCCAATCAAACCCTTTAGTACGGAACTAGACAACAAATGCTTCAAATATTCTCGTCATAAATATGTCTTTGTTGTTCAAAAAATGCAGAATTAGTTCCAATATGCTGTTTGTTAAACATCATCATAATTAATACGGGGCTACTAAAATCGTTCTTATGCGCAGAACCTTCACCTGCATGTCAAAATACATATTCAGATTTTTTTCCCCTAAACAGTGTCGTTCGCAAAGTGGACTCACGTGTAGATTGCTGGTGTGAGATGTAGAATGGAAACCTACGTTTAAAGTTAACTTGATTTTGCGCACGAACGCTTCTTTGATACACGAACATGCATAGTCGTCATTTGGGCCGTAATTAACATCAATAGACACGGTTATTCTAACATCAAAGTGAGGTTTTTTTCGAACTTTAGAAACGCTCACTGCGCATATGCAATACTGGCCTTCAAAGGAGCGGGGGTCCGTTTCCTATTGTACCAGGCTGAGCTTCTGTGAACCGTTTTTTTTTCTAACGTATTTTTCAGGAGTGCCTCTACTCTCTTTTATGCAGATAGACGGTTGGTATCACACAAAGTGTTTTTAGCAGCCTAAAGAGCTGAATGAGTGACGTGTACTGTGTGGTTCATTGCGGGGTCACGGGGAAATGGGTTTCGTTCACCGTTTTGGGAAGCGTCACAGGAAAGATTGTGGGTTAGATCTGTTATCTGTACGTCTGAACGTGTCGTCTGATCCTGATAAAGATCTTACGCTATATATAGAAATTTCAAACGGTTTGTTCGTAAACATGAAGGAGTGAATAAGACTTAGTTTAGCCTATTTTCTCTTTTTCTTCCTTTGTCCCATTTTTTATTTATTTGTGTTTCATTTTGTTGCATTAGTAGCCCACATGTCTGAATCTGTTTATATTGTACACATAGTATCTTTGAGAGACAGCTATCACTCAAACGTACTGTACACATCGTTGAGAAATAACTGCTACTCACACTCTGAGAAACAGATTTTTCTTATTACCAAAATTACATATAGCCATTTACAATTTTTGCGATTTACAACAGTTAAGATCTTTCATGCATTGCATGTGTTCTGGTTGTTCAGTCAGTTTGTGATGCAAACTTTGTTGAAAAGGTTTTCTCACTTACCGTCCCCTGTATTACCATCTTGCTGTGTCGCCGCTCTAAAAGTTTGTGTAGGGTTTGTTGCGTCCGCGTTTAGTACCACGGACAGCGACTGTTTGGTGCCCGTCTTTCCCCGCTGACTGGAAAACACGCTGCGGACGCTTTTGCGTCGGCTGTGGTTCGACTCCGGTGCTGACTGGGTTCTGTCCGATTCGTTCTGAGGTTCAGAGCCAACTTTAACTAAAGTGTTGCGTGTCCTTGTGAAGGCAGACGTTACTGAACCCATGTCTGTGTAGCCGCTGACTTGTAGTTGTAAAAGTGTTATCGACGACGTACAGGACTAAAACGACGTTAAAAACAGAATCTCCATGATTTAAGTAGCGTATATGATTCACTTCCTCCTAATTTCTACGTCCATGTATTTTGTCCATACCTTTAGGTTATCGCCCCAAACAAACAGAGTATCATCATTGTGAGTGAATATTAAACTAAAACTTGCATTTGGTTTTGGCGACCCTAACATATTGTTCCGTGTTGCCTCTTTTAGTTCTTTTTCCGAGCAGCGCCGATGCCATACGCAGGCTTCCCGAGCGAATTTTCCAACCAGTAGCCTGGCAGATGTCGTCACACGAACAAAGTTAGTTTGGTAAGCACGAGCCCCATGGGTAGAGAGAGACGTAAACAAAACTTTCTGTCAGTTGTTATTGAAATCAAGTGGAAACTATATTAGAAATACATGTATGCTACATAAACGATTAATTACTAAGCAAATACTTATTTCTGCATAACAATGACAACCTATGGAAGTCTTTATTTCCATTGGTCTTCAATTGTGTACATGGCTATGGTCTGGAAATAACAGCAAACATTTTAGCTCGAGCTGTTTTGCTGAAGCCAGTGACAATGTAGATCGTGCTTGAGAAATCTATAGTTCCTTAAAGCGAGAAAACAAATAGCAATATTACCCACGTGTTACCCAACACGAACGTTCTTTGTGAGAAACGACGTGATGCCGTATTAACGGCGAAATCTTTCATCCCTTCGTTTGTCCCATGCAAAATCCCCAGCGATAAATAAACATTTCTGAAGTCTTAGATTACATTTCACAGCCCTTATTTTGAAATGCTGTAGTCCATAGGTTTGGGTTTTATTATCTTTAAAGCGCATTTACAGCATTTTGGTGAGATATTATTGGTTCATTTGTTGTTGTTTTTCTAAAAGCACAATTAGGAAGTTGCATTTACATTTTTATTAATGTATTTGCCAATAGATTTTGTATTTGGTATCACTTCATATCACTCCATCTATTTCAAAAGCCAAAATAGTTACCCATGTTTTTACCTCAACAGGTTTCCAAAAACAACGTTGCAATGCAGCGCAGTGTGAAATATGGTAAGACAAAACTCATTATTTCTCTCTGTCTCTCTCTCTCGTACAGACACACACTGCTAACATTCATGAACGGTCACACAGACACCACCCATCATTGCTTCACTCCTCAACAGTCTTTAGTGCAAATAAACACTGACAGAAGCAGCTCGTCAGTTACAGTATTCATGGTAACAGTGAAGCTGGTGTTTATGGAAGGACTCGGTTGCTGTGCTCACAGCTACACAGCCTCTGTGGCGGTAAAGGCACTGGGGGGGGGCTGGTCATGTGGGGGGGTGGCTGGGACGTGGGGGGGGCTGGTCATGTGGGGGGGGGGGGCTGGGATGTGGGGTCGGAATCAGGTGATCGGGCGTGATCAGGTGTAAAGACCAGCGGTGGAGGGAACAGTCACTCCAGATCTTCATGGTTTTGGGTAGACTCGCTAATTACCTGCAAACAAAAGAGACGCACGTCGAAGAACGTTTTTCCGAGGACGGGAGCACGACAGAGAAAAGACGAGGAAAAGCGACGATGCTTTGAAAGTTCTCCTCTGTTCAAATTTGAAGTGCGCAGTACGATCCGGTTCCATGGCAACACGTGTTTGGTCACGTGCTGTTGTTTGGTGTGTGGGACTCTAGATGTTTGAAGGTAGAGGTCTGAAGCCTACCTGGCCATCCATGGTCTCAATGGTCTTAATGAGCACCTTCTTGGTTGTTGTGCTTTCCACCATGGGTCTGGATTCCACGATGGTTTCTGTGGTAACGATTGTCACCAAATGATAATTGATGGAATTTTAAGCACAAGTTCCATATCCACATACATATATATATATATATGTATATGGAACCACATGCCATATGTGAGATCCCACATCTGACTGAACACATAGTACTTTTGTAAGTCGCTCTGGATAAGAGCGTCTGCGAAATGCCGTAAATGTAAATGTAAATATGTACATACATATGCACTTAGCATGTAAATGTGAATATATATATATATATATATATATATATATATATATATATATATATATATATATATATATATGTGGATATGCTAAATGCACATGAACTAAAGCAGGTAAAAGCAGACATTTTGGATATTTTAGAATAAATGAATGGTGGACACACCTCTCATATTCAGGGCTGCAAAGTTTGGCAGAGGGGTTGAGATTCTAAAAGGAGGAGATTATCTAGATTACAGAAGTTCAATATCATCACCGCGCGTTAACATAGTGGCCCTTATGCAGTTAAATATTCTAAAATTGAACCACTGATCCAGGAACATATTTATAAGTGTCATTTATAATATAATATGTCTCTATTCAATATGAGGCGTAGAGCAAAAACTGATCAGCAATCAGCCCTTTTACCAGGAGCTTTGATGAACATGGGTCATTTAACATGCAGTGCATGATCCTTTCACACCAGGTTGTTTGCCTACCTGCTCTCCTCCCCTTCCAGCAGCTTCCTGTAGGTGGCGATCTCGATATCCAGGGCCATCTTGACATTGAGCAGGTCCTGGTACTCGCGCAGATGCCGGGCCATCTCGTCCTTCATATTGTGGATGTCTTCCTCCAGACGGCTGATAGTGTCCTGGTAACCAGAGGCCTCCATGGCAAAGGTCTCCTCCATCTCTCTCATCTGCCGCTCTAGGGACTCGTTCTAAAGACACACACACACACACACACACACACACACACATCACTGTATCTCAAACCTAACTCCGGGATTTTCGTGTACTAAGATAATAATGTGTTCTGCCTGCTGCAACACACCTGATTGGCTCATTGGTTTATTAATCGAGCACAACCCAGTCAGACCCATCTGAGTTGGTAAAGTGTAAAAAATCTTGAGGTGGAGCATAAGGTTTACAGGTCTAGGACTAGAATGGATTCTGATGAACCATTTGTTTATAAAGTAATGTTTAAATATATGTATTGAACTAAAAAAATTTTAATCTAAATGACGTTGATATCTTTAAGCAAAAATGTATTGGCAACCAACGAAGGAATTAAAACGATGTATAATAATTTTGAAGGGATTTTGGCAAGTTTGCCATGAAAGCCTGCAATGCACTTACTGTCCCCTTGAGGGCGTCCACGTCGCAAGTAAGAGCCTGCGCCTGCCGGCGGTACTCGTTGGCCTCCTGCTTGGCCGCTCGCAACGCCTCATTATTCCTGCTGGCGGCCTCGGTCAGATCAGCAAACTGAAAACCCACAACACGGGCAGACGCAGGTCAGGGCAAATGTATACGGAAAGGGACAAAACAGGCTATTGCGCTCAAACAGCTGAGATCCCCTCTCGCTGAACGCTGAAATCAGTGAGGTGAAGTGAAGAGGAAGAGGATGAGAGGAAGATATGGGGAGGGGGGGGGTGTTTGGTAAAATGGTGTTGGCCCACACATGAATGAGGGCTCAGTACAGAGGCAGGAGGTCACGGGATGTTGTGAGAGGCTCAGACACCTCGTGTTCTGGCCCGTGTGCGCAGACTCCGCCGTCTGTGCTGCTGCAGACGATCGTGCTCGTCGGCCCTTTCTGGAAGAGGCGACTCGAGCGTCTTTGGCTTCCGTCGGCAGTGATGCGTTAAATGAACTAATCTTTAAAATCAGCAGTTTCCTACCTGCACGGCGGCACTAATGAGAGACAGAGACGCTCGAAGGGGACTGGCCAGAAGTGCTGATTTGCACGCAGGAGTTTCCGTCAATGATGGCAAGATTGAAATGAGATAGAAAGAGAGGCAGCGATGTTCTGGTGCAGGGCAACGCGTGCCGCGCGTGCGGGGCACCTTGGACTTGTACCACTCCTCCGACTCCTGGATGTTCTTGGTGGCCAGGTCCTCGTACCGCAGCCGGACGTCCCGCAGGGCGGCGGTCAGATCGGGCTTAGCCACGTCCACGTCCACCTGCACCTGCTGCTGCTGGACCTCAGTCTGCAATTCGGCCATCTCCTACAGATGGAGGGGGGAGGGAGAGTGAGACCGGGAGAGAGAGGGAGAGAGAGAGAGGGGGAGGGGGGAGAGAGAGAGAGAGGGAGGGGGAGGGGGAGGGGAGAGAACGGAGCGTGGGACAGGGAGATGCGTGCTGAGGGAGAGAAAGAGAGAAGCAGGAAGGACGGAGAGAGGAAGGAAGAGAGTGGGGGAGGGGGAGAGGGGAGGGGGGGAGGGGGGAGGGGGGAGAGAGGGAGAGAGGGAGAGGGGGAGAGTGGGGGGAGGGAGAGTGGGGGAGGGGGAGAGGGAGAGGGGGAGAGTGGGGGAGAGGGAGAGTGGGAGAGGGGGAGGAGGAGGAGGAGGGTGTGCTCGGAAGCGAGACGTAGTGCTGACGGGGGCCGAATGTACCACACGGTGAACGCTGCCCCCTGTAGGCGACTTGGCCGACGTCGCTCCAGCTCCTGCGTAGCATGTAGAGGGGACTGTGTCGGCACACGTACAGACGCCACGTCAACAGCGAACGTGCCGTGGGGAGTCGGGACAGAGTCTCGGAGAGCTGGGAGGGAGGGAGGGAGGTCACTGCTCACCTCCTCGTGGAGCTTCTTTAGGAAGGCGATCTCCTCCTGAAGGGACTGCACCTTCCTCTCCAGGTCCAAACGGGCCAGGGTGGCACTGTCCACATCCTATTGCCACATGCAGATCATTACAGATGCCTAGATAATGTGGATAAAACCTTGTGATTTGATGTTTTAAATGCGGGGGCGACATGGAGAAAGTGCCTAACATCTTGTGATTATGTGTTCTGCTGTGCTGAGCCGTGCGGTCCATGTGTCCCGCGTCTGTCCTGTCTGCTGCCTGAAGTGCCATATCTAATCGCCAATCGCAGCCAATGAGGGCTGAGATACTTTGCAAAACATCGCTGCTGTTTTTCTGCTCGCTATAAACACACACACGCACACACACACACACACCCTTCTGCAGCCGGCTGGCCATGGCAGTTTGCTTCGTCAGGGCTCAGGAGCAGTCAGCAGTGAACAGCTTTAACCCGGCACTAATCCCGGAGACAAAGCTGACCACTGAGCCAAGGCATGCAAGGCCACAGCAGGGCGCCTGGCTGGCCTGGCTCTGTCGTGCAGGCAGTGTCCACTGCCCTCTGATCTCCTCCAGCCAAAACAGCCTAGCACTGACTCCATGAATACGCCTCCGTTTCAGAAAAAACCATTTGTTTACATACACATCTAAACGCTCGGACTCGCAACGCACGGCCCACGTCTTGTTAAATCACGTTTGCGTCGCTATATTCGGGGAGACGAGTAATGAACGTTCACGTCCGCAGCCATTATTAAACGTCTGGACCTGTTTTCATGTTTTGGTGTTTGGTGTCGTCTGGCACCCCGCCCAGCGTCCCGTGTGCAGGTGCAGAAGCTTCTCTTAAGATCTTATCTTCTCGTCCCACATGACGCAAAGAGCGTGTGTGTCATGTTCAGTCAACTGGTTGTTGTGTGCAGTTAAATTTTTAGAGAAAACAGGCCCTCTTTCTGGAGTAGTCATCTGTATAGTGTTATAACAGCAACGTTGCATTATTGCAAAAGTCTTTCATCTTTTTTGTTTTTGCCATTTATTGATTTATAACATCCATGTCCATATTTAAGATGATGTGAAAACCTTTTGCTAGATGTTTTATTGCTTTTTCGTTAAGAAATGCTTAGAACTCCAGTTGAATGCTGATTCACACCCCTTGTGCTGTTTGTTTCAAGAGCAACCGAGCAGACCGCCTAGAATCCTGAATTGCTGAAATCATCTGCTACCTACAATCAATACTCATTCTCATCAGTCCTAAGACGTTAACCGCTACTTGCGAGTTAAAAAATCACCCTAATGTGAGTGGTCGATGGTGTAACGGTTCAACCTCGCGTAATGATTTTTCAGAACCACTTCACTGAACAATACCTGTCGGAAACTCTGCAGGCTGTTCTCTGCTTCTTCCCTCTGGAGAAACTCTTCCTGCAGCCTGTGAAGTACACGAGAAAAAAACGTTCAAACAGTCGGGCTTTTACATAGCCGCTTCACCAAATGAGAAATTGAAGGAATGCTCAGTGGAATGTGAAACAGCAAAACTTCACGACTGATGTTACTACGGAAGTGACCTTCGCAAGTCAGAGTGTGACTTTAATTAAGACTTCAGGATTGGATGTAAGGTCAGGGGCTAATACCCGAGTCGCATCCTCTTCTTTTTACGCCTAATGATTGCCTTAGCGTGTATGAATAGCTTAGTACCTCTAAACACGACTTAAAGTTCAATAAACGTCCAATTTAATCGTTCGTATTAAGAAGTGCATACTTCTCTTTGATTCTGCCAATATCCTCTATCAGATTGTCGCGGTTCACTTCCACTCTTGCCTTATCTGCGCTTAGCTGATCGAGATTCTGCCGTAGCTGGCGAATCTCCTCCTGGTAGAGGTCTCCGACGCTGGACGTCCCTTTACCCCGCGTCTGCTCGAGCTCTGCGCTCAGGATCTTGTTCTGTTGCTCCAGGAATCGCACGTTCTCAATGTAGCTGGCAAAACGGTCGTTCAGAGACTGCATTTGGGCCTTTTCATTCGTGCGATTCGTCTTGAACTCCGTGTTTATGGCGTCGGACAGAGAGAAATCCAGGTTGTCGGAGACCAGGCGCGGCATCGCCGCGGTGGCGCGCACTCTCGAGCTTTTGATCATTGGACCCGAGGACACACCGAAAGACACTTGGGAACGCATCGGGCTCGAGTACTGACGGCTCGAATACGTTGTAGACCTGAGCGTGTTCTTGTCATCTCCAAACCGCTTCCTATAGGATGAGATCGTGGCTGAGCGCCTCGACATGCTTCTGTGTGTCTAAACTTTTAGGCGATGCGCGAGGCAGGCGTTCTGATCTTTACTCAGTGTAGACCGCCTCGGCGTGAAGAGCCTGGCCCCTCGCGACCTCTATTTATAGCCTATTCCTTATGCAAATCCCTTAACTGTTAGAGGCTGAAGTGACGTTAAAGGCAAACCATAGAATTGCATCAGTCCAAGAGGATTTTAAAGTTAATTTGGTTTTCTCAACTCGTTGCTGAAGTATGAAGACAAAAAAGTTTACTTTTACTGCGTCCCCATGGAAACAGAAAAAGGCCAAAATGAACTATTTTTTTGCGTGTAACCGCATCACAACTAAAAATTTCACGTGAAGTTATATAATGCCTCTGAGCCACATTTTGTTCCTGTGACCCGGTATGAAGTCACCAGAGGTTTATGAATGACTAATATTAACGTATGTACTTCCATGGTAACACATCCAACTTGTGAATGGTGGCTAGTCTGTAAGTTCAAAGCACATAACAAAACTTACAGCATATTACAGGAAGGGAAATTGAAATCAAATGGACCACAGTCTGTTCCCAAAGAATCAAAATATCTATGACAGGTTTGTGTGAACAAGAAGATATTTGCTTCCTCCCATCCTCCCTCTGTTTGAGCCCCTCCTGGAAGACCACACTGGGCAATGTGACTCTCAGACTCTCCACAGCTGTGTCCATAGGAGGCATCTGTATATCTGTGGTCCTGCGTTTGTCTGGGGCTCCTCCTGCCGCTCCCCTGAAACCTTCTGCGTCCAATACGGTGCCACACTCTTGCGGAATAACATAGGCTACTTTTTTCCCCTACAGGGTGGTACATCTTTACGATGTGGCTACTTATGGTGTGTGCGCAGATAGTCTCTCCTGTCCACACCAGCTATGCACATAACATGATGCTGACAAGTATGGGATCCAGGAAGATTGCATTTCATATACTGGCTTTGATGCAATAAAAACAAACCTGGACAGATACCTCAACGCTCATGTTCCATTTATCAGTGGGGCCGGCAGCCAAATGTACGTTTTACTAGTGGTCCTGCAGATTTTGAAAGCGAAATGATCAATACAGCCCCTCGGCAATGCATGCAGCCCAATCAGTGTAAGTGGTGCATGATGGGAAGGTGGTTAATCCATACAGTCATGACATTCGCGCTTGCCTTTTAGCCATCCGGTACCTGTTTTATATGGACCTACCAGACCCACTGCTTCCTTAACTGAACCTACCACCAGAATGGCATCACATATGTTTACACAAGATATGCTAATTACAAAAATATATAAACAATACTAATTACTCCATATCCCAGATGGTGTGTTGGATAATGCCAATGGCGACGCTGCTACTGGTTCTGGTGCAGACCTTACTGAGCTGGATCAATGCATTTAACGCCAACCATCGAGAGGCTTTTGGGCATGGTGACTAGTGGTGACTAGAATTCACAGTATCTCCATTAACCTAGTTGTTTTTCTCAATATGGAGAAATGTTGTTTTACAACATCCAATAATATGAATATGCATGTCAATGCCGTGTATTCAAAGAGATACTTCACCCCATAAATGATAAATTGCCTTGCAGTGGATGAAAATGGCAAAGAAGTTATCATAACTTGTCATTTGTAGCCTGTCTTTAGAAGCTTTAATTTATTACTGCCAATATTTACTAATATTTCAAGATACCGAAAAGGCTCAGCCGGTGCTTGACATTTCGTTGGCCTGGGTTCAAAGCGAAAGATAATACGTTCTGTGCCAAATCTTCTCAAGCATGCTGAATAAAAACCTCCGTCTCATTCTGATTGGCCGGGACATGTGGACATGAAGCCTGCGGCTGTCGGGGACCATAATGCTCGCGCTTGGCAACACTCCACGCGGCGATCAGGCAGCTGCCTCTCTGCAGATCTACACTTCTCCATGCTGACGAGGCCCGACAGGATGATTAATGCGCGTCACAAGCTCAGAAAACGCCACCACATCACGCCGAAGGAAGCTCGCGCTTCGCAAAGTTGGAACGCGAAGCTACGACTTGACACACTGCTATTGAAAACTAGCAGGAAAGAATGTATCGGGTTCCAGTGGTGGACAGTAACGAAGTAAATGTAATTCGTTACTGTACGTAAGAACAAAAGAAGCGCAAACCAGCCTCACAAATCAGCCTCACAAATCAGCCTCACAAACCAGCCTCACAAACCAGCCTCGCAAACCAGCCTCGCAAACCAGCCTCAAAAATCAGCCTCGCAAACCAGCCTCGCAAACCAGCCTCACAAATCAGCCTCACAAACCAGCCTCACAAATCAGCCTCGCAAACCAGCCTCACAAACTAGCCTCACAAACCAGCCTCACAAACCAGCCTCGCAAACCAGCCTCGCAAACCAGCCTCACAAACCAGCCTCGCAAACCAGCCTCACAAACCAGCCTCGCAAACCAGTCTGCAATTACTGTCCCTGTGATACTGCACCAACCTCAAAATTGTTACACCTCACCATAATTACTCAGTCTGAAAGGGACGCACAGTTCCCTGGACTGTTTAGAAACGTTTACTGAAACAGGCACAGACAAATGATCCGGATGGCTTCGTTTGCTCCGTGGCACTCTGGCTATTCTGCCGGAGAACCGCGGCTGGTGCTGGGTGTGCAGGCTGGGACGTTTGCAGGCCGCTCTGGTCTCTGCTCCTCTGTAGATGCCCTGGTGAACTTTGTCTTGTTTCTTTTTTCCTTTGAAGCAATCTGGGATTTTAACTAAACAGTAAATCGGCCAGGCCTGCCTGTGCCCCCGTGTGCGTGTAGTGACTGTTGGGAAACAGGGCAGCAAGCACGTCGTAAAGCGAAGACGGGTGCCGAGTGTTTCTTGGTGGGCGCCTGACAGCGAGGCAGCTGCACTGGTCCACGCCAGCGCACGCTAACAAATTTGTAAGATGGATTCGTGAGCCTGTTTTGTAAAACTGGGCGCCGTTTCGCTACGGTGGGTTTAAATGTCGTGATATATGTGTTGACTGACCTCCAGAGATCTCGCAGGACCACACCACAAGTCCTTTGTCCAGGTCACACTTATTTGCCTTACAGTGGATGCGAAGGGCAATATATCTAAGAGGCAAGATGTGTGTGTGTGTGCACGTGCGTGTGTGTGTGTGTGTGCCCATTTGAAGAATTGACTTAAATAACAGGACATTCAGTTACATATGGCCCCTGTTACATACGCTATCAGTTACCTTTATTAGGCCTAACAGAAAACAGCTACTGTATTTGTAAAAGTAAAACAGTTTACAGTAAGATTGGCATTTATTTCGTTCACTTCTAGCCTTAGGAATCTTTTATGAGGAAGTTCCTGGGAAATTAAAACAAATTTTCAGATCAGTGCCCTTTCGTTTAAGGCTAGTGATGCTGTACCAAGCAAAGCTGTTGTAGGTATGTTGTGTTTATTTTTGTTGTTATAGTTTTTATGGTTTTATCTTGCATTTATTTGATTTAGCAAAGGATACTACATTCACTTAATTCATTTAATGTGCTGCTGTTGTCCAGATGTGGATTCAATTGATGCTTCAGCTAAATATGCGAATTAGCTAATGCTTTTACAGTATTAATGCATCAAAGCTAATAAGTGCTACTTAGAATTACACCAGCAAGATTTTGCTAACTGTATCATTCTAACTTTAAGCCACGTTAGCCAAGTAAGCATTATGTGCGGATTGAAACATTAACCCTCGAGGTGCTGACGTCACTGATACAGTTGCCACACTTGCATCTGCCATACAGAACCATGTACAAAGCCCTAATTACCACATGCATCGTTTAGTTACTTCAGCGACGAATCGTTCGAATGAATCGTTCTGATTACGATATCGTGTGGGCGGGGCACCTTCCACAGTGCAGGCATCACGCCTTCACGCTGATTGGTGCGTTGGTGCTAAGTGACTAGATTCCAACAGCACACCAGAGCAGCGTACCGCGGTGTAATCACCATCGCGTCCCTGCTACTCGCCTGCCGCCGGCATTTTGGGGAAGAAGCTCCTCTCTCACCTTGACAGTGGCAGTAAAGTCCTGTGGCCCTATCAGACGCCCGGTGGTCTTTGGGGGAGACTGAAATGGGCCGAGTTTTCATCGGCCCTACGAGTCGGCCCAAGGGAATGCGGCGTGGAGGTGGAGGCCATTGTGCTGGTCTCCATAGTGACACAGAAGGTAATGGAAGGAGGCCAGAGTCTCAGAGGCCTATGTAGGATTGGGCCGTTTATATAAGGTGTGCCAAATCTTTGTGTGTGTGTGTGTGTGTGAGTGTGCGGGGGTATGTGCTTGTGCAGGGTGTGTGTGTGTGTGCGTGGGTGTGTGTGTGTGTGAGGGGGGGGGGGGGTATGTGCTTGTGCAGGGTGTGTGTGTGTGTGTGCGTGGGTGTGTGTGTGTGGGGGGGGGGGTATGTGCTTGTGCAGGGTGTGTGTGTGTGTGTGTGTGTGTGTGTGAGGGGGGTATGTGCTTGTGCAGGGTGTGTGTGTGTGTGTGTGTGTGTACAGAGTATGCTCCAGGAATGCCAGTGGCTATTCAGTTCAGTTGCCTGACTCCTTTGTTCGTGGCATAGTGCATGTTTGCACCCTCGGTGAGATTTCTTCCCGCACCCCTTGTGGACCCTCGTCTCCGCTGTGTGTAGAAGGCAGGGAGCTTCGGCATGTGAGCAGAGCCCTGGATAATTGAAGGCTTTGCTCTTTCCTCAGGCCTGATCACATGGGCAGGGCCACATGCCTCTTCTCCAAAGACTCTTTACAGACCTCATTGTGTGCTGACGGTTCTGTTTGTTCCTGGTTCGAAATACTTTCCTAATCATTAGAAGGAGGAAGGAGGTGGTGGAGGAGGAAGGAGGGAAGGAGCATTTTCAACATCATTCACATAGTCACAGTTCAATTCTTGGATGCCATATCAAAGCGTGATGTGTCGTTTAGTCCAGATCCCTAATTAACATGCTGTATAATTGCCAATGTAAAGTCTGGGATGAACCTGCGATATTCCGCATTCTCACTGAATTAGTACCATCCAATCGCGAGTCTTTACATTTTCATTGGCTCCTTCAGCTATATATTCACCCAGATAAGTTGAGTCTGGTGTGATGCTGATGTGCATCGGGCAGCGGTCATTTTGGGTCGATGTCATTTTCTCAGCACAGCATGACTTCCCATGTCTTGTCATCAGTTTCTCTGAGATCCCCCACTCGGACTCCCTCTGACTTCCCATGTCTTGTCATCAGTTTCTCTGAGATCCCCCACTCAGACTCCCTCTGACTTCCCATGTCTTGTCATCAGTTTCTCTGAGATCCCCCACTCAGACTCCCTCTGACTTCCCATGTCTTGTCATCAGTTTCTCTGAGATCCCCCACTCGGACTCCCTCTGACTTCCCATGTCTTGTCATCAGTTTCTCTGAGATCGCCCACTCGGACTCCCTCTGACTTCCCATGTCCTGTCATCAGTTTCTCTGAGATCGCCCACTCGGACTCCCTCTGATCACCTTTCTGAACACTCGCTCTGTTTTTTAAACCATTGCTGGCAGGCAGTGTGTGTCCTGTAGGGTGGTGATGTAAAGCCTGGGGTAAAGTCATGTGATGTCACCCCTTCTGACTGAGAGGCCTTTATTTTCTAAACCAAAACTTTGTTGAATGTTGCTGTTTATCAGGCTGTCACAAGAAAGACATGATGTATTTCTAAATTTGTATCTGAATGTCCTTGGCTTGTTTTTCTGTCCTGGTCATATAAATGAAAGGGGATAAAAGACTTCGTTTAACATCCCTTGGAACCTTTCCAGTTTCCAGAGGTAGCCCTGTTTTGTTTTGTTTTGTTTTTTTGTGAATACACCACAATCCAATTTGTAACTTCACACGCTCCTCTGGAGTTTCGCTCCACGTGAGATTTAATCGTGAGATTCCGTTACACCTTCCTCATTGTTCTCACTTCCCGCCATCCTTTTCATTCTTTGCTTACTGTGATGATCAAAAGATGATGCCGGTGAAGAGAAGTGGTGTGGTGTGTGTGGTGTGTGATGTGGTGTGTGATGTGGTGTGTGTTGGGGCTACTACTGGGGCTTAACAGGGCAGAAGAGAGCTGGATGTCAGAAAGCCGGCTTTACTGTTCCCAGGCCCAGCTCCAAGAGGACACACGTCCAGACGTCTCTCTGTGTTCTGTGATGCCAGACCCCCCCCCCCCACGTTGGTTTACTTCCTCTCCTTCATAAACACAGAAAATATGGGCCTATCCACAATCCACAAGGCTCATATCACTCATACTGTTACACAGTGGAGGTGCACAAGACACAAGTCACAGCTTGGTGATCACGCCTGCCGTTCATGACCATGGATATTCCGCATGAACCCCCTTTGCCTGACGTCGTGCTCTGTCATCGTTGTGGCCTGTCATCATTGTGGCCTGTCATCGTTGTGGCCTGTCATCCTGACTCTGAGGACCTTTTTATACTTGACAACGTGAAAAGTGTCTAACAGCCATAATGAGAAAGTCAAAGTCCCAAGGGAAGCAATTTATTACTGTCAAACAGCTCCCTCTTCTGGACGTTACTAAAAAGTACCCTTTTTGGCTCCTCGGGAGCAATAAGTCATTTTCTCCATGATTCGTCTTCGCATTATGATAAAACCATTGTGCCTACCACATAGTGGCCTGGATATTTTAGAGATTCTCTACTGAATCTATTTTAAGCTTGGCCCTATGTGAGGGACCTGCTCTGTGGAGCAGAAAACTGGTTCATTTGAGAACTAAACAAGCAATTTGATCCTTCGTCATATGTGAGCGGCGTTTAATAAAAAAAAATGAAAATAATAATCACTTTCATAAATATTGTTTGCTATTTACTAGTGGTAAAATAACATACGGTTTCTTTAAATTTGATCTCCTTCCAATGGTAATTCATGTATTAACGGTCCTCACAGAAATAATTGATCTGTTTCCCAATATAATAGAGCATATTGTCTAGGCAGCTTAGGATAGACTACAGCACGCATAAAACCTTCAGGAGTCCTACTTAATGCTCTTAGGCTGCATCCTTGAAAGCGTCTAGGCAGACATTACTCAGTCCTCGTGGGAAAAAAGCTTTCCCCTCTCCTGAAAATGCCAAACACGAGGAAAATGTACAAGACGTCTCGAGACAAGGCTTATATGCGCTTATGGTATTTCACTAATTTTACATTAAGCATACAGTATTAAATGCAAGTATTTTAAGTATAACCAAGCCGTAACAGTATAAGCTATGTGTGTTACTGTTGTGTCTGTGTTGTTCGTGTAATGCGATTTAACAAAATTTCGTTCAGTGTTTCGTCATCATCATTATTCTTCGTACATACATCTCGCAACGGTTTAATCTCTGAAGACAAAGGCAGTGCAGAAAGAAACGCGCACGTCCTCTGCTGTTGCTTGTTTCGGCTCAAGCCACCTTAAGAGAGTAACCCACCCCTCCTTTGTAATTTTCTCTGACTCGTGTCCCCCATGTGTGTTAGGTGGGCTGTACCAATTTATGAAACAGCGGGGGGAAATCAGGACCTCATTAACTTCAGCACCTGGACAGCGACCATCCCGAAGGCCCTCGAAGTCGGCTATTCGCAGAGTAACAATGCAAATCGAGCGAACGGACACGCGCCCAGACAAACGATGCTTCGCCAAGAGATGCTCTGAGAAACAATGCGGCTTCTATCGTCGTCCGGGGCCTGTTGTTGCTGGGTGATATAAGAGAACCGGCTGTATTGCGCGTGTGGAAGCGCCTTCGCTCGGCAGCATCACCCAGTATTGCTCAGAAAAAGCGTACGTTCTTGTGGGTTCCCTCCTAGAAGGGAGGGGGTGCAATTACGCCCTCACGGGAGGAAAAAACGGCACAGTTTCCTTTGTTTACATTGGAATAAAAGTGAAGATGCGTGGGCTTCCCGGACCGGAGTTGCCGCTATTGCTATGGATACTCAACATCTATCCGGACAACAGTGCGGCACGTGCAGCATCTCGTGAGTACTAATGCAATAAAATATATTACGGTACCTTCCTTGAAGCCTCGTTGCAGTGACGGGGCATTGCAGGACGTTATTCTGCGTCAGAGAGTGGCCACCAGCCTACATATTCACTCGCGCGGATAATCGATATTATTGAATTCATCTTGTTTACTGAACGTCAGGTTTTCAAGTTGAATCTTTGCAATTTCTTGTGTAATAAATAACCTAGCTGTACTCACCCTGGAGAGCCACCCAGACGCCGAAAGCAATAACGCGTTTGCAGTGCACAGAGTATTACAATATTTTAAGACAAATCCATTCCCTTCCAGTCGTTTTTACTATGTATGAGGTTTTTTTTATATCCTAGACAGAGTGTGAGACGGTTTCTTCGTAAGCTTGTCTGCGATTCTGAAATATCGGTTTTGCTTCGAGTCACAAAAGTTTACAGTGCAAGTGTGATTATTATATACACTTATGTCGAGGCTATTAGGCGGCACTCTCTAATCATACCTCATTTTTAAGAAATGAGTTCGCGGGTCAGTTGTATCGTCTGAAGCAATGGGTCATAAATAATAATGTAACATGCAGCCGTGCAACCCGTCCACTCCGGCCACGCGCGAGGAAGCTTTAATAAATTATTTTCACGAGGGATACAGGGAGGAAGGGGAGCATTGACGAACTGACGAAAGCACGCGGCTGACATACTCCCAACCGAGTATCTGGGATCCTGACAATGACTCTAATTGAGTGCGAAGTTACTTGCTTGCAATAACTGTAGTCGGCCTCGCTTTAAATCCAGGAGACCAATTAAAGACTGAATAAATTAGGTTGAAGTCATTACGATTTCAATATAGATTTCAAATGGCGCAGTGGAGGTCGGATTTCAATTAACAACTGAATATTTTGATTCTACCGAGCTTGGTGTTCATAGTTCGTGTACTTTCAAAAGGGCCTGCACCCTACTAAAGTAGTTCAAAGTCTTATATAACTTCTGCACCTCTAGTTTCTGTTTCTAAGGGACTATTTTATATTACTAACATTTTTAACGACAGACTGGCTGTGACATGGAACTCGGAAACATAAAAGTTCGGCAGCAGTGTACTGACTGATTTCAGGAGACCTTATGAAAGGAGTGGGTCAGATGTTCACAGCACCGTTCAGTCATCACAGAACCTACGTGAGTCTGAACCCGAACGCCACATTTCTGTACATTAGCGAACGTCTCCCGCTGTAGTAAACACAGTGAACAAAGGCCTTGGTCGGAAATACTGCACAGGAAATACTGCAACGCAGGAGGCAACAGCAAGGAGTGTCAAACCCTTAAATCGCTTCCCAGATGCTCTGGCGGGGAAACGTGTTCGGCCTCCCATAGTTCTTAGCGTTTCCTATTAAGTATTCATCAAAACCTAATGAAAACTGTATGACTGTTTCTTATCTGTCTTTTTACTCCCAATGGCAATTAAAGCTGGCAAAATTGATCTTATTAATGTGATCGACTTGCGCGTTGTGAAACCCCCGCAGATTAAACTCGGAGAAATACTGTCAGTCCGGCTAAATAAAGATCTTCGGTCTGGGGCGTAAATAGACGATAAATAGCTGTAAGACCTACATTACAGGCAGCAGAGGGAATTACCTCAAACAGCAGGGGTCAGAGTCAAGATCACCAATGAGATGCCGCAATTAGTAACAGATAATGTGCATACAAAAGTAGCAAAGTGCATTTCCACATCCGGCAACAAAGAAAGTTGGATGTGCCGGCAAATTGCATGCAAACCAGTTATGACATAATTTTTCTAAACTGGAAGGACTGGGCACTGGATTAATAGGATCAGGACACCCCATTAACAGCAGCTCGGCGTTGAGATTAGCGCTTCTGTGTTTTGTGATGCTAATGAGGAAAGCTCGTTGAAATGCGAGGCACCTGCCGCCCCCGGCTTGTCCAATCACGCGCCGGCCCCTCTGCCACCTCGCCCCTCCCCCCATTCTCCGAGCACCCCCCCCCCCCCCCCTTTGTCAGTGCCGAGACACAAAGGCCTTGGAGCGGGAACAGCAGTGCCCGGGAAAATACACCTGCCTTAAAAACACAAACGAGAGTGTATTTTTCAGCCATGCCTGAGAGGGTGGAGTGGTAGTTTATCGTTTGTTTCGTTTCACACTCCTAGGGGCTCAGAAACATGGTGTGACGTTTAGGAAAGTGAACACTGCACTCTGTATTGTTAAGTGTCAATAAACACTGAGAATGAGCAGAATACTGAAGACGCATACTGATGGACACATAGACATAAATACACACACACGTATAAGTATATATGTGTATTTATGTATCTGTGTGTGTGTACATACATGCATTAATGCATGCATTCACTCATATGTGTGCTTGCCCAATTAGGCATGTCCGAACATTACATGCATTAATGGAGCCCATGCATGAATGAAAAGGCAAACAGTTAAATGAATAAGTAAACATCTTCTCCGCCACAGTCGGCTCCTGTTACCGCTCCGCTCTAGACGTTAACAAAGGCAGCAGACACTCGGTTACTTTCCCTGCCTGATTACGAGCCAGGCCCTCAGCAGGAGATACAGAGAGGAGAGAGGGAGAGAGAGAGAGAGAGAGAGAACCCCCCCCCTCCCCCAAAGACAGCCTCCCTCTCCCTCTCCAGCATCAAACCTCTGAGCGTCTGTGTCCCTATTCAGATCCTCCTCCCTCAATCTGTCTGAGGCCGGGCACAAGCAGACACGGCATGATGGAGGAGGGTGGAGAACAAAGGTGGAGGCACAGGCTCATTCACCAGCTCTCTGAGCTCATTAATACAAGATGTGACTGTTGATCCTCGGACTACAATTGACATCTTATAATATAAACCCAATAACCCGTGTTGACTCAGCGTCAGGCTTAATTATGAGTCAGTGATTAAAGATGTTTGGGTTTGTTGTAATGAAAGAGGTTTATAAGAAAAGGGGAGATTCAAACAAAGGAAGCACTTGAGCAGGAAAGGACATGAAAAATGCCTTTCGGAAGTGTCTGTCTGTGATTTTGGTGGGGTGGGGTAGTGGAGATGACCATCGTATTTATGTGTTTTCGGTTGGAGGAGTCACAGCATTGTTGCGTTATCTGGACACGGGCCCTCTGGAAATGATGTGACTTTCAAATACCTTCGGGAACTTTTTTATCTTTGCGGCGGGAAGCGCAGAATGAATGCGGCCCTGATCCCCCCCTCAAAGTGCTGCCTTTACACGCGGCGCCGGCTGAAGTCTTTATGACGCTCAGCGTGAAAGCGTCAGCGATGTCGAGTCTCTTCAATTCCCGCCTGGCGTGGCCTTTATGGTCGAGGTGTTCTCACTTGGGCGAGGGCTGAAGGAAGCTCGTGCCGGCAGATGAGCTCTTGTTCTGCTGCGGAGAACATTGATTTCATGGGCTGCCTCAGAGCTTCTCCAGAGGAGGACCAGATATTGAGATCAGCTACTGGCGTAATGAGAAGAAAAATGGGATTTGCCAGACTTTCGCTGCCTGTCGGATAATGCAGAGGTGCCAGAAAATGAGATTTCACATTGATTAATGATAAAGAGAGTCTGGAAGAAGCTCTCTCGCATGATGGGAGCCAGAATGGGCTTCCTGGAAGGCCCAGAGCGTAGGAGTGGCTGTGTGCCAGCGCGCTTGTCCATTATGTCCGGTTGGGTTAGAGCGATGTTAGCGCAGACTCCTCGGGTTGTATAAGTCACGACTCCTCGACACTTAAAAAGCTGCACTTCATCCAAAAACAATAACGATGCTAATTGGCGAGCAAGAGTTTGCAGGAGCCAGTTAGCATTATGTAAAGGGGATTATGCAAATGAGACTACGCTGGCTCCGAGCAACTGGTTTTCATTTATTTTTTAGCCATGTTAGCATTAATAGGAGCGTCCTCATAAATGGGAAGATCCTACGAGCCCATCAAAGCCTTTAATTTAGCCGTGTTCAGTTTCACTTGCAAAGACCTACCAACCCCACTAGCGTTTAGCTCGAACAGACCTGGGTCTAGTGTTCAGATGAAACCTGGACTATGGGACCAGGAAGGCTCTGCAGGTCTATAGACCTCCTCCATTGGGGTCAGTTACCCTTATTTTATGTGGAGAGCCATGCAGCTAATCAAGCAGCGACAACAGGACGGTTTTACCGATAAGTCAACAGCAGGTTGGACAGTTCGGAGGGAGTGGCCTCTATCTGCCAGGGTCCAGGAGCGGTGAGCCTGGCGCTGACACCCGCAGGCTGGGAAGCGTCACTGCGAGGAACGAACTCGACCTCCCAATGAGAATCAGCCACAGGTCCCTCGGGCTCCATACGCCGGTCGTGACGCAAGCTGGGGTGCACAAGGCTTTACAGTTTCGGCTGGTGCAGCTCGGTCGTTTATGAAATATTCAAACGCTGGATACACCTCACTTCAAAGGAAATTGCATCGATTATAGTCGCTGCCATCCTCTTGATCTTTGGGCCGCATTGCAGTTTCATGCTTTGAAAAGAAGATATAGAATATTTCATTTAAAGTTTTAGCGTGATGGTCACAACATGCTCCAGAGTTAAAAAAAAAACCAGACTCTGAATAATGTAAGGTTTATACGAATGACATACTGTCTCTGCATCGCTTTTCATCTTCCTCAAAATATTCAGAAAGATTTTTGGGCCAGCCGACGTCCTCAGTGTCTTCTCTCTGAAAATCCTCCAGTTAGGTTTTTGCATCAGTTCTATAGTGATGGCTGCCTAGTCCAGATCTGGCATAGAAATGACAAGGTCAGGCTAGAATGACAACCAAGAAAGGGGACATATTGTTGGGATCGAACCCAGGTAACGACACCGTGTTTCCGACCACCAGACCAAAGATCCAGAACTTCCATCACACCACCCTGCTCTTCAGGGAGGAACTGTGTCTCCATCACAGTGTCACAGTCTCCTCTTCCACTTGTACGCCTTGGGGTGATTCCAGTCCACCTCGTATTCAAATCGACAGACTCTCATGTGACTCTCGTACAGCCGTAAGAAGCGTCAGGCCTCCCATTATTCTCCAACGGTTAATCCAGCAGGATGATGGATCGACAGAGCGGCCGGCTGTTCGATCAGGCGATGGTGTTTCCGACTCAGAATAATCTCACCTCCAGCGCTCAATAGTTTGGCCCACTGCCCGCGGTGACGTAGCCGGTCGTCTGACCGGCAGAAGACCTGTGAGAGGTGCATTGGGTGTTAGTGATTAGTTGCGGCTGAGTTTCAGAGTAAACTCAATATAATTGTCCTTATTCATCAAAGCAGCACACAAATAAGTGCAGATTCGACCACCCAGAATAATATATGAAGTGGTCCAGGTCTGATTCATGAAAATGTCACGCGACACTGAGCACAATTGATGACTCGGCTTCAGCTGCATGAAGAACCATCGCTGGCGTACTCGTGCCTCATTTACATATCATTTGCAAAGAGCATGTCTTTAATTGGCCTCATATATATAATATTTGCATAAAACATGCCCTAATTCATGCAGGTGTAGCACTAGTAATCTAATAAAAGACAAGCATTATGCAGACTGCTTCCTCAAAATGGAAGACTGAATGGAAAAAAAAGAACTTGGGTTCGATTCAAAAGGTTTGCAAAGCAGAGTTAGAGGTGCTTGTCAATTTATTCTTAACGACCGGTTATTAAATAGGATCCAGGCTAAATGCAACTGACTGTGACAGATTACACATGTTAACAGTAATCAAACTAAATGCTACTATTTTAGTGCAAAAACATCCTGTGTGTTATTTTATTACTGTTATTAAGGATCATATTATACAATTATTTTTGTACCTATTTTTAATCACAAACAAAACCAGTTTATTAGACTATTATGCTCTAATTGACACAAACTCCAAGCAAATATGAATTTGACTGCACAAACACGTGAAAGATGAAACGTACAAATAATGAAACTGTTGGTACAATTGTAGTCGCTCTATGCTCAGATACGATCGTCCTCGGCTATGAGGGTTGTTGTGACTGCAATTTCAAGACGTTTATTTAAATTACTCTTCTTACAATTCTTACAATTTTCAAATATAGACCTAAATAACCCAGTAACGAAAAGAAACCTTAACATTAAAACAGGGACACAGAAGGAAGCATTAAGTATCTTTTTTATCCTTGGAAATGTGTGTTAGTGTAAAAGGGATTCGTCAACCATGAAGAAGAAGCCTGAAGCAACTAGAATATGATATTAGGAACACTTTATGGATTATGAGTCATCTCTAAATTGGCCCGGTTGAGTAAGGGTGTGTGTGCGTGTGTGTATATGTGTGTGTGTATATGTGTGTGTACCCTGCGTTGGGGTGGAGTCCCTGTCCCGGGCACGTCCCTACCTCCTGTCCCGGGCACGTCCCTACCTCCTGTACTGGGCACGTCCCTACCTCCTGTCCCGGGCACGTCCCTACCTCCTGTCCCGGGCACGTCCCTACCTCCTGTCCTGGGCACATCCCTACCTCCCGCCCTCTGCTGTCTGGGCCAGATTCCAACATATCCTGTTTTTGAGGAAGTTGGTCCAACAGGTCTATGCGATTTATGACGCTGATAAGGTTTTTCTGTGACGTCGGCTTTGGGCGACATGATATTCTTATCGCGCGAGTGAAATCGTACCCAAGTGCATGTGCACGTATGATGCAGGACTCCTATCAGGGGAAGCATCCTGCCTCAGATTCCTTCAACCCATCTGCATATCCACTAAACTGATGCAGCTTAAAATAACATTCATTTACTATGTAGGGTAATCACCCTGACAGTGCGGGACGATGCATGACCTTGTCTCGCTCCGGAGGAGTCTCGCTACGATGATACAGCATCAGTCTGTGGCACAGTGGCTGGGAAGATGCTGAAACTTTAGCAGGGAAAACCCACCAGGGACATAAGAGAAGAGCTTTACTGAAATGCAATAATGTTGGTAAAAGGAGACAAACTAACACTGAGCTCTGAGTTCACGGCACTGGAAAATATATCACATTCAGTATAGTAGTAGAAATGTTAATTTAATAATAGTGCATTTGTATATAATAGCATATTAAATACATTCGTTCATTCATCTTCTAAGCCAGCCTTGAAAAAGAAACCTGTGGATTTCAAATCTTCCTTTGTATATGTAGGATAACTGAGAAAGTGGTGATTTTCTTATATAAATTGATATTTTTACAAATTATAATCATGTTTCTAATCCCAGCATAGTACTGAGACTGCCTTTATGAAGGTACTAAATTATATATGCCTGAATACTCAAATGTCAGCCCTATTACTAGATTGCAGTGCTACATTTGATATTGTAGATCACAGAGAACTGCCAGGTACGTTTGAAAACTGGGTGGGAATTTCAGCAACTGTCCTCAAATGGTTTGGGTTCTGTTACTGTCGGGGTCGTCGGTTATGAATAGCATAGATGTATCTTGCAAAACCCCCAGGGATTAGTTCTTTGTCCATTTTAGTCAATCTGTATTCTGTATTCAATGTTACTTGTAGGCCAAATTCTACAACATAAAATTTCCAAATGATGAAAATTTCCAGATGAAACAGCTAATACACTCTGTTTTAATACATTCACCTTTACTAGCCATATCTTTCTATCACCTTAAGAATATAGTTAGAATCAAACGTTTAATGTCTCCATGAGACCTAGAGACACTCGTGCATGCATTTATGTCTAGCAGAAATGACTACTGTAATGATCTAACTCCACTTCCCAAAGAGACCATTAAACAGCTACACCATCTTCACAATGTGCCTGGTAGAGTTTTAAAACGAACAGTACAAATAGGTCATTAGTCCTCTCCTAAAAGTTCCACAGTGGCTTCCGTTAAGTTACAGAACTGATTTTTAAAGCACCATTACTATTATATAAATCACTGAATGGATTAGGCCAACAATTCTGTTCATATATATAAAGAGCGTATATACAGTACATCTCTTAGGTCTATGGACAACGGCTCACTTGTACCAAATACGGTAAAGTCGCGTTTAAACGTTTATGCCACACTGGAACCAACTGCAAGATAAGCTTGTAACCCACATGTGGTGATTTCTAAATACATCTTAAGGATATTTCTGTTCTCGTACTTCTATTCCTCACTGGGGCGATTACATCTCGGGATGTAACGGCATCTTTTATTTCATTATTGTTGGTTTGTGTACGGCACTTTGAACTGCCGCTGAATATGCAAAGTGCTGCACAAATGAAAACGCCTCGCCCCAAGATCATTGCCCAAGCAGTAAAGTACAAGATATTACATGTACAACATCTTAACAGTGGGACGAGAGCTGTCCCAGGCGTGCAGTATCAAGACTCCCTCAAGTAAACGTAAACTGATGTTTCTGTATTATTAATGTGCAAGCGAGAACAGCTAGCTCTGTGCCGTAGTCGAGCCCGCCAGAGACACCCCAGGTGTTCGGCAGCATCTGATTGCTGGGGGAGGCGGCACGCGAACAGGGCCACCTGTCCAGACGGACGCCGAATGCAACCCGGCAGCGCGGCCCGTCATCTTCCTCGTCGGCAGTCACGACTCCGCGCTTCCTCCGCAGCCTGCCGAAGGAGTCTGGCAGCTCAGGATTTCCCCAGAGCCGGAGGAAAGTGCCTCTCGCAACCACCAATGATGTCCACAAGGTTCTCGTTCTAAAAAAAAAACGAGCACTGCTCCATAACGAGGCTGGAGGTTTTAGCGGGTTTCTTGTTTGTCTGTTTTGGTGCACAAAGGGCGAAGAGCTTTTGGCTAAAACATTCTGAAGTGTTTTTATTTTTTTTATTTTTCAAGTCCTGTGTAAGAGCCATTCTAGAGGTTTACTTTCGCATCCGTCAACATGAAGCCGAAGCTGCGCGGAAGTTTCTTTTAGAGTTTCTCTGACACACATCTTTGATTCTTGGCTAAAACGTCACCTATTCGTGACTTTCTTATATAATTCAGCCATGTTACTGGGCAGAAATGTCTTTGTCCCCTTTTTGCTGACATTTATAAATATGATACATGTGGTCTGTGCCTGACAGACTAATTTTCGGCGTACTGCTGTGCATACCAAAGTGTATATGTACTGTATTATAGCCTTTTTAGTATATAACTACCAATGCACTTACTGATACACTCTCTCTTTCTCCATCTCTCTATATCTGTTTCCTATTATAGTATAGAGATAGGCTTGTGGCCATCTTTCTCCTCAGCAGCCTTTTAATGAACAATGTGCTGATATAAATGAATGCATCTCTCTCTTTTAAGTCTGTCCTCTAATGTTCTGGTTAGTAAAATGTACAGAGTGTAAATCTGTGACGAAGACGGAAATCGCTTTTTGTGCTGTGCGACGTAAATTGGTTTTATTTAGTGTTTTCTTCTCTGCAGGATGACAACACGCTCGACTACCGTTGTCATAGCACGACGGCTGCTCCCTGCGATGGAGGCCTGACTTTAGGCCAACATGAAAGGAAGCGTTAAATGGTTGTGACAGGCATGGGGAAAGTTCGTCTGTCCACATCCTTTACTTCCCAACCGTACCCATAAATTCTCGTGCGATCTGAGAGCAAGGCCAGTGCTCGCGCAGTTTCTGCATAGCAGCTGATCCAGTGCGTGGACGGGGTTGATCTTAGATTAACGATCACCATTACATGGATGCCACAACGACCTGATTAGCTTTTGATAGTCTCCTGATTGATTAATATGGAGTCGGGGACCATAGTTACCTCAAACTAAAAGTGCTGAGCAAGGTCAGATTGGGGTGCTTGGTCCTAATAAAGAGCATTTTATGGACATAGTGTAAGAGGCATATGAGACTGGGTGGTGGGTTTAAAACCCCTTGGTTAAATTCAGGAACATTTATAATTGTGAATTGCTACCTGGAATAGGATCCTAATGGAGTAGTCATTTGCTTTAGAGGACACTGGGGTTATTTTTATAATAACCTCAACTCAGCAGTTAATCAAAATGCATTCATTTAGAGGTGAGTGCACTCAGAAGTGTAATGAGGCGAGGTGTTGAATAAGGACAGTTCTCAGAGCTATAGATAGGCTTCACGACACAGACTAATGTTTGTGTTGGCCAAGTGGTAATGAGAAGATGTAATGGAGAATGTGATTATATATCATGCTTTTTTGAAAATGGGCCCAAGCTCTCTTTCTCTCACTAGTTGTGTGTGTGTGTGTGTGTGTGAGTGTGTGTCTGTGTTTATGGTGCGTAACTTTGTGTTTGAGGCTTTGTTTCACTCTCTTTAAGTGAAGTGCACGTCTCCATGTAAATAACTTCTTTAAATGATTCCTCTGTGTGAGTGTGTGTGTGTGTGTGTGTGTGATGTCATCCATTCCCTGTACTTCTGCCTCACCTTCTTCAATCACAGCCTCCCAATGACACAGTAATGCTTCCTTAATCTAAGAGAATTACTCCAGGTTCTCAGAGAGGGCACATCTGTCTGCTAGTGCTGTCACCCTACAGATAGACGTGATGTAGACCTAATACTTCATAGAGCTCTGTGGAGGAGTAGTACAGAGTATAATTAAAATAAGCATGTGTGTCGGTCCAGTCCAGTTTCAGGCTGGTCCAGTTGTGTACACACAAGGAGAACTGTGTTGGTTTCTTCTTCTGAGGTTGTGGCTTCTGCTTTATCAGAGAAACCTTAGGAGAACTGAAACTTCAGCACAGCTTAAAGAAAGAGAAGAATATCCACCAGTCTGCGTTTACAGCCAATGGTACACGGGGCGTCTAAATGGAACCCCTGCCTGAGGTTCTGGTTGGTCTGGGGTCTTTTCATGTTGATCATACACTAGTTAATCATGTCTATGCTATGCTATTTACCCCCACCCCACACACACACACACACAACCCCACCAATTTGGCATCATACAATATGGAAGATTTAGACAGTTCGGTAGAAATGGGTAACTACTGAACCAGGGTGGGGGGGGTGATAAGATGATCCTATCAACAACCTGAGATGGATTTTGGTGGGGGAGACAATAGCATTTCATATCTTCCATTTGTTTCTTTGGGACATTTTATAGCTTATTGCTAAGAGATTACTGAAAACGATGATTTGTTGGGTCTTGGCACAAAGATCTTCAGCTTTCAGACTGAAGAGAGGAAAAAGAGCTTTTCTCATAAAGCCCCCTCAAAGATCCCATCGATTTCTGTGTTGCTGGTGCCGTTAAGTCGTTTCCATTGTCTTGTGAAATCGTGGAGGTGAATGTTTTTATTCCTTTGCCATTACTGCATTGTCTCCAGCAACGTGGGGGTTTGCATCTCGGTCAGACTGCAGCATAACACATGCACACGGTCTACTGTCGGTCTCCGTTGGTGGTTGTGGGGAGTGACTGGGAATGGAGAGGGAGCGCCAAGGAGCATGATGGGAGTCTGGAGTGACCTGTGCTGGCGTAGGAAGGACCTGGGGGGGCAGCTGCAATGGGTCAAGGGGGCTCAGAGAAGCAGGTGGAGTTGGTGGAGGGCAAAGGAACTATTAAAGAGCACATGTGAGTGCGTGGGGAGGCACACAGGATGATTTTAGCTAAGAGGAAGAGGTTTTAAGCTCATTATTTTCTCCCAGACTTCAGTTGTTACACCACAGCAATCTCATTACCCTCCAAGGAAGAAAATCTGGATGAACGCGTTGACGCATTGGAACATTTTTAAATTAGTGAATCGCACAAGTCTGTAGGCTCAGACGCTGAAAGGAATACAAGGCGCTGTGTGTGTCTGGTCTGCCCTGTTGGCTGGTTTACCATACGGCTGAAGAGTAATGGAGACCGATCGATACCAATAAGAGCAGCGGAATCCGCTCCGTGCTAAGGGACATGATTATTAACTTGCTGAGTTGGGTTTCTCAGTCTCTCTCTCACTTTCCTCTGCTACGTTATAACTTCATCCCAGTATTACAAAACTCTGCGCGCGTGTACGTGCATGAATGTGTTTGCGCACACCGAATTTCAGAGTTCCGTGGCGCTTTAGAGTACCTTTTTAGACTACTCAAGTTCAGCAGTTCTCTACTGCTTTCAGTGTACAGCTTAAATTGGGGGCTTGACTTTTGCTTTTAGTAAGTCTGATGATGGTGGCAAGAAAGTCTCATAATCCTCTCAAATTCTCTACCAAGCAGCCTTTAGAAGGCACTGCACTCAAGTATGCAGTAACACACGTGGGGCCCCGGGCCCCGTAGCTCAGGGCCCACCTACCTCCTCAGGCCTTTCTCTCTTCTTTCTTTTTTCTTTTCTGAAATCCCGATTTTGGTTTCATTAAGGAGTGCTGACAACGTAGAACTTGCGCGCTAGATATATGTGCAGGACAATCAAAACACTTTTGCTTTCGAATGGGCGGGTGGGTGTTTTGGCGGGTGGGGTTTTGGGTGGGTGTTTCCACCATAATCTGCTACCCAATGCTCCTGACTACACTGAAATTGGTGTATTTTAATGTAAGTTGGTTCCTACATATGCAACAAAGGCTTCAGTTCCGCATCTACTGACCAAATCACTAGCTGGCCCCATCAGCATGCCTCTCACATCACTTCAGATTCACTATTATTGACTCTTTATTTGCACGAGCGAAGCACGAATTTGCACAAATGAAGACTAGGCTAACTTGCCAGGCACAATAAGACTAGTGGATTTAATTTCTTCTGTAATTATAAACGCTAATGGAGCACGGGAGCCATTATGGAGCCTGACACCTTTTCATTCTGCGATGCTTCTAATTAGTGTATCGTTTTCCATTAGGTGATCACATGACGTGAAAAGGAACTGATTACCTGTCGCTGTTGGTCCAGTCCTCAGCCACCTGTTCTATTACGTTTATTTCTGACCTGGCCTGACAGATGAAGTGTTGCAGCTAAGTTTGCATCCATCTCTTTTAACGAGTTTAATAAACTAGATGGCCGATGATTCGTCTATTAAAGCTTCTAACTCGAGAAGTATTAGCCTGATAACGGCACCAAAAAGCTTTCGATATGGGGTTCAGATGCTTTGATCATGTTCTCCCTGGAGCTCTTGGGAAGAGGTTAAAATACGAGTGGGTTTGAAAAACGTATAGGCCAGCAAGTTACGTGTTAACCCAGTTAGGCAAGGCAAGGAAGGACAGTGTAGGTGTATTTTAAAAGCAAATTTCAGACATGAAATTTAAGGTGCTTTACATCTTAAATGAAAATAATAAAACAATGTAATTAACTAGAAAGTTACAATAGAACAAAAGAAAAATTATCTAAATTAGAAAAGTGACATGCTAAAATCTATAATGATGTGCTGCTGCAGATGGATCAGGGTGGAGTTTTTTTATAATCATTCTAATGCTAAGATGATGGAAAGGGGTAAGAAACATTGTCGTACGAATACTCTGCTCATAAATCTATGATCATAAAACACACACGCCTTTTCTTAAAGAATGAAAATATACTAATGTTGCTTCAAGAGCAGTGACCAGATCACGAGACATCTGTGGTTGTGTGAGCCTGTTTTTTCCACATAATACTTGGCTCTAGATTTTGGGCATGAGTCTGACTGAATAGTTGGCATAGAAAGGGCCAAACCAAATTAGACTTGGGTGTGTGTGTCATGTGTGTAGGCAGCAGACTACACCATGTTTAGGACCTATTTTAAGGCACAATCCTTGGTCTTGTGCTGGAACTTTCCGTGGCCATAAAACCCTGAGCAGTGAACAGCGATCCAGTTCGAATCTTTAGCCACGATTGCTGGTGAGCGTGAATCATCGTAATGAATTTCACACTTCGAAATGTCACAGTAATAAAATGCGGAGGTAGAGGATTCACGTCAGCTGGCCCGGGGTGCACAGCAATATATGAGAAAATAATTAAATAGTTTTGCATAGTGCTCTGGGTACGCTGGCAATGCAAATTTTATAACCACATTATTAGACAGAATATGTAAAAGCACTTTACAAATGCAGCCACCCAGTTTATTGGCATGCACTGTAGGATCATTGGTAACTGGATATTAGTTGAGACCACTCACAATATACCAGTATACACTGGCACAGCAGTGGCCTGGGTGTGAGTGTTGAACTGGTACAAGTGTATCAGGTACAGCACTGATGCTGGATGAAGGATTAAGAGGACATAACACATCTTTCATGGAAATCCATATGCGCTATTGACCAATGGGAGATCAACAAGATGTTTCCAAAGAGGTGACGTTTTTAATAAAGCGCTAGCGAATGCAGATTGTAGATGCTTCTAATCGATGGAATCAGCCGATCAGTGCCGCTGTTATTCGTGGCCAGGACTCTAAATGACTACAGTTCCCCGTGTTCTCGCCGTGTGGAAGCTCTGACTTTCCCTCTTCCACTGCGAGATTCTTTTAGAGTGCCCTTACTCAAAAAAAAAAAAAAAGCTTGAGTTTGACGTTGCACCTGTGCTTTGGTTGTCCTTGTGTGTGACGTTGTGACTGTGTTTTGGTTGTCCTTGTGTGTGACGTTGTCCCTGTGTTTCTGGTTGTCCCTACGTGTGACGTTGTCCCTGTGTTTCTGGTTGTCCTTACGTGTGACGTTGTCCCTGTGTTTCTGGTTGTCCCTACGTGTGACGTTGTCCCTGTGTTTCTGGTTGTCCTTAAGTGTGACGTTGTCCCTGTGTTTCTGGTTGTCCTTACGTGTGACGTTGGCCCTGTGTTTCTGGTTGTCCTTACGTGTGACGTTGGCCCTGTGCTTCTGGTTGTCCTTACAGAGCAGTGTGACGACGTGCTGGCAACCCCTCTGCCCTACAGTGCTTTCAGCAGCTCCTCCGTGCTGGCTCCTGACTTCGGCGCCGGCTACGCTAAACTCTACCGCCGAGTGGGTGAGCAATCCAGACTTCTTGTGTCCCTCTGGAATCTGGTAATAAGTAGAAGGCACTGTCACTGAGCCTATGAGCAGTCCAGGACATAATCTTGCATGAGATTATATTACTAAGTACAGCAATTACGATGGCAATTCTACATGTCTTCCGATATATTACAAGCCCTCCAGTGTACGTTTGTTGTGACCTGGTAAAGATTAGCCTGCATTATTTTGACCAATAGTGTTTACTTTTGTTCTGTCACATTGTCAAAACCCCTCAGGACAGCTATCAAGAACATTTGAGGCTAGCTGGGATGCTCGCGACACAAAAATGTAGTGATTCGTCAGAGGGTTCATTTATATCGTATAACCCCATGCGATGTCAGTTTTGCAACAAGGCCAGTATCGCAATGATGATCATACGATATATTGTGCTGCCAGAAGCGTAAGGTAGAGCTATGGTCTTTTAGCAGCAGTCGTTTATCTCCAGGATGAATGGCCCTTGTCGTAGCATCCTCTCTGGATGACATTTATAGAAGGCTATTGCTCATGGTGTAATGCGAGCTGAGGCTGTCTCACATAACAGAGACGGCACTTACTGTCAATACAAACAGCAGCAAAATACAGTAAAGCCGTCGTTGGCTCCAGTTTATAGCATTCAGAACTAAGTATACATTACTCAAAGGGTTCAGACAAGCCATTGTGAGTAATGGCATTACACAATGACAGAATACAGATACGTTCATATGGTGGCCTGTAGTTCATGTTATCAGATTCTGAGAGATGGTGGTGCTTTGTCCTCTAAGGCAATGGAGGCTGGTCACCACTCGATTCAGACAGGTACGAGTGGCTACAGGTGGACCTCAGAGGCAGGAAGCAGATCACCGCCATTGCAACCCAGGGCAGATACAGCAGCTCGGATTGGACCAAGCAGTACAGGCTCCTGTACAGCGACACAGGAAGTAATTGGAGGCCATATCGGCAGGACGGCAACATATGGGTAAGTGCGGGTCGGATGGCTGGCGTCTATACGGAATGAATCCTACACATGGGAATTGTAGTTAAGATTATCCAATCAAATCATTCATCAAACAAAACACCCCTTCCCTCCCTGTGAGCACTATATACATTATATAAGGTTCACAGGGCGTAGAGGAAAATAGCCATTTTATTATAACCGACATTCTATTTATTTCAAATATAAACACATTTTGTCACAGTCGTCCAGACTGAGAGTGGCAGAGCGGGCAGGAGTGACCTATACAATCAAGAACGTTTTGGTCCAGTTCTGCTTTCTGTAATAAAGCTAATTATCGCCATTCTCGCCATACAATCCAAGCGTGAAAATCCAATTCCAATTCTAATTTCCAAAATAACAGCCATTCTTGCTTCTTGCATTTCTTTTTATGCGTTGCTACTCACAAGAAAACTTTTCTGCTCGATGCCAGGGGGTCCAGGGATGGAGCGGAATATTACCACACTCATCATTTACATGTTTTCACAATTACGAGATAATAAATATTGACGAAAGAAATTAATGATCGCACAAAGATAATGACCTGAGGTAAATATGAACGGACAGCTGGGGTGACATGACAGTAGGCGCTGGGGCAGTAGGCGCTGGGGCAGTAGGTGCTGGGGCAATAGGCGCTGGGGCAGTAGGTGCTGGGGCAGTAGGCGCTGGGGCAGTAGGTGCTGGGGCAATAGGCGCTGGGGCAGTAGGCGCTGGGGCAGTAGGCACTGGGGCAGTAGGTGCTGGGGCAATAGGCGCTGGGGCAGTAGGCGCTGGGGCAGAAGGCGCTGGGGCAGTAGGTGCTGGGGCATTTCCTCTGATTTCCTTTTTTAGGCAAAAAAAAAAAAAACAACAAAAACGTTGACTTTTGGGGAAACGAGGGACCGTTGTCACTTCCTCTGCACTCGCTTCTCCTCAGACGTTCTCGGGCAACTGGAACTCGGAGAGGGTGGTGCGGCACGAGCTACAGCACGCCGTAGTGGCGAGGTTCCTGCGCTTCATTCCCCTGGAGTGGAGCGAGGAGGGCCGGATCGGCCTGAGGGTGGAGGTCTTCGGCTGCGCCTACTGTGAGTGCACCGCGCAGTCCCGAGCCGGGAAACACGCTCCGTTTGGAATAACTACTTAAACTTCAGGCTTGTCGGATGCATTGTTCTTGAGTCATATTATTCATCACTGCTCTGAATTATTCAGTAACTCTACCGAAACTGCACTGAGAGGTATGTGGCTCCGGCAGTGAAGAATGAATCTGGGCCCACAAATGGGTTCTTGGAATTTAAGGGGTTAATGAATCTTTTTCATAGAGACCATGCTTTGTTTTGATTCATTACATTGTTTTGATTCGGGACCTGGTAGAGTCATTAGACCTGCAGAATTACTCTCAGTTCAGTTTACCAAATGGGCAATCTGCTGCCTAATAGAATACTTTACACAAAAATGCCAGCGCTAATTAACGAGGAACGAAACACGGCAGACAACTGCTGAGGTCCTCGCTTGCCTGATGTGACCTTTAACCTCTGCACATGCCTTCTTGATGTGGTTTAAGGGGCGGATGTGATCAGTTTCGATGGACAGGGAGTGATCTCCTACCGCTTCCGACAGAAGAAGATGAAGATCCTGAAGGACGCTATCTCCCTGAGGTTCAAGACCAGTAAAGGAGACGGCGTCCTGCTCCACGGGGAAGGACAGCAGGGCGATTACCTCACTCTGGAGCTAAGCAGGACCAAGCTGGTTCTGCAGATCAACTTGGGTAGATAAACTCTTTATCCTGAAGTGCTAAGACAACAGGAAATGAAACCTTCATAGGTTCGTCATCAAGCCAAATAACTTTAAACTCACATGCTTATTGCATTAATTAACGGTCACGTGGACTATACGTGCCCTGGACCGAGACATGGGTTCGCACAGGTTTTGAAGGTCTGTCAATGCTCTTGAGTTGAAGTTGTCGGTAAATGGTGTTCACCTTTCAGAGTTCCACAGAGCTAAAGCGAGATGTTTCCCGGTTCCTCGCCCCCCGTCCCCTCCAGGTAGTAACCAGTACGGCTCCATCCAGGGCCACACCTCCGTGTCCAGCGGTAGCCTGCTGGATGACGACCACTGGCACTCAGTGTTCATCGAGAGGTACCGGCGCAGCGTCAACTTCACCCTGGACCAGCACACGCAGAACTTCCGCACCAACGGCGAGTTCGACCACCTCGACCTGGACTACGAGGTCAGGACGTTAGCGTACCGCAAATCTACCGCACGTTTGTGAGGTTTACTCGATACGAAACGGCGGTGTATGTATATATTTTTTTGCAGCTCTGGGGCGATATTTCATCTTTTTTTGTGTGTGTGTGACTTTTCAAGATACTTGTGGGATCATTATTCATTTATGAGAATCGAAGAGAATCTTTGGAAAGGTTTTTAAATTAGCTTCTGGCTTCCACGTCCTGTCCCATGTGTGAGTTGGTGCCGGGGTATGAATACATGAATGCAAGCGTGAGTTATTGCTGAAAAATAATAAGTCAGCCTTTTCGCTTGCTCTGTCTTTCTGCCTCACGCGCTTCTTTCAAATTTAATTCTATGACACCGACGCAAAGGGGAAATCTAGTCTTTATCTCTTTATCATAAAACTCAATGTTGTTAAGAAAATATTTGCTACTGTGTATTTGCGTTGACTGATATTAAGCTAGCTAGCTTGAGTGTAGGAGGATGCTTAGGTGTCGCTGGGAATTCTGAGGGTTGGAGTCTCTGGAGTTGTGTATCATAGCCGGAGTTAGCATGGTGCTAACATATAGAAATATCAGATGAACTCTGTTTACATGTACCTCACTTCACAGATCAGTTTCGGGGGAATGCCGTTGTCCGCTAAGTCGGCCTCAGGAGGCCCGCAGAACTTCATCGGCTGCATGGAGGGAATCCATTACAACGGAGACAACATCACCAACCTCGCCCGCAGGAAGAGAGTCGACACCTCCAGCTTCGTAAGGGTCCAGTTTGCATCTCTGCTTTAGCAATTCAGCAGAACTCCGGTTCCTCGCAGTATTACGCAGTGAATATATAACTTCTGAGTTAGCGCTGACATATATCGAAGAAGATCTGTACATTTATGGAGTAAGGCTAAATTCTAAGTACTGCACTATTTGTCTGAAGGGATATTTTAAAACCCATTCTCTCCTGAGGAAAAATACATTTTGTTTTTTATTCCATTTCCACGGCGCTCTGTTTCATCCTGTTTTTGTACCTCCTTGCTAGTACACTGTGTGTGTGTGTGTGTGTGTGTGTGTGTATGTCTTCAGGCATAGAGGACAAGCTTAGAATTGCTTTGTATTGTGAAAAGAACCTGTTTAGTCTCGAACCTATTAAAAAACAACCAGTGTGCATGTCAATTCTTTCTCGTAAAAAATTCATATACCTCCCACGGTGACGCCTGCGAATTAGTTATTAGCTTGCATAAGAAACACAAGGCGTTCCACATCACCCCCCACGTTTTGTCCGTCCAAATAAATGTATCTAGCTGCAGCTCATGTGCCCCCCCCTCCCCCCACCTCCCCCCACCTCTGTTGCAGCGTAACCTGACATATGCGTGTGCCGCCTCGCACACGTTTCCGGCCTTCTTCAACTCCACCAGCATGCTGCACGTGCCGGGGCGGCCCGACGCGGACACGGTGGCCGTCAGCCTGCAGTTCCGCACGTGGATCTCCAGCGGACTCCTGCTGTTTGCGCCGCTCATGCCCGGAGGCGTGGAGCTGAGTCTTGTGGAGGGGAAGGTGGTGGCCCACGTCTACATCGGGCAGGGCAAGAACTCACGCATCGACATCTCCTCTGGTAATGGCGGCTCTGCCGTCTGCATCCAACTCGAAGCTCCCTGTGGGACTTCGATATTCGATATATGTTTTTTACATTTTACGTGGTGTTGTGTTCGGTTTGAAGCGAAACGGGTTAATAAATGATTCCCGGATGTCTTGGGGGATGAGTGACGCTGTGTTTCGGACCAGGTTCTGGCCTCAATGACGGCCAGTGGCACAGCGTCCATTTCCTGGCGCTGGAGAGCTTTGCTATGCTTACCATAAACGGGGATGAGACCTCCTCCGTGAGAGCTACCCTCCCCACTCAGATCCGGACGGTAGGAGACTACTACTTTGGAGGTAATTTTAACAGTCCTGGTGTTCTCCTTATGCCTCGTCTTAGTCACCATTCTGTGTAGTTAGAACTAAACTCCACGCTCTGTGGAGTTGCCACTGAACATTTACATGTAAATACAAAAAAAAAACGAACATGAATTTTATTGAACCGGCGTCTTAAGTTCTGAAATTGAATTTTGAGCTTGTTTGGTTCAGTTCCCTCTTTTGTAATTAGCAGCTGTGAGTACATGCACCTGTGCACATGCACCTGTGCACATGCACCTGTGCACATGCATAACTCTTAACTCCATAAAATAAAAGCGTTACTGCACTGTGCCAGGGTGTTGAGTAGGAATGTGAATATGAGTTATACAAGGCTCTACAATAGTCAACATACTGTCACTATAATTGCTTATACCTTTATATTATACCAGATTGTCTAGAAGATTATGAGCTATGCTGTGAAATTCAGTTATTTACATCTGTTTTCAATAAATGCATTTGTATGAAATCTTTGTGTTGACAAGTGTAGACTGGACTGATTGCTTTGGTTATACTGCAACTCTGCGCTGGGCGCGTCCCAAACGGCGCGGCGTTGCTTCCCCCACAGGTTACTTCCCCCGTACGGACCTGTCGCCCTCCCTGCGGACCTTCCAGGGCTGTATGCAGCTCATCCAGGTGGATGAGCAGCTGGTGGACCTGCGCGCTGTGGAGCAGGGTGTGCTGGGGTCCTCCGAGAACGTCAGCCTGGACATGTGCGCCCTCATCGACAGGTACGGCTAATCAAGCAGACTGCTGCCGGGAAGTGTGTAGTATGGACCGCTGGGAAGTGTGTAGTATGGACTGCTGGGAAGTGTGCAGTATGGACCGCTGGGAAGTGTGTAGTATGGACTGCTGGGAAGTGTGCAGTATGGACCGCTGGGAAGTGTGTAGTATGGACTGCTGGGAAGTGTGCAGTATGGACCGCTGGGAAGTATGCAGTATGGACCGCTGGGAAGTATGCAGTATGGACCGTTGGGAAGTATGCAGTGCTGATAAGTAGGCACTGTCGATAAACATGCACTCCTCATAAGTACGCACTAATGATAAGTATGCACTATCGGCAAGTATGCACTGTGGATAAGCGTGGACTAATAATGCATTTGCATTAGTAATACGTATGCCCTGCTGATGAGTGTGCATTGATGAGAAGCATTGAGGAAGTGAGTGCATACGATGCCGTTCGGTCTTCTGGGGCAGGATAATGCAGCGAAAAGTGAGCCAGTTTCCCTGAGATGATGACAAGCCCCATTTATTCTCTTCCTTTACTCACAGTGCACAGCCTCACAATGCCCCCGAGCATGGATGTAATGGGAAGCCCCCCCTTCCCTCTCTATGCAACTGATATTGCCATCATCGTTTTGACGACACTGCACTGATTTCCACTACGCTTTCTAGAAAAGTGCCCCGTGTATGGAAGCTCTGTGATTGGAAACCGCCCCCCCCAAGGGTTTTTTTTTTGAATGACGGCTCGCTAATGCCTCACTGGTACGAGGGCTTTTTCAAAGTGGTGAAGTGAAGCTCTCTGTGGTTCTGCCGTCGCTGATTGAACTCGGCAGGAGTTCGTCTTCAATGGCCCCTCTCCGCGTGACATGACTGTAGCTCGCGGGGCCGACAGTCTCAACACTTCAGGACGAGGCGAAAATAGTCCATTGATCTGACACTACACAGACACCTGCCGCTACCGGGTACTACAGCCACGGTACTGCAGGACTACAGTTCCCATGGTGCCTCACAGCAGGTCGTTGGTAGTGCCATATGGGTCAAAATATGAGACACGCTGATCACGTTACAGACTCGTGCCATAAAACATATGCTGATTTCACATGATGATAACAACTTACCAAAGCTGTTTGAAGATCTTGGAATTTTAAACCTCCTGCTTCTGGTGTGTCATACCTGCCCACCTCCGAGAAGCAGAAGGTCTTTTTATATAGGGGCACTGAAGTATTAGAGATATTATTATGTGTGGTTCACGACGACACGATTTTGCCACCGTCTAACCGCACGGCCGTCACGGGGGACGTGATCTTGTTGCTTTGACCAGACAGTCCCTCCTCTCCTCTTCGTTAACCTGTTGGCCGTGTAGCTCCTTGGTTCCGAAGAAAAGAACACGTCGACGCCCACGTTTGTCGTCCCTGTCCTAATTAGCATCTGTGGAACGCATGCATATGCATGTCCGTGAATGCATATGCATGTCCAGCGTGATGGTACTGAAGTGAGACTTGTGTTCCCCCTGCAGGTGTGTGCCTAACCACTGTGAGCATGGCGGTAGATGTTCCCAGACTGGCGACACGTTTAAGTGCACCTGCGACTCAACGGGGTACACGGGAGCGACCTGCCACACACGTACGACAGTCCGCCTGTCCTGCACATGCTCCGTTGGCTCCGTTTGCTCCGTTTGCGGACGTTGCATATACACTCAGATTATCGTTCCAAATCGGGGGCTCTTGCTAACATCGAGCATCACAGGATGTTATCGTATATAAATAACAAGTGGACTGTAGTAACAATGACGTGCAAATATTCCCCTAAGAGTCCCGAGGAGTTGACCTCTGCGTTGACCTCGCCGCTGAATACAGCTGAGCGCCGCGTCCAGAAAAAAGAGCAACGCGGCAGTTATTACGGGGGTGGAGACAGAAATAAGAGCAACGCGGCAGTTATTACGGGGGAGACAGAAATAAGAGCAACGCGGCAGTTATTACGGGGGGGGGGGAGACTTTGTGTTGGCTAATGTGCTTACTCTGCTGTTCTGCAGCTGTCTACGAGCAGTCTTGCGAGGCGTACAAGCACCTAGGACGGACCTCCGACTCGTACTGGATCGATCCGGATGGCAGCAGCCCTCTCCGGCCTTTTAAAGTCGTCTGCGACATGGCGGGTGAGGAGCGGCGTCCGTGCCCCGCCGTCCGACAGCAACTCCTGCAGTTTCTTAGGAAACGTCTCAGCACTTTTTTGGGGGGGGGGGTTTTTTTCTACCTCTTTGGACTTTTTAAAAATTTATAAGCATATAAGCAGCTTTGTGCTTGTGCTGCTTTTGTGTGTGTGTGTGTGTGTGTGTGTGTGTGTGTGTGTGTGTCTGAATGCGCACGCTTGCATTTCAGAGGACAAGGTGTGGACAACACTGGCAAATGATCTCCCGGCACAAAGTGCAGTGAGCCCCAGTTCTGACCCAGAACAGGGAGCCGTGCTGAAGCTCACATACGCCGTGTCCACGGACCAGGTGCCGTCACTCTCCTTCCCCCGTGGTGACCCCGTGGTGACCCCCGTACGGCAGGGCAGCCTGCTAGTGGGCAGCGTTGCTAATATAGTCGCCTTGGTGTTACACCCGTTGAGCAGTGCGTGGTGTTCTGTTGTCCAGGTGAACGCCGTCACCAGCAGTGCGGAGCACTGTGAACAGTATGTGGCCTACGCCTGCCGCATGTCACGCCTTCTCAGCTCTCCAGGTAAAGGTGTGTGTGTGTGTGTGTTAATAAATATGTCTCCTCTCCCTCCTCCTTCTCTGTCTCCCCCCTTTTATCTCTGATTCTGTTTTACACTTCTGCTGCATCTCCATGCTGTCTCTGATTTCTCCCCAGCAAGAGACAGCATGCGTGTGTATGTGTGTGTGTGTGTGTGTGTGTGTTTTCCTCCTCCTTCCAGAAAGACTTGGCATATGCGCCATTGTGTAGTCTGGGCTCTCTGTCTCTGCACACACCAAGCCTCCATTACTCTTGACGCGAAGAGTTTAGCACACCGCTAGCCTGCCTAGGCAGCTGTGCGTGTCTCAGATCCGCTCAGGCAGGACTGGGCTAGCGGCTCTTTGCCTTTATGAAGACAGACCTTCACGCTCGCACCATGTAGCATTAGCGAAACGCTTTGTTCGTAGAATGGAGCCAATGGTTTTTTCCAGTGGGATGCTCTAATTTATAAAGGAGCTCACAGCTTCAGAAGCATCATACATACAAAGATAAAAGTCATGCTACCTTTGGTTTTCTGAACAATATGATGTCAGTTCCATCATTATACCATAACAATGTTAGCTTGGTATATTATGAATTTGTTTATAGCTACGTATGAAGTCGTGATACTAGTGCATGACACACAGGCCAGACTCACGGAGCTTTGTGTGTGGTGGTAAAGTTATTTAGGCTGACTGTACCTGTATCAGAAATATTGTTTCTCATCATCCAGGGAGAGTCAATAGCAAAATGTACATTTCAACTGGCATTTGATTTCCTTTAATGATTAAATCAGAAATTGCATTTAGTACGTTGTGACTGATTGGCGAATGGCTGAAGTGTTTGACGTTGTTAGCAATAACTGATCTGTGGCTCGCCAGACGGCTCTCCGCGCACGTGGTGGGTGGGCCGAGGGAACGAGAAGCACTTCTACTGGGGCGGATCCGGACCGGGAATACAGAAATGCGCCTGTGGCATCGATCGCAACTGCACAGACCCCGACCACTACTGTAACTGCGACGCCGACCAGCGACAGTGGTGAGACATCGAGCTAAAATGTGCAGGTTCTTGTATAATCTTTGCAGATGTTGAGATTGGGCGGGGCGGACACTTTTGCGGAAATCAAGTGTATACCGAACGGGATGACAGTCATTCTTAATTTGGGAAGTTTCTGGAGTCAACTGATAAACCAGTGGTTGCGCATATTATTTGTTTTGGTTCGGTTTTGATCCAGGGTTAACTTTGTATTCCAGTAAATACACGTTGCATTTCTGGACCCATACGATTGTAAAACTGTCGACTCTGAAACCCTGCTTAGCTGAGGTATCGAGGTTGTCCTGGTGATATGTTGCCCTCTGCTGGTCAGTTGCAGTATTTTGAACAGTGTTGGTGTGTTTGCTCCCAGGCGAGAAGACGCAGGTCTGCTGATGTATAAGGACCATCTACCCGTCACGCAGGTGGTGGTGGGAGACACACAGCGGTCCGGATCTGAGGCCAAGCTTACCGTGGGACCCCTCCGCTGCCACGGAGACCGTACGTTCCTCAGGATTGGCAAAATAGTTTCTCATGCACGAACGTGATTGGTGGGTCGTGATTGTTCACGATGCTGTTCGTCGTTCAGGCAACTACTGGAACGCAGCTTCTTTCAACACGCCGGCATCGTATTTGCACTTCCCCACGTTACAAGGCGAGACCAGCGTGGACATCTCCTTCTACTTCAAGACCTCGTCCCCGCACGGCGTCTTCCTGGAGAACCTGGGCAATGCCGACTTCGTTCGGCTGGAGCTGAAATGTGAGACCACGTTCGCACGCGGGCGTCACGTTTAACGCGCAACGCCGTCACACCTTCAGTATGGCGCCAGTATAAGCGTTAGGTGGTTTCCGTCCGGGCGCAGTTCTTTTTATCTTCACAGGCGAATTCTTGAGTTTTTTACGTCGTGAGAATCCAGGGGTGTAAAGTGTAAAGTGGTGTTTTTACGTCCCGCCCCCCCGTAGCGGCCAGAGTGGTCTCCTTCTCTTTCGACGTGGGCAACGGCCCGGTGGAGCTGACCGCACGCTCGGCCACGCCCCTCAACGACGACCAGTGGCACAGGGTGGAGGCGGAGCGCAACGTTAAGGAGGCCACGCTGCGATTGGACAAGTCGTACAGGGAGGTGCGGCCTGCTCCGCCCCAGGGTCACACCCGCCTGGAGCTCTTCAGTCAACTGTTCGTGGGTAAGAGCGGCAGAAGGAGACGCTTCAGTCAATAGACACTGCATTAATCTCAATTACTGTACATCTTTATTGATTGCACGGTGGAAAAGAGCTTTAGATCTTCTGGGCTCTTTTCTTTTACGTAAAGATTTTCTGCCAGGAAGCAACGTCTTGGCAGGGTTCTCATTATAAAAGCACTTCATTTTTTTGAGGCAGTGCGTGGAGAGGTGGAGAGGTGGAGTAGGTGGAAGTTGTTCCTCACAACCCAAAGCTGCTGTATCGATCTCTCTGTCGCAGGCGCGTCGGGGGGCCAGCGAGGGTTCCTGGGATGCATCCGCTCCCTGAAGGTGAACGGCGTGACCTTTGACCTGGAGGAACGGGCTGCGGTGACCCCGGGGGTCAAGCCCGGCTGCTCGGGTCACTGCTCCAGCTACGGGGTGCACTGCCAAAACGGGGGCAAGTGCATGGAGAAGTACAACGGCTACACCTGCGACTGCAGCCTCACGGCCTTCGATGGGCCCTACTGCACGGACGGTACCGGCTCCGCCCGCTACACCATCTCCGTCACACCATACTCATGAAGCCATGTATTGACTTCACAAATATGCGTCACGTTGCCATTATTACTAATGGCGTAATAATTACTAATATACCTATAAATGAATACAAAGAGGAGCGCCACCTGTACGTGATGACATGTGAGCTGTGTAAGAGTGAGTGGTGCCACAATGTGGCTGTATTGGGGAATCGCGTGTTGAAAAGTCTGTATCTGGTCGCGATTCTTCGCCCTAGACGTGGGGGGCTACTTCGAGAGCGGAACGCTGGTCCGCTACGACTTCGCCTCGGACGGCGTCGGCGGTCTCGCTGCGAGAGCAGGGGCAGGGTCTCCGAGCGCGGCGGGCAACCTGACCGGCGAGGAGCTTACCTTCAGCTTCAGCACCACCATCGCCCCCGCTATACTCGTCTACGTCAGCTCCAGGACCCAGGACTACATGGCCGTGGTGCTGCGGCACAACGGTGAGCCCGTGGCGGACGGCGGGCGGAGGCTCGGCAGGGGCAGGCGGGTGTTGGGTGGAGCGCTGCTCGTGTTGGGCGGGTGTTGGGTGGAGCGCTGCTGGCGTTGGGCGGGTGTTGGGTGGAGCGCTGCTGGCGTTGGGCGGGTGTTGGGTGGAGCCCTGCTGGCGTTGGGCGAGTGTTGGGTGGAGCGCTGCTGGCGTTGGGCGGGTGTTGGGTGGAGCCCTGCTGGCGTTGGGCGGGTGTTGGGTGGAGCGCTGCTGGCGATGGGCGGGTGTTGGGTGGAGCGCTGCTGGCGTTGGGCGGGTGTTGGGTGGAGCCCTGCTGGCGTTGGGTGGGTGTTGGGTGGAGCGCTGGGGGCGGGTGTTGGGTGGAGCGCTGCTGGCGTTGGGTGGGTGTTGGGTGGAGCCCTGCTGGCGTTGGGTGGGTGTTGGGTGGAGCGCTGCTGGCGTTGCGCATGCTGGACGGTCTACTTTAGCTCGCCTGGTATTTATATGTAATTTGCACGTCATCTTTCCACGCTGTAGGATTAGGACACAGTCAGCAATCTGGTTAAGATTAAATATGGTCTGAATATTGTACGTGTCTATTTGGGTTGAAAATCACAGAGAATTTAAATTCTGGGCTTTGATTCAACATTTTCCTATGATTATTATTAAGTCCGTCTATCCATTAGCCCCGATTATTATAATGTGGATTTGAATCATAGCTAATTTAACTGATTTTTAACCTCATATATCAGCAACAAAGGCTGCAGGCTCGCAGTACGTAATAGCCAGCCAGGGACAATCTGTACAACAAACACCTCTCCCACGCAAGCAGAGCGTAGCCTGAACATGTTGGCCACCTGTGCCATCGTTGTGACGTTGCGCTGCTGGTGCCGCCCTTCCCAGGCACCCTGCAGATCCGCTACAGTCTGGGAGGCCTGAAGGATCCCTTCACCATCAGCCTGGACCACCGCAACATGGCCAACGGCCAGCCTCACGTCGTCAACATCAGCAGGCAGGAGAGGCTAGTCCTGCTTCAGGTGAGGCTCTGGCGGACGGCAGGGTGTGGGAGGGGGGATGTGGGTTTAGGTCTCTCTGGTCCCTCAGTACTGCTGTAATGAGGTTCCAGCAGGCCGTGGGGTTCAGGTCCCGCCCCCCCCCGCCCCCCCAGCACTGAGGTGCTTCTAAATAAATGCAGCGACTTGACTGTGCAGTACAGTGGTAATCTGTGTGTGTGTGTGTGTGTGTGTAAGAATCAAAGGGAAGCCTTGATAACTCAGATTGGATATGCTGTATATATGGATCAAATATATGCCTCAAAATCACTGAGGTACCAGGCACTTACGGACATGATTAGTAGTCCAGGTCATGGATGCCTTTGTATTGTTCCGAGCGTTAGTAAAGCCAGACATGCTGACAGAGTCCTTCCCATCTCTGCCGTCACAGCTGAGGTCTTGGAGAGTCTTTATTTTTATCTGTGAATTAGATTAGTCACGGACTCATCTCTGTCTGTTCTCTTATACATGTTGCCTTTGATTAAATTGTCTTGTATGAAGCAAACTAAATTATTAAAATGTGTGTGTGTGTGTTTGTGTGTGTGTGTCTGTGTGTGTACAGTTAGATCATTACCCGACAGTCAGCTACTCTCTTCCTGAAGCTTCGGACACGGAGTTCAACCTGGTCAAAACCATTTTCCTCGGGAAAGTCTTTGGTGAGCAGGCCAGTTTGTTTCCTCTTCGCGACAGAATACGATTGACGATCGTTCGCATTCTGTTTTACGCATGCATTCATCAGCCCGTCTCATAGCCGCATTGCATTATGGGTCCCGAAGTTTTCTTTTATGCCAGTTCTCAGTGCTCATGCATTTGGAATGACTTGCGTAGAGCTGGAACTACCCATCTCCAGTCCCACTCCGCTCTCCTTGTTTTCCATGCGTTGCTGTTGGTAAGCGAATTTGGCTCCTTACATCACCCTGTGAAGGCAGCTTACGAAGCTCCCGATCCTCACTCCGGTCCCCGGGTCTTCCAGCCGCCACGTGGAGCAGACTCATGCTGGAACGCCCTGAGCTGCTCTCAGAGCCATTACACCAAGTACTCGCAGCCAGAGAACCAGGAAGGCGGATCGGAAGTCAAGCGACTTTGCGACGATTTAATACGCCAGGCAGCTGAGATATTCAACACTAGTTAAGTGAACACAAACTAATTAGCATATGCTGAGGGACAGACAGAATGCTGAGGACTGAGATATATGCAGACAGTTAGAAGACGTCTGGTGGATCTCACAGTGACTCTGTTCCTGGGAAAAGAAGCTGCTGTTTTTCAGAGCTCGGCTCTCTCGCAGGTAACCCTCTCGTCGGTAACCCCCGTGTATCCGGACACGGTCCGTGTGTTAGCCGAGCTTATGATACAGAGACCTGCAGGGGAAGGGGTCAACGCGGTCGGAGGGCGGGGCCTGTTGCGCATGGATACGCATGGATCGTGTTGAGAGGGCACCAACAGTCGCTTGGGTTTCAGAGGTCATAGGTCAGGGTCATGGGTGTGTGCTCCTGTTTCCTCTCATGGTGGCTTTAAACACTGACATTACTTTGCTATTAACAAGGTCCTCCACAATATCACATTTGGTCTGTACATTTGTTTTTTCATGCTTAGACTGTTGCTTCACATCAAAGAACGTCTTAGGAAGGGAGTGATGGGGAGACATGGGACACGATGCTGGTTAATATTACGGATATGTGTGGAAAACATTGACCTCCATCATTAGGAACTGCTTCATGGATTTTTCGGATAATTCAGCTGTGAATTTACGTTATTTCATCTTCACAGCCGGTGACAGTCAAAGAAAAAAAAACGTTCATAAGTGCCATTCCTCATCTTCCTCATCTTCATCTCCTCCGCCTCTCAGAGACGGGCCAGATCGACCCGGTGCTCATCGAGCGCTACAACACTCCGGGCTTCGTGGGCTGCCTGTCCAGGGTGCACTTCAACCGCATCGCCCCGCTGAAGGCAGCGCTACGCCCGGGCGTCCCCTCCGCCGCCTCCGTGCAGGGCGTCCTGGTGGAGTCCAACTGCGGCGCTCTGCCGCTCACCATCCCACCCATGTCGGTGGCCTTTGACCCCTGGAAGCCAGACTCAGGTGAGATGATGATGATGATGATGCATACATAAATCAAACCTTGTAAATGATTCTGAGCCTTGTTTTTTTTAATAAAACGGGGATTTAAAAGCACAAAAGGTGCTCCAACGTAACGCCACGACGGTTAAATAATAAACAACAGTAAGTTGGTACAAAGACACAACATGTATAGAGACAACAAACAAACCCTCAGGTGGAGAACCGTACCAGAGGGAGTGTGGGAAGTGTAGTTTGGTGGTAACACCGTACCAGAGGGAGTGTGGGAAGTGTAGTTTGGTGGTAACACCGTACCAGAGGGAGTGTGGGAAGTGTAGTTTGGTGGTAACACCGTGCCAGAGGGAGTGTGGGAAGTGTAGTTTGGTGGTAACACCGTACCAGAGGGAGTGTGGGAAGTGTACTTTGGTGGTAACACCGTGCCAGAGGGAGTGTGGGAAGTGTAGTTTGGTGGTAACACCGTGCCAGAGGGAGTGTGGGAAGTGTAGTTTGGTGGTAACACCGTACCAAAGGGAGTGTGGGAAGTGTAGTTTGGTGGTAACACCGTGCTAGAGAGATCTTCCTGTCCTTTGATAGACGAGGGCACCCCGATACCCATAGTGAAAGACATCTGTGATCATGGCCCTATAGAGAGGATTAGAGTAGCATTGGCAGAATAAAAAGTGTGTGTATGTGTGTGCATGTGCTCAACTGAGTGTGCATGTATGACTGCGCATGTTTCTGCCTATGTGTTTGCATGTGTGTGTGTGTGTGTGTGTGTGTGTGTGTGTGTGTGTGTGTGTGTGTGTGTATCCATGGGCGCAGTCTGTCATCCTGGGTTCCAGTCACATAGGTTATGAGCTCTGCCCAGATGGCCACTGCAAGGAGCAGACGGTTTATCTCAGAATTGTTCCCATGCCAACCTGTATCCCATGACTCCTGCTGACAACAAACACACTGTATATCCATAGAGACTATAGAACCCCCCCCCCACCTGGTAGCTATGCCCACATGAAAATTATAGTCCGCTATACTTCACTAACACACGCATAATGAGTTCACTGTAAATTAGATAACAGCAGAAAAAAAACCCAGAATTTTGTTTACATTTCCAAACTATGCCAAAGAGTGACAAAGGCTTGTGTGGTGGGAAACAGTTTTGCAAACCGAGTGTGAATTAAGTTTGTGCCGTCGAATCTGCATTTAGGTGGAGTCCAGTTTCCATTCAATGAAGAACTGGTGAGTCGGGATGGTGTCAACCGGGACTCCGCGATAATCGGAGGTAAAAAAGAATCACAATATGTTCATATTCACATTTTTTGTTTCCTTCAGAGTAAAAGAATAAAAATACATATTGAGATTAATATTTTGCAGTATATTTTCTTTTATTCGGCTTACAAAAAAAAAGTCCTAAATGTTTTCCACATTGTTAATAAAATCTCAATGAGTGACCTGGGGGAGCCGAGATGCTGTTTAATACCTGTGGAGTTGTGTTATGTAGAAGCACCACAGCTGCTGTTGTTACTGATGCACCTCTGGTCCTTGTTACTCAGGCATCATTGCAGTGGTGATCTTCACCATCCTCTGCACACTGGTGTTCCTAGTCCGCCACATGTTCCGCCATAAGGGTTCCTATCACACCAATGAGGCGAAGGGGGCGGAGTCGGCGGACTGCGCGGACGCCGCCATCATTGTCAACGACCCCGCCTTTACAGAGACCATTGACGAAAGCAAGAAGGAGTGGTTCATTTAGTTCAGCCATGCAGGGAGAAGGGGTGTGTTTTTGGATAGCGCCACCTTGTGGTACGCCCAAGGTCTCCACAATGAATCGTGTGAGTGCGTACAATGGATTGAAAGGAGAGGTCCATTAGGACCCGTGCTTTGGCCGGCAAGTCTGTCAAGTGTTACATCATATGTCTATGAGTGCGTGCAATGCAAGGACTTGTATCAAATCTGAATCCATCCCGTGCACATAGGAAAGCACGTTTTTTTGCATTCGATGGACTAAAATATTGAAGCAATTTCAATCTTGTGCATTTCTGTCATGTTCGTTTATAGTACCACAACCGATAATTAACAATCTCTGACTGCCAGACGAATGATAAAGAACTTCAACAGTACAGTGTATATTTATGTTACAGATGATGACATTTGATTGTATATGAATGTTTTTAATATTGATATCTTCAAGACAATGATACAATACAGTAGCATGGTATGAGACTTACATTCCACAGTGTTAAAGCAGCCCTTTTGTCTGACAACATAGTTTATGGTCTTACACTTATCTGGATTCTGTAGTGTATCTCACCATGTTGTGAATATACATACTTTTTGCCATCTTTATGGATGTCTCATTTACGGTTATTTTCAGGGTATTTTATGCACAATAGGTATTCAAAATGATTCTCTCGAAACAATGAAGTTTAAGTAAACTTTGCAATTTAGTTTGGACGGATAAAAAAGGGAACTTTGACCCCATTCTATAATGTGCCTGAAGGGTTTAACTCTAAATCTCCTGACTAATCCTTAATATAATGGTATTAATATAATAACATATATGTTATTTTACCTGGAATCAGAATTGACAGAAATGCTTTGTAAGTAATTATTTGTTATTTATTTTGCAGCTGAATGTACTGCTAGTTTGGGGTTAGTTATAGCTGTTAAAAAGACTTGGAAACCATTAAAGTATCATCTTCACCATTCATCACTGTGCTGTGACAAAGCCCAGTTACTGTATATGTGTTATATCTAGATTATGAATTATGAATTATTATTATTTGATCGTTTGTTCATGTTGTTTTCATATGATTTTCAATTCACGTTTGTTACATGTTCATTGTCTTATCTGATGAGAAAATTCGTCTCGTCTACCAGAAATATGAGAAAGACAGATTATTCTGAAACAAATCACAGCAGTCTGGATACAGAACAGTCTGGGTACAGTACAGTGGGTACAGTACAGGCTGGGTACAGTACAGTGGGTACAGTACAGTGGGTACAGTACAGGCTGGGTACAGTACAGTGGGTACAGTACAGGCTGGGTACAGTACAGGCTGGGTACAGTACAGGGTGGGTACAGTACAGTGGGTACAGTACAGGCTGGGTACAGTACAGGGTGGGTACAGTACAGTGGGTACAGTACAGGCTGGGTACAGTACAGTGGGTACAGTACAGGGTGGGTACAGTACAGTGGGTACAGTACAGGGTGGGTACAGTACAGGCTGGGTACAGTACAGTGGGTACAGTACAGGCTGGGTACAGTACAGGGTGGGTACAGTACAGGCTGGGTACAGTACAGTGGGTACAGTACAGTGGGTACAGTACAGGCTGGGTACAGTACAGGGTGGGTACAGTACAGGCTGGGTACAGTACAGGGTGGGTACAGTACAGGCTGGGTACAGTACAGTGGGTACAGTACAGGGTGGGTACAGTACAGTACACTATATGGATCTGCATTACAGAGCACACAAGCACACGTGGGGTTTTATTACAGTGCAAATTACGGTCTATTTCAACAGAGCAATAAATGTCAGTTTGGGGTTCAATCAAATATAAAATAATAACCGGGCCTATAGCTTTACATTCCCAAAAATTGACCTCTTTTCAACAGATACTGAGTACACAGATCATTGTCATCTTTCTTGTTCCCATGGTAACACAACACACAATGTTGAGCATCCTTAGTTTATGCTTTTTACATAGGCCCGATTATAAAAGGAAACTATATATTGCTCCATCTGGTAATTAAAAATCATTGATAGATTATGTTGTAATGACATCATTAGGTGTAATAGGACTATCAGCTTGATTCACTGCAAAGGATGCTTGTTTTTCACACTCAGCAACGTGTTATTGTATTATGAACAGAATTGATTATTGTAAAAATATTAATAGTCCAGTAATGAAAGCATTGCAGATATCAATAAAATATTGCATTGTCCCTGTTTTGATAACAAACCTACAGTACATATTATTGTACATGAACTGCAGTACCAGGCTACTATGTATGGTTTGGTATGTATGGGTTAATGCCATCAAGGTGCACATGGGTAACCAACAGGCAGGTACTGCTATTCAAGCAGCAAATGTGACTGGTGTATTTACACATGCATGGGTGCGCTAGGATAACGTGCAGAAATACTAGAAATAAAATTTAAAGAAAATTAACGAATTTTACAGTTCGTTACTACATTTGGATAAAGCAATATATATATACACATACATACATACATAGAAATATTAAAAACTATATTAAAGTACACAGTTTCCAGAGAAAAAAAGTTAAATATATATATTTTTTCTCTGTTTCTCTGGAAGAAACTGTGTACTATAATTGTTAATATCCATACGTATCTTACCTAAGTACACAGTGTGTGTGTATATATATATATATATATATATATATATATATATATATATATATATATATATATAGAGAGAGAGAGAGAGAGAGAGAGAGAGAGAAACCAACAGACACGCACACAGACACACACATATATGTAAAGATGTACACATACTTCATCTCTGAGAAAGTGCAACCACAGTATGCAAAAAAGCGGGCTACAAAGCAGAACGTCAACCGCCGAACTCTGTTTCCTTGGGACGAGTTTCCGTGAGCACAAACTGACGAAGTGTTATTTTTTTCCTCTCGTTGTAACTGCAGCGTAGCTAGCAGTTGAATTGTCAGTGAAAATTAGACAGCGTTACGCGGGGGGTCTTTTCTTAGAGGGATATTTTGATTCGCAAGTTGGAATACTGTCAGAAAACTGTACATTTGCCTCCCTTTTTCTGTTCGAGATCTGAAGACGGGACGTGCGCCGTTGGACAATGGTAAGACCGCGAACTTAGCTCGCGAGCTACATGTCTCGCGAGCTAGCTCGCGAGCTCGCTTTTGGTTAGTTGCCCTGGTTGCAGGTTAGCCGGGTTAGCTAGCTTAGCTGGTGATTGTGCATCACAATTTCACTCTGCGACCAGGACAAAGTGCTACCTTGGTTATCAGCGAACTTCAAGTGCCAAGTCAGCCAACAGCTGTAACGTTGTGATTTATCTCACCGGTACTTGAGATTTTTTTCCGTACCATGAAAAATCGTGTGGAGAAAATCTAAAAAAGAGCTAAAAAAAATACCAGTTTGCTTCCCGTAAGGCATTCGGGCCTCAGTACAACCGGCAGCGTTTGCTAACATTTTAAAGTCCTCCAGTTTGTTAGCTTTAGCGGGTAACAGGCTAATAAGCTAACATTAAACCAACTGGCTGGCTTATTTAACATTTCGGATCGAAACGCAGCAAACATCCCTGGAAAGACCCAGCACTGTCGTGTAACGCGCCGTGTTAGCCGGCTACAAGACCGCCAACCCACTGCTGTGCTGAGAATTGTGTTTGCTAACTGGCTGGATGTTATCTGGCTAGTTAGCTTGCTACTCTGCGCCAAATAGGCCATCCTGCGTTTGGTACGAGCGCCTGACTCATCCCATCAAATGGACGAAGTTAGCTTGCTATCTAGGTAGCTATCTAGGTGTATTCAATGTTAACTTGCCAAATTAATATATAGGTATATGTATAGGTAACATTACCCAATTTACCATAGATGAAGACTAGCTAGTTGCGCAATCGAATGTTTAGTAATACCTGTCATTTAAGTCATGAAAGATTGATCTCGCATTTTTTTGGATTTACTTAATGTCTTAATGGTAGCTGGCGTTAGTCGTCTAGCGATTATCCCGTGTTGATCGCCAGTAAACGCTCGTTATTTTTGGACAGTGGTTTAAATAAAAAAAAGCAAAAGAGATAAAGTAGAGTTCGTGTTCGTAATTGGTCAGACAGCCGAATGGTGTTTAATAGCCTCCAGTTAACGTGGTGCACATACCGTCTCTGTTTAGTGCTGGGTTATCTAGCTAGATAACTTGGCTAGTTACTTGATTAGTGTAATGTGTACCATTTGATTTTAAGACTCTCATCTGTAATGGGGACTTGGTGAAATCACAGGGCAATTCCTAGGAAATGTGCACTGAAAGCAAGTTTTACAAGGATATTTGGAGGAAAGGACTTTTTGCAAGGGTATATGGCACGTGTAAAACAATTCCTGCTTCCCTCGCAAAACATTTAAGCTCCTTTGATCCTTTGGTGTTGCCCCTGTTGCCTGAACTGGGCCCCTTGATCTCACGTTGCCCCATTTTCCCTGCCATAAAAACAAACTTCTTATAGGACCAGCGTTTAGGAACTGCACGGGAGAACGTTGCGTCTCTGGTTCTGCATCCCGCCGTGTCAAACCGTGCGCGTGGTCGTCCACTGAAGTTCACGGCATTCGAATCGGGCTGCTTGATGCAGTTTCAGCATCCATGCTCCAGACTTGGTGTGGTGCCTTGCAGCGACTCCCTGCCGTGCCCCACAGATTGGCCGTGCCTCCTACCCCCCCCCCTCTCCCTTCCCTCACCCTGCGCCGAGAAGGTCATGCCCATCGGTTCAGAGACGGTTCGGCTCGTACGGTTTCAGCAGCGGCTCCAGGCTCGCGGCACGCGGCTCACTATTTTTAAGTTCCTTCTTACGCGCTCCTTGAACTGTTGCCATGGTTACAAGGAGGGAACCCCAGGTATAGTGTAGCTTCCCATACAGGCAACAAATGTCGGGGGGGGCTTGGGTTGGGTGGGGGCGGGGCGATCTGCCATGGCTCCACTTTGATAAGGCGACGTCAGGAGCAGGGCCGTGGGAGCGAGCCAGGTTGCTCTTCTCTCTGGCCGGGGTTTCCACCCAAGACCATGTCGGGCCTTTCCTGACTGCGCAGGACACTCTGAGCTTTTTGTTCCCATAGCGCTGTGCTGGAGATCAAGGCCCAGGGTGTATTAGTGGAGGCCGCTGGGTTCCCATGGTTATTATGACGCTAAACAACTCTGGTCGCTGCACGTGGCTGACGAGGTGGAGTTGGTTGAATTGCTTTCAGTGTTCGTGTCTGCGAAACGGCACAAGGTGCTGAGAGCCGCCCTGTAGAACCAATCGTAAAATCCCTACATTAGCCTCGCCCCAACGCTTCTGTGGCTCTCAGCACAGTTAACCATGCCGTGCATTCAGTTTACACTTTCTGCGCTGAACCGTTTTGGTGTGGGAATGTGGCTGGAATGGTACCTGTCCGTACTCAGAGCCACTCGCTCCCACAGCGGAGGAGTCCGCGTCACTGGTGCCGCTGCCCCGGTCAGCACGGGCCTGTGGTGCTCCGCGGAATTTGCTGTGTCGAGGGAGACATTTGAGTTCCGTGCCGTAAGAAAGGCGAGCGGAGGTGGCCATGACTCTGACGGTGCACTCGGTAAACAGCTGGGGCTTCCTGAAGGACGGGGCTCTCCACCACACACACACACACACACACACACACACACACACACACATACACATACAGTCTGCAGGGCCTGCCTCCCACTCTCTGCTTCGTGCTTAAGTGTGTCGATACATAACACACCTCACCTGTCACTCCTGTGCTGCCGAGGCTTTTTAATCTCCTGTCTGTGCAACAGAAGAAGAGGTCAGAGATTAGAAGAGGTCAGAGATTAGTGTTGCGTATCTGCGTTGTATTGTACCCAGCCACATGCACCCCCTCCACCCCCCAAATTAACACTTGTAGGATTGATCTTTTCATCACAGCTGACACGAGTAATCCCATCCACCCTAGGAAGGTTGCCCACGTCTAATTTTGGCTACACCTAGTAGTATAAGATCAGATGCGGATGTGACTCTAAGTATAGCCCGCGGGCTCTGCCCATGAGAGGACCTCTGCCTTCTCGGGTGTTGTGATCTCCTCTCTTTCTCCACGCAGGTCTCTTCCCTGACGGTTACCTGAAAGCATCTCCTGGCGGTAGCCGGGCGCCGAGTCGCCTGGGTCCGAGCCCCTCGTCGCATCTCCGCTCCGCAGCCTCAGCCCACGGGCCCTATGGAAGGCTAGCCTCCCCGCCGCCCTCGCCGAAGAAAGGGACGCCAATCAGCCGGGAGGAGGGGGGCGGAGCATCTGACGCGCAGCAGCAGGGCACAGAGGTGAGGGGTGGGGGGCGGAGACCATGTCGTCCAACCGGAGCCAGAACCCACACGGGCTCAAGCAGATTGGGCTGGACCAGATCTGGGATGACCTGAGGGGTGTTGTGTGTGTGGAGTTGTGTGTGTGTGTGTGTGTGTGTGTGTGTGGAGTTGTGTGTGTGTGTGTGTGTGTGTGTGTCTTGAAATACCCATAAATCTCTTTGGCCCTGAGTGTTAGTGCTCAGTTTTAAGACGCATAATATTAGCTGATATTCTAGTGATGGGTCAAATATCTTATAATTAATCTTATAATGTGCATGGTAGACTTATTTGTTGTACTGTGTAGTTTTATAATTGTGCACAGAAACAAAATTTGGCTTGAAAGAATATTTGTGTTGGTGAAATGTTTTGACTTTTTATGCTTTGTACAACTTTAAACTTTTATGCTTTGTACAACTAAAAAAAAAAGCCATATTGTTGACTCAGCCCTTGAATAGCTCACATAGCCCTGTCCAATAATAGCTAACGACTCCCATCTGATTAGTATTGAACTTGGTTTACTACTTGCTTTAAGGCCTTAACGTCCCGTTTCCAGCCATGTGTATAATTACTGCACCAGTGTGCACCAGTCCAACCAGCCCCGTGGGCCAGGTGTCCCTCCACCCAAGCCCTCCAAGAAGGCCCCCACTCCGGGTGGAGCCCAGTTTGTGGGTTTGGAGCTCTACAAGAGACTGAAGGAGTTCCTAAAGAATTACCTTACAAACTTACTAAAGGTATTCATCCCATAATAACCATATTGCTTTTCAATTCTGAATGTTACTCGAAGTGATTTGTCATTATGACCTCAGCTAACTGTGGTGTCTGTACATGAACTTCCTGTATGCACACGATGGCTTAAAGCTCACGTTGTGTCCAGAAGAGATCCTGTTCTAGATGAGCAGACCAAGCCTTCCCGATAAACATGCGCGGCTCTATCTTCTTGCCGTCTGTCTTCTCCCTCGCTCCGTCTCTCCTCCTCAGGACGGAGAGGACCTGATGGACGAGAGCGTCCTGAAGTTCTACACCCAGCAGTGGGAGGACTACCGCTTCTCCAGCAAAGTGCTGAACGGTATCTGTGCCTACCTCAACCGCCATTGGGTCCGGCGCGAGTGCGACGAGGGTCGCAAGGGCATCTACGAGATCTACTCGGTAAGACCCCCCCCACCAACCCACCCCCCCCCAAACACCCCCTCGTGCACCATGTGTCTGAATATAACACTGGCCCTTTTTCCCCCCTCTCCAGCTCGCCTTGGTAACGTGGAGAGAGTGTCTGTTTCGGCCTCTGAATAAGCAGGTCAGTGCTCCGTGACCCAAGGCAGCCGTCCCGTCAGTGCGTACAGGTCGTTTTCCCGCTGGACTTCACAGGCCTGTTCTCCTGTCTGTGTGCCCCAGGTTACAAACGCAGTATTGAAGCTCATCGATAAGGAGCGGAACGGGGAGACCATCAACACCAGGCTGATCAGCGGAGTGGTTCAGTCCTACGGTGCGACCTCGCGTGACCTCGCAACCCATTCTGCACATCCCACCCCCAACGCTATGCCACCTTTGCCTTCCGTTCCTAGACCAGCGTTTCCCTAACCCGGTCCTCAGTCACCTCCAGACGCCGCGGCCAGCTGCCGTCCATTGTGGGGCGCCCACGGGGTTCCTGAGGATCGGGTTAAGAAACGAGTAGCGGCCGACCCTGCCGCCCGCTGACGACCGTTCTTGCGCTTTTCCGTGCAGTCGAGCTGGGCCTGAACGAGGACGACGCCTTTGCCAAGGGCCCCACCCTCTCCGTCTACAAGGAGCACTTCGAAAGCCAGTTCCTGGCCGACACAGAGCGCTTCTACACGAGGGAGAGCACGGAGTTCCTGCAGCAGAACCCCGTCACCGAGTACATGAAAAAGGTGAGGTGGCCGACGGGGCAGGACGGAGACGTCTAGGCGTCCCAGTCCCCCCGAAGGGTCGCTGGTCCTATCCTGTGGCACGACCCTCGGCAGTAGCGGATCTTTCCGTTTTTGGGCGCGGCCTTTTACAGGCGGAGGCCCGTCTGCTGGAAGAACAGAGGAGGGTGCAGGTCTACCTCCACGAGAGCACGCAGGACGAGCTGGCCAGGAAGTGTGAGCAGGTCCTCATCGAGAAGCACCTGGAGATCTTTCACACGGAGTTCCAGAACCTCCTGGATGCAGACAAAAACGAAGGTATTCAGGCGCTCTCGTTTTTTACCCAGTGAGGTACCCCGTGAGGTACCCCGTGAGGTACCCCGTGAGGTACCCCGTGAGGTACCCCGTGAGGTACCCCGTGAGGTACCCAGTGAGGTACCCAGTGAGGTACCCCGTGAGGTACCCAGTGAGGTACCCCGTTAGGACGCCTCTCCTGCTACATGATCTTGCTTTATAGACTCTGCATTGCTCAGTCTAGTCTTTCCTGTCCCGTCTCCAGATCTCGGCCGCATGTATAACTTGGTGTCGCGGATCACCGACGGTTTGGGAGAACTCAAGAAGCTTCTGGAAACGCACATTTACAACCAGGGCCTGGCCGCCATCGAGAAGTGTGGGGAGGCTGCTCTTAACGTACGTACCCCTCACCCACGCGCTCAAAACGCTGACCCCTGGTGTCAACACCAACCTCCTTGATCATAATGACTGATTGTTTTTATTCATTTTCATTATAATAGTTTTGCTTTGTCCCTTTTGCTATCTGTTAACGCAAATGTGTGCAATCGACCTTTTCTACACAGGACCCCAAAATGTACGTCCAGACAATTTTGGACGTCCATAAGAAATACAATGCTCTGGTGATGTCCGCGTTCAACAACGATGCTGGCTTCGTCGCTGCGCTGGATAAGGTGTGTTCCTCACCAGGGGGTTTGCTGTTGATTAGCATCCCGCCTTATTAAAGTCCTGCTACAGGGACGGGACACATTATTCATGATTTACAGGTTGTGGAAGTATTGGCTGTCAGTGGTGTTGGATGCTGACTGGTTTTTGAATCTGCATCACCCAAAAAGCTTTTAGGGAATCTCTTAAGTGTGTTTGTCTGTGGAGCCGGTTTGGTTTAGGTTGCGTAATTTATTCCTGTTGATAAATTGCGCTTTTTTCCCCATCAGGCCTGTGGGCGCTTTATCAACAACAATGCAGTCACCAAGATGGTCCAGTCCTCCAGCAAATCCCCGGAGCTGCTGGCCAGATATTGCGATTCTTTGCTGAAGAAAAGGTGTGTGTGTGTGTGTGAGAGAGACGCATCTGAACATAATCCCACAATTGGTCTTCATTAAAAAAAAGATCTTTAGTGAACGTTGTGACGTCTGCTATACGCAGACGCAGGTTCGTCTGCTTGTCCTGTGGTGTTTGGGGTGAGTCTGTCACTTTGTCCCTCCCAGTTCCAAGAACCCAGAAGAGGCGGAGCTTGAAGACACACTGAATCAAGTGGTGGGTTGTAGCACCAACGTAAACACCATGTTCTCTGGCAGAGTGCAACTTGTGTACAACGCATACAGTATCCCTGTCTTTGTGCTCCGAGCGCAGTTGCAGTCGTTTTGTAACATTTCGACTTCTCCCTTCACCTGCTTTGCGAAGATGGTGGTCTTCAAGTACATCGAGGACAAGGACGTGTTCCAGAAGTTCTACGCGAAGATGCTGGCCAAGCGCCTGGTGCACCAGAACAGCGCCAGCGATGACGCCGAGGCCAGCATGATCTCCAAGCTGAAGGTTCGCTCTCGCGCTTTCGGCCCGGTGGCACCATTAAAAACAGAAACGGGCCGGGTCGTCCACGCAAGCCCTGGCGCTTGACCCGCCCGAATGTGGGACGCGTGTGGCCCAGAGCGGGACGCCGGGCTTCCCCCCGGTTCCTGCAGCGTTTGAGGGTGAGTCATGGCTTTCCAGAGCAAGTTGCTAATGGCGGCTCCCTTCCGTGTGCGCCTCCCCCTGCAGCAAGCGTGCGGTTTCGAGTACACGTCCAAGCTGCAGCGCATGTTCCAGGACATCGGCGTCAGCAAAGACCTGAACGAGCAGTTCAAGAAGCACCTCACCAACTCGGAGCCCTTAGACCGTACGTACGCTCGCTCGCCTCCACGCTGCCACCCGTGTAAAAGGGGGCGGGGCCTCCTTGCAGGCCGCTCACATGGGGCGTTTCTCTCTCTCTCCCACAGTGGACTTCAGCATCCAGGTGCTGAGCTCCGGGTCTTGGCCTTTCCAGCAGTCGTGCACGTTCGCGCTGCCGTCTGAGGTACAGCACCCGGCACCCGAGTCCAGCCGAGGACTCGCCGAACCACCTGAACGTTTCTGTTACAAATAGCACCTTCAGTAATCGGCATCGCTTTCCACAGTTTTTCCTCTTACTACTAGGGACTCTCGGAACATAACATTTTTCCTCCTAAAGAACCAGTTTATTGAGGGTTTCATAGGTTCATAGGATCGGTCTGTATGTAAACCCGCCCTCCCCCCTCCACAGTTGGAGAGGAGCTACCAAAGGTTCACGGCCTTCTACGCCAGCAGACACAGTGGCCGCAAGCTCACCTGGCTCTACCACCTGTCCAAAGGAGAGCTGGTCACCAACTGCTTCAAGAACAGATACACCCTGCAGGTGGGACACACCGCCTGACAGATACACCCTGCAGGTGGGACACACCGCCTGACAGATACACCCTGCAGGTGGGACACACCGCCTGACAGATGGTACATTCTGTCCACCGGTGTGACGTTTTAGGAAAATCTCAAAAACGTACAACTTATTTAACGTACGCCACACTTGACCACAAGTGCGTTCTGTAAGCCGATGCACACTTTTTCCTTCCCGAACACACGGGTAACGAGCGTCGGTAAACCTCCAGGCCCGGGTCATAATGTGCAACGAGGTTTGAGAAACGCTCCTCTGTGCTGGTCCGCAGGCCTCCACGTTTCAGATGGCCATCCTGCTACAGTACAACACCGAGGACACGTACACCGTCCAGCAGCTGACCGACAGCACGCAGATCAAAATAGTAAGCAGCTGTGCTCACGTGACACTGCGGTGTCCATCGTGCTCGCGTGTGATGGTGCGGCGCTATGATGATTCTGTGTGCTTGTCTTGCAGGACATTTTGGTGCAGGTTCTTCAGATCTTACTGAAGTCCAAATTGCTGGCAAGTAATATTCTGATTTCTGGACAGTTCATGTGCTAATATCGCAAAGGCCAGCCCAGCTCTTAACAAATAACTACATTTTGTGCAGCTCCGCCCTTAAGGTTTTCGCTACCTGCGAGCTTTAATTTGATTTGCATAATGCATATGTTTTCATTCAGTAATTAGCAACGCTAGCATTTATGGGCGGAGTCTCCCATTAAGCGAGAACAAAGCAGCTCAAACGTGTGGCGCGCTGATGGTGTGCCGTCGTGTGCAGGTCCTGGAGGACGAGAACGCCAACGTGGACGAGGTGGAGTTCAAACCGGACACGCTCATCAAACTCTACCTGGGCTACAAGAAGTGAGGCTCCCATTACACGCAGGCCTCTGCACAGCTGGGTTTGGGAACGTCGCTCCCATTACACGCAGGCCTCTGCACAGCTGGGTTTGGGAACGTCGCTCCCATTACACGCAGGCCCTCTGCACAGCTGGGTTTGGGAACGTCGCTCCCATTACACGCAGGCCCTCTGCACAGCTGGGTTTGGGAACGTCGCTCCCATTACACGCAGGCCCTCTGCACAGCTGGGTTTGGGAACGTCGCTCCCATTACACGCAGGCCCTCTGCACAGCTGGGTTTGGGAACGTCGCTCCCATTACACGCAGGGCCTCTGCACAGCTGGGTTTGGGAACGTCGCTCCCATTACACGCAGGGCCTCTGCACAACTGGGTTTGGGGGGGAAGGGCCCCTGCACAGCTGGGTTTGGGAACGTCGCTCCCCTTAGACGCAGGGCCTCTGCACAGCTGGGTTTGGGGAACGTCGCTCCCATTACACGCAGGGCCTCTGCACAGCTGGGTTTGGGGAACTTCGCTCTCGCTCCCATTACACGCAGGGCCTCTGCACAACTGGGTTTGGGGAACTTCGCTCCTATTACACGCAGGGCCTCTGCACAGCTGGGTTTGGGAACGTCGCTCCCATTACACGCAGGGCCTCTGCACAGCTGGGTTTGGGGAACTTCGCTCCTATTACACGCAGGGCCTCTGCACAGCTGGGTTTGGGGAACTTCGCTCCCATTACACGCAGGGCCTCTGCACAACTGGGTTTGGGGAACTTCGCTCCCATTACACGCAGGGCCTCTGCACAGCTGGGTTTGGGGAACTTCGCTCCCATTACACGCAGGGCCTCTGCACAGCTGGGTTTGGGGAACTTCGCTCCTATTACACGCAGGGCCTCTGCACAGCTGGGTTTGGGGAACTTCGCTCCCATTACACGCAGGGCCTCTGCACAGCTGGGTTTGGGAACGTCGCTCCCATTACACGCAGGGCCTCTGCACAGCTGGGTTTGGGAACTTCGCTCACCAGTGCGTCGCATGTGCCAGGGAGCTTCAGTCAACCAAACACGAGTCTCGGTTGTTCGATGATTCGCAGATCTACACGGTTTCCCTGGAACCAGATTTGTGCCGAAGCGTAGCTGCCCCGATCACTGCATGCGCCAAGCTCTGGCGCGCACCAATCGCTTTGGGCTGAAACGCTTCTTGCTGTCTGATCACATGACCTTCTCCCCCTCCCCCCCCGTTTCACAGTAAAAAGCTGCGAGTAAACATCAACGTGCCGATGAAGACCGAACAGAAGCAGGAACAGGAAACCACTCACAAAAACATCGAGGAAGACAGGAAGCTCTTGATCCAGGTGAGCGCTCTCCGCTGTGTACCCAGACTCGCTGAGAGACCCTCTCTGATGAGGCTGGCTCTCCACCAACACCACACTGTTGTTGGAGAGAACTCATTCCCTGCACGTTGCCCAACACACACCCTCACACTCCAACTAACGGAAACGGTTATGCCAGCCTCCTAACGCCCTGTGTTGGGCTTCCCATAGGCGGCGATTGTGCGAATCATGAAGATGAGGAAGATGTTGAAGCATCAGCAGCTTCTGGCCGAGGTCCTCAACCAGCTCTCCTCCCGGTTCAAGCCTCGCGTCCCCGTCATCAAGGTAAATGTGCCGTCGTGCCCGTCATCTCCACCCAACCGTGTGCCACTCTATTACCCACGGGTCTTTGTGGAATCGTTCACTTCCTGGATCACTGTGGACTGTGTAATGGTAGCAGAGTCCTCCAGTAGGTTTTTGACCATGTTTCATTGGTAAAAATAGTTATTTTGGGGACGGGGAGCTCTCCACGCGGCTGTGGCGTAGATCGATATGGTTCTGATCAGAATGCTGCTTTTTCTCTTCCAGAAATGCATCGACATCCTCATAGAGAAGGAGTATCTGGAGAGAGTGGATGGAGAGAAAGACACCTACAGCTACCTGGCCTAAACCTCTGCTTTCCTTTCTTTTCTTTTTTTCTTTTGTTGCTCCCCACCCCATCTCACTCGCTCTCTCTTTTTAAGGTGTCTCTTACAAAATAAACATCATTCCTTTTGACATTCGGCCCATGTCGTTGGGAATGCTGTGGACGCAGGCGGAATAAAAGTATAAGAAAAACAAACAAAACAAACATGTGGCGTAGAAGAGAGACGAATGGAAGATGAGAGAGTGAGTGTGTGTGCATTTGTGTGTGTAAATCATCGTAGCAGGCGTCTGCTGGGCTGGACTTCCCTTTAAACCACGGGTGTGTTGGAGCAGTTCGCTACACCCGGCTCCGGGCGCACGGACTTCAACACTGTAAATAAACCCTGGACGGAGACCTACTACCTTAAATCTTGCGAAAAAGCTATTACCGAGAAACCCAGTGAGAAAAAGCCCTTTGTGCCAGGGGTTGCATGCAAACTGCCTATGTGCATTTAAACAAGCAAGAGAAAATTCAGAACAACCTGAAGAAGTAAGGCATTACTAGATGATCTAAGAGCACTGCCGCACAGTGGGGGCAGTAGAGTTGCCAGGACATCGTTTTAACGTGGGGGATGAAAAGTGCAATTTTAGCTGCACATCCAGGAACAGATTGTTGGGCCAGGTCCTTAGATGTGTGCTCGACATCATTACCTGCTATCAGAAAACCATTTGTATAGTGTGGTTCACTTTTTTAAATGTGTGGTAAATAAAAATTAAAAGTTTCCGTATGCCTTCTCATGTTCTGAGGTCATTGAATTTAAGTGTTCATTGTGTGTGTGTGTGTGTGTAATTATGGTGGCCATACTTTGGTTTTCAAACAAGGAGACAGTGGACAGGAGGGCGACACTGCAGACTAGAAAGTAAGAACCATGGAATCAAAGGCAAATTCCCAGTCGGTCAACTGTATTTTATTAGGCCCTAGAAAAAGGCCAATATCCTGGAAAAAGTGGACAACCATGATGTAAGTAGTTTCAGCGACCCCCTATTGTGCTTATGTAACCTTTATGCTTGGTTTGCTGATAATAGACAATTTTTTCATTTTTATCAGATGGCTGGGCTGTCTTCATATGAATCAGTTCATGCTCCACGGAGCATATATTTAGTAAATAATCTGATACAACCAAGCAGCTAGGTGTCAGTATAAATGACTTTCATAACGTGAAAAAAATCGTTAGAATGACTTATAGCTTACATTTGTTGACCTAGTTAATGAAAATGTCAAGAAGCGGTCATAAGTTTATGTTAGGGTCTGATAATTTAATAGGGTACATCAAAGATAAAATGGAGAACCTATTAATATTAATAGAAGCCAGCAATAAGCCCATTTTATATTGAAACCTCGGCTAAGACTCAGAAGACTGACACCTGTACTTAGAATGAATTACAGTACAATCACAGAATAATTTAGGATAAATTAAACCTTGTATCCAAACCTGCGTTCATATTCATATCTCCAAATGATGTCCTCGGGCGTTTCTTCTGGATTAAATAAAGTATGGAGGCGGAAGCCAATCTGGCAACGTCACGTCCCACCTGTATATCGCAAAGGTTCATATATTTACCTGCTCTTCAGCGCTGACTTCCCCAAATCGCTGGTCTCCGGGTTTGGCGTTTACCGACCCCGCTGCTGCTTCTGGACATGGAACCTGCAACGGAGGCGAACACCGCAGGAGTGCGGCTGCATGATGATCTAGCCGAAAAATGTCAAAAACTGTTTCTCGAATTCTTAGAGGAGTAAGTCGAGTTATTTTTTCCGTTTGCTTCGTGTCAGTAGCACAAATGCACTTTTTTATGGACTATGGAAGCGAGCGCTAAAAGAATGGAATCCTTAGACGTTTGTTGTAACAATTCAGGTTTCAGGATAAAAACGGTGAGCAGTTATATTTACCTGAGGCTCAAGAGCTTATCCGACCGGAGAGAAACACACTGACCGTAAATTTCACCAATATCGAGCACTATAATCAGCAACTCGCAACCACTATTCAAGAGGAATTCTACAGGTAGGCACGTGCACGTTGCACAACATTTGCACACGCTCTGCTTTTTAGGATCCCTTCTACCACGACGACGGCAGAATTGATACTAATGGGCGTCTAAACAAAGTCGACCCTGTATTTCTCTCCAGGGTATATCCGTTTCTTTGTAGAGCAGTGCGCCACTTCGCCCGTGACCATGGCAATATACCTCCCTCCAAAGAATTCTATGTGGCCTTTTCTGACTTCCCATCAAGACAAAAGTAAGCACGTACCTTTCAGAGTGTCGAAGGACCAACATTAGTCCCATACCTGCACTTAAAACAATTTTCAGTGATGAATCCTCACGACACAGCCTCGATGAGGATTGTGTCCTCGATTACAAATTAATCGTGACGCTTCCCTTTACAAGTCCACTTAAGTGCAAATAGGAGACTAAGAAATCAGTATATTTCAGCATGTGGACTGTTTTATCCGAGAGACATCTTGAAATCCTTACCATGTGTATTATCGTTTGTTACGACTGGAAAGTCCTATAACTTTTTCTCTCCAGGATCCGGGAGTTGTCGACGGCGCGTATCGGCACTCTGCTGCGCATCTGCGGGCAGGTGGTGCGCACGCACCCCGTGCACCCGGAGCTGGTGAGCGGAACCTTCCTCTGTCTGGATTGTCAGTCCGTGATCAAGGACGTGGAGCAGCAGTTCAAGTACACGCAGCCCACCATCTGCAAGAACCCCGTGTGCGCCAACCGGCGCAGGTTCATGCTGGACACCAACAAGTCACGCTTTGTAGACTTCCAGAAGGTAACCGTTAAAGTACTCTAACCAACACTGAGGCGTCTTTCAGTGCAACAATAATCCTACGGCGTTCTCGCCTGCATTCAAAATCGCCAGCAATGGCGTCTGTTGTATATTTAAAAGTAAACTGTGAGTTGTATGTCCAAAGCTGGACAAAGATCTCCGTGTGGTCGTGCTCCCTCAGGTGCGCATCCAAGAGACGCAGGCGGAGTTGCCGCGAGGTTCCATCCCGCGCAGTGTGGAGGTGATCCTGAGGGCGGAGGCAGTGGAGACGGCGCAGGCCGGGGACCGTTGCGATTTCACCGGGACGCTCATCGTAGTGCCGGATGTCTCCGCCCTCGCCCTGTCTGGTGTGGACCGTCACATCCTTTTTTAAGTGCTGCACTGTTCTGAACCCTGTTCGCCTGCTCTGATTGGTGTTTCCTCCAAGCAACGTTTGGTGTTCTATATTTATTACAGCTTCTGTTGAACATCTGGTTCCTGTGTGTGTGTGTGTGTGTGTGTGTGGGTGGGTGGTCGGTCGGTCCCCCAGGCACCAGGGCGGAAACCAGCAGCAGAGTGACAGGGAAGGAGGGCTTTGACACCGATGGGATCCAAGGCCTGAAGGCTTTGGGAGTGCGTGAGCTGTCCTATAGGCTGGCTTTTCTCGCCACTCTTGTAGCACCCACAAACCCCAGGGTGAGGCCTAGTGACTTCCTGTACCCTCCCCAACCAAGCTCACCTGGCGCGGCCATGTACAGAAGTAATAGTTGGATATCCCACAGTCAGATGTTGAGATCATCTTGGTAATCCATGCATGTTGTATGAAAAACGGGGCCATGAAAATGTTGCCTTTTGAATTGATGGAAATGAAGACAAAAGCACTCAAAAGTGCTGACGTTATTTTCTTGATGGTCTTCTTTTGTTCAGTTTGGAGGTAAGGATGTACGCCTGGAAGATCACACAGCAGAAAGCGTAAAGAACCAGATGACCGTGCAGGAGTGGGAGAAGGTGTTCGAGATGAGCCAAGACAAGAACCTTTACCATAACCTCTGCACCAGCCTTTTCCCTACCATCCATGGTGTGTGTGTGTGTGTGTGTGTGTGTGCGCTGGAATGACCAGCACCTTTAACCTACTGCATCATAGAAATTAACCCTTAACTCTTAATATGCCCAAGTAGATTTTCTTAAGCTTGAAACTTGACCATAAAAGATAAATCTCCCCTACACACCCGAGTTGTTTTGTTGGAGCTATGGAGATGTATTAGGATTTGAGTTAACGACCGAGGTAACTGCTCACAGGAAATGATGAAATCAAACGTGGAATTTTGCTCATGCTGTTCGGCGGCGTTGCCAAAACGACCATGGAGGGGACGTCTCTGAGAGGAGACGTCAACGTTTGCATTATTGGAGATCCCAGCACTTCCAAAAGCCAGTTCCTCAAGTAAGAGAAATGGACGACGCAACATCCGTCTTGAGTAAATCTAAGATGGACTTAAATGACTTTAACGGAAACTGCGGATGCGCGTGTTGTGTTCTTCAGGCACGTTGAGGACTTCGTCCCCAGGGCGGTGTACACCAGCGGGAAGGCCAGCAGTGCTGCAGGTCTCACAGCTGCCGTGGTCAAGGACGAGGAGTCTCACGAGTTTGTCATCGAGGCCGGGGCGCTTATGCTGGCCGACAACGTGAGCAACCCGCGTTTACGGATTTCTAGGGGTTAACGTCGACTTCCCGTTTACGTGCCGTCTGAAGCACGAATGACTTCTCCTCAGGGCGTGTGCTGCATCGATGAGTTTGACAAGATGGACTTGAAGGACCAAGTGGCCATCCATGAAGCAATGGAGCAGCAGACCATCTCAATCACCAAGGCTGGGGTGAAGGTGCGGAGATATCTTAACATTCGGTGGAAACCACGGAGAGCTTTGGAAGATCCAAGAGAACCTGTCTGGCGTAGTTGTCTGAAGTGCCACTCGCACTTCATCGATCGCATGACATCAGGGAGACGACGGTTCTATCATCACCCTATATTGCACGCCCGAATAACGTTGACGACATTCTCGTTCTTGTGTCTCTACGTATTTAGGCCACTCTGAATGCCCGCACGTCTATTTTGGCAGCAGCCAATCCCATCGACGGCAAGTACAACCGTTCCAAGTCTCTGAAGCAGAACGTCAACATGTCCGCTCCCATCATGTCCAGATTTGACCTCTTCTTCATTCTGGTGGACGAGTGTAATGAGGTGAGCGTAATTTTACCTGCGGGCTGCAATCCTGTAGGCTTAAACTTATTTTGTTAGTCATATGGTGAGTTGGGCATTTCTTTCATTGGCAGGTGACCGATTACGCCATAGCCAGACGAATCGTAGACCTCCACGCCAGAAACGTCGAGTCAGTAGAACGAGTCTATGCTGCTGAGGACATCCAGAGGTACATAATGTTCGCCCGCCAGTTTCAGCCAAAGGTGAGAGTTGCGTGTCGATATTGTTAACGCATTGTTTACCCGTATTTGAACTCCTCACAAGTTCACACCTTCACATCACTTGGTGTGTGTGTGTGTGTGTGTGTGTGTGTGTGCTGACTACGGTCTTTTCCTCCATTACCCCGTGATAATGTTTTGCCCCAGATCACGCCGGAGGCCCAGGATTTTGTGGTGGAGCAGTATAAGCGGCTACGTCAGAGAGATGCATGCGGCAACACTAAATCCGCCTGGCGAATCACGGTGCGGCAGCTGGAGAGTATGCTCCGCCTTTCAGAGGCCATGGCCCGCCTCTATTGCTCCGATGAGGTCAGAGAAGCTTCAGCCAACTCTTTCATACACTGGCGATAAACATTAACATAGTGCTTTGAAAGTGGGATTGTACATTGCTTAACGGGCCTGTTGGATACTAAAATGCACCCTGTCCAGTTGTGCTACCACCCTCCTCATTTGTCCCTTTTTCCCCCTCAGGTTGAACCCAAACATGTGAAGGAAGCGTTTCGTCTTCTAAATAAGTCCATTATACGCGTCGACTCTCCCGATATCAACTTTGATCACTCACAAGATGACAATGAGGGTATGATTGGTAATGGCTCCTGGAATTATTACTACACAAACAAAATGAAGTCATCGCTTTCACACAAGGGGCGACACTAGAGCACAGATGGGAACCAGCCGCTGTGTTAATGCACAGATCGTTTAATTTGAATCATTTCATCAAATCCGTTTGAAGGTGGACAAAGTGGCATCACACGAGGATCCACATGGGTGCTATATGCTGAAAGCCTTTTCCTTCAGATCAGAACGAGCCATTGGCTGGCAATGTGGAGGGCCAGAATGGAGTCGCCAATGGGTCGGTGGACGCCATGGATACAGGGGAGGCGGAGCCAGGGAGAAAGCCGGCCGCAGCCAATCCGGCTGTCCGGATGTCCTTTGCTGAGTATCGCCGCGTCTCCAATCTGCTGGTGCTTCACATGCAGAAAATAGAGCAGCGTGAGTGTCGCTGCCCTGCGTTAACCCCCGTCCCATCCATCCAGACGAGTTGCTCTGCTAGATTTTTAACCTGTTCTCCAGGTCAAACAACCAGCTTATCAAAGGATTGCGTTTCGCTAATTAAAAACAGGTTTTCCGGCCACAGATTAAGCTGGGTCTTGGACTAAGTTGGAATGTCTGCAGTAATTTACCATTTGAAATTTGAGTAATCCAAAAAAAAATGTACAGCAGGCTGAAAGAAAGTGTTCTGAAACGGCACCACTCTAATCATCTCAATATTCAAGACTCATTCAAACTTCTAAACTCACGATATTGCCGTAATTGAGCTTCTGTTCTCTGTCGTTCCTAGTTGATGAGGAGTCTTCAGTAACAAAGAGTGAGCTTATCAACTGGTACTTGAAGGAAATTGAGAATGAGATCGAGTCTGAGGCTGAACTCATTGCCAGGAAGAGCCTTATTGAGAGAGTGTTGCACAGACTGATCCACTATGTGAGTATGGAAATACTTCATGACAAATGTCTAGATGAAACTCTGCTACCACTCAGATTGAGCCTTGGGGAGGTGGAGGGAGGGGGGGGGGGGACTTTTATTCTAAAAATAAGTAGTTTTTAATTATTTGTAAAAACCTCTTCTCCCAGGACCATGTCATCATAGAGTTGACACAAACAGGCCTGAAGAAAGTCAGTGATGATGAGGTGGAGCCCGTTGTGGAGGAAGACCCCTTCCTAGTGGTCAATCCCAATTATTTATTGGAAGACTAGAGGAATTGGGAATTTTTTTCACCTCGGGTTTGATTTCGTTCTATTGATTTTGTTTTACAGTATTTATGAAAATAAACTTTTGAAATGCTGCAAACGGTTTGCTCTATTTGTACTTTGTATACACTAGATGGCGCAATTTCAGTGTGTACAGATGTTTGTGCCGGTATCTAATTCTTGGCGTGTAGTCGGTCTCAAGCAAATCAAAGACGGAAGGGGTACTTTGAAATAACCTGCGTGTTACGTCTTTACGCTCCAATATTTACTATTAGCAACGCATGATGTTCGTTTTGTTAAACTATGGTTTCATATTAAGTGCAACATTTGAAAATGAATAATTTCCCATCCTCATCGTTTCATAATTCATAATCATTTACGCACAGTCATTTGCGCAATACCACGGAAGTTATGGGGAGACCTGTCAGCTGTTCTCTGTGAACACTGCACGTTGCTGCTGTATTGTTCCAACTTTTTCCATTTACATGTGAAATTGCTGATTAACAAGCCAGATGAAACTGCCGCTCATCTTGGACACTTGCTCTTAACTGGTGGTTTCGACAGCTGTCGCGCGCAGCCGCTGCGTCTCGGTGCCAGCTGGATGTGCGTGCAAGCGCGCGAAAGGATGTGCGAGTCCTGAAGTGTTGCGTGCGAAGCTCGAGCCTTTGTCGCGCAGAGGAATCCACCACCTGAAATAAGAGGATGTTAAACGCCACCCAATCGGGTATAAAGCATCAAAGTACATCTGTCAACTCGATCTTCATTTATTCAAAGCGTATACGCATGACTTGCTTTTTAGATGAGCTTGCCTTATTTCAAACAAGTGGTTTGAAATAACCTTTTATGCTATATGTTTGATACTCGTATGAAATATTTTCGCTGGAGAGAAGAAAAGTTTTATTAGCCGACAGGACTTTTTTTGTGTTCACTTTCGGTAAGTGAAACGATTTTGTGCTTTCGTACTCTGTTAAAATTGTGTGGTGCTGTTGTCTATGTGCTCTTACCGATTTTTTCTTTGTCATGATTAGAAATTTGTTATTAACTGAAAAAAAGTTGTTCTAGTTAAATATGTTTCAGTTTTAGTCTACATGTTTTCTAGCTTCTTCTTTCTACTGAAACTTAAGTGTGACAAAAAAAGTCTGTTGGAAGCCTTCTTGCCTTTTCTGACAAAGGTGTTTTCAATGAGATCTTAACAGGTGCCTGATGACTTTTGTTAGTAACTAGCCAAACATCAACTGCAAAGTATGATTCCACCTGGGGATTGCCTGTATGCTGGAAGGAAACGGAGAAAGCCCATTCAAAAACAGCTGAGTAACCCTGTTGACACTTACAGTAAAAATCACTTTTACAGATTTTCTTTGCCTGGAATCAGTATAAAAGTACTTTATATAAGCTTGATACCACCTTGCTGCAGAGGTTCAAAAGAGATTTTTGTAAATATGTAGGTCACTGTTGTGGTAAAGATATTATTGCTTTTGTATATCTAGGTCATAAGACATGCATGGATTGATCTGTTTGTTTATTGTATTAGTTTGGAGTATTTAGTATTTATGTATTAGTATTTATGATTTTTAGATAATTTATAAGAGTACATTTTCCATGTTTTAATGGTTGTACTGAAAACTCTTGACAGTGTTTTGGTATTATTCTAATAATAAAAAAATACACTAACTTTACAAATCACAAAAAGATTTTACCCTTGCATCTTCCTGTGCATTCCATACATTATTGGGCTGTCCCTGCAAAACCTTTCACTGATCTGTGTGAGATTTTTATCATTAATATTTTTGACTGGCACCAAACTGAAATGCCCCTTCGGGCTTTAACGTCCTCATTTCCGATCCTCATTTGGCGGCAGAACGTGTTTATTTGTGACTTCCTTCCTCTTTGGTTCCAACAGAAAACCCGCCGCAGCAGCGACCCACAAGCCCAACCCGTCCAAGAGGCACCGCGACCGGCTGAACGCAGAGCTGGACCGGCTGGCCGCTCTCCTGCCCTTCGCGCCGGACGTCGTCTCCAAGCTGGACAAGCTGTCTGTGCTGCGCCTCAGCGTGAGCTACCTCCGCGTCAAGAGCTTCTTTCAGGGTAAGACGGGCACGTCCTGGAGGTCTTCTGAATACGGTGGACGTGTTCCAGGATGTGGTAGCCATGCTGCTTTGTTGTTCGTCTTGTATTAGCAACGTCAAGGTTTGATTGCAATGAAATGCCTGTGTGTGTGTGTGTGTGTGAGACAAGCAGCCAGTAAATGACTGAGAGAATATTATGAAATGCAGCAGAGTTCTTTCATTCAGCTGTTTTCTTTCACATATATTGAAGCTACGTGCTGTAACGGTTCACCCTGAGTTTGCTGACTTTTAGAAACATATACCCTAGAAATGTAGCAGGAGAAAGAACAATGGATTGTCTTCTGAATTTTAGGATTCTGAATCACCTACAGAGTTGTGCTATTTTTTCTCACAGTGATTTAATTCTGGAAGGGCTATATTAGGGTAGGAACTGAAAGTGAGCTCTTTCTCTCGGGCTCTAAGACTGTGGTAGGTAGAATGACAGGGCTACACGCTAAATGTGGCTTGTCTGGAATGCTACAAGTAGTTATGCTGTAAGATAATAGGTGAATTCAGCTCTGACTCTCGCAAACACTACAAGACAGACACGCCCTTCAGAGGCCAAGAAGTGCTGTGTTGTGCTTTCTACGTTTGAGCAGACTACTAGTTATAACTGAGTACAGTGCTGTATGGTCCGGGTGTGTGCGCACGTGTGTGTGTGTGTGTGCGTGTGTGTTGGGGTGTGTGAGAAGTGGCTGGCTGTATGTAGCTGTATACAGGTGCTGTTACACATGTGTCTGTGTGAAGTAGGCGGACACCCTGTGGCCATTTTGGATAATGAAAGCCATAAATGTCAGAAGTGCCTTGATAGCATCGTTTATATTACATATGACCCTGGATGCAATGTTATTAAAAATCTTGAATAGCTGGCATGCTATAGCCTTGATCTTTTGCCTTATGAGTGATTGGTAGCCATCTTCTGTTTGAACACCTCAAACAGACTCCCCCTGCTAATTCATCTTCTCATGGTCGATGGTGCCTTCAGTCCTGTTCCCCTCCTCTCCAGTCACCTTGTTGCCAGATCCAAGCGGTGACCTGTGGTCAAAACCATTACAGCAAACACTGTTTTGCCATGAGAATTTCTGTGTGACGAGGCCCAACAGACTAAGATGCACAGAATGCGCTAAGATGCACATAAGCAGCTGTACATTTAAAAGTTTCCAGCAATCTGGAATTAACTATATGTTAAAAAGCAATGTTTTCTATGTTACTCCATATAGAAATAAATGTTATAAATATTTGGTGTCTTTATATTTATAGGGGACTGTTTTTTTTCAGAGACAACTGAATCTTATGAATTTATTATAGCAATATAAACATCGTCATCATGTCCCTGTATCCCAAGAGATTTCTGAAATGCCCTTTCCACCGTACTCACTTGATGAGGGGTGAATGTTTTTCAAACAATAACTGGTCTGCCTATTGTCCTTCATAACATGAAACCAAATCCTGGTTAAAAGATTTTGTGTTCTGTCTTCTTTTGAATAGTTTGAACCATGACAAAGGTCACGAACTTTTGACCCCAAACCTTGTCTGGTCTGTATGTGCAGTGTTTGTGTTTGCTGCCAGGTAGATTATAAATAAAAATTAATCTATAAAAATAAATATAATCTATTAATCTATACAAAAACAATACAGATACAATTATATAATTTGTCTATACTAAAGATTTTAAATCAGTTGGGAACCCTAATGCGTGTGTCCAAACACCACTAATGCTCATCTTCCTACTGGTTTGCGTTTTGATTTCTGTTTCCCCAAAATAGGACAAACTCGGTTTAAATATTATTAGTTCAACAAGGCATTTCTGATGTAGAACAACCTCACCTTTGTCGGACTTTTACCCTTTTGCATATCGGTACCGTCAGTCCGGGAGCCTGAAGCTTTGTGTTTGTGGCGTCTGGTTAATCTGCCCCCCAACAGCCCCAGGCCTGGGCAGTGTTCTGATACTCTGCCCTGCCACACAGTCAGTTAGGGGCTCCTTCAGCTTCACGGTGTCCCGTGCCAGGAGGACACAACCCTGCTTTCTCCATTTGAGTCATTTTTAGGCTTATGTGAGTGATTTATTGGGTAAAACGTCCCATGAGATTTGATCACTTCCAGTGTGTGTGTGTGTACACATGGGCACTTTTCTTCCTTCAAGTTAAGGTCCTCTACCAGAGATCTGTGAGCTCGAGGGTCCTGTGCGATATCTTAGCTGTTCCCAGGACTGCACTGTCCTGAGCTCTGATGCTGTTCCTGATATCTGCTGGAGATGTTCTCCCAGTCTGAGGCTCACAGACCCTAGTACTCCAATTACCATGTTGCCTTCACCTTCAACATCTTCTATACGGTTATATGTACGGACGGTTCCTCCTGAAGGGATTCATCACTCTGCTGCGCTCATGCTTCTGGGTGCTTTGGTTCAACTGGGATCAGGCCACAAAACAACCTTCCGCTACCCAACATAGACCCTCCCCTCCCCACAGCCTTCTAGCATTTGATAACCATTACAGATTTTACTGGTCTCTGTTTCTTTCACTGTTTCCTGAACATTTATGTTTCAGCTGTGTACATGCCAAAATTGCTGGGAGTAGGCTGGACACCATAGCTAACTGCAGTGCGAAGAAGATCTTGTGTGTGACATTTTATTATGGCCAAGTGAATTTCACACAGATGTGAATCTGGGGCTTGGAGATGGTTGAGATCGACGTCAGTGTGTTCAAATCACACTTGAGTACAATGACAAGTAGTCGTTCTCTAAATTTCTTGAACTTTGACCTCATCCTAAGTCTGAATTAAATGATATCAAACTAATGTTGGGCACTGCACGTAAAATGGTGCCGGGTTTGTGGGTGTTGCCATAGTAAACTTCCATGTGTGTTGCATTACAGCTTATCGCCAAGCAACGCCCTCATCAACTTGTATCATCTCGTTCCAGGTGGTACATCTGTAATTGTTAGACTGGAGCAAATGATTTACAGATTGAAGACAATTTTGAAGAAAGCCCAAAATTATTTCCAATGTTTACAGCCCCTTCAGAGGGGCATAGTGCACCTTCCGTTTACTGGAAAAATGGCAAATTTAAAAATGCAAAAGCTACACAACTCTCGGAGGACAAAAAGTTCTCTGGAGCCCACTGGGCCCATGGGTGTATGAGGGCGGCACCTGATGGGCATCGGGTTCAGATCGGTACCCGACAATAGCTTTCTTAAGCGCCTCAGGCGGCCCGCGGATGGTTGGAAATCCCTCCACAGTCTTACGAACCTCCGCCCCTTTCCTCCTTTAATGAGTATGTTGTATTTCCACAATGTGTTCAAAAGCACCATCTTTAACACTCACTCATGAGAGATGGTCAAACCCTTTTCGTCCCCGCATGCCTCTGTCTTTTGTAATTGGCTCCTGGCCCATTTGCAAAGGTGTTCGGCACCCTGAAGGAGAGGGAATGTGATTTTAAACATGTTTTTCATTTCGACGATGTTGACGCCCTTTCCTCTAACGGCATCTTTCGACTAATGGAAAATCCCTCTGCGCACAAAATCTGGTCACAGCATTCAGATTTCTGCAAGGCCACGTCACTGACAGTAACAGCAGTCAAACTAAATAACGTTTTATTATTATTCTGGGGTCTGTATTTGTTGGCAGTGCAAGCACGTCTTCTGCGCACAATTTTTGCACCGTCCAGCGGTAAACGACCCGGATATGTAACACAGGAGGCTGGAGGGCAGATCTGGGGCAGGACAGCTGCAGTAATGCCCTTCTGCCCCTCGCTCTTTCTTCTCTCTCCACTGTGACCAAACTGCAGACACAGGAGTCCCGTTACCGCGGCCCCAGCAGTGGTGAGGATTTTGCCATCTCCAGCCTGTGATGTTGGAGCAGCAAGTTACATCCTAGAGTGTATGATTCATCATAACGGAGTTTGTCACCTGAGTAATGTCATTTTAGATCCACCTGCACCTAACTACCTCCTTCCTCCTGGACTACGCATTTATTAATGCAAGTCCCATACATGTCTATACACAAATTGATTAATTCAGGAATTAATTGCTGGGATGAGCAATTAATGCATTATTAATGAAGTGATTAGTAATGGGAATTATTCTAAACGTTGGTGTTGTAAACACTCAAACAGGAGACTGAATAATGCCAGGATGAGTGCGTTGCCCCTTTAAGAGACCGTTCGTGTAGCTGGCCTGGAGTTGAACAGAGCTTGCGTGACTGTAACAGACCGGGCCCTGACCTCAGAGAGATCTTTATGAAAAACGATCTGGATCTGTCTGTCAAAGCACAGGAGACCAGCACTGCACAAATGAGTCCACGCTATGCTGCTGCTTATGTACAGATTGGTCTCCTCCCCCTCTATCGCTTCGCTTATTTCTTCTCTCTTGGTGCATAAATATATTACATCCTAGTTCCACTGTAGAGAATAAAGATGCAGCTACTGTAATCAAGCGCTATGTAATGTGTAGTAATCACGAGACACAGACTTGTGGTTATTTTCTGCGCTTTTCTATGTGCACCGACATCCCAGCTAGCTCGGTCATGTGATCAGTCGGCTATTGCGCGTGTGTTTAAGAGGCTTGTGAATAGAGTTACATTCGGGATGGCGAAGTTGGCTTTGTTAGTTTGCATGGTGAAGCCTCGCGCGAGCGCTCTCCTCATGTTGCAATATGGACATAAACATGTTTACGTTTTTATAGTGAACACTTTATGGCCTTTTTAGGGTTGGCCATCAGGCACAAGCTGATGTTCATAATGAAGTTTGCGATGTGTAACTGAATTGTAAATGTTGCTACCTTAACATTCAGAAGAGTGTGAGGCTTTTTGATGTTTTTGAAAGTCACTTTTCAGGAAAGAGTGCAAACCAAACAATGAGATTGATCTTAAAGTGGAAAACATCAACTCCATGAAAAATGCTTCCGTCTGGGATTTAGTCAAAGACACTTGAGGAGCAGCAATGTCTGAACACGGCGCGTCTTTCTCTGGTTCTTCACTAGAAGTTCTCGCCGCTGCTCTGATTTAACCTCTACTATTTCCGCTCTTCTGCCATCAACCTTTGGTCTGCTGGAGGACTTGACAATGTAGACTCGTCTGTCTTACCTGTTTATTAGTGCTGGAGAAATTTCTGCTAAATGCAATAGGCTACATTACCTCTGGCTGCAGTATCACCTAAAATATGAAGCAGCTGAGAGCTTGATCTGGGTTCCAGGTCTTTGGACTCCGTATGCTGGGAGGGGGGAGCGAAGGGTTTGGGTCAAGTGCGCTGTTTGGCATCGCAGCCGTTCCGTTCCTCTCTACATAACCTAGCTGGGGCATAAACAGACATCTGCTCGTAAAAACCAAACACCGGCTGTCGAGAGCGGGCCTGGCTTTCATTTCCGTCTCGTCATCGAAAACGGTCCAACGGTGAGATGCAGCGCGGGGGCCCCTGCCCGGCAGAGCTGTCCTGTCCCGTGGGGACAGCCCTTCTGTTAAAAGCAGTTCAGACGCCTACGTTTAGGAGACCACCTGCAGGTTATGGCTCTGTGTGAGGGTTGAATCAAAGGACATTTGTCTCCCGAGAAACCAAAGATTGTAATACCGTATGTTAAATCACACTTTTGCACATTTGCAACCTTAAAGAATAATACTGTTGGTATATTCATTGTTAATACTGCGGTAATGGGCGGGGAATAGCAAGATCATCGACGCCTATTGAAGAGAGTATTGCACATAGCATGCTGTTCACATTCACACTGGCCTGCCTGACGATGGGGAGGGGGCGAGGAAGGCCAGATCGCCCCTCGCGCCGCCACGCGCCGTCTCTGCATGCGGCGGGAGAGGCGTGCGCCAAACGCCCTCCCTCCCTCTCATTCCAGAGAGGTGAAGGATTAAGGATTGTCTCAGGATGAACTGGAGAGGGCCTCACCTACCCCATTCCCATCCGAGCGTCCTCGATTTTGTCTAAAACTCTGCCTTTCTCCGGCCCTGATGGGGAAGTTGTCGCAGCAAACATAAATCAGACGAACGTGCTCGCTTCTCACGCACACCTGCCGCGCGCTAATGCGAACTCCACGCTCCCAGTCCCCGTTACGGCATGTAGCCTGGAAATACGATAGTCTGAAAATATGATGCTAATTAACTATGTACAAAAATGTCTTTGCCTTTGATTTCACCCATGTTTTTTCTGACAGTGACTGGGTGATCTTAAGTTCAAATAATTATCCTCTTAGCTAGTCTACGGTGTACAGCACAACAACCTCTTGGTTGGGTGTTTGCAAGTGACATGACATTCATCTTTAACTTCTGCCATTTCAGATTTGTTTTCATGCTTTCGACCGCCCGTCATCCTTAAAACAAGGATGCAGTCATGCCGACTCATGCAGAATCTCCAAGATCACGTTAGATCAGTATACGTAGAGTGATGATGTCGGCCACGAAAAGCCATTTGCGTCTGGGCGGGCAGCTCCACGAGCACCTTTTGTAACGCGCTGTAAGTGTATCCACGAAAACGCATTATTCACCAGTTTAATTTGTATACTGCACACGTGATACCTGCGTGAGAAGAGTGCCGACTCGACAGTGCTCACGGGCCAAACTCACAACCCTGTCAGTTATTAAAAAAAAAAGAAAACGTGAAAATCTGAATCACGCTACACCTTCGGTTTATAGCTGGGATGTTTTACAGCAGAGATGCAGTTTCCATTGTCACGCTCTCTTTGATATTCTGTGCTGCTTGCTTGGAAATCTAGAGCAGTAACTATGTTTTTTCCCCCAGTAGAAACAGACTTGCTCTCCGTGACTGAGACCAGGTGTGCGACGGTTTTCAAAAGCATAGTCGTCATTTTTTCTGGCCTGTGTCAAAAGCCACCGTACAGTCTCCTCTGTATACATATGGGTGTAAGTTACACTGTGTAACTATATGCAAGTGTGTGTGTGTGTCTGCTTTGAGTGTACATCTTATTCTCCTAAGAGAGAAATGCATTTTTGAGCGTTTTCCTGTATGAGTGTTTCACACGGAAGCATACAGTGCTATGCAGAATATCTGGGAGGCGATGCCTTGTGTAGCATTGTGCAGACTAACTCAGTGGTTAAGTGTGATGTCAAGTTTATGGCCATATATTGTACCGTTCAAAAGAGAGACACATTCTTCACATTCATCAATGTGTAAACATGCGAGAAGTGAAGATCTCTCCCGGATTCACTGGTACATGCGCCGTGAGTTCACAAATGGGTCCTGGGAGGTTTGGGTAGCGATCCTGCAGGACTTGGAAGAGCGATGCTGCAATTTCGCTTTGTGACCAGTAGGGCGCACTGTTACAATTACTGAAAATAGGTGCTCTCATATGCAGTGGCAACAAAAAATCGGATCCAAAGTAACTGGTTTAAATAGCTCAGCTGTTGGTCTGTCTCTTGGCAGTCTTGCATAATCTTTATCAAGAACATTATAAGAAACATTTGTCACTATTCTGACCAGCCACTTTGAGGTACGCCTATCTCCTTATTGGTACAAGAGTGTGCTGTTGTTCACCTATTATCATGCACAAGGAAGCAGTCCTCGTTGGTCGTTTGTGTCTATATGACAACTGCCGACCGGATTGTGGTGGACCATTTTCAACACACTATCAACGGGGTGCTGAGCTGAGTCTAGTGTATTGGGCGTAGCATCTCAGAGGGTTTTTACTAGGGTCGGTTTAATTACTTTTTTCTTTTTCCCCACCCGAAAACAAACTCCCAGATGTGTTTACTCCACTGAAACTCGGCACGCGCTGCTCTGCAAACTTCTTGCGCTCACCCTGTGATCAACAAACGCGTAAACTTCGGAGAGAAAAGTGACCGTTCTCATGCCATCGGCCACGACGACGTTTTGAGTTACTGGAGCCCTTCGTCTGTTGCCACTCCTCAAACTCGGAGTCAGGGCAGAGGAATTCAGCTGTTTTGATCTGCGGAGCGGACGCCGGCCACTCGGGCTGGACGTATTCCGCAGAGGGACGCACATTTGGAGCTTATTTTTCCGACTCCCCCGACTGGTCACGGAAAGGCAGCGTGGCGAGCTCTGAGAAAGCCATCAGGAGGAGGAGCCGGAGAGAGGAAAAAGTGACGACGTGCGGGTCCGCAGCAGGCCCGAGGCCCAGGGCTTGGAGGCCCACACAGACCGACGCCGTGGCGTGGCCGAGCGGGTCCGCTGGTGTCGGGAGAGTCGGGTGGACATGGCGGAGAGGTTGCTGTGTCCCCCAAGGGGAACTATGACCACCAAGTACACTGCAAATACCCCCGCCCTGCCCTGATTTGGTCTGATTAGGGCTTTCCACTGCATGCTTACGGTTTTCCGTGTGTGTGTGTGTGTGTGTGTGTGTGTGTACTGTCCAAGACTGACTAGGAGTGTCAATGTACATTAATCAACAAAATCTGTTGTTTTATGTCAGGAGTGTGTGTACATTTGGATAAATATGTTGTAAAGTGTTTCAAGTGGACTTCTTGGCGCAATTGATGTTCTCCAAATGTAATCGTAAACCTCTCCACGTACCTCATTCGGAAAGGTTTGCCTTGGCTACATGCATGGAACCCATATCTATCTCTGGTGTGTGTGTGTGTGTCTCTCTCTATGACTTATTTCCACACAGCTATTCAGGAGAAACCGTGCAGAAAGAACAGCGCTGAGGCCTCCATCCCCGAGCTCAGGAAACGCAGCCTGGGGAGCAGCGTTCTGGAGAGTGATCTTCTGCTTGAGGTGAGATCGGGACGGGGAGGGAGGGTGGGAGGTGGGGTCTTCGATCTCCTTGTCCCAGACTGACCCTGTTGATGCAAAGCAGCCTGATACAAGACAAAAGCATTTAAAATGTATCTTGGAGGGTGAAATCCTTAAAGTGTGTGTGTGTGTGTGTGTGTGTGTGTGGCTTTATAGAGTGGACGTCTCACCGCAGGGCAGCCTGAGCTTTTGTTAACTCTCCAATCATTAGACAGCAGTAGTGAGAGGAATGTCATAAGTACATGTTTCCAGGTATTTTTCTAGGAAACAAATCGCGTTGAACGTTATTAGAACACTGAAGTGGAAAGTGTAGCCAAACTACTCCCACTTCCTCTACTCCACTTTTTACCATTTCCTCTCGCACCGCAAAACAGCCCAGCGAACAGCCCTGCGTGACATGCGAGAGGGCGTCGGCTACATGCCACGGGGCAAGGAGGGGCCCGAATCCAGCGCTGACCCCGGGGTGACCCGTCCGGTGTGGGGGGTGCGGTTGGGGGTGGGATAGATACAGAGGCCCAGAGTTTCCACCCCCTGGGGAGAGGGGGGGTTCTGCCTTATGCACGGTGTCTCTCAGGTGCTCGTGGCCAGAGCACTTTCAGATGGAGTCCTGGCTTGTGAGATCTGATCTTCGTGCTTGTGTTCTGCAAGGACGTGTCTCACTATAAGATTAGGATGCTTTACACATATATAAGCTCTTTGTTGACATATAAAAATCTTTTCTCCAGTCTTTAACAGGCTTTGCTCTGGTCGTGAGTTCAGATGGAGTCATATTTTATGCTTCTTCTTCCATCGTGGACTACCTGGGCTTCCATCAGGTAAATGCACATCCGTAACATAAAGTGCCGACCTGAACTGTATTATCACTACGGACAACTGCACACTGTGTTTAAATCTTTACATTGAATATTTGAAAATAGCAACAGAATGGCATGTGGCGGTGATCTGGGAGATTGTGTTCTCCTTGCATGTAGAGGCTCCTGGGCTTCAAAGACATCAAACATGCCATAAAATGTGTTTGGCTGTAAAAAGCTTGAGGCCAGTGATGGCTACAACCAACCTCCAGCCCCTCCAACCAGGACGAACCTAAATAGTCACCTCTCTTCACCCCGTGGTTCATTCACAAGTCCGTTACAGGGGACCGGAGTGTCACGTTTCCTGGACACTCAGTAAAACGACTCCCCAGAGAAAAGAAATGCGACTGGTCGATGGGAGCCGAGACGGCACCCCTGGGCGTGCGAGCGCGGCCCCCCGAGGGACGGAGCGTTTGGAGCAGTGCGTGACTCGGACCGGGGATATAATGGAGAAGTTGAATATTTTAGGAGTTTTGTTGTTTTATAAAGCCAGGCCTGCCGTAGCTTGCGGTGTTACGAGTGTGGACTAGCGTTTCAGGGTTGTTCCCCCCCCGTCTTTCTCTCTCATTGTCGGAGGAGGGATGTGTCTAACTTCACGCACACAGAGCTCATGTCACGCAGAGTGAAAGCGAGAGTCGGGCCGAGTGCGAGGAACGGGACTCCAGCTGACTGTGACACGTCAGATATGCTAACGTGGCTAAAGGTCTGCTCGCTACGCAGACGATAGACAAACGGCACTCGGATAATGTACAAATGTTTATTGGACTCTTGGACTGTTCCGACCCATAAGCCTTCATGATCGGGCTCATCATCAATGTCCCAGAGGGCAATAAACGTTTGTGTACTCGAGTGATTTCCGTCTGTTCTCAACATTGATCGTTCTGGTGGATTCAGCACGGTATCATTTTTTTTTAGGAGTGTAGCCTGTTTTTCATCTTTACCTACTGATAAAAGGCAGCCATCAGAAGGCAGTTAGCACCAGGCAGTTGTGATTAAACTGGCTCCCAACATCTTGTAGCAGTTGACACCTTAAGAGCCGTTAGTGGTCTTAAAAGCAGCTAGGAGAAGTGAGACTGACTGTTCTGTCGGGGGCAATACTAGGGGTGTTGTTGAAGGTTATTCTCAAGCGACCCATGGCATATATACAGGAGCAGGAATGTTCCAGTTTGTTTTTGACGATTCCACACTAAACCTTCTGAATCAAGGCGAGCGTGGCACCAAATTCAGTTTCCTCTCTGTGGCAGACGGACGTGATGCACCAGAACGTCTTCGATTACATCCATGTGGAAGAGCGGCAGGAGTTCAGAAGACAGCTCCACTGGGCTATGAACCCCTGCTTGCCGGAGTGCCTCTCCGGTGTGTATGTGAGCCCTAGCCGCACAGCTAAAGCCCCACTCGTGAACAAACTGTGCTTATAAGTCCATTTGGACACCGCTGAACTACTCGATTCGATACAGCCAGCATCCTGTGCGATGATTCGATTTCAAACGATTGGCATTGCGTCTGAATTGCTCTCGTCGCCTTGGGTGTGTGTGTGTGTGTGTGTGTTGCGTGATGCTGTAGGGGAGAACTCGGTACTGCAAGTCCTGCGGGGCGCTCAGGAGGCCAGCGACACCCCTGCCGAACTCGCACCCTTCCTCACCCGCTGCTTCAGCGCCCGAGCACGATGCCTGCTCGACACCACCTCCGGCTTCCTGGTACCGGCACCGGCCCGGCTGGCTTTTCCTCCCCTGTCCTCTTCCCGACTCTTCTTCCGTGAGAGACTGTGAGGAAGGAGCCGATTCCCGAACCGCGCGCTCGCCACTGCTGCTGAAGCCAGTGTAGTTTAATTTACCCTGTGAGAATTTAAGCGGAATGTCGTCGGGTCTTGGCTCTTCAACAAGGAACAAGTTAGGGATGTGAACCACATCTTTACTGTCACAGTATTTATTCCAGTAACTGCACTGAAGCAAATAGGGTAAATATTTAGTCACAGTGCAGGGACACTATGTAGTGAGGTATAACCGAAATGCCGTAAACCTGGATGCACTGGCAAGTCTTTGGAGTTTAAAGGGTTAACAGACACCCTCCCCTCCCTCCCCTCCCCTCCCAGAACATGCAGTTCCAGGGCAGTCTGAAGTTCCTGCAGGGCCAGATGCGGAAAGCCGAATGTGGTACTCCACTGCCGCCTCAGCTGGCTCTGTTCTGCGTGGCCACGCCCCTGGTGCCGCCCACAGTCACCGAACTGAAGATGAAGAACGGCGCGATGAAGAACAAGCTCAAAGACTCCAACAGCAGGTATGAACTTGAAAAAGCTTCTGACCTCAGGTGGGAGTATTCCACATTGTCAGACAAGTTTAATTTTATATTCAAGCTCAACCTCTTTTGATGGATGTAGCTTTTACCGTTAAGTGATTTTCATTCAAGTAGCCATACTCAAGTATGGTTGTAGGGAAATCCCCTATTTTATCAAGGATACCCAGTGCTGGTCTTGGAAGACCTGCAGCAAACACACATTTTGGCTCACCAGTTATTTATTTTAAGTTTAATAAGTGTGTTCAAACAGGGAGTTCACCAAACTAGACTCCAATCTTTCAGGATCAAAGTTTGGCAGCCCTGATCCAGACAACAGGGTTTAGAACTTCTACATCTGCTACATTTACTCCCATGAAACATTTTACCATTTTGTAGTGAAAAGAGGCCCCGTGGTTGCCGTGGCTCCTGTGATGTCATGGACATGCATCTACCCATCATGCCTAGCACACCCTCCAGGGACCCCTGCCCTGGTGGTTTGTGGACGGCCCTGACCAGAGAAGGCACTCAGTACAGGAGCGAGAGCTGCTACGCCCGGGAAGAACCCCTCAACTTCTGCCTGTCCTCCACAGAGCTCCCCAAAACGCAGGCTGCAGACAGTCCTTGGGATGCGAGCTCGCGCTCGCGCGCCGGTCCCCCCGTGCCTGCTGGCCACTTCCCCGGTGAGTTCGGCAAGCGCACCCAACAACCTGGAACGTTCCGCATTTCGCCAGGCTGCTCTGCTGTGGTGTCGCAGGCCCGGCCCGGCGGTCAGAGTGGGCGGGAGGTTTACCGCGGGGATACGGAGACAGGGAGCGAGAACGCCCTGCTGCTGCCCGAGACCGCGATTAAGACGGAGCAGGAGTCGGACTCCGAGAGCAGCTGCAGCACCTACACCGCGCCCCATAACGGGGCGTGGCGCTACACCTCCGTCTTCCCTGAGGGACGGCAGGTAAAAACAGAAGAGGGACGCTATGGCCAGTATGGCTCGCGGCAGAGCGGCAAGTCCGTCGACGGGCACAAGTCTCTCTGCGCAAGCTTCGGCAAACCCCCCATGTGTCAACATGTCAACAGAGACATTCCACATCCTGATCCTCCTGCCAACCAGGGCCCAGGTTGCCTCGACAACCATGACTACCCAGACTGCTCCTCCGAGCCCAAGGTTTTCATGCAGCTGGACTACATGTTGAGCTATGAGTTCAGGAGACACAGTCTCTTCCACCCAATCAAAAGAGAGCCGGTGGATTCTGCCCCGCCCTGGGGCATCAGCAGCCACGACTTTGGTCGAGCGTGCGCAGAAAGGGAGACGGATGTGAGCAAAGCCAGCACCTATTTGTACATGCAGTGATCGCGAGAGCTGAACTCATTTCTGTGCTAGATTTTGCTTTTGAGGTAGAACTATATTCGATATATAAAATGAGCTGTTCAGGTTGACCCCCTTTTGACTCATGGTAATATTGATATTTAAGGGGTTGTTATGTTTTGGCACTTTTTCAGTTATATCGATTTATTACATTTCGAAAGTATGTATGTAACATTTGTAATTATGTGATATTAAAGCCCCTGTGTTAACCTGATGGGGATGATTACATATAATATTGCATTGGATCTGCTCACAGGTCAGTATCCAGTGATTTTTAAATGTAGCCTATAGGGAAATGGAAATGGTATTGTTTTGATTGTCTTGTTGATTAAAATTTGAGTGACAGAAATAAAGAAAATATATAGCTGTATTTTTCTGTTAGAGCATTTTTATCATAAATATTTTTGGGTTTACAAAGACTTGTGGTCCATCTGTGTTGTGTACCTGTACTGACTGTTAATGGTATTTTTGTGAATTTTACGCTATTGGAGTGTAAACATGTTTTATATACTCCTGTACACAATTTTAGAAATTTGTATTTTTAATATGTCAAAATATTTTATTTCCTGCAGAGTTGGTAGGCCAGGTACCAATTTCCAAGTAATTTAAAACACAAAAATTAATTGTACAACGTTGAACACCTACTTGACGTTGAACACACATGTACTTGCGTAAAATCATCGCAGACTTGACGATATTGAGCACCATACAGAAGTTGTCAGCTGCTGTTGTTGGGCGGTACCTCACCGCGGTTCATCTATCAGGAAGGGTCAAACTAGCGGTGAGAGATAATCTAGCTAATAATATGAAATTAACGCATCACGGTGCGGCGCATATTTCGTAGGAATAAAAGCAGTGCTTGGTAAGTTACATCACACTAATTTCTATTTTGTCTTGCACGAAATCTGTCCATAAAATCGATGTCAAAGGAAGAGAGTCGTTTCGCTAACGTCGCTCCAATTTACCTCAGCGTTAGCTAACCGGGCCTACGTCACCAGCTAGCTAGCGAGCTATTAGCAAACTAGTCGGCTCGGTTTGTTTTGGTGGCCAGCAGCTAATGCAAATTAAACTAGATAATGAAGGTGGTTTAGATTAACAAGCACACACTAATTCTGACTGCTCTCACTCTTGTGAAGCCTGCTAGCTAGCTAGCAGCTCGGTGCTTTTTCTAGAACGGGAAAGAGCTGGTTTTGTAGTAGCTAGAGTTAGCTGACTTGCTATTCGGCCATGAACAGGTCGCTTAGCCAGCCAGTTATCTTACAATTAACGTCATTAGCACTGTTGGTATCCTTAATGGCAGGGTTAATATTTGCCAAGCGTCTTCGTGCCACTAATGATACAGCTACGTATTTTGACACTAAACCTTTAATATAGGTAGTTGGCTATATCCACTTAGCTAGCGTTTTTCTTTGTCTTTTTGTTTTTTTTTTCTTTTTTTGTCTGTCTCAAATTTTTAATTTGTGCGACAACTGTACATCGCCGTTTTTGCCGGGTCATCTTTAGTGTCCCCCGGTCATGGAGGAGACGAACAGGGAGGCCATTGCCACGGCCGTGCAGAGAGTGGCAGGGATGATCCAGCGCTCAGACCAGCTTGACAAAGTGGAGCAATACAGACGGAGAGAGGCGCGGAAGAAAGGCTCCGTTGAGGCCAGACTTAAAGTAAGGACATTTTTGTCTGTGCTTTGGTCATATGCACACACTTCTGTTTCAGTACTCTGAAATTATTAAGATAGGTGTACAGTATTAATTTCGACTGCTTCTTCTATATGTCAGTTTAGATCTGTACAGTCATGATAGATTCAGTAGATGCTGAAGGACTGAGGCATGAATACACTATACATGCAGCGTTTTCTTGTGTTTTCAATGGCTGTTAAGTCCAACTTCTCTCCCTGCCACAGGCAGCCATTCAGTCCCAGTTGGATGGAGTGCGAACGGGTCTCACTCAGCTGCACAACGCCTTGTGCGACGTGAAGGACATCCAGAACTCGCTGGCTGACGTCAGTAAGGACTGGAGGCAGAGCATCAACACCATAGAGAACCTGAAGGATGTGAAGGACGCCGTGGTCCAACACAGTCAGCTGGCTTCTGCCGTGGAAAACCTCAAGAACATCTTCTCAGGTGAAACTGGCTTAGGGTTCAAGACCTCTGCGTCCCCCTGCCTGGGTGACATTTGACGAAAGGTCTGCAAGTTTCCCCACATCTCCATGCACGTGTGATTAATGAGGATCGTGCTGATTACTGGTTCTCAAGGTTCAAAACGTGTCAATATTTGTGTGACATGCTGTATTAAAGGTTAGTTCAGATGTTTGGCAGCTGGTTCACTCGTCTCCTCTCGTTTCACCTCCTCGTCCCCTGTCCCTCCGTGTCCCGCCGACAGTCCCCGAGATCGTGAAGGAGACGCGTGATCTGATCGAGCGCGGCGAGCTCCTGAAGGCGCACCGGCGCCTCATGGACCTGGAGTGCTCGCGCGACGACCTCATGTACGAGCAGTACCGCATGGACAGCAGGAACGCGCACGACATGAACCTCATCCGCGCCTACTTCGACCACGTCCAGGGCCTGTCCGACGAGCTGGCCAAGCAGCTGTGGCTGGTGGTCCAGCGCGCCCTGGTGACGGTGCGCCGCGACCCCACGCTGCTGGTGTCGGCCGTGCGCGTGATCGAGCGCGAGGAGAAGATCGACCGCCGAATGCTGGACCGCAAACGACAGACCGGCTTCATCCCGCCGGGCCGACCCAAGGCCTGGAAGAACCGCATGAACCAGGTCCTGGAGGGCACGGTGAGCGCTCGCATCGAGAGCACGCAGTCGGAGACGCGCGACTCCGACAAGATGTGGCTCGTGCGTCTGCTGGAGATCACGCGCAAGTACGTGCTGGACGACCTGGTGGTGGTGAAGAACCTGGTGGTGCAGTGCTTCCCGGCGCACTACAACACCTTCCAGCTGTTCTTCGGCCTGTACCGGCAGGCGCTGTCGGCCCGCGTGCAGGAGCTCGCCGCCGAGGAGCTGGAGGCCAACGAGATCGTCTCGCTGCTCACGTGGGTGCTCAACACCTACCAGAGGTCAGTGGCCTCGAGTGCGGAGGAAGCGATGTGGCGACCTCTGCTGGAGGCGAGGAGTACTGCATGCTACTGCATGTTGGGTCAGCTGTTAGTTTGGCACTTATTATTTGAGTGGGGGTTTTCTGAAGGGCAGGAGGGGCTATAGCTGGAGAAATGCCAAATAGATGTGTTTTTTGTTGTTTATTTTTAATATATATGGATTAACCAAAACATTGTTTCATGTAAACATTCTAGCATGGAGATGATGGGTCATCCGGACCTGCAGCCCGAGTGTGACGCCAAACAGCTGGAACCTCTGTTGCCCCAGGACGTGGTGGACAGGCTCCTCAGTGAATACATGAAGACCTTCACTGTGAGTTCTCCAACACGCTGACGAGCTCTTGCTCTCGGTGCACGTTAGCCTCGGGCACGCAGGCCCCTGGGTCACACTCTGCCTTCCCTCACACAGTCCAACATCACCGGCTGGCTGCGGAAGGCCCTGGAGACCGATAAGAAAGACTGGCACAGGGACACGGAGCCGGAGGCGGACCAGGACGGCTACTACCAGACTACGCTGCCCGCCATCGTCTTCCAGGTAAAGGCAGCGCTTACCCGGCCGCTGCGCCCGCCTCGCCGTTCTGCGTGACGTGGGTCCAGAGGGATCCTCACTCCCACACCCCTCTCCCTCAGATGTTCGAGCAGAACCTGCAGGTTGCCGCTCAGATCAGCGAGGAGTTCAAAGAGGAGGTGCTGAAGCTGTGTCTGAAGCAGATGACCTCCTTCCTGACGCGGTAAGGCGGCTCCGCTTCTCGCCTCAGCAGTCCTGAGCGCGACGCCTGCAACCGCCCGCACAAACAACCTCACCCCCACCCCCACCCCGTTGTGCTTTAGGTACAGGGACGAGGTCGTGGCCTACAAGGAGGAGCACCTGAAGGAACGGCAGCTGCCCCAGTGCTACGTCCAGTACATGATCGCCATCATCAACAATTGCCAGACGTTCAAGTAGGTTCCACACAGTGGCTGCTGCCCCCCGTAGAGCCCACGGCATCCAGAACTGAGCCGAGACCGTTATTGACGTGGCCTTGTATCTAAACCCCACCCCCTTTTTTTTGTTTTAAAGGGAGTCTATAAACAGTCTGAAACGCAAGTACTCCCAGTCAACAGAGCCCACCCCGAACGACGCGGCCATCGAGAAGACCCTGAACGAGGTGGCCAAGGAGGGTTGCCAGTTCCTGCTGGATGAGGTCTTCCTGGACCTGGAGGTGAGGCAGGGGTCTTGGATTGCAGGTTGCCAGTTCTGCTGTTAAAATCCCCCCAAACGGTATCCTTGAGTGATTTTTTTTTTCGCCTGCCCGTCAAACAGAATCATCTCAACGACCTGCTGACCCGGAAATGGTTGACGGGCTGTCACGCGGTGGACACCATCTGCGTGACGGTGGAGGACTACTTCAACGACTTTGCCAAAATCAAGAAGCCGTACAACCAGGTGTGCGACTGTGCGGTAGCTGCTCGCCAGCACAGAGGGGTCCGGCCTTGTACCGAAGCTCCTGTAGATTACTGAGGGTCATTGTGGACGTGGGGTGTGAGAAACACTGCACTGCCCTGTGGGCCACTTCCTGGTTAACATGACCATCTGATGCATTTCACTGTTGACATGATTTTAGAGGTACAATAAATGTAGTTATGTAGAAGGAAATTGTATATTATAATATTATATAGAAGGAAAGAATAGCACACACATTTCCAGGGGAGATTTGCATAGCAGTGCTGGGCAGTAAAAGCGCTCATGTGTGTCTGTGTGTGTGTGTAGGAGATGACCGCGGAGGCACACCGGCGGGTGGTGGTGGAGTACCTGAAGGCGGTGGTGCAGAAGCGCATCACGTTTAAGAATGCAGACGAAAGGAAGGACGGAGCGGAGCGCATGATCAAAGAGGCCGAGCAGTTCAACTTCCTCTTCAAGAAGCTCTCCTCCGTAAGCCCCCCCCCCCGCTGTTCCATCAGATGCTCGCGCCTCACCCTGCTCTCCCTCGTCTGCTATAGACCTCTCACTTTAGCGTGGTTATTAGATGTGTTTCTGTGGTTATAACGCCTTAGGTAATGTGTGTGTGTGTGTGTGTGTGTGTTTGATCAGGGTGAGGACACAGACTGGCTGTGTGGGTCCATCACTGCCATTGCAGAGGTGTTCAAGCTTACCGACCCTAGTCTGCTGTTCCTGGAGGTCTCCACCCTGGTCTCCAAATACCCAGACATCAGGTCAGCTCTGCTCACCATCATCACTCGTTAGCTCCATGACCCTCTGACACGCTGGTTCCCCGTTCACACCTCAGGAGGCATCGCGTGTCTCGCGTCAGCCATGTCACTTAAGCTCTCTACTCACTACGCCACCCCAGTAAGAGTAGCTCTGATTTGAAATCACACCTGGCTGCCAACATGCGATCGATCTTTTCAAAATGTAAGTGAGAAGAGTGTCGTACAGAGGCCGGTATGACGACTACTCTCTCCCCGACACGCGATTGTTTTGCACGCGTGTGTAAAAGATGCAATAAAGCTTTGTGGGGTTGACTGAAGCCGCTCCCCTCCCTGTAGGGAGGAGCATATCGTGGCCTTGCTGGGCGTGCGGGGCGACGCCTCCCGCGACATGAGGCAGACCATCGTGGAGACGCTCAACCAGAACAAGCCCTCCTTCTCCACCCACTCGTCCCCCGTCTTCAGGGACATCACCGTGCCGACCATCGCAACCATGACGGCCATGGCTGTGCCTAAATTGCTGAAGTAACCCGTGGGGACTGGGGACAGGGGGTGGGGGTTGCAGGATGGTTGACCTTTGACCTCTAACAGACTACAGGGAGGAGAGCGGCGGCGTGCCGTCTTCAGGATGCACGTAGCAACAAAGACCAGGGGGGCTGTCGGGACTTGGTTTGTTTTTACAATTACTTGATGTACAGGAAATTCCTATTCTTTTGTTTATGTTGAACACTACAAATGAATGCCCCGCCTCCCTCTGCTTCTACTGGGCATGATGTGATTGGATAACCGTTTCACTGGCATTCCTTCCTTCTGTGTGATTGGTTAAAAAAACAAACAAACAAAAAAAAAAAAACAAATGATTTTTTTCCCGTAAGTTACTTTTAAAAACATTTCCTCTTTTACGTTCTTGGCTTCGTTGAACAATTCACTCTTTCACGGCGCCCGTTCATTATTGGGCGTCCTGATGCTCCACGGTTGCTCTGAGCCTTTCCTGGCTAATGGGACCTCCCTGCTGCACAAGCGACTCCTTCACCCCGAGTTTGGAGGATTCACACAGCAAATATGGCGACATCATTCGCTGACTTCAAACCTGCTTGTAAAATGATGTGCAGTCTTGCGTGGTATGTGACACTACGGAATACCGTTATCTGTGACGATGGACAGAAGTGCGCAGTTAAACGTAGTTGTTAAATAGCGACACCTGTTGGTCATGCAGTGAATATGCAGCAAGGCAACTGCTGTCGATACGTTTTTCTCTCCCCCCAAACATTTATTGCTAACTTCACAGAGAAAACGCTCAATTTGCTTAAAATGCAAATATCAGAGAAACCGTGACCTCTCCAGTACGTATTAATCAACATTTACATATGAAATACAGTAAACAAATTGAGGCCTATGGGGGGGGGGGGAGCCCTCTTATAAAGTACAGCATCTTCTATACCTTAAACTAACCCAGTTGGCAGGTTTCTGGGTTACACCTCATGGATCCAACAGCTTTGGACAAAACTTATAAGGGCCAAAAAACAAAACAAAAAACTTACAAGGAAGGTGGCAACTGGAAAAACCTGGCGTAAAATCAAGCAGCGAGGCGTCCGCCACAGTGCGAGCTGTGGAGGTGCTATAGGTTAAAGGCCCCAGGTTCTCGGACTATGTTTCTACTGAACGTCAAAATAACCTTTTTTTTGTCTGTTCACGATCCAGTACAAACATGCCAAATCTCCATATAAAAGGGATCTCTCTTTGCTGCTTTGGCAATTTGCTTTTTATAAATAATCACAACCTTGACACGCAAACTAAGACTTTCGGAATTAGTCGGGGTTTTTTTTTGTAGCTGTTGCTGTGGAAACGGGCACTAATATATGCCACCACTTCTAGAGTAAAAAAAAAAGCAAGATAACACACGTAGTTTCGCCCTTAATCCCACCGAACGAGACAAAAATAAAACTTGTTTTCTCTCCCAACGCGACAGACGTGCGCTCCTTCGCTCTGTCCGCGTGCCCAGTGTCCTCGAGAGTCCTTGTAACTTCTCTATTGGAAATGCATGAAAAGGATATTCAAAAGGCTCTGGTCCCAAATCAAAATACTTCACAAGCGCAGCGTCGTCTCGTGAAACGTGCGCTTGGTTTGCGTCGCACTTTCCTGCGCCAAAGTTGTTCCGGGGAAGTCCGTGGTGGAGATTCAGCTCGAGCGCATGCACAGCACGTCATGCATCGCTCAAGACAGCGTCAGGTAAGCGAGGCGCAGTGGCGCCCTCTAGTGGCCAGAAGCGGCGCATGTTCCGAATAACGGGAGGCAGTGAGCATACAGCAAAAGAATTTTGCTCCATCAGTGCACTTAAGACACCTGGCACACAAACACGCAGGCTTTTTATCTGAAAACAATACTAATAGTGCATAATGTCCAAACAAACGGAAGGCAGCAGATAACAGAATGACCAAAGCATGATTTTTAAACTTGGACCATTTCACAGTACAATATCTGACTAGATTAGCTATAGTTTTTACATTCAAAACACTCGGAAGGAACAAAATAATAAGTATGTGTAATTATGTATTTTTGAGGGGAAAAAAATATGAATCTTTCATGACTATCAGGAAAGAAAATGTTTGTAATTCAGTTAAACGGTAAATAAACTTTAAGCTATTCATAGCTGCTCATCGCAAGTATAAAATTTCTTAACTCTTCCTCGATGGCTGTATAAAAGTCATCCATTTCAAAAAAGTACGAGGCCCAAGTACTCCAGATCAGGACCGAGCATCTGTATTAGTATCAGATTGTATTCCACTCCTCACACGCTGAAATGTGAGGAGTCCAGAAATATAAACATATTTTGACTAAATAAAATACCGAAGCATTTCAACAAAATACTCTGTTCATCCAACCTAGTCAAGTACTAAAAACATCCCGAACTGAATATCCTCGTACAGACGCCCACGTCTCACTCGTGTCACGAACGACAGACTATAAATGTAAAGTTTGATAAAGAAAGAAGGTGAAGTTCAATATGGACCTAGTTTAGGTTCTTCCACAGTCTCTGTCTACGCTTTCAAAGATGGCTAATGCAATAACACAGGAATTATCAAGGAGGGGGGGGGGGTCTGGTGGCTTTAATAAGGGGAAGGGCTGGAGAAACAGTATTTCCCTCCATCCTCAGCTTGCTGTCAGTCAGGTTTGTCAAGTGTTTCCGAAGAGTGGGGCACAACATACTTAAGCCGGAAGCCACCTGAAACGCATACACACACACACACCACATAACACAAAGCACACAACACGCACAAGCACAAACACACAGAGGTGCAGTCAGTGTAACAGCTGAGAGGAACAGGGAGGCTTCTGTTCAGGCAACATGGCTCTTTCCCTCGGGCCCCCTGGAGCTGACGCACCTGCCCCTCGTCACCTCCTGGCCCTGCCGTTACCTGGCTGCCCGGCGTCCATGGGCGGCTGCTTGCAGTCCTGGGCGTAGTGGCCGCTCACGCCGCAGTTGTAGCAGGACCCGGCGCCGGCCTTCTTGGGCACCATGCCCGCCGGTGGGAAGACGGGCGGGTAAAAGCGGCCGAACGGCCCCGCCTGTGGCAGGGCGTAGCCCGGCTGGGCAGCGAGCAGGTGGTCGGCGTGGGGGTGGAGCAGGGCCCCGGCGGCGTAGGCGGGTGAAGCGTGGGTGTAGAAGGACAGCGGGGCGCCGTTGGTCTGGTGGGCCGGGGCGGGGAAGGGGGCGGCGCCCAACGAGGGCGCCACGTGGAAGAAGGGCGCAGGTGGGCCGAACACCTGACGGGCGGCGTGGGCCGGCAGGTAGAAACCGGGCGACTGGTGGGCGGTGCTTCCTCCGCAGCTTCCACGGCAACCGCAGGTGTTGCATCCGGCCTGCTGCTGCTGCTGGGTGGCGGGTTGCGATGGTGGAGCGACGGGTCCGTAGGGGGGCGGGTCGTTCTGGGTCACGCCGTGGGAAAGGGTGGTGGGTGGCGGCGGCAGGCCGACGGGAGGTGGCCCCTGGCTCGGGCCGGAGGGGTGGGGTGGTGGGAGGGGCTGGGTGGCGGTCTTGGGGCACGGCTTCCGGGCGGGGGGGGCGGAGCCTGACTGGGCTCGGGGCCGGCTGGCGGCGGGCACTGGGAGGGCGAGAGCACGCTGATGGCCCCCAGGGGGAGCTGCTGCGTGTGGGGGATGCTGGGTGGCTCCACGGGGTCCCTGGAGGTGGGCCGGCCCACCCTCCTCTCCTGCTTGGCCAATGGGATGGTGATGGTGAGCTTGCTCTCATCGGCTCTGCCCGACTCTCTGGGGGCGGGGCTGTACTGCAGGGCGTAGGGGAGGCAGGAGCTTAGGGCCAGCTCCACCACAGCCGAGGACGGCGTCGTCACTTCCAACCCCGCCCTCTCAGGCTCCGCCTTCAGCGGGTTCACCATGGCGACCGCTTTCCTGCCCAGACTCTTGGGGGGGTGGGGCTTGCCGGCCGGCTCCTGGGTGGAGTTATCCGACTGACTCCCTGCATCTGCAAGGTCACACCCACACAATTACGGTTAATGGTGGCTGGACGGTGGAGTTGTGGAGAAGATCCCGGTGCTGCATGTGGTGTAGGTGTGCTAGCGTAACAGTCCCAGCATGCCTCAGCTACATGTAGGAGATGGAGTCACAGAGTGTGTGCAGGGCTCTGGAGAACTGACCTTGTGGCTGGTGGTGAACTGGGCTGGAAGGCACAGAGTTGGAGCTTTCAGATGAAGTATCTCCATACGCATCCCTGCCTGGGGCTTCACACACACACACACACACTTACATGATGCACAAACTAAAGCATATGCCCGTCCTGTCACACATGCACTTTACCTTCTCCTCTCTCTCTCTCAATCTCACACACACACACTTCTACAGTCCATCAGTAACGGCACACACAGAATTACATTAGCGTCAGGATAACAGCGCTTCCTCCCGCCTCCACGGTAAAACAGGTCTACGTATTCATGGCTCACTCACGTGATACATTTACACCCCCCACCCCCATCACAGCTGTACCAGGAACTCAGAGGATATCGTTACGCTCGCGTGTAAAATATCAGCTCCTAGGTACGGCCGCAGACGTCGGCTGATCATAGCCGCTCTGTTTTAGGGGACCAGATGTAATCAATTAAGAATATAATCCAGCTTGTTGGCACAGATGTGCTAAGGACTACCATACAAGAAAACACATCATGTTTCTATTACAATCTATTTAAGGATATTAAAAAGAAAAGTGGCTAAATCCTGTATCCAAAAATACTTTTGAAAATGTAAAACGTTTGGTCATCTGGGCTAAATGATCACATTTACAGTTATTTGTACGTGTTTTCTAAGACTCACCAATATCTTAATTGGTTGAAATTTGTACTGAACATCCAGGATCCCAATAGAAAATTAAAAAAGCCAAATTATTTCATTAATCTGGATTAAACTCTCTATCTGGGTATGTAGCAATCCTTTCTGCCTTCGGCCCAAACCTGTTTCAGCTGGGATTGGACCAGGCTTGCTTTGCTGTTGCTGCTACTGGTTGATGTGAGAAATAAGTTCAGGTGTTCTTATTTATGTACAAGCTGTGACTTGTTACTGTTTTTGACCCCAGTGACAAACAGACTCAGTAGGTTATCACACAGAGATAGAAATCGACCTCCAAGTCAAATGAAAAGAATGAAACTATTTTCCCAAAAAATTACTGCATGATTGAGCAATCTAACATCTTTAATTCTGAATATCAACGCTTACCGATAAGTTTTACAATCATTGGGAAAATCTGTCGGCACATTCTGGAGTCAGAACAGCAGCAGCGTTCACAGATGCCTGTTCCAGCGTCCACTTCGAATGACGTGAAACCATCGAGGATTTTTTCTCAGTCACGATACTTTTACGATTTTTTTTAGCATTTCCCCAAATGTGGCTGCTCCCCTTATGAAAAGGTCCAGGATTTCAATATTGTTCACTCAGGGTGGATTTTAATACCCTAAAGCTGATATTCTGCATGTCAGCGTTTCAAATCAAATGTTCTATTGTACAGGGCCAAAAGACTGAACCACATCACTGCCCAATCATTTACAGACACACACACACACACACACACACACTCTCTCTCTTACCCTTACACGCACCCTGGCCCATCATCTGTACGGCAGGTGTTCTCAGGTTGCCGTTGGCGACTGAGCCTTTCCCAGCTGGGCCTCTCCTGCTTCTGTCCCTGTGAAGCAAGCAGGGATGAGAGCTGTAGAGACCCGGCCTGCGTAGTGTGAGGGGCCACACACTGTAGAGACCCGGCCTGCGTAGTGTGAGGGGCCACACACTGTAGAGGCCCCGGCCTGCGTAGTGTGAGGGGCCACACACTGTCGAGGCCCCGGCCTGCGTAGTGTGAGGGGCCACACACTGTTTGACCTCCCCAGCCAGCAGGTCGAGGCGCCTGACGCCCCCGAGGAGGAGGAGCTGCTGGGAGCAGAACAGGGCAGCGAGTACACCAGCTCCACCAAGCCCGGCTCCCCAGGGGGGGAGGTGCTATTTCACCATCCCCCCCTTTCAACAAGCAATGCTATTACTCGGGGTAACAGAACAGGTCAATGCTTTCAATTTGATCGGAGAATAAAAAAAATTAAATGAAAGAATGTGAGGGGGGAAAGAAGAGAAGCTCGGAGTGATTGTGTGTGTGTGTGAACCTTTTGCCTGCCGGCCTCCCTTTGGTCTTCGGAGCGGTCCTCTCCTCCGTGCTGTTCTGAGCAGACACACACGCCATGGGGTTGTCGTGCTCCTGCGGGGGAGATAAGAGCAGCGTCAGCGTAGAGCGCCAGGCAGTCATACCGTGTCCCAGGAGTGCGTCGGGGTCAGTAGAGGGCGGGAGTGAGTTAGCGAGAGGGAGCCGACCTGCTCAGGATCAGTCCTGCACTGCGGGGAGCCGCGTCTCCGTCCCGTCACGTCCCCGTTCAGCTCGGCGTGAGTGCTCCTCCTGCCGCTCTCCCGCGGACTGCCACCAGGGTGCGCCCTCCTGTACACCGCCCGCCCCACACAGACCAACATGCACACATCCACACACACACACGAGCACATCCACACACACACACACAAGCACATCCACATATTCACACACACACATATATTTTTGGATGGGGGGGCAACAGTAAGACTGGAATTTTGCGCTTTTGCTCAGAACAGCTTGGGTGCGTGCTGAACTCACCCATAGCCTGCATTCCTGACACTGTGACTCCTGGAACAGGAAAGCCTGTATGCTTCAATATCTAGAAATGAGAGAGAGAGAGAGAGAGAGAGAGAGAGAGATTCATTACACCATCTCAAACAGTGGGCTATGGTGTGAGGGAAGCAGATTTTCTTGTTCAACTTCTCTCAGTCACACGTGTGAAATATGGCTGGCCTCTCCTGACTGGACCGCTCTGCTCCTCTGACCTGAATCTTTCAGGGAAGGTAAGCGATAGCAACATCTGGGAGTGGCAGATGTGAGCAGCACCTAGGTGTGGAGTGTGTGTGTGTGTGTGTGTGTGTGTGTGTCTCACCCTCCTCCAGACTGGAGGTCTCCGAGCAGTCCTCTGAGAATCGGGGAGCCGGCTGGCGCGTCCTGGCTCCAGGTGAGCTGTTACCTGCGGAGAAGAGCCAACCTGAGATAAACACACCTCCCACGGGACACACACGCATGCACACACACATGCACACACACACACCCCCACACACACCATTTCTACTCTGTCACAGCGATGCAGCTTCTGCCTGGAGCCTCCTGGTAGGTACTGGCTGTGTTTTAATGATGTAATGATGCACATTAGAGAAGTGAGCGTGTGTGTGTGTGTGTGTGTGTGTGTGTGTGTGTGTGTGTGTGTGTGTGAGAGCTTACAGTGGCTACAGTGCAGGGAAGGCGTCTGAGGCAGGAAGAACCCAGATAGGTGGCACGTCTGCAGGACGCCCTGCGGCACAGACCAAAACATCTCCCTGTCCGACGCACCACGAGGTGGCAGATAGAAGAGTGATAGAGAGAAGGAGAGAAAAGAGGAACTATTAGCATAACTGAGTGAAAGAATTAAACAGGGATAAGGGGCAGAGCAAATCTAGAACGCCCCTCCTACACCTAGACACACACACACACACACAGCTGGATTCCAAACCATTTCTGGACTGGCCAGCAATGTACACAACCGCCCCCTCACCCAGGATTTGTAATGACACAAATCTCCAAACCCGTTTTCAAACCCGCAAGGGTGAAAAATAGCCCGTGTCAAAAATCATTTATCCTGTGCAGTCTCCCGCTTAGCACGGACAGCCGAGCACTATTTGCACTATAGATATATGGAGTTAACACAGGCGGAGCAGTTAAACAAATAACGTGAGCCCGGATTCCGTGGCAGGTTGATATACTTCCTACTGCGTCTTCCATCTACGGGAAGAACTCCGAGGTTCCTGCTAACGTGGTTTCAACTGCATAAATGATCTTTAGAGGAATTAGAACAAGAGGAAAACAAATAGCCCTATTAATATAAAGCGCGGTAGGCTAGGGAAGCTTGTGCAGTGTTCCAGTGTGTGAAACGAGGTCAAAGGTTACTCACCTGAGCGCTCTCTCCAGTGCCCTAGGATCCCCATCAGGCTGACTCAGCAGACCCACAATGCCTTGCTGCAAGCCCTCGGTACCCTGTTCCTTACACAGCTACCAGGTGTGTGTGTGTGTGTGTGTGAGAGAGAGAGAGAGAGAGAGAGAGAAGGGGGAGTGATTTTCTAAGGAATCACAGGGAAGCATGAAACACCCCAACTCGTGACTCTGGGCAATTTGGTTTGGTCTGTTCCAGACAGGTGCTGCTATTAAGCCTGCTGGAGGGTGCAGCCCACTCTGGGTGTCTCCCGCCCACTCTGGGTGTCTCCCGCCCACTCTGGGTGTCTCCCGCCCACTCTGGGTGTCTCCCGCCCACTCTGGGTGTCTCCCGCCCACTCTGGGTGCCTCCCGCCCACTCTGGGTGTCTCCCGCCCACTCTGGGTGCCTCCCGCCCACTCTGGGTGTCTCCCGCCCACTCTGGGTGTCTCCCGCCCACTCTGGGTGTCTCCCGCCCACTCTGGGTGCCGACGGAGCAAACAGGTTCATTTCTGATCTATAACCAAAAGGACGTGAAGGCCACGCTTTGCTGCAATGAGTTGAAAAATGCAATTCTAACCAAAGGCACAAGCCTCGCGAACGCGTGTCGTATTTAAAAGATGCGTCAGCCACGCTTTTTTGACGGACGTACCTTCAACACAAACTCCTGCAACTCGCGGTGGCTTTTGCTCACGGTGGTAGACGTGGAGTCCGACCACTGCACCTGGAACAGGTGAGAAGGGGGGGTACAGATTTAAAGCGGGTCCTTCGAAAAATCGCGACATTATTCCACGGTTGCTTTCGCCACTGTGCTGTTTCTCCTCCGCCGTTTAGCAGCGCTGGCCAAATTCCCACTATTTTCAGCGGACAGAATCTCGGCCTCCCCGGCATGTAGAGCGGAACACGACCTCATGGTTTGGAAGCGCTATCATGGGCATCAAAAGCCAAAAGATGATTTTGGCCATTACTTCATGTTTCCCTTCATTTGGGCCGTTTAAGGGTTATGACAAACTCTAGGCCGGCTTCCCAAAGCGATTTGGCCAGGCTGATGAAGGAGAGACGGCTTACTGACATTAACCGCACGGTGCATGACCAGAGTGTTTGAATGCTCCTTGCAGAGCAACTAGGTCAGAATCTCAGCACATCATGTCTGGTTCGCTGATGTTTTTTGAGAACGGACAACCCGTGTGTCAAAATCTGTTGCGTGCATATCTGTTACTTGCATTTGCTGTATATATGAGACTAAATACAAAGTCTTTTTACAGAAAGGCCTACAACCATCTGCATTTGTAACTACAGCCAATAGGCTTGCTGTTAGACACGGCACTGTCTATTGCTAAGGCAGACTAGACCAAAGACGTATAGTAACGAAGTAGAACTACTTCACTACTGTACTTGAGTGCTGTATCTGAACTTTTCTCCTACTTGTTACGTGCTGTATAGTTACAATTATAAACATGTTCGCTAGGAATCAAACCCATATTATCAAAACCGCCTGAGCGGTAGATGGCGCTGTCACCGTGTCAAGCGATCAGGCTGTCCCGCATTTTACTCTGCTGCCTCCTTCACTGAACACTTGAGATTTAGTCTGATTCGAGATGGAAGAGCTCACCAGTTTTTTTAAGTTGCTACTTGTTTTTACATACAGAACACTTGTATTTGTAGTCTTTGGCAGCTTTGATTTGTAAGTGATATATAAACAATTTGATAATCAAACTTTTACTGCTTCTTTTAATTAATACAAAACACAATACTTGTACTTTTTACTTTCAGTACTTGAGTAATACATTTTAGAATAAACTACTTGCGATACTTAAGTACAAAAAATGCTGAATACTTCTGTACTTCCACTTAAGTATAGTTTTCAAAGAACACTTAAACTTCTACTCAAGTATGGGTCTCTAATACTTTATACATGTCTGGAATAGACTAGACTGAGTCTAGATTGTGTTTGAGAATAATGGTGCAGTTGAGCCACTAAGCATTTACACCCCATTCGAGTCCAAACCCGCAAAGATCGTCTCAGTTCACTGGGAACAAGGTAACTAATTAAAAGAGTCTTAAATTCACCTCAAATCCCGAGGTCACTCCCCCACAGCGCGTGGTGAGTCACCTCAGAAGACTCCCGAATAGTCCGGAAGACTCTGAGGATGAAACTTCAACGGAAAGAGGACACTGACTGTTGGCTTTTTCGATCTCCGCTAAATAATAAAAACATTGCGAAACTCGAATTCCGTTTGTGGATTTACAGTAATGATGGGGGGGTGGACCATGTCAGTGCCGCGTCAAGTCGACCTACGCTCGTCTGGTGAGCCAAAACAAACGGCGGGAAATAGGCCTCGCGACGAGGAAACGTTTTGGCAGTTACCCGCACTGCGAGAGTCGATAAGGGGACGGCTGTAATTACAGCAATTCATCATTCCCCAGACGCCAAGGAGAGGGTGTCGAAGTGTTTATCTGCGACTCTAAATCGGCCTCTTTCAACGCCGAGGCAGCCCGTAGCGCCGAGTAAACATCTCGGCCTTAATAAGGGCCGACAGGCTGTTCTGTCTGTTTTTTGTCCCCCCCTCGCCAACGGACTGTTTGTAAGGCTTTCACGAGCCAGAGTGCATACTGATGTCTTAATAGCAGGCCAGCACGCACAACGGCCCTCATCAGCACACACGGAGGAAGGCAAGGTTCTGTGGCTAGAATGGAGAGGTTGGGGAATTAGGACTCCGCCGGCAGTGATGTATGGGGGGGATCTCTGTTTGAAATGCGCTTGGCTGCTCAGATGGGGAGAGAGCCGAGATTGTTTCCTGTGCTTTTAAAACTGAAAGTGAACCGAGCCACGGTGTACCCCCACCCCGGCCCTCCCCTGGACATAAACGACCAAAACTAAGAATCTATACGCATCTCTGTTAACCAACTCGAGAGAGCAAATTATAGAACGAAGACAGCAAATTATAGCCTATCGGCAAATCAGAAATCCTCTGCTTGTGGTCGTCCTTTAGGTGAATGCAGGCAGGTACTAAGCGTATGTTTGAGCTAGTATGTGAAACTTGCCCACCACAGGCTCCTATGTTAAAAGCATTTTCATATCAACTTGTCTATTTTTGTCAAACAATTCTGTTCGTAAGACTGTGCCTTGTCAGCCTCTGCAAAGTGCACAAATGATCATAAATATCCCACGTAAACAACCCAATCTAAATCTCGAGACTGTAGAATCACACTTCTGTGACATTTACTGAAGTGATCAACATCATATCCAGTCCAACAGGCCGCGTGGCAAGGAGACCTCGGCACGACTCGTTTCCATGGTTAACCGACACCAAAATATGATACCGGAAGCAAGACCCAGCTAATACCACTGCTCCTGTTTTTACGTCTTTGTGATTAATAACTGCCGCTAGCAGTCGGAGGCCTCTGGGGTTTATTGCCTGATCCTATTGTTCAAGGTCTTCCAGGATCATCTTCATACAGATTACAGAATAAATTGCATCGTCACAGCCATCGGATTTATTGTCCTCAAAGATCATATTCAGATGACGGTTGCAATTCAACAAACCTATCAACAAACCTGTACATAGCTAATGAAATGCAGATAAAATCCATGGTTAAGATAATTCTTTTAATCTCCTCATATCCGTGTTTGAGTAATTCTACAAGCACAATCTACTGAATCCTGCATCCCTGCCAGACTGTGGATGAAGCCCAGATGAAGGTCAGGATTAGATGGCCTTCGGACCGCTGGACCCCATTGGGAACGTGCATAATGAGTCCAGTGCTTTGCAAGTACAGAGTCTGGAGAAGGCCGGATGTTTAAAACTGGGCATATGTTTGCACAAGCCCGCACGTTCACGACACTGCGAATTAGCACTTTTAAGAGCAATTTTGGAACAAATCTGTTTTTTTTTTTTAAGACAGCGAGGTGTAATGTCTTGAAAGAACAAGTGTATTAAAATGTCACTGAAAAAAACAACATATTGTAATGAAATGTTTAAAAACTCCCATATGAGTGTCTGTTGATGTTCTGATGATGTTACACTAATTAGTTAATTTTCTGGATGAGCACGAGAGTTTGTAGCAGTGTACTGAACGCTTATCTGCCCCTAATGAAATGGGAGTTACCACTCAAAGGCAATTCGTGTTTATTTTCACCGCAAAACTGCTCACGCTAACAAAAATACGAACAACTGTATGCAATAGAAATTAACATGAATAGCTACGAGGAAAGTAAAACCCTTTCTCTGGACCCTTTCTCTGACAAAAAACAAATCCTGTGTGATGATCAGAAATCTCGTTTGAGCGGATGACGGTCTGTTACTGGTTGGTTTCGCTAGCATGACCAACGGCTGCTGCGAGCTAAGGAAGATGGATGTTCTGGCAAAAGCGTCCTCCCCCGCACGCCATGAGCAGATGGTACTGCCCAGCAAGCCCCAACTCACTTCAGGCAGGCAGTCCAATGCATTGCATGCACAAGTGTGTGTGTGTGTGTGCGTCCAGGGAAAACTAGTCGACAGAAGTCACTGCCTCCTTCGCATTTAACCAAAAACGCTTCCAACACCGTACCGGACGTGAACTGGACCGATCCATCAACCAAGCCTCTCGCGCCACCACAGCAGCAAACAGAAGTCTACAAACGCCTCCGTTCCAAACTGCCTCACTGCTGGTGGTTACCGTCAACTGCAGAGTCAGCGATGCTTCAGTGGTGCCCCCCCCAGCTCCCGTAGACGTAGCATTCGGGCTACTTCCCACCGCCCGCTCCCTTGGTGTCGGGTTAAAGCCCAGGGAGAAGGCCGGAAGCCTGGTTCTGGTTCTGGTCCCACAAGTGTCCTCAATATGTCTCTAGTGCCTCTAGCAAGTGAGCAACCACTACTGAAACGATTTACTCCTCCCTTGGAGAGAAAAGCAAAGAGAAGCCAAAGAAAACGCCTTTCCAGTCAGGGCCGAGGGCCACATATTTCAAGGAAGAACAAATCAAGAACTACTGCTTTGATGTAAAGGGTTATGAGGAGGCTTGACAGCATTGGAGACGATGACATCAGATTTATTATTGTTCTTTTTTATTTTTGAAAGAATATAATGATGTATGATGTTTTTTTTTTTTTTTAAGATTGGAGAGAAAGCTGTCATGTTTGGGGGGGAAACACGTTCTGCTTTAGAATCACCTTTTCCGAGGCCTGAACCTCTGAAAAGCCGGAATCTTCTAGATAAAGCCACAGATTTTCCCCACATTCTTCTTTTTTTTTGTCTGTGACAGAGATAACACTCCTATTGACCAAAATGATGAAGTCTTAAATAATGGGAGTCATTCCAAAATAGGATAAACCATTGTTTGCTACCAAAACATCTGACTCATCTCAAAGCTGGATACTTAGCCGGGCTGAATCTGGTGCCTCGAGGTAGATAGAACATTGAATAGTGCCCATTCCAGGACCCACCGTGACAACAGCGAGTGACTCATTGGCAACTGCTACTTAAACATAACAATTCAAGTGAAACTTCTTAAACAATATTCAACAGCGATAAGAGCTCCTCCAGAAATCGGAAACCTTTTTGTTTTTGTTCCTCATTGGAGTTCAGCAGGATACAAAAGTAATGGGGAGGGAAATCATTTCCTGGTGAAATGTACACACGCTTTTCCCACAAAGCCACGACCATCAACAGCCGCCAATACGGAGGCGAAATTAGAGCCAACGTACAGCTGTTTTCCTCTCCTCCCACTGCATCCTCCACCAGGTCACACAGAGAGAGAGAGAGAGTCTCAGCATGGAGGCACTGGGCCAGGCCCTCTCACCCCCACCCCCTCCGAGCCTGCCTAAGCTGCCCCAACCCTTCAGAAGGCGGATGTTTACGCCTCAATCCCCCAGCAGCCTCTGCCTTAGGCACACAGAAGGAGCCATTGCTGTAGCTCGCAGTCCCGTCGAGAGGGCCTTAAACCCCCCCCCCCCGAGTAACGCAGAGGGAACGAAGTGCGGTAGGAGAGCGTCGGAAATGTGGCGTGAGCACCAGACGAACGCGAGGATGTTGGCGGAGGCAGACGCAGCACAGCGCGTTCACACAGATCTGTGGGAAACCACACACCACTTCCGACACCTAACAGGGGTTTCGCAAGTGATACATAATTCACCCACATACAACACAAGTGAAGCGCATATACACCCATGAAGCTGTCGTCACCACCACCCCCTACACCATCCCATTGTTCTCCCTGGTCCCTTTTCTAAGATGGATTATATTTGTTTTTACCAGGACCGTTGGGAATTGATGATGTTTCAAAATACTTTTTCGGAGGACAGATTTGGTTTCTTCCAACAAGTCGGCTCCCCCCCACACCCGTCGTCGCGATGTTTTGGGACAGCACAACCACAGAGTCTCCACCCTCTTTTCGCCCCGCCGGATGAGAACCGGCGGACGGAGAGCAAACCTACCTCGAAACTGAACTGTCTGCCGTCTGCTCCCGGCGAGATCTCCTTCAGTGTGACCTTCTCGATGTGCACCACTGGAAACACAGGGGAACGGGATCACCACTCAGGGCAGCGCACAGCTAAGGAACAGTAATGCTAGCCGAACCACCACGCCACCCGCATTAATCCAGACAATGCTGAAGCTGGAATATTTCACCGCGATTTAAATCATAATAATTAACTTCTAAGATCTTACGTGTTGTTTTTGTAATGCATGTTGCTCTAAACAGGCGCACAATAAAATACGCTTTTATAGACTCCAGAGCGTGTTCAAATAAGAGCCGAATTCTGGTACCTTGCCTCTGGGCCGTGCTGTTGAGGTGTCGGGCCGGGCCGGTACACGACGGCCACGTTCGGCTCCCATCGGCATGTGGGCAGAGGTGGTCCAGCTGGGAAAGATGGTCCTGTTAAAACAGCGATGAGCGGGTCAGTTCAGTGAGGACACCAACACGAGTTCCTTGTTCGTAACGTCCGCCCACTACGGAGATTGCATGTTACGGAGCTTCATAGGTGCCACGTGCTGTGTTTTATGAATGGAGTGATGGAACGCTCGAGCTGAAGTGCTAACATGGGTAGCGAATGAGTGACTGCTCGTAACCGTCAATTTGCATTATGCAAATGAGGCTGGGCAAATCTGCAGTTTCTTAAGGAGGGCCTTAAGGAATGAGCACACACCTTTATTCGCTCACTCACATGGTTTAGACAAGGACAAGGACCAATTGGAGGAGGGCGGGTGTGTGTTCTACAACACACAGGCCGACATCCAAAGGCATTTCCTCTCTACGGGCCCAAGAGGCTCATCCACCACGTCATGGCAAACCGGGTGTGACGGCCACAGTAGCTAAAGGTCAGAAGGAAAGACGTGACGTCCACGGGGTCATTCGGAACTCCAGCCATGAAGAGGAGAGTAGTCCGATCTTAAAGGGACATGGGGTACTAGAAATCAAAAGGACACCGGATCTGCAAGAGATGACGTTAGCTTGAACGACGACATCCAATCAAAACCTTCTGCTGCCATTCAACAGCCAATCCACACCCTTCACTGAAACCTAATAGCACAAGGTCAGGCCCTCCTATCTGTGCGCCAGGTCTATTCGGAGCCCGTTGGCTTGGGTCCGGGTTTGTGTGCTGCTGTTTTATTATTCACACATTTTTCATACAATCAGTTTGTTTTGGTTTTTAATATCATCAATGCTTAATCAATGAACCACAGATTAATCAATGAGGTTTCGAGCCAAAAGTCTCACTCACAGATGGCCCACATGAAGCTTTACTTCCGTCAAATCAATCACAATTTCACACAACGAAGTAACCGTCACGACATGCTGGGAAGAACGTGACCATGACCTTAGCTGCTGGTAATTCCAGACACAACATAAATGATGCCTGGCTTACAACTCTTGGCCAGTAGAGGTCGAGCCATTTAGGAGACGCTGGATCTAATGACCGGAGCAGATACCGCCAATCTGGACCACTGTGGATCTGCCAAACATCTCTGCCGCCCAACACCAGGGCAGGCCACGACACGGCCGGCCTACCGAGATGCCCGAGGTCTCCGGTCAACAGCGACCAGAAGTAGAAACGTGGGCAGAATTCCAACAGAGACATACCCAGGGCACCTTGGGTAAAAACTCAGGGCTCATTAGTGAGATGTCAGAATGACTGCATACACTAGACAGGACACTCATTCTCTCAGGACCTTTTCCTTAATGGGATATCCATCTGTTTCAAGAACTCAGGCCTAGAGAGATGTTGAAAGAGGAGATGTATAAGACGACATTTTTGAATCCATAAGTTATTTCACTATGGACTCGCACCTCACAAAAAATAAAAACAATTCGTAACCGTTAGATTTTATGCCTTGCATGACAACATAATACTGAATTAAACTCCTATGCGCAGGTAGTATAGCTATGACAATTCACAGCTATAAAATATTCAATTGGAAGCATTCAGCTCAGCTTAACTGAACACGTATAACATTTGAATATTTGCCTTGGCACGTGGACACAACTGCCAAAAGGCCTATGAACCGCTAAACCCCAGTAATATTTTTCATAAACCCATGGGCTTCCCCCAGGTATTTCCTATACACATATGTGACCGGTAGGACGTCCTGTGTTTATTAAGGCACCGCCCACTTCGGAGTGAGCGTGACTACTACTGGCTAACACGTGAATGAACGCGCGCTGACCGGCTGTCAGTCATGTGAAACTCCTTTCTCGGTCATCTGATAACGATAAAAACACGAATCATCACCAAAACACGAGTCTGGACGAGTATGTTGACTAGTGTGCCAGACTGAGAAATATAAACAGGTTAATGTTGCTTTCCGCTGCTTCCTGTAGATATTTAATCCCGGCTTCTTAAGAAAATAGAAGAAGAAGAAGAAGAAAAAGATAAAACAACATATGGTGTGACAGCTGTGTAACTACATCGTGAGGAATACTAGACACACCAGTGTCGGCGGTCCGGGGAGACGGCGGCTTCTCCGTTCCTCGAGCAAGGCTTCCACGTTTTCCAGCTGCGTCCGGACAACCTCCCTCTGATGGAAAGTGAATGCCGGGTGCAACGAGGCCATCGTGAAGAGCAACGCCAACTGCTCCAGAAACACCGGCTCCGACACGAGCTCCGAGCCAGCCTCGCCACGGCTGTGGACGGGGTTGTGCCTGGGGAGTCCATGTGGGCAAGGCACCCCACAGTTTCTCAAGTGGTAGACGTCGATATGGCTCAGTGTTCTGTATAGTATTCCTGCACATTCCCTGTTTTTAGATCCGAGGAGGGACAAATAGACCAGCAGTCTCGAAAGCACAACGGGATCCGTAACGTCCATTAAAAGCCCCAGGTCGGTCGGACTGTTCGCCCGTGACTCGAAGTCCCGCAGAACATGGAAATCTTTCCGCGCGAGGTCCTCCAGACAGGAGCCCAGAAAGCGGAGCTCAAGTGGCTGGCACATATGAAGGAGACCGCACGTGAACTCCAGGCGTTTCGCCGGGCTAAGGTGCAAACCAAACCACTCGAATACCACCTCCTTATCGAGTTGCAGAGGATGCCCCTGGCTCCTGCCCGCTTCATCAGACCCGTTGTGAGTGGTCGTGTTCAGCGATGAATTAAAAGGGTGGAACCCGCACTCGCTCGTTTCCTGTTGTTTGCCTTCAAATGTGTCGTCTCCCTCCTCCGCCGCTCTCGCGGGCAGCTTCATCGTAAGCATGATCAACTCCGAAAGAGGATCCGTTGAGCGAGCATCAGTAACACGGATCCACCGATATCGTCTGCTGACTGTTGTTTATACATTCGACAAGAAACGATTGACAACTTCGATCGGAATTTCGTGAAAATGACTATCACCAGCTAGGTCGGTGTGGTTGTGGTCAGTTTGCCAGATTACTCGTTCGCCGTGCCTCCAGAAAATTATGTCAATCAAATGTGGCTCCTCCCACCCACCGACCCACTGAACTGCTGGGTCCTAAACTTCCATTCTGGTAACATTGCTGAAGCCTACGGTTTAGGGTCAAGTTTTTTTTCTGGGTGACAGTTGATAAAATTAGAAATAACAGTTGTAAACTGGTCCTCCATTTGTTAAGCTAAATATGTCACAAGTATCACAGAGGATCTTCGCACGCGATACTTTATCTGCCCTCGTCATTTGATGATAAATTACAATCTATCATTCATCCACGGTAACCACGAAGGTCTACAAAATAGGACGAAACTTCACTTCGTGTTAAATTACAGGTAATTCTGGCCACATTTTGAATCCCTCCATCAAAACGGAGGTGCTCACTTGTAAAAATGATTAATAACTCATTCTTTCCACTAAGGGGCGGTATTGCGTCACTGCTGACTGATTCCAAAACCAAAATCGCCAGTAATCATATCGCCTCTGCAGAGTCAGATCTAAAACATCCTGGCCCCGTTTCATTAACGGGTTTAACATGCCACTTCCCCTCGGGACAATCCCGGACACCATCTAGACAGTGCCATGATCATATTTGGGCAGTGAGAATTACAGAGGCTGTGCTGCTGGTTTAGATGACGATGGCTGGCCTACATTGTGTGAAAGGCAATAGGTACAACACAAAATAGCCTAATCAAGAAGAATAGTAATGCAGATAAGGATATTTACAAAAGATTACTGAGGATATCATAAATTAGAGCTGTTTAAGATAGATAGATAGATAGATAAAGATGCCATCTTGATTGTAAGTGAATACAAACATCTACACACAAACATACTATGCATAGCATGTTTATTAAAACCATGCGGCTGTACCTCAGTTTTCTCCAGCTACAATCGTAACCTGGGATCAAAATACAGTTTCTATTTATCTGGGTTGCTCGCTATGTTACTCAACTCGTTTGTCATAATATATGTGATGTTACTTTGCTTTGGTGTCGTTTTAGTTTTTAAATATTCTTTCTTTACTAGAAGCAGATGAACATAAAATGAAAAAGTGAAATAAAATGAATGACTATTAAACAGTAATTATATATAATATAATATAGTGCTGCTCGAAAGTTTGTAAACTCCCTGTTGTTTTACCATGATTATCTTATCATGACCAGTTGTTGTACATGAAACACCAGGAATATGTTAATCAATTCCATTATCTTGTTTGGAGGGAAATGCATGAGTTGCAGAGCATGTGCAAAAGTAATGGAACAGCTGCATTGGTAAAGTCAATAAGGCAAAAGATTCAGCTGAAACGTACGAGTGCTTGAGTAATTAAGCAGACCAATCAAACGAGTGCTTGAGTAATTAAGCAGACCAATCAAACGAGTGCTTGAGTAATTAAGCAGACCAATCAAACGAGTGCTTGAGTAATTAAGCAGACCAATCAAACGAGTGCTTGAGTAATTAAGCAGACCAATCAAATGAGACGTCATTGGGAAAAGATTTGAGCCACACTGATTAAAAGGCAGAGGGAACCAACCAAACCACTGTGGTGCCAAGGGGTAAAACACACAGATCAACATGCTGAGAGGACAGGAGACATATCAGGACGAAGGTGGTGACAGCCCATCAGTCTGGGGAGAACTACAAGGTTAGAACCAGCTCCAAAAGATTCCAGTTTTATCCATATAACCCCCCCACTGTAAGACATCGTTTACTAATGGAAGGCACTCACTGCAACTCTGCGCAGAAGTGAACTGCCATCAAAACACCAAGCACCAGAAAAAGAATCATTCAGGTAAAGGCCAAACCACACATCACACACACATCACCCGCACACACCACACACACATCACCCACACATCACCCACACATCGACCAAACACCACCCACACACCACCCACACATCACCTCCAGAGAGTTGCGGACCTCTCTGGCAGAATCTGGGATAAACGTACAGGCAAAATCAATATAAATGATCTATAGGGGAGCTGTTAGCAGGAAGCCTCTGCTCTCAAGAAAGAATAAAGTTGATGGTTTAAATTTTGCCAGAGCACTTGGACAAACCAGAGGCTTTCTGGAAGTCCATTCTCTGGACAGGTGAGTCCAAAATTGAATTATTGACCGGCACCATGTGTGGACAAAAGTCCGAATCACCTGCCATTAGTCAGGAAGCTGAAACTGGGACGGAAATGGATTTTGCAACAAGACAGCGACCCACAGCGTTTCAGCAAAACCAAGAAATGGTGTAAAGAAGATTTGTACTCTGGATTGGCAGAGTCAAAGTCTGGACCTCAATTCCATAGGAACTCTGTGGCAAGTTCTGAATCGGGTGGAGTATTCCAGATGTAACTCCAACTTCCCTCAACTGGTGGAGCTCTGCAGGGAGGAGTGGGCCAAAATCCCAAAAAGCAGATGTGAAACACTCGTTTGTGGTTACAGAAGACGTTTGGTTGAAGTAACGGCTGCAATAGGAGGAGCCACAAGATACCAACTAAAAGAGTTCACATACTTTGGCAGACGCGCCTTGAGTAAAATTTGATTTGTTGAATAATGTATTTGTATATAATATATATATAACATTTATTATATATATTGGTGGGGGTCACGAGGGCCTTTTTGTTTATTTTTAGTCATGTTTGCTTGTGCAAGGAAACCTACTCTTAAACTTCTTAGTCTTTTCATGAGTTTCATGTGTTGGGCAGCAAATAGGTTTAAAGAGAATGTGTGACAATAGTCAATGGGCAGTGCAATAAATTATGCAATAAACTATACAAAGAAGATTATGCAAGACAAAAAACCAGTGACGTAGGTTACACCACCCAAACACATTATGAGTAGCATTAGGCGGACTTACCCCCTCAATCTACACCTATGCAAAACAATAAGATGGAGGAACTCTGTTTTTAGTGCAGTGTTAGATGCGTAATGGTGTCTAACGTCTGTAAATGGTGTCTTTATACTGTGAAGAGAAATGTCTTCTGCGTATGTACCACAGTGAGTGGAGTAGGTGAAGATCAACACTAGTGCTGGCCGTTGAGATGATCTGATGACCTGCAAGGAATTCCTGTTCACGTTCTCTGCAATCTTAATATAATCTTAATGAAAGAGATTATTTCTGAAGACACTACAGGAAGGAGATTAAACACACAGACGTCTTTAGAAAACCCAACTGACTGTGTGGCCATAAATAACATTTTACAGAGACAAGATCTAGTGTCTAATTTAATAACAGATGACAAAATAAGCGTCATGTGCAGTTTTGTCACGTTCAGTGTGACGTATAGAGGAAAACGAACACCAAACAAAACGAGAATCCCGACATTCAGGACATTCAGGACACGAGCTCCCCGCGGGTCATGGATGTGTTACCTGTGAGCGCTCGGGCGGGCGGGAAGTATCACTTCAGTACTTCGCCAGAATTTATTGAGACCTGGTGCAGTTTCTATTTCAACAGCGAAATAAATGGCAGACGAGGCCTTTTTGAATTGTAAGAACAAAAATGCAACAAGGCTTAAAACTTCCACAATACATGATACAAATATTCGACACTTTAGCCTGCTGGCTATGTTCAGCCACTGTGGTCATTTGTTAAATGATCTCATGAATGTGACTCTTCAGTCATAGCAAACACGTTTAAAGAAATCAACTCATTGAGATGCATGTTTGTGTTTACTGCCGATGGCGAGTGTTGTCGGGTTGAGAAACCCTCTCCTTGTTCCAGTCACCTGTCCTCTTACTGTAAGTACACTTGCCTACTTCTAATTTAGAAATTCAAGTACAATACCCCCCCCTAGTGGAGAGATGTTGTGATGTGATGTGTGTTGTTAATAAATGTGTTATTAATAAATTCTCTTTTAATGAAAGATGCTATTTTTCTTCACCAGATTACAGGTTCTTTATCTTTCGACCATGCACAATTAAAAAGATCCTCGATGAATTTGAATTATTGAATTATAGTTGTTGTCTTGTTTTGTGTTGGGATTTTGACAATATAGCAATAGTAATGATGTGAAAAGTCCAGCAGAAATAACTAGACCAACCATTTTAAAGAGCACTATAATGTTTACTGTAATTGTGACTTCACTGAAAAGTATTGTGCTTCCTCATTCATTGTTCTACTGTACTATTTCAATACAATACCATTCTGGTCACCTGCAAATGCCCTACAGATGTTAGCAGATTAACTCTAAACTCGAACTATATACTTCATTACATGTTGTGACTTGTCACGCAGTGGACCGTGTCTGTTTCAGTTTTACTTCAGAACCACCAGGGCTTCTGTTACCCTACCTAAAAATGTTGGTGCAACACCATCGGTAAGCCCACGTTTGATTCAAAATAGCTCAGCTAATATAAAGGTTTGTGTGAACACAGGATTTGTATGCAGGTCTGTAGACATATAAACACATAGGGGGCCATGTTAAAAAAAAAAGCACTTCACCGTTTCGGATGGAGCCCCTCCTTATGTGGTTCACGCTGACGTCCCCTCCCCAAGATCCGTCCTGTCGGCACCTTGTCCTGTAAACATAGCTTTTCTTTCAGAAACCGGACAGCTAAGAACGTAGCCGTGGGCATCGGCGGTCATTTCATCAAACGCCTAAGGCACGTGGAAGTTGCCAACATCTGTGTTAATGTATTTGGCCTAAACCTTCACAAATATTTTGATGGTAACTAATTATACGTCTGGAGGAGAATAAGTCCATTGTCCGTTTCGCTGGTATAGCAGATCACACCCCGACGTTAGTCCTAATATTAATATAAGGTCCATAGACTCCACTAAATAACTTAATGGGTGTCAGGAGTGCTTATAGGAAATGTCTGCTGCTCTGTTTGTGTCATTCATCAGATTTGGCGCTGAACTCAAAAGCACAGAGATGTTTGGTTTGATTTTCTTCGAAAGTGGTTTTTGTGGAGGGGTTAAACTCACACTCCTCCCTTCCCCTCTCTCTCTCTCTCTCTCTCTCTCTCGCTCTGTCTGAGCCCTCTCACCCTCTCATTCAGTGGCCACACGTCACTGTCTGTGTAGCTATAAACATTGCATGGCGCGTGTATTCATCCAGCTACACTTCTGCACAGTGGCTTAGTTGCAGCTGGTTGCTTCAGCTTCTCACTTCCTTAGTTACGGCGTTGTGAAGCTAGAGGTGGGGACATCGTACTTGATGATAACGGAGTTGGCCAGTCGTGAGTGACGTGCATTTATTTGTTTTGTTATATGTTAATGAAATTTTAAAAAATACTTTTCTCCCCATGAAATTCATAATATGCAATGCAAATGTAGCTATTTTTTAGTCAGAGATGTATGTTTCATGTGGTGCATGTTCCATACTGAGATAATACTATTATACCGAGTTAAGAACCTGCAATAAAATGTTTTTAATACTGTGATACATTTCATAATCTTTTAAAACATAGGAAAGCTTGATATAGTTGGAGATTAATATGTTGACCTTTCCTTCCTTGAGCTATGTCTGTTCTTTTACATCGAGGAGTTCTTAACTGTTGCTGTATACACTTTGATGCCCCACTGACCTACAATGAGGAAATGGTTAGTGGGATCACTAGTGGTCAGTCTGTTCCTGACGCACACAAGAGGCCAGCATCAGACAGACGTTCAAGCCGGTTTGTTTTCAAATTGCTTTCTCTGAACTTTACTGCACGTGCTTTTAATTAGCGACACCTGATGTGGAACTTAACAGTCGTGCCTCGGAAGTGTTGGTGAATTTGTATTTATGCAGGCCTGTTGGCAAACGCTTTCCTGGGCTTAGGTTGTAGTACAACTCCGAATGACTTGGTGTACATCATCGATGGTTCCTCAAGCCTGGGGGCGGCAGACTTCGAAACGGCCAAACGCTGGCTCATCGACATCACCAGCGGCTTCGACGTCAGCTCGCGACGCACCCAAGTGGCCGTGGTTCAGTACAGTGACACGCCGCGCCTGGAGATCCCGATGGGAAGGCACCAGGACACTCAAGATCTCCTCCGGGACATCAGCTCCATCTCCTACCTGGGAGGAAAGACCCAGACAGGTCGTGCCATCAAGTTTGCCACCCACCATGTCTTCCCGTTGTCCAACCACACGGCGAAGGCCACCAGGAACCGCATCGCCGTGGTCCTGACCGACGGCCGCTCGCAGGACGACGTGGTGGATCCCGCCATGGACGCCAAGGCGCAGGGCATCGTCCTGTTCGCCGTGGGTGTGGGGAGCGAGATCACTAATGCTGAGCTCGTGTCCATGGCCAACAAGCCCTCGTCCACATACGTTTTGCACGCGGAGGACTACACCTCCATTGGGAATATAAGGGAGGTGATGGAACAGAAACTGTGTGAGGGTGAGTTACAACCCTCTCCGGGACATGCTGGGGTCATTTTTTTGGGGGGCAGACACTACAGAATTAGGTTTGCTCTTTGCTTGTAGAGTCAGGGGGTCCCTGCACCATTTGACCCCAAGGATGAAACTCTTGATTTGAAAATTAGAGCAGCCTTCTTTGAATGCTGCTTCATTTCCCATTTGAAATGTGTGTTTGGACGAAGAGCAGGATGAATGACGGTTAACTCCTCGTCCCTGCAGGGTTCATGGTTTAATCCTTTGTTCTTTCACATAACCCAGCTTAATTACATCCTTATCTTCACATTTTAATTTATTTACTTACATCCTCACCTTCCATTTTTTTTCTGTGTCCAATCCATTTTTTTACATGTTTATGACCATACATTTATTTTGGGGAGGCTGAGTTCAAGGCCTGTGGACTCACTTGTCCCGCAACGCGTTTCTCAGAGTCTGTGTGTCCTGTGCGGATCTCTGGAACGGTGAACGGGCAGAAGGGCTTCGATCTCATGAGTCTTATGGGGATCGAGGAGGCGGCCAAAAAAGTCCAGGGATCGCTGATATCGGAAGGCGCTTACCTTCTGGGTCCTCGTCTAAACCTCACACGCAGCACCAGGTGCCTTCAAACTCATCTTCAACACGAAATTCAAGCCTCAAATATTTACGTCGTCAATTAGCTCATGCTGCTTGAATCAGGTGTCGGGCAGAACAAGTGTTCACTGAAGTGTGCCCCTCGTTCACAGAGAGATCTTTCCAGAAGGCCTCCCTCCTTCGTATGTGTTTGTGGCCACGCTGCGTATGAAGAGCCCGGCGCACCGCTTGAAGTTTGACCTCTGGAGGGTGCTGTCCCAGGACGGGGTCAGGCAGGTCGCCGTGACGCTGAACGGAGCAGACAAGTCGGTCACCTTCACCAGCACGAGCGCCATAAAGAGACAACAGACTGTTCTTTTCAACGACCGGGGCATTAAGGTACGTCAGCATGTGCAACACATGGAATTACTCCTCCGCGTTCTGTGTTTGATCTTATTTCTTGCATGGACACGGACGCGACGTGATGGCGGAAATTGTTAATAATTGTTAATAATTTTTACTCCCAAAGAGGCTTTTTGACACAAATTGGCACCAACTGAAGTTGTTGGTGAAGCCCAAACGCATCACCTGTTACCTAGACGACACGCATGTGGAAGAGCAGCTCCTGGAGACGGCGGTTTCCATCTACATCAACGGCAAGACACAGGTGGCCAAAAAGGTCACCATAGAAACCACTGCACCAGTAAGTGGCTTCATTGTTCAGGCCTTAATGCCTCAGCGTTTATTCTGTGATCAGCACATGCCCTGCGGTTACTGGTGGTTACGTTAAACTGGCTGACAGACAGGTCAGGCAGAGAGGCAGACAGACATGCAGAGAGAGAGACTGACTGACTGCCTAACCTACTATTTCCAGATCTTTGATCTTTTCGGAGGAAATTGATGTGAAACAGTAGCGAGCGTCAAACGTAAAATGTACACATGATAAACAGTAACGAAACTACAAACGACGCCTACAGAGGACGTCGTGCAAAACAGCAGATGCATGAGAAGTTGGAGACAACTGGCTAGAATGGTTGATGGATAGAACAGAGAGAACACGATTATACACGATTGTGTGTATAAACAGCAACCAAGGTGAACAGGCAGTAGGCAGAGTGTACTATGGTTACATAGAGGTATGCTTACATACTGTGGTATTATTGGTGTGTGGATAATGTCCGTATACAGATTCTGTCTCGTTAAGACCTTATTGAAACATTAAACCTGGAGTGAAGGCTCTAGTGGTGTTCTGGGAGGAGGCTTGGTGGAGGGTAGTGGTGGAGTTCAGCAAATAATTCCTGCAACACTTTCTAGAACACTGTGGTGAAATGAGCCAGTCGCTAATTAGCCTTTTGGCTAAATTTTTAAAAGAATGCCTATTTGTTTATCAACTTAATCTCGGTCTGTTGCATCTGTAGCTTACGGTCGATTATCTTACCAGATTAGCACCGAGTCGTTCCTTCACATTCACTGCGTCCTCCCATCCTGTTTAGATCGTCCTGCAGAAGCTGCGTCTCTACTGCGACCCGCTGCAGAGCCAGCGCGAGACCGCCTGCGAGATCTACTCCGTGGTAAGGCCTAGCACACCGCTCACCTCCTGCACCCTTGCGTCCGCCGGGCCCTCCGTCTCCTAACCTCTCCGCATGTCTCTCCATCGCAGGAGGACGACAGGGTGAGTCTGCCGTCCAGCTGGGGGTTTGGAAACAACCCCCCCCTTCTCCCCACCCCCCTGGCTCAGCGCTCGGGGCCGCTGATCGTGCCTCGGGGCGTCCTCTGATTTCTCATCTGTGTTGCCCCTCCAGTGTCCTGTAGATCGTCCTGCAGCAGTGGAAGCATGTGAATGCACCAGCGGTAAACCTGGCCTGCCTGGGCTTCCAGGTCCCATGGTGAGTTGCTCGTGGGTGGGTGGATGGAAGGATGGATGAATAGGTAGGTGTTTGGACGGATAGATAGATGGATGATTTGATGGATAGAACGGTGAATGGATTAGATGATTAAAGGGTGTATAGCTCATGGACAGGTGGACAATATCTGTAAATGTATGGCTCAGAAAATCTGACACGTTTGTCTTGTACACAGGGCTTTAGGGGTGAGAAGGGACGAGAGGGACCTCCAGGTCCAGATGGAAAGCCAGTGAGTAAAACCCATTACGATCTACTGGACACCTTCAGATCTTTACAAGCATTAATGTTTCTGTTATCACAGGAGCGCCACTGTGCTTCCGCCGGAGGGGTCCGTGCATCATCACGTCAATAACGTGTGACTATTAGTTGGGAATCACACCGAATTAAGTGCTACTCTTAAGATGCCGTCGTATTTTCTCGTTATGATATTATCATATTTCCTTGTTAAGGGGAAGGCCGGAGAAAGGGGTTCACCTGGACTGCCTGGAAGAGGTGGGCAAAAAGTGAGTGATAACGTCTTTTTTCTCTTTTTTAACCCAGAAGCCCTAAGAACTACTTTACCCCAAAATGACAGACGTTGGGGCCACTTAGCAAACATGCTACTACAGTAGCAGCTGTTCCTATAGCAGGATGCTAGTTTTCATTCGCTGCGAGCATGTCTGACCCCACCTCTAAGTGCCTAAGCCTGCCTGCTTCACTCTCAGGGAGAGGCAGGTCACCCAGGACTGAAGGGAGAGACAGGACTGACTGGTGCCAGAGTAAGTCATGTAATCATACCTTAAAGTTAGCACAGGCCTCCCACATCAGCCACTTTAAAAATCACTTACACCTTTTTCTTAGCAATGCGCCCTGTATTTTTCGCATAAAGAAATGAGGAGTTTTAAGTTTGCTGTTGGTAAATTTCAGGACGTACCTTTCGTAATTATTGTGTACTACATCATGCTTCGCAAGTTACCGAGTATGATATTTTCTCTCTCTTCAAGTTACCGAGTCTGACATTTTCCCTCTCTTCACAGGGGGATATGGGAGTTCAAGGGCCTCCAGGACAACCAGGGCCCCCTGGACCAGTGGTGAGAAGAATCTTTAGCCACAGCATATTCTGCTTATTCTTGTTTATTTAAAGAACCGACCTTTCCCTGAGGGTTTTAATGCATACTTCTCTACACAGTAGCAAAGTGATAGTGACATTTCTCATTCTATAGGGCCCTGGACTGTCTACATGGGATGATCTTGGATCAGAAGGCAGCAAGGTAAAAATGTCTGCATCCCTTCTGGAACGCACTGATGTCTGACATTATCCTCAGCTGATACACGTGCCTTCCTTAAAGGAAATCTCAGGACACCCAGGAGAGATCGGACCACCGGGGAGACGGGGTCCAGAGGTGAGCTACCTTTTCTCATCATGCAGTGCCACTTTTCCTGAAATGCAGTTTAAAAGTGTGTGGGTTTCACACTGTAACAGACAATATAAGCATAACTTTAGTTGACTGTAAAGATTCCATTGAATAATACACATTCACATGGGCTTGCAAATTCCTACCGGAACATTCTGACTGTAACTATTGCAAACAGACTAAATATTGTATTATATTTGCAATGGGCCAGGAAAGGAACTGTTATTATACAAAACAAAATATGTTTTTATTTAGGGGGCGCCTGGGTTACCTGGGAGAGATGGACTTCCAGGCCTAGCTGGACACAAGGTACAACAAAATCTATAATTACAGATTCTGAAAGTTTTTTTTCCCTTATAGCAATTACTGTTCCACACCTCTCCTTGTTGCTTTAGAAGACTGTGCCATGAAACATCTAGATCATTCTAGAAACATCTAGATCATTCTAGGGTGATCTGGCGGTTAAAAACAAGAAGCTGACATCGATGGTACTACTGAATGTCAGAAATGCGTCTGACATTCGATGTGCTGGTTGCTCACATGGGAAAGTCTGTGCAGAGGTATTTTAAGCTCTCGGGCATATTTGTGGCCGATCCTGCCTCGTTTCATCCTCTTTTTTGATTCTTTTTTTGCTGGTGTTTGCCAGCAGGAGGCAGACATCCTCCCTCAAGCGTCTATATAAGGAGCCTGTGACGCCCAGACTCTGATGGGTAGATGACACACTTCTTTATTCAAGCCCGGTTCACTGTGCTTTGGTATGTAAGGCAGTGGGGCTGTTGAAAGTCTAAACATTGACAGAGGGTGTTTGCCAGTTTCTTACGTTCTGGTATAGCGGTTAGCCTCAGAAGTGTGTTTTAAACGAATGTGAGTGAGAATACATATGTCCACCCTTTGCTTCGAGATTATAAACGAGGTTGTGGATACTGTCTTTAAAAGATTTTGTTGTTTTGTTTTTTTGGCATGTGTTATAAGGTAAGATAAGATAAGGTGGCAAGTGCTTTGTATTGTGTATTTATAGGAGTGAGTTTAAGGTGAATTTCCTCATTGTATAATAACTACTATAAGTCAAAATATGTTGATGGTGTGTCTCTTTAACTGAGGGTTCAGGGTTTTCTGCCTTTGGTTGGAGGTAGAAATGGAACATCTTTTTTGCCCAGATCTATTTTCAGACCCTCTACATCTGCCCCTGCATCTGTGTCGGCTCCCTGCCCATGGGAAGAACTCCCTCCCCCCCCTCCGCGTGGAGGGAAAATGAGTGCCATCCTTCCATTTATTGCCCCATTAATCCACCGTACTAGCAAAGAGCTTTGATAAAACCTCAGAGCTTAGTGTTTATATGGGTCTGTTAGGTAGATGTGACATTTGATGTGCTTTTTTTTGGGGTGGGTAGCGACTAAGCTACACACACACACACTCCATTCTAAGTTAATTAGAAATGGTTGTTAAAACAATCGCTGCCTAATGCTTAAACAACATATTGCTAAAGTACTGGTCCATTTCATCCAACAACCGCATTTACGCAAAGCAGAAAACTGGTCACTGCTGTAAGACACTTGAGTAAACGGTGCACCAGTGGGGTTTGGATGGGACATGGGAATTGCTGGTGTAATGTATCCACATCAGGCTCAGGAAAGCTTCCTCCACCCCTTCCCAGCACCCTTTTCCATTCTGGCCTCCACCCTGAGATTAGAAGGCCCAGGTCTCTCCCCGCGCCCCCCCAGTCCCCTGGCGTGGTGGCAGGGGCGGATCATTAGCCGCCCGAGGCGCAGTTTGAAGTGGCGCGCTGGATGAAAGCCACTCACCCAGGGTGGGTTCGCCACAATGGTCCAGCCAGCTCGGCTCTCTAATCACAGGGTTCGCGAGCACATGTGCGTGAGGCTGTAAAACCAGCCGCCCAGAGCCTCTTGCCTGGTGCCGTGCCCGTCCGCACGTTGCCACATCCACCGACACGTTTAAAGAGCAAAGATACGCCAGCAGCGCAAAACGTATCGGGATCCCTCGCGTAAAAAATCCCCTTTGAAATGCTCACAAGTCCAAAGCGAAGGTGCCGTCTCATAAAAGCCGTGTAATAGGTGCCCTGGGCTCTGCTCGGGGAAGTGGCGTTAACTGCAGAGTGCAATTACTCCTCTGTGCGCTGAAGGAATACTGCAATGCTTTCTGTGAGGTCTTTGAATATCAAAGCCTGTGATGCAGCGGCGATGAAAGGGTGCTGGGTTAACATTGTCCGCATCAGTGATGGACACTAGCAACGAAAAGCACAGGGGAACACTGGGTTCAGAAGGGCAGCATAGGATGCATCAAGGACTTTATCTCGTGGCTACTATGTGTTCGTCCAGTTCCTAACACACTCACACACACACCATTTAGATTACCATTGAATGTAGCAACGTGACCTGGTATATGGTTTGGTATATACAGTGTGTCACTGCGTGCACATGTGGCCAGAATTACCGATGCTATTTTTGAATATGCGTGATAGGTGACCACAGACGGCCGTATCCAGAAAGGAGGGCCCTCCAGAGACCTTCCTTGGGGTTTCTGCCAAAAAAGGTTGCTTGTAATTTGGCATTCGGAAAATGAACGAAATGTAGAATCTCACCAATATCTTCGTGCCGATTTCTTGGGTGTAGCGTGTTTTAGATCGTAATAACAGGCTGCCTCAAGGTTCATACTTGCTTTCCAATTAGATCATGTCTGAGCTGCACATGTACATGTAATTTCTTATGCGACAAATTCACTTCTTTTTTTTTTTTACAATTTTTAAAAATGTTGCTTATTTGCAAACTTCCCAAATGTACTTTTAATTATATCTTGGAGAATCTGAATGTCTTATATTTTAAAAAAGATATTTACAGTTTACAGTTATTTATAGCTTGGGAAGACCTAGAAGGACACAGGCCTACTGTACACTGAATATTTAGACCAGAGTTGGACTTATTGACCCGAAGGAAAAACGTTAAGGATGTTAATGCCGATATGGGCTGTTGCTGATATATATATATATATATATATATATATATATATATACACACACACACACACACACACACACACACACATACGTATGTGTGTATATGTATACTTCGTTTTGTAAATGACAGGCTTTGCTAATCGTATGTTTGTCATAAGTAGTTTGGCGGTTTGGCTGTTCTGTCGGCACACGCGCATGCGGCAGACCTCCGCTCTTCTTTCCGTGCTCTACAGTTCAAATGTGTACTCATCGTCTGTGGTGTGTGTGTGTGTGTGTGTGTGTGTGTGTGTGTGGTTAGTCACAGGGGGCAGCTAAGTTTTCTTTGGTTGTTTATCGTGTTATATCGTGCACTGCATTGTAGAGGTCCTAATTGAAAGTAACACATTTCATCGACCACATCGCTTCTATAGTACTTGCATGCTTTAAAAGATTCCCCAGACGTTTTCTGAAGCCATGTTGTTAACTTGGTTTCATCCTAATTCTGCACCTCCTTAAGATGATGTTGAAAACAAATTGTTTCTGCTAATCAGTTTTAACTTGTTCTTTTGATCAAATTTGATTTTGTGTCTTTTTACCACAGGGAGAGAAGGGAGAGCCTGGTGTACCTGGAATGGATGGACAGAATGGTATTCCAGTAAGTTCAGCTTACTGTTTTTAATAACTCTGATCAGTAATGGTTGTCATCGGCATCACCACCATCATCATCATCATCATCACTGCCATGCCTGGTTTTGATCTCCATGTGACCTCTCTGACCTATGTGTCACATGATTTAATGTGACCTCTCTGACCTATGTGTCACATGATTTAATGTGGACCCCAACTGTTCTATAGATACACAGGGGACTGAGTGTGTATAGACCGTGAAAAAATCATGGGGCTTTCATCGCGTCCTGTACCATATAAAAGCATGGATGAGCCGCGAAGTTTCAAACTGACTCCAAATTTACTAACGACGTGTTAGTAAAACCCCATGGCCCCATGCCAACCCCAGGTACCATCAAAGCGAAAGAGCTAACCTCACTCAAACCTCACTTTAAAACAAAGTTCAGCAAGAATGAAAGTAACTTTGTGTAAATGCTTTGTGTGTGCTATCAAGGTGTGGTTTCTGTATGAATATGAAGCTTTTAGATGCTCTGATCTGAGTTTGACATTTATTCTCATCTGAGTTTGACATTTATTGTCAACTTTTTGACTGAAGAGGCATTTTTCATCTTGTGGGTAGCTTGAGGAACGGATATCTTTGTGCCCTGGAGTGCTATTTTAAGTCTCTGTGATGTATCCGGTAGTTATAGTATAGACCCTCTGCTCTGAGTCTCTGGTGAACCTCTGTATGTTCTCATCTCTTTTTCCTGGGGAACAGTTTAGCTAGGCCAAAACATCCCAGCAGGTGGAGACAGGACTATTTCTAGAAGCTAATTCAAGGCATTTCAGGGTTATTTCTAGAAGTCAATAAATGTGCTCTCCCTCGTCCACCAGGTCACCAACTCCACCCCCAAAGCTGAGAAGAATGGGGCTCCTTGTCCCTTCAACACCCACACCCGCGTTTTCGTTCAGATCCACCAGCAGGCCTCTGTACGGAGAGTCTGGACTCAGGGAATTTTCTGCTTAATTATTGAGCAGCCCTGCACTCTTTCACTCGAGAGCTCGCTTACGTTTACGTTTACGTTCGCTAGGGAGGTGCTTCCTGTTTGTAGCAAACAAGGCTGGTTCATTTGAAAGCAAAATCTCCAGCACCCAAACGTTCCTGAGGGAACTTGGGTGGGGGAGCTTGTAAAGCCAGCGTGGCCCAAACAACACGACGAATGTGGCCATTTACGTTTTCTCTCTCCCCGATCGTTAATCTCCCCTCCTTCGTGTGCAGTTACTGCTCTAATGAGGGTGAGTCCCACTTGCCTGTGAAACAAACAAGCTTCTGGGCAAAGCCGAACGCCCCGAAACGTTCTCTAATGAAAAATAAAGAGGAAAGAAGCATTTTTTAAATGTATTTTCAGAAGCATAGAAGCCGTGGAATTGTGGTTAGTTTACTGTGGTGTCTGTCCTTCAGGGCATCAGAGGACTTCCGGGAGAAATGGGCCCATTTGGACCACAGGTGAGAGTTCACAGGGACCATCACACGTGCGTGACAGTCATTCCCTCAGCCCCCTGGGTCAGGGGACCAGCCCTGGTTTGAATATGTTAATTTTATGTTAATGATGTTGTTTGTATGAGCAGCAGTTAAAATGTGATCAACTTTAACAGGGTGAAAGAGGTTTCCCTGGGCACTTGGGCGCCACTGGATCGAAAGGACCTCAGGTATGAAGAAAAAGACAGTTAAGAGATGTCAGTCAACAGATCTCTTTAAACTACAGTCATTTCATCTGAGGCTGATGAGGGTTGTTCTAGCTGGCTTTGATCTGTCTTTGATCCGCTGAAGAAATTTGGGTGCTGTCCTCTGCTGGTGTGTTATAGTATTGCATCTTAACCTCCAGCCTCCTGTGTCAAAAAAAATATATACATTTTAATCAAGGACCCAATATCCAGCAGTTTGACTAAAGTGATCATGGTATGCGATTAGTTTCAGTTTGATGTGATGTGTGATGCTCATCTGTTTCAAGAGCACTTAAATTAAATTTTACTACACTAGCATTTATTAAATATTTGTGACTGTAATGACTTTTCTTGCTTTTATCTTTTAAGTAGGGTTTTTTCAGTATATATTTGAGTATATCTAGGCGTCCATACTGACTGTATCTAATAATATCTTTGCTTAAAGTTTCTTCCTGATTTTAGCCTAAACTAACTAGCTAGAGATTTTGTTCTGAGTAAAACAATGAAGCACTTTTTGTAAGTCGCTCTGGATAAGGGCGTCTGCTAAATGCCGTAAATGTAAATGTAAATGATGTGTATCGGATGACGGTTATGTTATAATCTTTGCATCTCCCTTTAAAAGAGAGTGTTCTGGGGAAATCCTGCGCTATGATTACCAAAGCGATAGAATCTGCTTATTAGAAAAGTTTTCCTTTGCACATATACATCTAGTGTCAACAAATTTGTATTTATGCCACCTTGTCCTGTATGAAACACATGATTTTTGATGATGTTACATGTCTTAAAAGAAGGTCATGTTATTTGATCCGACACTGTACATAACACTCTGAGGTTTTTTTGAAAGGACACGCATGTATCATTTTATCATCAACACGTTCATTTCAGGGACCCCTGGGTCCAATTGGACCATCTGGGCCAGAGGGTCCTTCTGGACCAAAGGTAATTAAATGTACAGTATGTGTGTGTGAAAGAGACAGTGAGAGAATCTTAACAAGTTAATTGTTCCTCTCGCTCTGAGTGTTAAGGTGAGATGATGAGACATCTGCTCCCTTGCAGGGGGAACCTGGGAGGAGAGGCCAGGTTGGCCTTCCAGGGGCTGTGGGCTCTAAAGTGAGTACCTCCCTCCGCCGCTGATGGACCCTGGGGGTGTTTCCCCCCCCCCCCTATTCCTTCCTTCCTCCTCCTCAGATCTTAAGAGCTGATTTTAAATAGAGGTGACCTTGTAGTCAAAACCTAGTTCGCATTAAACCTTTCTTTCTAATTTCGTCTGTCTCCGAGCCACCAGTGAAGCGTGTGTTAGTGTGTTCGGAGGATACTATGACAAAATTGTGACGCTTGCCTTAATTAAAGGTTGCTTCCTTATTCGACTGAATTTCTAAATTAAGCTGACTGCTGTCGAACTGACTGACCACAGGTGCCCCTTCCTGCACACGCAGTTCAGATTTCATTTGAAGTGAGCCATTTTAGTGAGGCTGACTGTGAAGCCCCTGATCACAACGAGTGCTCCACCCAAGCTTGCTAGCGAGCAGAAGTGATGTTAGAAGACACAACCACTGCAGCGAATGTGTGTCAGCCAGCAATTTTACCTTGAGATCCTCTTGGTTAATTACAGATGTTGACAAAGGCAATCCTGCTGTCCAGTTGGAGTTAACAAAATTCAAGGGGCTCTATATTTGATCCAAATGCAATTCTTCACACATGTTCCCGCTGTTGTTATTCATACTTTACCTTGCCATGAGTTTGTCTGAGATTTTAGTAACTACAGCCAAAGTGTCTGATTTTCCTGTATTTATCACAGGGTTTAGATGGACTTCCAGGCCTTCAGGGTCCCCCGGGTTTTAGAGGCCTACCGGGTATAACCGGCCATAAGGTGAGACTCCAACATCGCCTCACCAACAGGATCTCACTAAACAGCCAACCCATGCATAGTAACGTGTGTATTGTTCTTACTGTTGATGTTGGCAACAGTGGAACGGGCTAATGCGCTAACGCTGAGCGACCGCGTGTTTTTATAGGGCGAGATGGGAGAGCCCGGTATCAAAGGAAGCCAGGTACAGCAGCTCCACCACAAAGGGTGGAGGTCTACGTCATTTCTTTAATTTTGTCCTTCCTGCATTAGCACAGAGTGTGTTAGTCACCGTGTGAGTTGAGCGGCGAGGCAGTCAGCAGAATTTCAGGCTGCAGGTTTCACAATGTCAGTTTGTTCTGAGAATCAGGGGGTGGGGGTGTGGGGGGGGGGTAGCTCGAGCATCTGCTGTGGATCGACACACAAAAAACGTCCCGGAAAAGCTTCTCTAAATGAGAGCTCAGCTATCAGAACTCTGAGCTTAAGAAACAAATTCATGCAGCCCATCAGTCATTTGGGAGTGAAATGCATGCCCAGTTTTTACATTTTTTGTTTTCAAATGTTTTCGGTAGGGCACTTGAGTATATCTAGTGACCCTCAGTAGGGCACATGAGTATATCTAGTGACACTCAGTAGTGCACATGAGTATATCTGAGTATGATGCATCTATCACTGAGTATGATAGGGAAGGCATTTAAGCCTGCTGCCCTGGTCCATGCAGGCTTAAATGCCACATGAACATGTCCACTAATGCCACATGAACATGCCCACACACACACACACAAGGGCAGTCATGGTCTGGTGGTTAGGGAACCGGTCTTGTGACCGGAGGGTTGTGGGTTCGATTCCCAGGCCTGAGGCCATGACTGAGGTGCCCTTGAGCAAGGCACCTAACCCCAACTGCTCCCTGGGTGCCGGGCTAGGGCTGCCCACCGCTCTGGGCACGTGTGCACCACAGCCCCTAGTGATCACTAGTGTGTGTGTGTTCTGACTGCACAGATGGGTAAATGCGGAGGTCAAATTTCGATTGGGGTGAAAATCACAATTGACAATGTGGCTTGACTTAACTTAACACAAACAATATTGCATTACCACAAGGTAATAAATGACATCGAATGCATGAACATTGGCTTCTAGCTACATACAGCAAAAACGATTCATGTTTAGTTTAATTTTCACTGCCTGGTGCATGCTCTTGCTCTTCCTAGGGAGAGAGAGGCAATGGAGGATTGCCTGGCGTCCCAGGAAAACCCGTATGTGAGCTCTTATCCTCGTGAACAGAAGTATTTTTGTGGCACTTTATATGCTGGATAACGAACAGGTGTTTCTACTCTGCGACTGCTGCTTTTCAGGGAGAGGCTGGGCCCAGGGGGAGCAAAGGAGAGGTACGTACTGATACTCACAGATGCTTAGGTGCTTTTGTAACTGCAGTTCCTGCTCAGTGTCTGTCGGGGTTGGGGTGTTCAGTTCGTGACAGCACGCGACTTCTTTTTTTTCGTTTTCCCCATGTGAAACTTTGAGGCGTATTGTTCAAATTGAGCATCCAACCCCCCTCAGCTTTTTCTTTGTGCCGTGTTTACCGCCGAGGTCACCGCCGCCCTCACACTAAATCCCGTGCGCTGCCTGTACTGGAGGCCAACTGGGCGAAATTTGATCTAAAGCAAAATCCCTCACTTTATTTTCAAGGCGACTGGGCAGACTTGGCCATACTTTCACACATGAAGTCCTACAAGGCTTTAACAGCATTGACGGACATTCAAAGTGGCACACATGTATGTCTACCAGGCTACAGGGGTGACCGGGCTCCGACCTCGACACGCGTGACGGATCACAAACACATGTTGAGACTGCTTGGCACTCACCATATTTGTCAGATTCTCGTATCCAGCATATTTATCGGTATGAGTGTACGTTTCCTGCTCCGTACTCGATGTGGTGAGCTACAGCAGTAAAGCAGCGAATGGCTAACGAATGGCTAGCGTCGATAGGCTAACGGCTGTACAAGCTAGTGCTTTAAAGTAAATATATGCTATAGTCAGTGTTTCCACAGCCAAAGCCTTTGTCCACATGATATTTTAAGTAGTTCTGCTTTTGCAAGTTTACATTTTAAATTGTCCACTGTTAACATTTCTCTGTGATACATAGGTTAAGGATTAAGAAACACACATGGACACGTCTTCAAGTAAAAACAAAACGTAATATAATTGTGAAAATAATTTAAATGTTTTAAAAGGTAAAAAATCAGTAAACGTATTAGTTGTTTTAAGAAAAGTCAGCCCAGTTTGAACCTGAAGTTGCATGTGAAAAACCAACTTGAATCCGACTCTAAACACAAGTGTGCGGTGTTAATAGCCAGTCTCAGAAAGGCCTTTTTCAGAAAAGCTAGATGTTTAGTCCAAAGAAACTTTAGCCACATTTTGTAATCTGATTCTGCTCATTTGGACAGTGAAGAAAGGTCCTTCGGAATGGTAATGGAAATCATAATGGTTGAATCAAGCCAGACCGTACTTTTTTAATGAATTCTCTCTTTTCACCCCATAGCGAGGTACAGTTGGGGATCCAGGAAGCAGAGGGCCTGATGGGAAAACAGGAGAAATGGGTGCAGTGGGTCCAACAGGGCCAAGAGGATTTACAGGCCAAGTTGGGTTGCCGGGACAACCAGGACTCCCAGGTTACCCAGGGAAACCAGTGAGTCATCATTTAATGTGTTTAGAGGATTAGAGGGAGGTTCACATATGATGACAAAGCCAGAAGCAACCAGTGCACTTGGAAATTAATTGGCTTTCAATTTTTCTGGGATATTGCAAGACAAAAAAAATGTTTTTCATTTTCCTGATTGCTAAGAACTTGGCAGACATGCAGGCTACTGTGGCAGGAAGCCCTGCAGTTGAATTAGTTTTAAATGGATTTGATTTGTGTCCCAGTTGTGTATTACACAGTAATATTATAAGGTATAGACTATACAGTATACAGATCTTAATAGTTTGATGTTGGCTGATTAGTACACAAAATACTAACCACTCTGTTTTGTACTAACAGAAAGTGATACTATGCATCACTATACCTGATTTTCTCCCTTGTTTACAAATATGGATAAATTAGCTGCCGCCAGCTAGCTAGCTAACTAGCTAAACCGTGAGCTAGGAGGCTACCGTAGCTAGCTAATTTACACAAACTAATAAGCATTTCAAACAGCTTTCTTACAAAAAAGTAAGCATTAATTATATTTAGTAATTTAGTAATTATTTTACTCATGTACCACGATTTATAATTATATTGTAAATTTAAATATTTAAACCTTTGTTGTCTTGTCACTATCGATGCTAAACTTATCCACCAGACATGAGTAGCTCCCACTTTTCCATTTTGTGTTGCATTATGTGACAATAGTGGCTGTCCAAAAACAACTGGTTCACTGTGGACTTTTTGATTATACCCAACATTTTTAACTACACTACATACTCAAAAACAAGTTAGAAATAAGTATGCAATTGGGATGCATCTGAAATGTACTGCTGAGAGCTAAGAATACCTTGCTGTCTGTGGCTGTTATGACTTTCAGAAACCTTTGGAAACCTTTTTCACACCTTTGGTTTTTTGAAAGAAGTAATTTTCCTTTGTAGTTGTTTTGAACTTTTACTTACTGTATATGATGTGTGTTGTGAGGCACCGTGAGATCTCGGGCATCCAAAAATGGGTTGTTTTGCTGTTGGGATTGATTTAATTTCATATCGCTACCCAATTTCCCATATAGCAGGGTGATGAATAGCCAGCTAATCTGTAACACTTCATCGCTGGTTCATGGACAACCCATTTTCAGTGGAACAAACAACTTATCTGTGCTGTCCACTCTGTGTTTCAGGGCAAACCACCATCAGAGGAACACCTAATGAAGATTTGTGCATCGGTCCTACAGAGTATGGTTCCCACGGCTCTCACATTTTTAATCTTAACTATTCATCTCTTCGTAGGTGCTAACATGCTACATTGATATAGGTCTTGGAACAGTTCTTGAGACGGTGACTCAAGGCAGAGCGCCTATCTGTACTCAAAGGCTTATCACTGTGTCAGTGCTGATGCGCTTGTGCACTGGTAGTTTCAGCCAGTGTTCATCTCGTCTAAGCTGCTCTGTACTGCACAAAACTGGCACCACATTTGACCAGTTGGCTGTGAGTCACTGCAGACTTTGTGCGTTAGCATGGTGCGATGCGCAAGCCTCGGTGAAGGCCGCTGTGTTGTCAGTTAGCGGATCGCTGGAAACATCTGGAGGGGTGCCGAGGGTTTCACTTCTCCATTACAGAAGAAAAAAAAATCCCACAAATCTGTTTTACGTGCAGAATTGCTAAATTCATTCTCCTCAACAGCAAGTTGCAAAGGGCATTTTTGATGTCTCTGACGCTTTAGCAAGACTTATTTCCATATAAAGTCAATATTTTGGTTTTTAAAGGCATACGCCGACCGTAACTAACCAGGATTCAATTCGTGAATCTAAGCTAACGAGGACCAGGCAGCAATTGTCTGATTTGCATATTGGTTTCATTCATTTTTAGCTTTCACATCAATGCTAGCATTCATGTGTCAATAGCAATGGAAGCTTTTTCCCATAAAGTATTCAAGGTACAGCATGTTAACTTGTCTTTAATCCAAAGCACTTGCAGCCTTGATTAACAATATCTGTAGCAGTCAGGAACTCAAACTACACCTAGGTGACTCTTCCTGCTGCCCTTAAACAGATCAACTACCACAGCTCCTCCAGGTCATGGCACCCAGCAGCTGCCAAAACTGTGAAACAATCAAGGGGTCCCCCGGTGATCCTGGACCCCCTGGACCCCAGGGCCCAACTGGAATGCTGGGCTACCCTGGCAGGCCCGGAGCTCAGGGATACCCAGGACCGCCAGGGAGGATGGGCCCAGGGGGAGCTAAAGGTAAGAGAGGAAGGATAAAAGGATTTGGGGGGGGGGGTTGAATGGCAGGTGTGACAAATGTGACTAAGTAAATGAGTAATGTGACGGTACCTTCCCGCCAGCAGTCTCCGTCTGGTGACGGAGGCGTCTACGTGGCATTTTGTTTGCGTTGAACTTTTCTCTTGCTTCTGGTGCATGTGCTGTGTTCTGGTTTTGTGGGGTTTTTGCACTGCCTACACGTTGCCTGTTGCACATATACGTGTTATGCACATATACGTGTGTGTTAGTGCGACCAACTGATGGTTGTCGATGTTGCGTTGGCTTTCTGTTGTTCCTGTGTGTGAACGTGTTTACGCTCCGCCGTAGCGACTGAAACAATAACAAAAGCACATGGAACATCACAAACAAGGACATGACTGACAAGTAAGGAGTGGGGCCAGACGTGACCGAGGGTCTTCATGCTCTTGACTGTGACAATGCATCCGCCCCAGGGGCCTGCATCTGGCAGTAGTGACTTCCTTCCTTTTGTTTATGCTGTGCTGCATCTGCACTCCTTACAGGTGGCATGTGTGGAGTCTCATACAGTACTACTTTAATAATGTGATGAATGGAACCTTTTTGCATATGTTGTGTTATTCAGTTACAACCTTTGACTTGGCAGGTGAAGCTGGACCAATGGGCATGAAGGGTGCCAAGGGAGACGGTACCACTGGACAACCGGGTCCACCGGGTCCCCAAGGTATGTTCGTTTCAACCCCCAAACTATGTTCATTTCAGATAGCTGAGATCCCATTTGTCATGTTTATGAATGTACAGTGTGGAGTTTTTTTTGTTGTTCTTGCTATTTTCCACACAGGTATGCAGGGACCTCGTGGAGATGATGGAGAAGGGTACCCAGGACCCCCAGGGCCCCCAGGGAAACATGGCTCCTCTGGTATCCCGGGCAAACGGGGCCCAACAGGAGCGCCGGGTATTTGTGAACCTTGTTACCCGGCCTACGGTCACCCCGACAACCGTTTCACCAAAGGTCCCAACTTTTAGCACGGCCCTTTATGCTACACCCACGGGACGGGTAACAACACCTGCAACACCCTTTCTGGCGCACCACGTTGCATTTCAAGGCATCCTGGCCTCAGCCTTGAGTCCAGACAGCTGACTAACCATTTGAAGTGACTCGAGTGTATCCATTTTTTCTTAAGATTAGATACTACATTTGATATTAACCTCTGCGCTCTTTACCCTGAATTTGAGGGGGCAACTGTCTGAAACTTGTGTGTGTATTAGTTTTTTACTTGAGATGTCATACCTGTGTCTTCTTGTGTTTGTCTAGAATCACCTAATGTAAGGTGCAAGTATTTCCTTTGTGGCAGTCTTCAACATCCCAACAGTGTGTGCAGTTGCAGTGGGAACACTGGGAACACTCGACATGTATAGTAGGGCCCAGTAGTTTGGGGGCACTAGAGTTTAGCTGTCGTTTCATCCTGGTATTGTTTTCAGTCTTGACCTGCTTCACTACGCTCCTCTGGCATTGTTACTAATAGCTGGAAAACATCCTTTCAGAGACATCCTTCCTGCAGTGCTAGCAGTAGCAATGCTAATGCACTGAGGACCACACAATTGAAGTCAGGATCTGGTGTTAGTCACTAAGTAAGCTGTGTGTTTGGACTATACATGTGTAACATTGGAATGAAATACACAACCCTCCCACCCCCACCAAAAAATGAGAACACACAGGTTGTAAACCTACACTTGTGTTTCTAAGTAAGGACAGCAAGTTTCATATTCAGTCATACTGTTAAGGTTTGTTTTCTGCCCACAATGCACTGTTAGTCTCACATTGGTGCTCTAAAAAAATTGCATGAATTCATGAATTGCGTTGCATTGTAAATATAGACATGTGCATTGCACTGCCTGAAGCTACCTCTGACGAGTGTTTGTTAGCTGGACTGTAATTGTTGGTTGACTTCTGAGACTATTTGTGTTCAGATTTTCTCTCTGGTTTCTAAAAACATATTCAGAATCCTCTTTTTTGTGTGCGATGGATCCACGCCTAAAGTTTACCGTTTGTGTTTTTGTGGACTACTACATTAGATGTTTTTGAATGTTTGAAACTCTCCAGAACTGTGTTTGAAACTCTCCAGAACACCCAGGCTGTTTTAGTCGTTCTTTTGGTCACCCTTGTGTGTTCAAACAGGATGATTCAGCAACCTATGTTTCTATTTATTGTCTTGCTTTAATGCATGCACTCTTAAGGCACACATTTTTGTTCATTCCGAGTGTCGTTTTTCGTTTTTAAGAATGTTATTAGTGATTTTCCCATTTGTGTTCATGTATTTACTCATTTAATTTATGTGTAGTTTGAATTTGAACTGGAACCATTTTTAATGTCATATTGATTAAATAAACCTTTAATTGATTAACATTTCATATATTTCTGCTGAGTTTCCACCAACAACTTCTCTACCTTTTTGTCCTGATTTTGTATCCACATTTGCATCCGAAACAAAACCATTAAATCCTACGTACGGCTGGCAGACAGGAACAGAAATCTGATTTAAGAAGGCTAATTTAAGTTCCTCTTTCGAAAGGCGTATAGGGCGGTGCTACTTGTAAAAGTTGATGAACTTTTTTTTTTTCCAAATCAGGTTGGTTAAAACCACTGAGGCTTCCTGTAGATCATCAGAGCTCCACCAAACCGCTACTAATCGCTGAGCTTGTTGTGATTAGCGCTGCGTTGCCATGGAAGAGGACGATAGCTATCTTGACAATTTTTTCAATGACAGCATGTACCCCATCACTGAAGAATATATCACAGACGTCGAGGTGACCTTGTGCGTGAAGACCAATGTGAAGCACTTTGGCGCCGTGTTCATCCCGACGTTCTACTACATGAACTTTCTTCTGAGCATGGTGGGGAATGGTCTGGTGCTATGCATTATCTACAAGTTCGAGAAGCTCAGCACGGTCACCAACATCTTCCTGCTCAATCTGGTCATCTCGGATCTTGTGTTCACCTTCACCCTGCCCTTCTGGGCCATCTACTACAGCTCGGAGTGGATCTTCGGCCGTGGCCTCTGCAAGCTGGTGGGCAGCCTGTACTCCATCAGCTTCTACAGCTCCGTCCTCTTCCTCACCCTCATGACCTTTGACCGCTACCTGGCTGTGGTCCATGCCATCACGGCCGCTCGGAGCCGGCGACGATCATACGCCTTCGGCTCATCCGCCGGGGTTTGGGTCCTCAGCTTCCTGGCCAGCATCAAAGACATCGTCTTCTATGACGTGCGGGAGAGCGAGCTGGACGGGACCGTGTGCGAGGAGTCCGGCTACTCCTACAAGACCTTGCTGAAGTGGAAGCTGGTGGGTTGCTACCAGCAGTTCGGGATGTTTTTCCTGGTGCCCCTGCTGATGGTGCTCTACTGCTACGCCCGCATCGCCGTCCGAATCATCTCCACACGCATGAAGGAGAAGTGCAGGGCTATCAAGCTCATCTTTGTCATCATCTTCACCTTCTTCATCTGCTGGACGCCCTACAATGTGGTCGTCCTCCTGATGGCGTTGCAAATGTCCTCCAGAGACAGCTCGTGCTCGGAAAGCCTCGACTATGCGCTCTACATCACGCAGAACATCGCGTACCTGTACTGCTGTATCAGCCCCGTGCTGTACACCTTCGTGGGGAAGAAATTCCAGAGCCATTTCCAGAAACTTTTAGCCAAGCATATGCCTTGTTTGAAGACCACCATCTTGACAACGCAAAGCAGCAGGACAACATCATTCAGGAGTCCAAATACAGAGTACTAGAGCTGTATGACTGAGGAGAGTTTCGTGTCAGAGATAATAATTTGTGTGTACATCTCACAAACTGACGCCACTGTTTGGAATATATGTCTGGTTTGCTTTCTTTGTTCTGATGTGTTGGAACATCAGCTCTATTACCATGGCGATATTGTGCGAGATAAGAGGATTGGCAGTATGTTATTTTGAAAGGATCTTGAACCTCGTGAGCAAACACTGAGTGGAAGATGAATCAAAAAGGAACAGGAACGAGGAAGTTGGGCAATACTGTGATAGATCCATACATATATGTATATAGAGTATATCCTTTGCTACTGTGGTTAAGACTTGATATTGTGAAATTGAGCATGAACGAAGAGCAGCTTATAGCATGCAGCATTAGTGAGCATTACATTCTGGTTTTGAACTTTTTTTTTATTTGGTGATTTTAACTGAACTGTTATATGGACTATTATTAATTGACGTTCAATTTCCATTTTTTTTATTTTAGCATCATTCCCAGTATTTTTCCTTGTCATTTGTTTATTGCACATGAGGAAATAAAAGAAAAAAAAAACTATTTTTCACTTTGTTGTTACTGTCATGTGCAGTGCTATTTTTTATTTAGACTGGCCAGACGTCAACTGCATACAATAATGTGCTTAAATTCCACATAGAGATGACTACATAATTTCCAGAAAAGTCAATGATTCTCTTCCTAGTAAAAATGTAATAAGGTGTAACAGTAGTAGTAATAACAATAATAATAATAATGTTTTCTTGAAATTATAAGGAATTATCAACTTTGGTTTCCCATCTTTACTACACTGATTGTGCACGTCTCCTCTGATTAACTAAATCATTCTGTTCTTTAATGAGGTGTTATTTGTTGCTGTATGGAACTGTTATTTGGAAACTAACCTTTTCTTCAGCTTAACCATATCCGTTGAACAAAAATGTTTTTTTCTTTTCTGAGAAACTAAGTGCTGGATGTATTTAAAATCTGTTAACCACAGTATCCTGAGAAACTAGTGTCTTCTTTCAGTTAACATCTTCCACCTCAACGCTATTCGTGGCTGTTGTGTTTTTAATGCTCTCATCCCAGGGTGCTTTGTCAGCGCTTTCTTAACGTGTTCAAGGAATTTAATAATTGACAATTTAGCAGTGGGGGGAAAGTCTCAGGATCCTGTAAGCCATTCGGCGATTGTTCCATAAATGTGAAGATAGATGAGATGGCTTCGGTAAACGGTGCTGTAACATGATCAATAGATGTCGCTAGCTAATAGCCTTTCTTTCACTCTTCCAGGTCTGTTCGGAGCTGGAGATTTTGTTTAATTAAATGGCATACCAGAAGCTTAGACCGGTCTAAACTGTGAACTGCAGTTAATGGATTATTTAGGTAACTGTGTTAAACTAAATAGTTAGTTTATTTACGATTTTTTTGCGTTGCTTTGTTTCATTTTACAATCGCCTCACCAGCAGCCTAACCAAAGATATACAACGCTTTGACATTTCTGCTGACTGTCGACGTTGCCAACGAACTCTACCAATCATCAAGCTTCACCGTCCATAAACCGAGTGCGCACGCAAGCGTGCGTGATTACGTACGTGGCGTCCGATTGCGTAGAGGCGGGCGTACGAGGGGCAAATATTACACAGGGGGCCCATTCCATTGGTTGCAGGTTGCTGGTACCCAGGAAAAAGCGAAGGATGTAGCGTCCTCCATCAGCATTGTAGCAAACAAGGCGAATGTGATGCTGAGTAGAGAGTACCTTTCCAGATGACGGGTATGGGATGTGTATGATTTCAATTACGAAACATGAGCAAACTAAACTGAAGGTTTTGCGCTTGGAGTATGATTCACCGCCAGGTGATACTGACACAGGTGAGCGAGTAGCAATAACTCACCTTGTTTGTAAGCCATGTTTAACGAATTCTTTCCGTAACAAAGATTAGAATTTTCCATTTCCAGACGCTTTTTTTACGGATGTCGCGTTGTTCACATCGCTGATTTCTTGCTGCCGTGCGCTGTGATGTTTCGGAATCCAACCGGGACACGGGGCCTCGATTGTCCTCTTGTGTACGGGTGTGTACGGATGTGTGTGTTGCTCACGTTTCGGACGGCTTGTCACTGAACCTGCTAAAAACGTTGTTAGAAATGTATACAGTCTTTGTCTGAGATCACCACCCTGCAGAAGAAACTACTGAATTTTAATAATGTGCTAAGTGCACATCGTTCCATAAACTGTATAGTACTTGTTGACATTTCTTTATAATATGCGTTAACCTGAACATTCACAATACAGTAATATATCTGGACTCTGGATTATAATTTTATCCATACGATTCTCGTCCACGCTAAGATTGTATTGTTGTAGACACACTCTAATTGTATTCATACTATATAATTAGGTTAATTATTGCCGACACCTAACGGCAATAATGAGGCTCCTAGTACTTCAACAGTATAAACGGTGGAAAACAACTCAAGTGTATTAACGATGCCGTCTTAAATAAGTACTTCTCGTTAAAATTATTAGCTAGACATATTTTGAATGATTTTGATGAATGTCTACTTCACTGACTGACGGTCAGAAAGAGCACAAAATTGGTTGAGTATTAACACGTGAGCAATGATGGTTTATTGACTTGCATAATGCATACACTAAAAGAAAAGAGTGTCAAATTTCATTTCAAAGTTTACTGCTTCACCTGTGTATCCTAGTGTGCTCAGAGACATGTTGATCTTTCCGGAACGTAGCGAACTAAGTGCGGTTCGGATCCGAGATGCTGCGTCCCGGGAGTAGGGTGAGTGTGGATTATCATCGGTTCCGCTGTGACCGCTTTGAAACGGGACTGTATGGGCCCTTCAGACGCGCCATCATCGATCCGCGCTAAAATTGGCACCGAGGGAGCGAGAGATTTTCTGGAGGTATAGAGCTGCGTTCTTTTGCAGGCCGGTGCACTTCCTGCCAAAATAGCTGTCCCGAAGGGCGGGGTGGGGGTGGTGGTGGTGAGGTGGGGGGTCCTAGGGTATTATTCCTTAAACGTTTAGCAATTGACCGTCTATGGGTACCGGATTTAACTAGGTATCATACTGATTAAATCAATTAAATCAATGTAATAAAGTGTGACGAATTGAATTAATCTGCAAGAGGCAGGTAGCCCAATCGTTTGGTCCATTACACTTCCCGCACAAGTCAGAGTAGTCTGGACCTCCCTCTCTCTCTCTCTCTCTCTCTCTCTCTCTCTCAGTTCTTAAGCTAAATGTATGTCTCATGTTGTAACATAACTGGTGTCCCCCTTAACTGTCTGTGAGCAGCTTTGTGATCATAGTGATGGTATACAGTCCTCCTACAGAGCACATCTTAGCTGCTGCGTGTTTTCCATTAACAGTCCATGTCGCGTGAATAATGTTTATTAGGTTCAGTAGGTGATGTTGACTTAAACAATAAAATACAATACAGCATACACAGGATATACCTAAGCCTACAGCAGCCATAAATAAACATAATATTACAATTTGATAATCAATGTCACTGGTGTACCAGTTTCTATTGTCATTAATGACAGTTAGTGCTTTCTGCTTAGGACTACATCTACAGTTTATATACCTACACTATATAGACCTACAGTATATAGACCTACAGTACATGTGCCCTTCTCAGTTTAGAACTTATACATCCATTTTTGCTTGCAAGTTTTACAAGTACGTTACAGTGCCATAGACAATCAGTGTTCTAGTGGTGTTGACTCTGCCAACTTCAGGGCAATATCGTTAGTCTAAATGATGAGTTTAGCTCTTTCGAACTTACTTATGTTGATCGAATATGAAATCTTTGACAGTCACCAAATGACTGGGAAGGGTAAAAGCATGAAGACAGAAAGGCGGGAGACATTTTAGAATGGATGGGTTTGGCGCCGCTGAACTGGACCTGCACTGCAGTGTGGAAAGAGGCACTGATTTCTGAAAGGCCCTCAGAGCTCAGATTTGGAACCACCAATTGATTGTTCAGCAACACAGAGCCACCAATGGCCAGGCCCAGAGCACCGGGAGTAACTGAAAAGACTTGCTTGTGTTGTGCCGTGGGCACCTATGGGTTCTGGAGGGCCGGTGAGCGGACCAGAGACTTTTTGGAGCGGTTGGTCCAGACACGCTTGCTCACACACAAGCACTCCGCTTTAAAATGTCATGAGACACAGAGTAACGTAGAGAATGAGGAGAGAGAAGAGAACGCTGCTCATTTGACTGGAATAAAGAGGTATAGCAGGCAAAGGAGAGAGAGAGGGAGAGAGAGAGAGAGAGAGAGTATTAGGTAACCCGAGGGGAGTGAGCTAGAGCACATTTTATTGATGTTTAGAAACCAGCTTCTAGAAATATCTGTCTCTCCCTGCTGCCATTCCTGGGCTGGAGTGTTTGGGATGGGAGAGAAGAAGAGGACGAGAGAGTGACAGTGAGATGGGAAAGAGGGAGACGGTTCCTGGGGGTGCACGTTCATTACGTACAGTCTCTGTAACCTGGTGACAATACGGCGTAGTGTGGACGCATACGCATGAGGAACACTGGGCTAGCAATCCCACGTGAAGAAGACGTTAGCCCGGCACGCCCTAACCGATTTCTGTGTGGAGAGAGAGGCCGGCAGGGTTCTCCATATGACAGTGGTGAGTTATGGGAAGGTATTGACATGCTAGCGGCTCTGGAGGCCCTTGGGGGCCGTGGTTCCACGCGACGGGAGGAAGCCAAGCTATCAGCAGATTCTCAGCGAGGCTTAAACCGGCCTATATCCAGGAGCATAATGGTGATAATTCATTTACTGGGGGGTGTTGGGTGTGTGTGTGTGTGTGTGTGTGGGGGTGTGTGTGTGGGGGGGCAGGAGACATGCTGCTAAAATCCCCATTAAGCTTGTGCTTGTAGCCCTGCCCAGTGGAGTGGCCAACGACTCTCAGCACATCATAGCTGGAGGCTTCAGGGTCCGGAACTAGAGCGGTTTTAAGACAAGGGAATAGGGGACCAGCGTGTTTCTCGAGATGACTGGAACCAGTCAAAGCATCTTGGAAGGGAGACGTGCTGTTCGTTATGAATTTCAGTTTCAGTCTCAGAATCTCAATTTCTGCCTTTCTGCCTTAATCCGAGGCAAAATCTGAGGCAGCACTGAGACATGAGGGAATGCCTCCTTCGACCGCATGTAGAACGGACTCATGTTACGTTACATGAAATCACCTTAGATCTGCGCACTGTACCTGAATTTTCTTTGGGTCTTTGCTTATAATCACTCAAGTAGTAAACGGAAATCCAGTGCCTGAATTGACTTTCAGTTCCTAAATTAAAACTGCTGTGTTAGTTGGTTCCTTTGGTCATTATTTGACTCTTTCAGAATCATCTTTACTCAATTTTAACTACAATTGGTTGAAGCTGCCACTTTTGTTTTTAGCACGATGCTGTGTGCCATCTTGGGTACAGTACAATGTTCGATACAGCGTGCTGTAATTAGATCTTCCTCATTCCCACACACACCATCAGCTGATCTCCGTCAGCTCGAGTATGGGGGCAGGGCACGGAGTCGCTTTCCTGATGGTACTGATGCCAGATCGATCCAGGGCCCATGCCAGCGCCCTTGTGCCCACGCCATGGGTACCACTCCACCCCGTCCGCAACCTCAGCGCGCTACCGGCGGCCAGCAGGGACGCGTGTCCTGCTAGCGTGTCCTGCTACCGTGTCCTGCTAGCGTGCCTCCGGCGCTGTAGCACGCGGCCAAACGGGAAGCGATTACATGCGTTTGCAGCGAATCCACCTCGACGTTCGGGTCCGTTTCGGGACACGTACGAGGACGTTCAAGGTTTAGCCCCCTAGGTAAACAAATGTTATGAAACGAAATGTAATGAAAGCAGAAGTGTCCCCTACACCCGAACCCCGCTCATTGCTGCAGCTGTAGCCTGGGTGGCGTCGCTCCGGTCCTGCTACGTGCACTCTCTCCTCCTAGCGCTCCACCTGCACGCTGACATGCACCCTGCCTCCAACCTCCACCCTTAATGCCTGTTGGGTGCAGGCGCGGCCGTCACAGGGAGCAGAAGGGAAGACTTTTATTTTGTTATTTTCCTTAACGTGTGACAGCATTAACAGGCGCACACCCTGCCATTGCGAAATGGGGAGCAGAAGGGCCGTTTTTTTTTACGTGTCGGCATTAGTGCGATGTGACCCCTCTTGTTCAGAGCCGTGCGAGATTGCATCAGTGTCACTGTGAGTGCTAGCAAAGGAACACAGAGCAAAGAAAAGAGGGGAGTTGTCTAACTGCGCTGAATTATTGAAAAGAGGCCATGGCCATTTTGTTCATTCGAGTCCTTTTATATAGACACGATATTGCGTGTGTATGTGTATGTATGGAGGGCTTTGAAGAGGAGTTAGTGCTTGTCAAAGTCTTTTTTCATGTTCAGTTATGATTGTACACCCTCGTACAGCAGCCAGGGTTTACTGCACAAAGGAAGCACTTCCTCTTTTTCCCTATGCCAGACACACAGGCAGGAAATCTGTCTGTCATTTGTGTGAGATGAATAAACGGAAAAGAAACAAAATGACAAGTGACTGTTAATGCGCAGTGGTAAGCATTCAGAGGCATAGCACAGTTCACGCTAGCACAGTTCACGCTAGCACAGTTCAGGCTAGCACAGTTCACTCTAGCACAGTTCACGCTAACACAGTTCACGCTAGCACAGTTCACTCTAGCACAGTTCACGCTAGCACAGTTCAGGCTAGCACAGTTCACTCTAGCACAGTTCACGCTAACACAGTTCACGCTAGCACAGTTCACGCTAGCACAGTTCACGCTAGCACAGTTCACGCTAGCTTGTCGCCCTTTTGTTTATTGTTAGGTGCTTTTGCATTTCACGGTATCATATGGTAAAGTAAGAGAAGGAATCTAACTCAGGAGTCCTAGAAGACGTGTGAAGAAAGTAGGAGGGCACATAGATTAACAGTCGAAGGCAGGAGGACGATAGCGGACGATCCACTCCGCAAAGAGCGAGGGATGAAGGCAGAACAAAATCGGATGCCTACACACACACACACACACACACACACACTCGCATGCACACGCGTGCAAAGTCTGAGGTTTCGACAAGGCAGATGGAACAGGAGGCCCTACTCAAACAGATGGCTGAACAGAGGAGAGAGCAGGAATGCTTCTCAGATAGCGCACTGTATGGACATGCTGCAGAAGAAGCCCCGTTTCAGATCCTGAGTTCAAATGTCAGGCCGGATCCTCCTTGCGTTCCTCTCCATGTCCCCGTCTCGTGTATTGGGCGTCTCCACCTACTCCGCTGTGTGGAGAATAGCAGCACTCTGTTCCACAGAGGACTGGCACGCTTACTGTTCCCCCCCCTCCCCCACAAGCATGTGCATCTCTCCATGAACAAATTCAAAAAGAACTCCCTTGCTGCCAAATATTACACTCCTTAGCATGTCAAAAAACCATCGCAGGCTGCCTGACTCGTACTAGGTGCAGTATTTCCCCTGCAGACTCCCCGTGGAATCACTCTATACGTTTATTGAAGGTTTGGGCAAGTCTCTGGTCTCCGTTGGGGTGGGGGTTGTGGTGGGGGTTGTGGTGGGGGTGGGGTTCCTGACGGTTCCTGGCAGGAGGACGGTCATCCTCCATGTTCCCTGTGGTCTCGCGCGGACAGTGAAGAACCAGGCCGAACTGCAAACGCGCGATTCACATCGACTTTGTTCTGCTCCCTTGCGTTGTTTGCTTTGGATGTGCGCTGTCGTGTTGGCTTGCTTGAAGAACACCGTGAGGGAAATCTTAAAAAACCCTGGAGCAGGACTGAGCAGGACAGGATTAACCACACTGATATTGTCTGTAGAAGCACCAGCAAGGTAGTCAGGCTTAATCTGTATGGAGAAAACAGACTCTTAATTCACTGTGTCCCACCCTCTAGTGCCCAGTAGCTGTAGTTTCCTTCATCCAGCTGCCCTGACCAAATGATCTGGTCTTTGGTTTTATACCCTGTTTTCTGCTCCCTGTTTTCTACTCACGCTTGCCTCTTGCGTGACCAAAATCAGTCATTACTCCATGTCTAGCTGGAGGTTTCCCAGCATTTGCCAATACAAGATGCAGTGTTTATTTTCCTGGAGAAACGTTGGGTCCTTGATCCCAGCCCTGGCGGACCCTATGAACCACACATTTGTTATGCTCTTTATCCTGCCCTAACACACTACACCAGCATGAGGAGTTTTGGTAATTGGCTCGTGAGCTAAATCTGGCAAGCTGGAGTATGCAGATGAATCATAAGGTCCCCGGCACCATGATGGGTCCATATGCCACATTCACTTACCCCCTGTCTCCTCCTCCCCCAGAACTTGTACCAGAACCGATTTCTCGGGCTGGCCGCTATGGCCTCGCTGTCAGGATCCTCGCAAGGCCGCCGCCGGAGCAAGGACCCGATCCGGCACAGCTTCGGCCCAGAGCAGTTTCCCGACGTCGACCTGCAGGGCGGCGGCGGTGAGCCAGCGCTGGCGGCGGCGGCGTTGGCTCCGGCGCGCTCCACCAGCGACACGGACCTGGTGACGTCGCACTGCCGCTCCACCCTGACGGCCAGCGCGTCGCACTACGCCATTGGCCAGTCGCCGGACATCACCCTCACCTGGGACATCAAGGAGGAGGTGGATGCCGGCGACTGGATCGGCATGTACCTCATAGGTGAGTTGGAGAGGAGGGGGGGGAGGAGCTAAGGAACAGCGAAGGAGTGAGAGTGACACAGAAGTGAGAGACACAAAAGACCTTAAATGTGGTTTGATTTTTGAATTTTAATTGGCTACTGAAGTAAGATGGGAAATAATAAGATGTTTTTGTGTAAACGGAGGCGCGGCTGTTTTTTTACTCGACGTCACGTGCGGCAGTCGCCTCGCCCGCACGGTACTTGTGGGGCGAAATCGTCACGTTCGCTTCAGGCGAACGAGACGGATGTGGTGAGACAGATGTGGTAAGACAGGGACGGAGGTTCCTGGCCAGTGTGTCAGATGGAGGCTTGAAGGATGTTCACTGGAGAACGGGGAGGCTGACTGGGTGAATCTAAAACCCCCCCACCCACCCCCCCAACCCACCCCACCCCCCCAACCAGCTCTCACTGTGGATTTCAGACTTAAATCACTCTAATCTCTCTAGTCTTCCATCACACAGTTTGTGTGCGTGCACGTGCCTGTGTGTGTGTGCCCGCCTGTGTGTGTGTGTGCCTGTGTGTGTTGTATTGAATCTTGATGCACACACTAATCCATTAATCGCATGAGTTCACATTTTTAGCCGGTCTCATCCCTATTATGAATGACAAATTAATTGTGAGCTGCAAAATTTGCATGATATTAGTCATTCGCGAGTCACTCAATGCTCCACTCAGGAAGGGGCGGGGACACAAAAAGACAGCCCTCTCATTTCCCTATGCATTGTTCTCTCCTCTTCAGATGAGGTGCTGTCGGAGAACTTTCTAGACTACAAGAACCGTGGTGTGAATGGCTCTCACAAAGGCCACATTGTGTGGAAGATCGAAGCCAACTCCTACTTCGTTGAGCGTAAGTGAATATATGAATATATGAATAGCAAATAAATCGCATATGTTTAACTGAACCATAACAGCTAGCCTCACTGGACTATAACCAAAGGCACCATGAAACATAATATTTTATTTATTATATTAAAGTCTTAAATCCTAAAATAATCTTAGGACAATTAAAAGTGTTCACAATTTTGTTCATATTTCCGATATATAATAATAAATTATTTAAAAAATACTTTTAGGGCACAGCATGGGCAAGCAGGGCACAGCATGGGCATCTCTATGACTACAGGGGCATCTCTAAGACTACAGGGGCATCTCTATGACTACAGGGGCATCTCTATGACTACAGGGGCATCTCTATGACTACAGGGGCATCTCTATGACTACAGGGGCATCTCTATGACTACAGGGGCATCTCTAAGACTACAGGGGCATCTCTATGACTACAGGGGCATCTCTAAGACTATAGGGGCATCTCTAAGACTATAGGGGCATCTCTAAGACTACAGGGGCATCTCACCGACTGCAGGGGCATCTCTCCGACTACAGGGGCATCTCTATGACTACAGGGGCATCTCTAACATATCTAAGACTGTGTGTAATGAGTCTGACGCAAAGAGTGTGACGGAGCGCAAATGCAGGATGCACCTGTGTGTGTTTCCGTACGCCAGACGAGACCGTTTCCCCATGTCCGTACAGCAGGACCCAGCGGGACCCAGCCAACCTGAACGTGGCGCCCGTAACTGTAATGCTGCCCGTCTGTTATGGCACGGTCTGGGCGAGACGTTTAGAGCCCGCACCACTGTTCAATTAGAGCGTCGGCGTGCCGCCGTGGGAGTCTGCCCCGAGCCGTCGCCCACGGCTCCCGTGTCCTCGTGAGGCAGAAGGGCTATTAGTGGGAGGATTCTTCCCGCAGACGCCCTGCAGAGATTTGGAGATACAGCGAGACAGAGAGCGGGAGAGAGGGGGTACTTCTTACCAGAGACAGCCTACCTCAGCCATACGCCTCTCTCCAATCCATCAGCCATATTGGTAACAGGAAGTGCTTCTGCTGACAGCCATCAGCTGTGCAGAATTAATGAGGCTATAAACGAATCCATTTAAAGGTGTGCGAGTGTGTGTGTGTGTGTGTGTGTCTCTGCCTGTGTCTCAACTTATGAAGATGTGTGTCACGTGTGACTCGGCGTATCTGTGTGTCTGTATGTGATGTGTGCCTTTGTGCGACCGTATGTCTGTGTTGGTGTCTGGTTTTGTCTGTCTGTGTGTGTGTGTGTGTGTGTGTGTGTCTTGTCGGCGTGCGCGTTTGCTATTTTTAGCAAACACCTGAATGCAACACTCAGCACTCGGGCCATAATGAATTCTGGCTCCTTGTTTAGATTCACGGAGGTCTTTTTTTGGCTGTGCTTGATGCTGTCAGCAGGTTCGATTCATTTGGCCACGTCAGACTGCAGGAATGAGAAAACGACCAACCAATAAGTGCCAAGGAAGAGAGTCTTGTTTCAAAAGTCCAAAACTCAAAAAAAAATCATCTCATATGAGTGCTACCCTAGCAACCATGAGTGAGAGGAATCGCTTTCTCTACCAAGAGGCTACCAATATCATTTAGGAATATGCATGTTTTTCAGGTTTATTTAAGTTTAATAGGTTTATTATTCATTTATGCAGGTTTTATAGGTTTATGTTTTTAATCTCCTTTCATTTATCCGAGGGTCTATAGTTGTGCTTTCTTTGAGAATTTCATTTAGCTGAGACCAGGGTCGTCTTAGGGGGAGATTGCTGGAGCAGAATGCTGGTCTAGGATCAGTTTGTGCATTTACTTTCAGAATAAAACCAATAATATGGACACATGTACACTGGACACGGATCCTGAATCTTTAATCAGGAGCAGCTGCTCATGGCCTGGTTGGTAGTCAGTCGAGTCTTGTTAAATCTGTCCAGTTGGACAAGGCGGTTGGACTGTGTAAATGGTGAGTGCCGGTGTAGGTCCCAAATAACCTTTGAACTCTTCTTCTTCCTCTCAGCGGAGACGAAGATCTGCTTTAAGTACTACCACGGGGTGAGTGGCGTCCTGCGAGCCACCACGCCCTGCGTCACTGTGAGGAACCCGTCAGCACCGGTGAGTGTGTGTGTGTGTGTGTGCGTGTGTGTTGGTCTGTGCGTGCACGCAAACTCATTTGTGCAATCTCTGGATGCACATCCTGTTTCCCAAGAGCATGAAAAAAGCTAATTACCACCATATCACTCCCCCACCAGACCTCTCAGTAAGAAAACCGCCGCGCAGTGTCCCGACCTCTGACCTTACACATCATAGCATGGACCTTGAGGCCGAGACTTTCATTCCGAGATTACTGCACAGATATCAAATTTCAGTCGGACTCAGAGGAGGACGCAGCAGTTTTGACTTCAGAATGCCACACATCCTAGGTTATAATTTGGTTTAAAAGATCTGGTTTATATTTGGTTTCTATAATTGTTTAAAAGATCTCTGGACTCCCTTGGATTATCTCACTAGAATTTGACTCAGAATCTCTTGGATCTCAATAGAATTTGACCCAATTCAGAATCTCTTGGATTATCTCACTAGAATTTGACCCAACTCAGAATCCCTCATTTACCAAACCCACAAGACCAAGACCACATGTACATTATTTAGTCAGGCTGCACAGTATGGACAAACCTACAGTATTGCAATTATATTGTGATTATGTTCCGAGTTATATTGTGATTTACATTGTGATTTATATTGCAACTTGTTATTGTTATTATATATATAATTCGGGACAATATTGTTATTGTTATTATATTGCCCTGAATTATTTTAAAACCTACATGATAAATACCAATGTGCATTATTGTGACCGATATTATTGGATGTTGTTATTATTGGATATTATTGGCTCATGTGAATGCTGTGTGATCCATCAGATCCATAGAACACTCATCTGGAATGTGTGGCCAGTGTGCTCACAGCAAACAATGCAAACACTTCTGATTTGTTAAGAGGGCTCATTTGCATATTCCAGCCTTCTGGAAGACGTCTGTGTTAAAAAGGCCAGTATGGTGATTAACAATGAACTAATAATACCTTGCAGCTCTTGTGTGTGGTTGGAGGCCTATCGCATTATCACAGAGAATCGCAAGTCATGGAGTCGATCTTAGAAAGTGTGAAGTGGTAAAAACGAGAGCCCAGTTGGATCTGGAATATTTGGTCGTAAACAGCTGCAAAACATGCTGATGTGGGTGGATCTCTGTTTGAGTGTTGCTGATGTGGGTGGATCTCTGTTTGAGTGTTGCTGACGTGGGTGGATCTCTGTTTGAGTGTTGCTGACGTGGGTGGATCTCTGGTTTGAGTGTTGCTGACGTGGGTGGATCTCTGTTTGAGTGTTGCTGACGTGGGTGGATCTCTGTTTGAGTGTTGCTGACGTGGGTGGATCTCTGTTTGAGTGTTGCTGACGTGGGTGGATCTCTGTTTGAGTGTTGCTGACGTGGGTGGATCTCTGTTTGAGTGTTGCTGACGTGGGTGGATCTCGGTTTGAGTGTTGCTGACGTGGGTGGTTCTCTGTTTGAGTGTTGCTGATGTGGGTGGATCTCTGTTTGAGTGTTGCTGACGTGGGTGGTTCTCTGTTTGAGTGTTGCTGATGTGGGTGGATCTCTGTTTGAGTGTGCAAGCGCTCCAGTTATACCAGAGGTGAAATTTCAGCTTCTGCAGAATACGTGGAGGAGTGTGGGTGTCTTCATCTCCCTCTTTTATCTCTCCCTCTCCCAGGTGTTCAAACCGGTTGCCGTGGACGACGTGCCTCAGAGTCAGGGCAGCAGAAGACTCATCAGCTTTTCTCTTTCAGGTAGAGAGAGTGTGTGTGTGTGTGTGTGTCGTGGAGGGAAGGAGGGGTCTGTGTATGTCTCCTTAGCAACAACCATGATCACATTCTCCAATTAGCAGGACAATAATGAGTCTTGATAAGTTTTCAGCCAGCATCTATATTTAGCGTCTCCCGGGGGCACAATGTTATTGATCACTGCTAGGATGTTTCAGGCCAACAATTTACAAGCTCTAACATGTTAAGTCCAGATTGTCTCCATGAGCGGTCGGCGGCTCCCATATCCACTCCGTTTTTGGCCGAAGCATCATGGAGGCAGCAGGCCAAGTGCTTTTAAAACGTTTCCACTGTCTTTACCTTAGGCACTTAATTTCCCTGCTCTCTGAATAATGAGCTCTTCTCTAGGTCACCTTCTGCACTTGCTGTGTGTGTGTGTGTGTGTATGGTCAGACTTCCAGGCGACAGGATTGAAGAAAGGCATGTTCTTTAACCCTGACCCCTACCTGAAGATCGCCATCCACCCAGGGAAGCACAGCATCTTCCCCGCCTTACCACACCACGGCCAGGAGAAACGCTCAGGCATCGTCTGCAACACCATCAACCCTGTGTGGCATAGAGAGGTAGGGGCAACACGCCACACACACACACACACACACACACACACACACACGCTCGCACATGACCGCACCCCAGCACAAATTATGACTTGGATTCTAAATTCCATACATACTATTTCACTTTAATTTCAATAGTCGCACCTTTAATATTTCTTTCACATTCAGCCCCAGTCTGACTTTGTGCTCGTAGTGTTACTATGTGCATTATTCAACAACAGCACAGTTCTTACGCACTATTGCCCCAGTGGGTGGATTGTGGTATTCCTTGGGTATTTAGTATTGCATTTTTGTACCCATCATATTCCATATTAACTGCAGTTTATTTGAACGTTCGCAGTGTTGTTGTTGTTTTGCGTACACTCTTCGTTTTTGCTCTGCTTCGTTAATTGCGACCATTACTTGTCGTTGGGTCGCTGGTTCAAGCTTGACCGGACGCGCCACACTGTATTAAGCGCTGAAGCACAGAGACGAGAGCGAAGCAGGCCACCGTGAGCAGCAGCGCGTCTGCTACCCGCTGTCCGTCCGCCCCAGCGTCTGCTCAGCGGGCGGTAGAGCATCGCTTGCCCGAGGGCGCGTGGCGGAGACGCTCTGTTGCCCCGGTGAAAGTGCGTCTCCTTCCGGACGAGGGACTCGTCACTCGGTCTTCTAGGTCGGACCGGAGGGAGTCTGCAGATAGCCCCGCGCGAAGGGGATGGAAAATGGGTCAGAACGGCGAGAGATGTGGAGGAGGGGATGAAAGAGGGAGGTTTGGGGAGGGGGAGAGGGAGGGGGGGGGCTTTCAGTGGAGCAGGAGGAGGAGTGGGATAGATTATTGTCAATTGACTTGGAGGGCGACCTCTGCCATGACTGAATCTCACATTTTTATTGCATATCTCTCTGCCTCCTGCACACACACACACACACACACACACACACACACACACACATACATGCGCCTCTTCTCATTGTCCAACCCACTATACAGCGATGGAAGCCAGCAGTGATGATCATATTGAACATGCTGTTCTCTGTTGTTATCAGTCTCATGCAGTACATGATTGGTTTAGGGGGAAGGTGTCACATGACCTTCTTTCACCACACGGGGGAGATCAGGCAAAGGTTGCCATGGGAACGGAACCCTACAGGCTCTCAAATTGGAAGGGTGAGAGCCAGCATTGCCATCATAAAGAGATCTGAGGGAGGAAGAAAGATGGAAGGGCATGCTGGGTAGTGTAGTCCCTTTCGGCTGAGTGCCCAGACAGATGACTGCACACCCCTGAGAAATGTAGCGTAAAATGTATTTTGCAATGTATTTGTGTGTGGAGTGAGGGGGGAGGGGCAGAAGAGAGGAAGCAGGGGCATGGGGGAGGGGCAGGGGGAGGGGCCGGGGAGGAGGGAGGGGCAGGGGGAGGAGGCCAAGACAAGGAGTCATACAGGGGTTTGTATGACATGTGCTGTTCTCGGTGTTCCACTTTTCAATAATAATTCCCCTCTTCACCATTTCTCTCTCTCTCTCTCTCTCTCTCTCTATCTATCTCTCTCCCTCTCCTACCTACACCATCCCCTGGGGAGAACTCATTTCTCCGCCTGTCGTCCGGAGCACGTCTTGCGTTTGTTCTGTTCCGCCGCGTCCCCACCTCCCGGGTGCTGGTGTAGCGTTGGCGAAGCCCTCCGAGCAGGCGGGTTCCCGCGCGGGCGGGACATTTGGCCACTTGCCAGCTTCTGTGTCGTCTGCTGTGAGTGGCGCGGGGGTTTTACACGCCGCCTGCCGCTCAGACGCACGCTAATCGCATGTGCCCACGTGGGCTGTTGCGCCTCACGTTTTGTGAGAAGGCAGCTGGCCTTCGTCCGGACGGCTTCAGCACCACGGAGAGCAACGCTGCCCAAGCAAACGGCGGGACGGGAGGCTCGTGCGTGTCATCACGGGTTGCCAGGGTTACACGCAGCACTTTTCCTGCCCCATGATCTTCAGTAATAGAACTTCCTCTACTTCCTCAGTGATTTGAATTCACGCGCCCTGCGGAATGAGATTTGTTAAATACCGTTAGGCTCACAATTTGAAAAGGCAATTACTAAACTCTAAACGATTCTTTATCTTATCCTCTCTCCCTCTCCCACTCTCTCTCACCCACTCTCTCTCCCTCCCTCTCTCTCTCTCTCTCTCCTTCTCCCTCCCTCTCTCTCTCATCTCCCCAGCGGTTCAGTTTTGTATCCCTGCCTACGGATGTGTTGGAGATTGAGGTTAAAGATAAATTTGCCAAGAGCAGGCCCATCATTAAGCGTTTCCTGGGAAAACTGTCTATGCCTGTTCAGCGACTGCTGGAGAAGCACGCTATTGGGTACGTTCCCCACGCGTGTCATCTGTGTATCGGCTAACACACAGCATGAAGGGCTGATGGATGAGGTTGGAGGATAATCAGGGTTAGTGCGGGTTTGACTGGATATGCAAATGAAGGGCACTTAAACAACTAAAACACCTGCTCGCCACTCTTAATCTCTCTTAATCTCTCTTTCTCTCCTCATCCTTTTGCTGCGTGCGTCCGCAGCGACAGGGTGGTCAGCTACAGTTTGGGTCGACGGCTGCCGACGGAGCACGTGAGCGGGCAGCTGCAGTTCCGTTTCGAGATCACGTCCTCCATACACCCAGGTGCGTCCCGTCCGTCCCGCAGCCGCGCGCGCGCTCGTCCTGCCGCCGAGGGTCGCGGGACGCACCTGAGAGCTGCTGACGCCCTCGGCCGTTTTTCTCTGACCCCCCCAGACGACGAGGAAACTGACCTGGAGTCCGTCGCCGCCCCCGAGGAACCCCAGTGGGATGAGACGGAGACGGGGGAGACGCCCCGTGCCGAGGACGCCGTTAGCCTGGGCCGGGGCGCCCCTGAGCTCCCGCTGGACGTGGACACGGACGGGGACGTGGACTCGGAGCGGGTCAGCGGGACCGCAGCGACGCCATTGGAGGTGGGGGGGAGTGGTGAGGAGACGCAGGAGGAAGGAGAGAGGGTGGAGGAGGAGGAGGCTACGGGGAGTGGCGAGCAGGTGGAGGAGGTCCTGAAGCACCAGGAGGGTGGAGGGAGTGTGGAGGCTGCTCCGGAGGAGGTGGAGCGAGGAGAGACCTTTGCAGAGCCTGAAGGAGGCAGTCCGGACGAGGATCACGACCACGCCGCCAACGCAGGTGCCGCAGGGGTGGAGCGCACCGCGTCGCCCCCTGCTGAGACTGAGGAGGAGATGGAGAGCGCGGAGGGGTTGTCCCAACTTCGGCCCGCCGGGGCCGTACAGGTGGAGGAGCTGGAGAACAGCTGCCCGCTCCGGATACGGACCACACCGCGGCGGAAGGCCCGGCCGTGCTCGCTGCCCGTGTCGGAGCTGGAGACGGTGATCGCGTCGGCGTGCGGGGAGCCGGAGACGCCCCGCTCACACTACATCCGCATCCACCGCCTGCTGCACTGCCTGCCCTCCAACCAGACGCCCGCCACTGAGGCGGAGGACGCCGAGCGGTCCGAGCCCGACCCGACGGGGCCCGAGCGGCCGCCGGCCGAACTGGAGGAAGACGAGGAAGATGACGATGATGAAGAAGGGGTGACCCTGGAGCCCCACGTCCTCACGCCCAACGGCATGCCCGGCCCCCGCCGCACCCTCCCCCGCAGCCGCTCGCACGAGCGCCTCTCCGACCTCATCCAGATGTTAGACGGGGAGGGCCGGCCCCTGGGCGCCGAGGGCCAGGTCAGGGGTCAGAGGTCGCCGGGCGAGAGCGAGGGCGACCTCAGCCCGGTGCCGTGCTGCAGCCACACGGTGCAGAGGAGCGCGGGGCCGATGCGGGCGGCGTCGCTGGACAGCGCCCGTCACTCCGAGAGCACCGTGTTCTCCTCGCAGGACGAAGACGACGAGGTCGACCTGCTGAACGGCATTCTGGACCTGGAGGAGGAGCTGGGGGAGGGGGCGGAGTCTCCAGTCCCTGGGGACGGCAGCGCCCAGTGGCAGGAGGCGCCTGCCGCGCACGTGCAGAGTCCGCGTGGCATCGGGGCGACCAATGGGGTGGCATCGCTGGTTGCCCCTAGCAGCAGGAGTGAGTATGACACACAACCCCAAACATTTAGTTTGCGTCACACATTGTGTGTAAAGTTCCTCATAAGAACTGGCAGTGCTGGCAAAGAGTGTGTAGTTCAGTGGAAAAACCCTACACTGTAATATACATTAAATATCTCGCATAACAAAATATTTCTATTATTACTATGATCTTGGAAAACCTATGTGTGTGTGTGCATGTGCATGTGTGTGCATGTGCGTGTGTGTGTGCGCGTGCGCAGGAGAATGCCCTCTGCCATGTAGCCATCCACCAGTGACCCAGCTGCCTGCTCTGAGACCAGACCCCCACCACTACCCTACCATCGATGAGCCCCTGCCTCCCAGTGAGCGCCCCCTGCTGGAACACACCCTTACTGCATGCTGTCATAACCATATAACTAACATACACGCCCACACATATTTTCATGTTTCTCTGACACACACACAAATACATATGTCCTAGACCACATCTTTTTTTCTGTGCGCCTGTGTGTGTGTGTGTGTCCAGACTGGGAGGCTCGCATCGACAGTCACGGCCGCGTCTTCTACGTGGACCACGTGAACCGCACCACCACGTGGCAGCGACCCACAGGGCCGGCCACGCCCGACGGCCTGCGCAGGTCCAGCTCCGTCCAGCAGATGGAGCAGCTCAACCGTAGGTGAGGGCGCCCCCTAGTGGCCACCTCCGCTCATTACGCCACCCCTCACTCGGCCGGGAAGCGGGACGCTTTGCTGTCTGTCTTGCGTCAGCGGGATTCCCGGGCCCGGCGGGCGCTGTGACCCTGGACCCGCCCACGTCTGTGTTCCCGACAGCAAACCTCCGAGCGGTCTGGTTGCGCTTGGACGATGAGTCAGCGGCGTAACATGCATCTGGCCACGGCTGGCGCTCAGGGCGACGTGCCGTGACACCAGCTGCTTTGTGTGGTCAGTAACAGCAGCGGATTGCGCTAACAGCGCCTGTGGAGGACTCCAGAGGGGAACCGAGACTAGCCTCCCCTTGCTGTGTGATTCAGCGTCATGCAATGTGGTCTCTCAGCGCCATGGACATTCATCCCAGTGAAAACACACAAAAACAAAAAATCTGCTGGGGTCTTGGAAAAATGGACACTCCTGCACCACCTGGTGGACAGAAATGGTATTGCAAGAAATGGCAACGCAATCCCATCAGTAGGAGATCCCATAGCAGAGAAGCCTTCCAACAGAACCCGGTTCCAAAAGGGATTTGGAGTGCCTGACAGAGAGTGATTTCCCCTTTATGGAATACGTGCAGGATGAGGGACTGGTTTGGTTTGACTGGGTACACTGGTTTGACTGGGTTCTTTGTTGGAAAGGTTCCATTTCATTTCAGAGCACAAAAGGTTATTTTTCATAACGTTTGGGGGATTTGCAGAAGTCTCCAACTTGGGTTTTCAGGGTGCATATTTATGATCTGAAACTAATGCTTACCGTTACATTAAAGTCACGTTTATCCCTCTTGATCTTGGAGTAGATGGTGGGGGTGTCCTCCACCAGTGTTGTAGCTGATCTGATGGAGCGGTGTTCCTGTTTCAGGTATCAGACCATCCAGAGGACCATGGCCCCGGAGCGGAGAGAAGCAGACGTAGGTGCCACTCGTCCTGAACGGACCAGCAGCACAGAGAGGGACTCGCCGCCTCAGACAAGCGGTACACACACACACACACACACACACACACACACTGTAGTACGTAGTGGACAGTTAATCCTGTTCCCATGCTCTGTATCGAAGGTTTAATCTAGTATGGACTGCTTAGCATTGCTTTCTGGGATGCTAAACCCCCAGTGCTGGTTGTCCTCCATTCTAAGTAATGTTGACTTGTAAGGGGGTGGAGTCTGCCTTTGGCCACGCCCCCATACCTCTTCCCTGCGCTGATCTCCTCACTTCTCTCAGAGGCGAGGAGAGATGGCCCTGGCTCCCCCAGCCACTGTCACAAAGTCACCCTGTTGCTGCAGTGCCCGGCAGTCAAGTTCATCACACACCCCGAGTTCTTCACCGTACTCCACGCTAACTACGTAAGCTACGGCTCCAGCTCACGTATGCACACACACACGCTGCACACACACACACCACACACACACATACACAAACACATTTTTGTTCTCTCTCCCTTTCTTTCTCTTCCCCTCTCTCTCCCTATCCCCTCTCTCCCCCTTTCTCCTTTTCCCTCCCTCTCTCTATCTCCCTCCCTCACTCTCTCACTCCCTCTTTCCCACCCCTCTCTCTCTCCCTCCCTCCCCCTCTCTTTCTCTCTTTCCCTCCCCCCTCTCTCCCTCCCTCACTCTCCCACTCCCTCTCTCCCTCCCTCACTCTCTCTTTCTCTCTTGCCCTCCCTCTCTCTATCTCTCTCCCTCCCTCACTCTCTCACTCCCTCTTTCCCTCCCCCTCTCTCTCCTCTCTCCCTCCCTCCCCCTCTCTTTCTCTCTTTCCCTCCCCCCTCTCTCTCCTCCCTCTCTCTCTCTCTCCTAGGGTGCGTACCGAATGTTCACCAGCAGCTCGTGTCTTAAGCACATGATCCTTAAGATCCGCAGGGACGCGCGGAACTTCGAGCGCTACCAACACAACCGCGACCTGGTCACCTTCCTGAACCGGTTCGCAGACGCACACACCGAGCTCCCCAGGGGATGGGAGATCAAAACAGACCCTCAGGGAAAGGTACCCAGGGTCCCCGGGGATGCAGACACACACCCTGCTCACAGAACACACAGGGAAACACACACACACAGGAACAGGGATGCCACCCTTAACCAGCCTGGACTTTAACTGCAGTATTTGACTTTGTGCATGTTGTTTACTGGCGAGTATAAGAATGTGAGTAAAGTGTAGAGTAATATGTTCATAAACCCACAGGGACAGTGTGTGTGTGTGTGTGTGTGTGTGTGTGTGTGTATGTGTGTGTATGTGTGTGTGTGTGTGTGTGTATGTGTGTGTGTGTGTGCTAGTGTGTGTGTTACCGTTTAACCACAATTACCCAGCTGACCCAAAACATCTCCCATATTGTCATGTGTAAACCGAGGGCCCCTCACCGTGCGGTCCCCAGGGGCCACAGACCTTTGACTCCGCCCTGCGTCTCCTAACGAACTCCTATCACATATTTTTTTTTATTGCTGTACGGGACTGAATGACTTCGTCAGTGCTGATGTCATCTTCATTTTTCTTTCCTTATTACGCGTTATGGTTTTATGGTTTTATGGTTTTTCTAATCATGCGCTTGCTGGCAGGCGTCCGAGGTGTCCCGCACTCGCGGAGTATCTCTGTTGTCACGGCCCGGCAACAGCTTAGTAGCAGCCGTCCGAAACCAAAGCCAACAGGAGCCAGTGCCGCTGGGTATGTGGCCAATCAGATAGGGGCTTGATTGAAAAAAGAGCCAATCAGATGCGATCTGCATTGTGTCTGACCCCGCTTGTCTCCGCGACAGCGTACAACGACAAGATCGTGGCCTTCCTTCGGCAACCCAACATCTTCGAGGTGCTTCAAGAGAGACAGCCCAGCCTGGCCCGAAACCACTCGCTCAAGTACTGACCCATGACCCTTGACCCATGACCTTTCTTATTCCTTTTGAGCTTACACTTTTGTGATGGAGCGTTTGTGGAGTGTTAAAGATGTGTGTGTGTGTGTGTGTGTGTTCTCAGGGAGAAGGTCCACCACATTCGGACCGAGGGAAACTCTAGACTGGAAAAGCTGTCCTGTGATGCTGACTTGGTCATGTTGCTAAGGTGAGCAACCTTCTAGTTTACACACTGGGAGGTGAGACTGGGATTACAGAGCTGACCAAGTCACTGCAGCATTGCTCTCGTCAGCTGCATATGTGCATGGTGTGTGTGCGTGTGTGTGTGTGTGCTGGGTCTCTGCAGTTTGTTCGAAGAGGAGATCATGTCGTACGTTCCTCTTGCTGCATTTCATCCCGGCTTGAGCTTCTCACCACGCTGCTCACCAGGCTCCTCCCCTCAGAACTCTCCAGGTGGGTCCCATTCTGAGGAAGGGCACTAGCACCTAGGGCACTCCGCCTAGGGCACTACCACCTAGGGGGTCTCCACCTAGGGCACAACCACCTAGGGCAATACCACGTAGGGCACTTCACCTAGGGCACTACCACCTAGAGCACTAGCACCTAGGGCACTACCACCTAGGGCACTTCACCTAGGGCACTACCACCTAGAGCACTACCACCTAGGGCACTACCACCTAGGGCACTTCACATGGGGCACTACCACCTAGAGCACTACCACCTAGGGCACTACCACCTAGGGCACTACCACCTAGGGCACTACCACCTAGAGCAGTACCACCTAGGGCACTACCACCTAGGGCACTTCACCTAGGGCACTACCACCTAGAGCAGTACCACCTAGGGCACTACCACCTAGGGCACTTCACCTAGGGCACTACCACCTAGGGCACTTCACATGGGGCACTACCACCTAGAGCACTACCACCTAGAGCACTACCACCTAGAGCACTACCACCTAGGGCACTACCACCTAGAGCAGTACCACCTAGGGCACTACCACCTAGGGCACTTCACCTAGGGCACTACCACCTAGAGCAGTACCACCTAGGGCACTACCACCTAGGGCACTTCACCTAGGGCACTACCACCTAGGGCACTTCACATGGGGCACTACCACCTAGAGCACTACCACCTAGAGCACTACCACCTAGGGCACTACCACCTAGGGCACTACCACCTAGGGCACTACCACCTAGAGCAGTACCACCTAGGGCACTAGCACCTAGGGCACTAGCACCTAGGGCACTACCACCTAGGGCACTTCACCTAGGGCACTACCACCTAGAGCACTACCACCTAGGGCACTACCACCTAGGGCACTAGCACCTAGGGCACTAGCACTTAGGGCACGTACTCTCCTGTTGGTAGACCTGATGTTGTCTCCACCTGGCACAGGGACCCAGAGAGCTCGGGCTCCAGCTCCCTACCGCAGAGACTTCGAGGCCAAACTTCGCAACTTCTACAGGAAACTGGAAGCCAAGGGCTATGGCCAAGGCCCTGGTAAAATCAAGTGAGTCACCCGTATACGGAGCGGCTGCATTTACGCAAAGTAAAGACCTACGATGCTGATACTGATATTTCTTTCCAGTACTGACACATGTTGATTGATAATTTTATCAGCAGTCAATTTTATGCAGTATTAAAGGAGCTCAGCTGATTAATGAAGGGTTCTCTTCTGCTGTTGGCCAGACTGATCGTCCGGCGAGATCACCTCCTGGAAGGCACCTTTAACCAGATCATGGCCTATTCCCGCAAAGAACTCCAAAGGAATAAACTCTACATCACCTTCGTCGGAGAAGAGGGGTATAGCCTTGGAGTTCTTTTGAAATCTATGAAGAAAATTAAACAAAGAGATGCAGTAATCATTAATTTGAACTTCTTTTAATCAGTACTATGTTGTCATCTTAACGTTTTCTATGGTTCTCTTGTCTCAATTTCCTGGATTTTCAGTCTGGATTACAGCGGCCCTTCTCGGGAATTCTTCTTCCTGCTCTCCCAGGAGCTGTTCAATCCCTATTATGGCTTGTTTGAATACTCGGCGAACGACACATACACGGTCCAGATTAGCCCCATGTCTGCCTTTGTGGAAAACCATTTGGAATGGTGAGACGCTCTGTAGTCCCTGTAGACAGAATGTCTGGTGTGTCTTTGTAAAGCAATGACATGTTTGAGTGACATTTGAGTTAGGGTTCAGGTTTAAACCTAAACTCCTAAACTCAAACCGGAGTTTTAGGAATTAGTGTACACTCGAACGACACTCTAACACTCTTATCTCTCTGCTGCTTTCTTGAATTGCATTGTCTGTGTGGGTGGACTGACTCGCGTGCGTGTGTGTGTGTGTGTGTGTGTTCAGGTTCCGCTTCAGTGGCCGCATTCTGGGTTTAGCTTTGATCCATCAGTACCTCCTGGATGCTTTCTTCACCCGCCCCTTTTATAAAGCTCTCCTCAGGCTGTAAGTGCTTCCAATCCTTTGTACATGAGCGGCCGCACGGTGCCACACCGCCGACCCACACGCATTTCACTGCGTCTGGTGCATGAAGCTGATTGTCCATCAGACATACAGCCAAGGCCAAACTGCCGCTCCGCGCATCTGATGTTCCTCTGATGTTCTCCGCCTTGTTATTGCTGCTATGGCGTTTATTTCCTGACGAGCCTTCATGTCTGTTCCCGCATCCCGATCAGATCCACTGACCTCAGTGACTTGGAGTATCTGGACGAGGAGTTCCACCAGAGCTTACAGTGGATGAAGGACAATGACATCACGGACGTGTTGGATCTCACCTTCACCGTCAACGAGGAGGTGTTTGGCCAGGTGGGAGGCGGGATGCACAATTATGTTAATATGTCTGTGCTTTAGTCCACTTAAACCGCTTGGCCGTTTTGCCATAACTGTGTTAATACGTCCTGATTGGTGAAATCAGGACTACTGACCTCTTAAACCAGTAGTTAGATGGATTCGGTGTGGTAGACTAGATACCAAAACCCCCAGAATGCCTTCTGTCTGAACGCCTACCTCCGTGCGCTGACAGGTGACGGAGAGAGAGCTGAAATCAGGAGGGACCAATGTGCAGGTGACGGAGAAGAACAAGAAGGAGTACATTGAGCGGATGGTGAAGTGGAGGGTGGAGAGAGGGGTGGTGCAGCAAACCCAGGCGCTTGTGCGAGGATTTTATGAGGTGAACCTTCACTTTCCGTGTTTCCTCCGTGTGTCGTCTGGCCGATTTTTTGCATTGGTGGCAAAAGTAATCAACCTGTCACGATAGTGAATCATAATTAGCACTTTGTAAACAGTGTTCGTATGATTACATAACACCTTCACGTCATGTTTAGTCCAAGAAGCCACCTCACGATGAATGTGGGAGTCTCAGGAAGGCTTGAGGGTCTGGGATGGGCGAGATGTTTCAGCGTCTACTGGAGTAGATGGTGTGGCTGGACAGCAGTGTTGGATCACTGTTGTCACTGTTGAGCAGGTGTTGGCTCCAGTGTTGGCATCATCCACGAAATCTCCGATGATCTAGGGCCTGGACCCTTACACTTGTAAAACTGCTTTGTAAAAGAACCTTTTTAAATAAACTGGGCTTGTCTTAACTTCTACGCACTTCATGACAACGGACGTAAAGCATAGGTAGTTTCATTACATACACAGGAGCAGAAAAAACGAGACTGCAACACACATTGTGTATTCTCAGACAGCGCTCGGAGTATGCTCAAATTATTCTCGCCGCGTGTCCCCCGTGCAGGTGGTGGACTCGCGCCTGGTGTCTGTGTTCGACGCCAGAGAGCTGGAGCTGGTCATCGCTGGGACAGCCGAGATTGACCTCAACGACTGGAGAACCAACACGGAGTACAGAGGAGGTGACGGCACTCGCGCACATCTCACGCATATCTCACGTACATCTCGCGCACATCTCGCGCACATCTCACACACATCTCGCGCACATCTCAAGCACATCTCGCGCACATCTCACGCACCGGCTGGCACCAATGGAGTGTTCCGTTCGCGCTGACCCCCGACGCGCTCGCGCTGGCTTCCGTTTCCAGGCTACCACGACGGACACATAGTGATCCGCTGGTTCTGGGGCGCGGTGGAGCGCTTCAACAACGAGCAGAGGCTCCGGCTGCTGCAGTTCGTGACGGGCACGTCCAGCGTGCCGTACGAGGGCTTCACGGCGCTGCGCGGGAGCAACGGCCTGCGCCGCTTCTGCATCGAGAAATGGGGCAAGGTCACCTCCCTGCCCAGGTACCCCGCAAACAGCCCCAAACTGCCCCAAACTGCCCCAAACAGCCGATCTGTGTTTTCACCCGGGGGATGTAACCACCATCTCTTTCTGGGCTTTTTATAGTACAGGTTTGAATACACCTAATTAGATTAGTGTGTTTGTTTGCTTGTTTGTTTGTAGCAGCCATTAGTTAAGCCTCAAAAATAACTCAATAACTCGATAATAACCCGAAACTTAACCCGTGCTTAAATGTGTGAATATGTTTGGTCTGTTTCAGAGCTCACACCTGCTTTAACCGTCTGGATCTTCCCCCTTACCCCTCTTACACTATGCTTTATGAAAAGCTCCTTATCGCCGTGGAGGAGACCAGCACGTTTGGCCTTGAGTGAGCGCTCCTTCCGCTCTCTCTCCCCTCAGATCCACGTCCTAAACTCGTCAATGTAAGTAAAAACGAAACAAAAATAAATCAGCCGACCTGTATATTGTGCGCCTTGGCCAAGGACAACACTGCATGCGTCACTCGACTGTCCACGTGACGTGCAGTCCGCGGGCGACACGAGCTACGGATGCAATATGAAACTAAGCGAAAGCCTTCAGCCTCCATCACCTCTCAGGGCCTAGAACTCTGCTGCAGTGCGACCGCGGGGATGTGGCAGGAGTGTTCGCTCCGGACCCGTTTGACGGTTATAACCGCGGCTATAATCGTTATCAGCGATTGCGACTAACGCCAGAGGCGCGTGAACAGAAGCTTCCAAATAAATAAAAAAAAATGCGAAAATAAAGTCCGTGGGAATCTTTGAAAGCAAACGGCCTTGCTATCACGGACACGCTTTAGCGCTGGGATTGGCAACGCAACACAAGTGCTGAAATCTGCGTCGGTACAAGAAATCGCATCGAAGTGACGCCTCGGTACATCGGCCAGAGGACAACGCTGCGTTGCCCATCCGTGTCACGTTCAGCAGCTTTGAACTGTTGAACCGGTCATTAGTTACACCATGGTCACCCTGATAATTATTTCAACTGCAATATGTAGGTGAATCACGATAAGTCAATACAGTGGCAGATATATCAAGGTGCAAACAGGTAATGATATTTGAAGCCTTGAAATCATTTTGAGATTTTATTTGTAATATAATTTATTTTTGGATAATTTTCTTTTATAGCATCCCAAAGGAATATTGTTAAGCAGAAAACTCTTTCAAGTCACCTGAGATTTTTTCAGTCTGTTTGGACAAATCACATCTAAATAATATTTTTTCAAACGTTTCAATTTGGAGGTTGTAGCTCTCTGTTTTTTGTCAGCCAAAAGACTAACAGATTGCGTATAATCTATTTCTATGTTATATAACAGGTATGCAGGCCTGTTAACGTTTGGGTATTGCCAAACCTACTTAAATGCTACTACGTAAATTCTACTTCTGCCAGTAAACGGCACTGCAAACATAATGTAACATTGTTGTGAACGTTTGAATTTGTTGTTTATAGGAATTAGTAGGAGCTGCTAAAGTGATGGTTGGTTCTGTGTTGGTCTAGATACCTGTACGTGGGATTTCATACTTTATTTCTGAAAATCACTTGATATTACATGAGAGCACATTTCAGATTGTCACATTTGTGTACTGTAGATTTCATTATAGTACACTTCACTTATCATAAGTACGTCACAAAATAATATACTGACATAATATGATTGGAAAATACATACTATCCCCTATATAGTAGATATTTGAGACTCCTGTCCTAGTGACAGTAAATTGAAGTATTCGGACTATATCAAAAAGCAGCATCTTACTGAAAAATGTTGCAAAACTAATGAAAACTATATGAAATGTCATCCCTGTTACACTCAGCATTGGGTATTACAGATTTTATGTATTAAAGTGCATTTGTATTTAATATTTCACTTTAGATGTTAAATAATTGGATGTACTGTATATCGAATGTGTATATAATTGTCTATACAGTATGTGTAACAATCTCAATTTTGAAATGCAATGTATGTAGTAGAAATTAAGATATTTCTTGTTTTTATATTCCTTCATATTCTTATCTACTTTTGTTCAAATATGGTTGTAAAAATGCATCATGCTATGCACATTTTATTCAAACTAATAAGCTATTGAAATTTGCTTGAGTCATTGAGGCCTTCCTTTCGATTTTCCAAAGTCTGTCGTGAGAAAAATGCAGCTCAAACTGACAGAAAGTCATGGAACAAACTGCCTCTTGCTCACTTCGAACATTCTGGATTAGAGTCAGGCCTGACAAACAATCTGGATTAGAGGCGGGTCTGACGAACAGTCTGGATTAGTGTCAGGCCTGACAAACAGTCTGGATTAGAGGTGGGGATGACAAACAATTTGGATTAGAGGCGGGTCTGACGAACAGTCTGGATTAGAGTCGGGCCTGACAAACAGTCTGGATTAGAGTCGGGCCTGACAAACAGTCTGGATTAGAGGCAGACCTGACAAACAGTCTGGATTAGAGGCAGGCCTGACAAAGTCTGGATTAGAGGCGGGGCTGATGAACAGTCTGGATTAGAGGCAGACCTGACAAACAGTCTGGATTAGAGGCAGGCCTGACAAACAGTCTGGATTAGAGGCAGGCCTGACAAAGTCTGGATTAGAGGCGGGGCTGATGAACAGTCTGGATTAATGGCGAACAAGCTGGATTGGCGTCGGGGTTGACGAGGCCTGCGGTCGCGCAGCACTCTCTTAATCCCACGCTGTCCTAATCTGATGGTTAGTTGCATTGCACTCGTCAGGTGTCCGTCTGAGTCTGTTTTGTATTCTGTAACTAAATTCTTCTCATCTCTTTTCTCAGGCCGAGCTCTGTAAAAAGCATAACACTGCAGAGGAATGTCAATAAACAATCACTTTGTAATGCACCACCCGGTGATTCGCTTCATGGGTGGAGGGGGGGGTGGGGTTGGTGCTTCATGATAATAATTCACATAAAAAATATCGTCGTCATCTTGGCAGAGTCGTGTCATCCTCCATCTGCACACCATACAGGTGAGAGTTTTCTAGTAGTAAGAAAGATTACGTTTCTCTTCTCAATTACCCAGGCAGGAATGTGGGACCTGGTGATCTTTGTAATATTAGTGTGAGTGCCGTCACTAACATTACCAAGTTATAAAAAGACACTCCTGCTTTACACGGTGTTTAGCACCCAGAAGAAGACGACCACACAAAGTTTACATAATTAATTGTATATGATGTTCATTCTAACAGGCCTGTGCCTACAAGCAACATGCAATGCAAGAAAATGCAAATGAAGTTAGACACAGTTATGTGGTGAACTGATGCAAATGAGATATTTTCAGCCTTGTGGAAGACCTCAAATGCCAAAATACGCATACGCATTTTATTTTTACATCAGTCTAGATGTTATGCATGCTGACATGAAATATTGATATGCTTTCAAATATGAAAGCACTAATATTGAACATTTATACAAAATAAGCTCTACCTGCAAGATGTTTTCCTCATAGATGTTACTCTGATGACAGATGTTACTCTGATGATAGATGTTACTCTGATGACAGATGTTACTCTGATGGTAGATGTTACTCTGATGGTAGATGTTACTGTGATGATAGATGTTACTCTGATGACAGATGTTACTCTGATGATAGATGTTACTCTGATGGCAGATGTTACTCTGATGGTAGATGTTACTCTGATGGTAGATGTTACTGTGATGGTAGATGTTACTCTGATGATAGATGTTACTGTGATGGTAGATGTTACTCTGATGGCAGATGTTACTCTGATGGTAGATGTTACTCTGATGACAGATGTTACTCTGATGATAGATGTTACTCTGATGGTAGATGTTACTGTGATGATAGATGTTACTCTGATGGTAGATGTTACTCTGATGATAGATGTTACTCTGATGGTAGATGTTACTCTGATGGTAGATGTTACTGTGATGATAGATGTTACTCTTGTGCTCCTGTGTGGTGCAACCCTAACACTGTCCAGGTCTCAACACATGCAGTTCCAGCAGGGAGACAACCACCCTGAATAACTTGGATCATGTCTGCCAGGAAGCACAGACAGAAATCACGGCTAGACTGTGCAGAGCTGGATAATGTGTGGCTCCCCGACAGACCTAAAGACCTAGAGCTGGTGTTGTAGCTAAAGGTGAGTCAAAGTTCAAAGCAATAGTCTGATGGAGTAGATGCATTTGTCGGTTTTTAAATATGTTTTACAGGTCTGCTGACCCAATGAAGAGTTTGACTTCAGTTCGTGGAATTTCTGCCTTGCTTGACAGACCCCAGACTCCCTCTGGGGAGTCACAGATCTCTAGAGATGAGTCACGGGCAGCTGAAGATGAGTGACGGAGACCCGTACCATGGTCGTGTTTTGTATTGGGACTAGGCTCTAGATGGAAGCTGGACGTGACGTGTGCGGCTGGACTGGTGGTACGTGTGCAGCTGGACTGGTGGTACGTGTGCGGCTGGACTGGTGGTACGTGTGCGGCTGGACGTGTGCGGCTGGACTGGTGGTACGTGTGCAGCTGGACTGGTGGTACGTGTGCGGCTGGACTGGTGGTACGTGTGCGGCTGGACTGGTGGTACGTGTGCAGCTGGACTGGTGGTACATGTGCAGCTGGACTGGTGGTACGTGTGCGGCTGGACTGGTGGTACGTGTGCGGCTGGACTGGTGGTACGTGTGCAGCTGGATAAGCGGCTGGACTGGTGGTACGTGTGCGGCTGGACTGGTGGTACGTGTGCGGCTGGACTGGTGGTACGTGTGCGGCTGGACTGGTGGTACGTGTGCGGCTGGATAAGCGGCTGGACTGGTGGTACGTGTGCGGCTGGACTGGTGGTACGTGTGCGGCTGGACTGGTGGTACGTGTGCGGCTGGATAAGCGGCTGGACTGGTGGTACGTGTGCGGCTGGACTGGTGGTACGTGTGCGGCTGGACTGGTGGTACGTGTGCGGACTGGTGGACTGGATAAGCGGCTGGACTGGTGGTACGCAGCGGCTGGACTGGTGGTACGTGTGCGGCTGGACTGGTGGTACGTGTGCAGCTGGATAAGCCGCTGGACTGGCGGCGGCTGGTGGATAAGCGGCTGGACTGGTGGTACGTGCGGCTGGACTGGTGGACTGGTGGCTGGATGTGCTGGCTGGGATAAGCGGCTGGACTGGTGGTACGTGTGCGGCTGGACTGGTGGTACGTGTGCGGCTGGATAAGCGGCTGGACTGGCCCGTGCGTCCGTATCGGCTGGGCTTGGGATACAGAGGCTCGAGTGTAGCGGAGCATGCGCATGCCGCTTGATACGACTCCGCAGTAGGACGCAGGAGTAAGACTACACGCAGGAGTAAGACCAGAATTAGGAGTAAGACCAGAATTAGGAGTAAGATTGGAGCTGGTAGTATGACTAGATGTGGGAGTAGGATTAAAACTGTCAGCTGAACATCACAGACCAACAAGACGCCCTCAGGAACATAGCAGGCTGGTAAAGTGGCCTGCTGAGTTGCCTGTGGAGCTGGGCAGACTGGTGAACCAGCCTCTGGGGTTGAATGCGTGTAGCAGTCATTGTTACATGATAACAATTCATTTGCATATTCATTTGGGCATTTCATGATGTCATAATGACGGCTATGTGAGCTTGCAGTCCTGGTTGGCAGAACATGTTCTCCCCTTAGCAACCACAGCCACCGCCATCATCTATATAGACACAGAGTGACTCACACTGGGGCCTGGGAGCATGGGTTTGACTTCAAGACATGTTTGACAACATTTTCTTTGATAATGTTTGATGAGTAACTTGAGGTGTAATATGAGGTGTTTGTGCTTAAAGTGATAATCAGCATATTTAGATGACTTGAACTGAAAAGAAGGATTGACTGTTTTAAATGCCACTGAGATCACCTGAACGGATGCTTCTTTATACTTTATTACGTGTAATATCTACTTCAACAACCATCTTCACAATCTTCATATAATATAGTATCTATACAATACAATACACTGTACAAACAGTATGTTCAGTATATAAAGAATGGGGACGTGGCTGTGTGATTTCAAATGTCCTTTCAAACAGGTAATGATCTTTCGGAAACCTATGAGTTACAGCACGCCGCCACTGGAACTGAATGAGAACACCAAATAAAAGTATTATTAGCAGAACTGAACAAAACCATCAGATTAAATGTGTGATGAGAATAAGTATTATTGCATTAATTTTTAACAATACATCTTTTCATGAATGGTTTTATTTAGCAATTTAGTTAAACATGTTGCTAGTTAGACCCTACAGAGTGAATTATGATGTGTTATATAGTACATTAAGTATTGGGTAAAGTGTTTTTCATGGGGCATAATGGGCAACTTTACCAGCTACACTTCTTGCAATGTCAGGATCAGAGGAAAGACTGAAGAGTTTCTCACAGCGAACCAGCTAACAGAGGTCATGACACATTATACAGCATTTTGTACACTCCATACAGTCCATTTGGTTATCTGAGACCAACACCACGGATCCTGGCACTCATTACAACCCTGTCGTACGGTAGCAGAGACATCTCAGCTCGTGCGCCTGAATCCCAGTACATACCCGCACGCAAATTGAGAACCCACTCACATCAATAACTATGGGGTTTACAGCAGTTAGCTAAAGCGTCCCCACAGCCTAATACTAAAGATGGCGGCATGCCATCAGGTCAGTCTTGGGTGTCTCACGCGTTAGACCGCTAGAGCTCAGGTCAAAAAGAACGGAGTGTCCCTCTCCGACGAGACATGGACAGCACAGCAACGGCTCCTTCTTATGAGAGACAGAGTCTGTTGGACATAGTTACAGTCCTGCAGTTAGGAAATTGTGAGCTTATGGAAAGCAGAGATCGTCCATGCTCCGCGGTAGAGGCTGGGTAATTTCGGCTTTGGTTTGGGCCATTCGAGGACCAATTGTGTGTGTATTGAGCACCGCAGCTGTGAAATTAGTTCTGGATGATTTAGAAAAAATTAAGAATCGTCGTGTCACAAAGTCACATTTCAAAAAGTTTTTTTTGTTTTTTTCTAAAACAGGACGCAGACTACGTGAAACGTTTTCACAGGTGTTGCAGATGAAGGGAGGGGGGAAGGTGTTACACAACACAGTCTTTCTTCTTCATGGAGCCTTGGGTCAAAGTGGGAGTCAACGCGGAGGCCGTGTGAGCCTTCTCCTCCGTCAGAACACACAGAAGGGAGAGCTGGGAAGACGATTGTGGTGGTATTAGGAAAATGAGGCGTGTCCCACTCTCGAGGTGTGACTCACTGCAAACAAGGTAACCAAACAAAAGCATCACATCTTCATCGTTACTACGATATACACTATAGCTATACTGTATAATCTATATAATACAGAAGTTTGTCATATAGCAAATTTATATGTCAACCCCTAATTAGGTCTTCCAAAACCTTCATTGTTACATGGTAATAGTTAATTTGCATATTAATTTGGGCAGTCCTGTCGAAGGGCTTCTACCGTCACAGGCTGGAATCACAGCCATGCCGCTCTTACCCTGGGGTCATGAACAGGGGTCGTGGACAGGGGTCAGGGGTCAGGGGCAGGCCTCGGCAGCTACCAGCGTAGAGCTGTGGAAAAAATGACAACGACACAACGTGGATTGAGGTTCGGTTGCGGAAAAAACAGCAAGAAGCTGCTCTGGTGTTGAGCACACGACGCGGTAAGAGTTTCACCAAAGCCTAAAAGTGGTAATATGAGTCTCTAACTCAGCAGGCACAGTCCATGTGGCAAACGTTCCACCCTTGGGTCTGTATGTTACTGACTGGCAATAGGAAAGAATGGTAGCGTGTACCAGCTGACCTTCCCGGGACTGCGTTCTCTCTCTGTTTTTGGTCTTGCTCAAACCTGTGGAGTTAAAGAGAAAAGAAAAACCTGTTTAGCATCAGGTTTAATGGAAAGTCTATAGGCAGGGGGGACCCATTTATGTACTTACTTGGATTCTGCAATATCTACACCCCAAGGCACGGGGCTTGATGTACATGCTATTTGCTTGCACCTTAAGTGTGTGTGTGTGTGTGTGTGTGTGTGTGTGTGTGTAGTGTGTGTGTGTGTGTGTGTGTGTGTGTGTGCTGGGACACTCTAGCAGCACCTGACCACATCCCACCCCTTGAGCCTGTGTGGTTTTACCTTTCTGTCTGGGCCTTGAGACGCTCCTCATCGTATCTGAAAGTTGGTAGGGGAAACCACACAGGGATTTACAGCTACTGAGGCAGCATTTAGTCCCTCCACCCTGCTACTCTCATCAGTGTTCCCACTGAACTACGCTATGTTGTATGAGAGATTATTATATGGTTATAAATAACTAACCACGTTTGGTAAATTACAAATCCATTATGTTTCAAAAACATTGACCAATCTAGTTATAGATCAAAGACAAGGCTCGATCAGACACAAGGGAAGTTACATCTGTGCTCCTCTGATTTTTAACGAAGCCATTCGTCATTTAACATTGTAGCTTTATGCACAGCTTTTAATCCCGAGCCTTGAAACTATACATTGTCTCGGTGGCGCCACTTGCTGGCGGGATTTACTTACTGCAGGACACACTCTGGAATCTGCACGTGCTCCATAGGCACTAGCTGGGCCAGCTCCTCCAGGCTTTGCACGTAGCGCACCTTATCCAAAAACTTCACACTGTAGACGAAGCGGAGCTGTAGCTGATACTGTCCGTCTGTTCCAAATAGTTCCATAGGTAATGCAATGCACCTTCAGCAGTAAAGCATACCTGTCCCTTCTCACCTGATAAAGGGCCGTGAGATGGCCAGCACTGTGCGAATGAACCACGACGGGTGTGCGATGATCAGACATTTGAGATTCTTCCTTAATCTTCAAATAAATGAAACACAACAACACGACTGTCAGCACTAACAACAACGATGATAATATGCAACACATATATTAGCTTATTTCATACCTAATAGAAAATATTTTCTCCTCCCTTAGTTAATAGCTAATTGTTAATAAATTAATGTGGCTAGACTTCAAACCGTACTAATTCCCTCGTTCGAATACTACGTAAGTCTCTCGAGAGCAATACTTTCTATCGATCATCTGGTAGCATCGTTTGAGCCAGCTGATTCCCGGCATCCTCCTACGGGGGGTGGCTCCGTTTAGATAAATGATCATGTAGTCCTCGGCCACCAGCATCTCCAGACTGCTGATCACGTACCTGCACACGAACGAGAGAGAGAGAGAGAGAGAGAGAAACCAAGCTCATTTACATCAGTGTAATAATTAACAGTAATTTTATAGTATTTTAGATTCGCAACCAAGATGACTGTAGCAGGTTTCATGCATAGTTCTATTCTGACTATACAATTCATTAACAATTGTCTAAACTGTAATTAATCGTATACGCTAAACTTTGGCTCATCAGCTGTGTGTGTGAGCAATCACTAGCCTTACAGGAAAAGGTTCTCCATGATGTAATGGTAGTCTGAGGAGCTACTGTCCGGGAGATAGCAGGCTGCAAACACGATGATTGCATTCAGGCCTTCTCCGTAGTAGCCTGTAGGAAGCAGTTTGAATATGTGTCGTATTCTATTCAACTCAAGTGTAACTCATGGCGTTCCCTGTGCCTTTGTACCACCAGGGGGCAGTGTGCTCTGGGCGTCCTGCCCTTCTAATGCCTTTGGGCCCTTGGGATGCAATACTAGACCTAGTTTGGAGGCTAGGACAACCTGGAGCAATTCTTGCCCTACATAGTTATGGCTGAATGCCAGATCTCAAATCCACAGCAAACTCACCATACAATAAAAGAAATTCTGAGTTCAGAAAAGGCCTCCAAATTAAGAAACCTAAACATTTTGGAGACATTGTAGCAATGATCCGCTCCGCCCACCTCCGTGAGTCACCACGCGCTGGTAGGGCCGGATCGCCTGCATATCCACCCGCTGCTCCTTCTCGCCGATGATCACCGTCCTCCAGAGACGCCCGGCTCCTCCGTCGCCCCCTTCGCCCCCTTGGCCTGAGCTGTCGCCCGGGGCTCCCTTAGCGCACGCCACGAGGGTGTCGTCTGCAGGAGAGGTCAGAGGTCACGGCTTAGCGGTGCGATGCTTGCCATACGGAGTAGGAGAGCGAACTATAATTTTAACCCGAGTGCAGAAGCGTGTGAAATACAATTTAACACTGTATATGTTTCCACCGAGGGCAAAAACACACGCCTGGGGCAAAAACTCTGCTCATACAAGCCTCAAAGTGCCCTGAGGATAGTGGAGATGCTAGGTTTAGAGTGCTATGTTTGTTCCATAGACATGCATCAACTGATAAAGGGTATGACTGAAATCCAGGAAGGTTAAAGACTTGATTAGCAGTTGTGGGTGCAACTTGTGATCTTGAGCTGTTAGCACACCTCATGTTCCGTGACTGAGCGACCGTCATGGCAAAGTGAAATTGCTATGTCATGTGTGTCGCAGCTGTTTTGACAGTGTTGCCATGGTGACCCACTCTATGTTAGCGTGTTTCTATGGGTTTAACATGTTCATATGCTCAACTCATTCTTGAATGACCTTCGACTTTTGACCTCACACGGACCTTCCCACTCCAGCTCGTTGCCGTTGCTGATGAACTCCAGCGAATCGGTGTCGTCTGGAGTGTCGATGTCATCCACGTTGATGTCCAGGTCGTCGGGCGTGTCCAGGAAGTCGTCGGACAGGACAGAGCCCTCGCTCTGTTCCAGGGACAGGTGGATGTCTGGCGCCATCAGCGTACGCCGCTTCCTCGAGCCTCCGTGGTCTCCGAGCAGGACAGTGGGCGGAGCTGAGGGAGGAGCATAGCGGAGCACAAGCGTGGCCGTTTACAATGTAGCGATTTGGACTCTGTAGAATTAAAAGCCCTCGTGTACATTTGGACCGGGAGTTGCTGGATCATGGAACCAACAAATTTGGTGAAGTTTGCTCTGAGAATTCAAAAACCCTGGATGGAATGGTTTGCAAGCCTGATTAACTTTACCTCTCAAGAGATTAACACTTCAGAATGTGGGAATCAGTATCATAAAAGCACAAAATAGTTTTTGCTGTAGGATTTGCAAGTCAGAACCGAGCATGATCATAAAAACAAAACACAAAAGGCATCCTGGCCATGTGAGAAGGAAGTGACATCAGGAGACGGTGGCGTGACTTACACGTTCTGTTGTCGGTGAGGCCGTCCGAGTCCCCGTCCTCTGGCAGCGGCCTGGGCAGAGACAGCACGTCACCGTAAGACATGCGACATACAATGCTTGGCATGATTGATTTTGAAGACCGCAGTGACCCTCGGGGTGGAACCATTGGCCTGACAGACAACCAGGCATTTGATTTTGTGCGGACACGCGAACCATTCGTCACGAGACAACCAGGCTTTGTCTGTGCGGCGTAAATTCACGCCCACCGGGGCCGGATTTTCCGCCCAGTTCTGAGCGCTGTGCCCCGCGGCGGACGGCTGGCTAAGGCAGCGCGTGAACTGGGAGGTGCAGGCTTCTCTGCTGCCTTGGGAGCAACACACCCTTCCTCAACGCGTGTCGTCTTGTGGAGCGACAACGGGCACTTATGGCGTCACCCGTCACAGACCCGGATCGCTAGTGCATGTGGATGGATACAGGCGTGCTCGGGTTTAGCGGCGTGTACAATGCAAGAGTAGCATGCAAAAGCTGTGACACTCTGAATTGTACCTTCCATATACATGGGAGGGCGTATACACCACCCGTCTACTCCTTAACGTCTGTCACACTGTAATTAGTACTGTCTTCACTACTGTATTATCACACACAGGGGGTCTGTTTAATAATGGGGGAGGGGAGGCAGGAACTTTGAGCTGTTCATTTGTCTACCGTCAGATAAGAATGTTTTCCATGGGCCTTTTGATACTGAGCAGAGGGTCTGGTCTTTACTAACCTGGTTTCTTTCTTGGGTTATCAAAATCATAATGCATTGTAGTGCTTTAAGCACATGGGGCTTTAAGCATGTTGACATACATTGGTATTTTCACATACCTTTACAAAACGTCCCTTCCTATCAGACCCAGTTTCACACAGTGTGCGAGGTTTTAATCGAATCTTTTAATCTAAGTTGCATTTCTATGGCGTTGTAATAAAAGACAAATCTGTAGAGAGATGAAATGATTCCGGAACACTTTTTGAGTCATTCTATGTGACTGTTGTGTCATGTTACACGAACATTCTATCCAGTCCATTGACTGCAAGAGAATGACATCACTGGATGACCTCACGTGAGACCATAAATAGAGCTGCGTGTCCAAATAAACACAGAAATGCTCATCTGGTTGGATATAGCACATAGCACAAGTTTTCAGTTAGTTGTAAACCCAAGACCCAAAAGCAGGAGTGAATAGGAACAGTCTGCTTCATAAAATGCCTCTTCCTTGGGGAAATCATTTTCGGCTTGATATTCTTGAATTTCATTGAAATGAAATGCAAGAATATCAAGGTGCAGATTATGGGTTATGTCCTCTGACACTGAGTGTGTTGGATAATTCATATGAGAAAACCAAGATTCTTCATGACTAAAGGGTTTACTGCCTCAAAACCTAAATGCTGATAGTTTCATAGAGTTTGTTAAAGACCAAGGCAAGATTTAACCATAATTTATTCATTTACCCCAAATATCCTGTGGGTGTGGGGTGTTGGGACATACTCACCGTGGAAAGTCCTCGTCCTGCCACTCGTCCCTCACTTCCAGGTTGTCCATGCGTAGAGTGGCTTCCGTCGTGCCCATGCCCGCGTCCAGAGACTCCGGCGGGCTGCGCTGTAACACGTTCAAAGCGTCTGAGAACGGCGTCCCAGCAGCAGGCGCTCAGCGGGGCGAGTCCCGTCCGATGTATTCAATAGGAATTTCAAGACACCAAAATCCGGGGGATTCGAGTACTCGCGTGCAGTAAAGTACTCGCATGCAATTCAGGTCTCGCATGCAGGTCCAAGGAGCATGTGGGGGGCCGCGTCTCGTTCACACACTTACAGCGCAGTCCCTGGCTCGCGATGCAAAGCACTTCATCATGGCTAAGCCCTGAATTTGCAATAGCAACGGTGATTCGCCACTGTAAATCCTTTCAAGCCTGGTCTTGGTTTAGGTTTCAGGAGTTATGGATTGTTGTTTTGGTTGTGTTTGGTAATATGTATCTGTGACTACTCTTACTGTAGCTTTGACAAAGGCATACACTGTTTCAGCTGCTTAATAGTAATTATATAGTATTTAGAATATACTGTAGAATAGTGATTAGTATATAGAGTAGTGATTAGTCTTTGCACAATTGATTATAATGTAGGTTGGCTTCATTCAGATCAAGAGTATGCAATGAAAGTGGAGTGAAGATGGAACTGAACGCTGATCCACACTTCGTTAGTGCAGTAGTGGTTAGAGAGTGAGTCACGCTGGAGCTGAACACTGATCCACACTTCGTTAGTGCAGTAGTGGTTAGAGAGTGAGTCACCCTGGAGCTGAACACTGATTCATGCTCCGTAAGTCCGTAAGGTTCTCCTGTCTCTCTCAGCTACGTGACTCTGATTGTGAAGAGACATTGTGGAGGATCATTGCTTCAGGCATCAGAGATAATGGCCAGATCCATATGCTTTGAAATAAATGAGGTTTGGGTACAGTGGCATGCAACAGACACTAGCAGAATGATGTAACCCTGAACCAACCATTCACACACACACACACACACACACACACACACTATATGTCAGATATGAGACATTGCCAATTATTTGCTCTGCATGCAAAAAAACCCTGTGAATCTTGGTCACATGATCCTTCTCCACAGAGCGGCACCACACATCTGTCGACTGCTCAAACACGCACGTGGACATGTGTAAACAGGCTCGGTAAACGAACCCACCCGGCAGAGCGGGAACCTCCACGTCCCGCACCGCTTGATGATGGAAGGGCAAGCAGGACGGGGACGGGAGGAGATTAGAATGCGCGGGACGACAGCGGAGACGTCGGCAGGTGCGCCGATCCGCCTCGCGCGCAAACGTGACCGCGATGAGACGCGGCGGTATTGGACACACTACAGGGCAGGAGACGTTTGTTTGCGATGTGAGGGAGGCCCCTTAGTTTTGGCGGGAGATTGTGTGTGACGGTCGAAATCGCGATGTTGGAAAGAGGGTCACACACAGAGGGGTCTGTAGCCTGCAGCTGCAAGAAACAGAGGCAGGAAACCTTGAGATGCTGGACGGCACGGCTAGCTGGCACCAAGCTGCCCTCAGCCAATCAGAGAACGGCCCCCGCGCTTGGATTAAATGGCCCAGAGTTATTCAACAAAGAGCTGACTCGAGGTTTATAATACACACACCAGCACGCAGACAGACAACTTTGTCAGTCCGTGCTGAAACAATGTAAGCCGAAATGCACACACCCACACACACACGCGTGCGCACACACACACAAAGAGGACTTACAGGAGAAGGTTGGGTCTCCGTGTGTGAGCTTGGTTCTCCTGCTGTTGGCCGTCACCTCCTTCAGACGTAGGGTTTCTGCTCCTACGTCCCAGCATGCGAGGACATCTACAAAGCTCCACTCGTGTAGGAAGAGGAAGTCACAAGCACCCTCTCTTCCTTCCCCCCTCTCTCTCCCTCTCCAGCCAGGAAAGGACAGCTGATTCTTGGCAGTCACAAGCAGTCGTTTCTTCCCCCGTAGCTGGCGGACACAAAGGCTGGTTAGCTGGTCTGTGGGGCGGTTAAGAGGAGAATCACGGCTTGCCGGCAGGATCCGCTGCTCCGATCCCTTCCCGCCTCTGCGCCCTCCGATTCGTACCCGGACGAGGCGAACGCAGGTTGTCTTCACCTCCCACTGCTGACGGTGCGTGTTCCCCACTGCTGGATCCTCCTCATCCTCACCGTGGGCCCGGAAGACTCCTGTCCAGAACAGCTGCTGATCCAGACAGACTCCGCTCCTAATCCCTCTCCAAAGGTGGTTATGTAATCTCACCTGCCGTCTGCACCTCTGCCCACTCCTGCAATGCTTTCTCAGCGCAATGACCGCAGAGAACCCGCCTTTTAATCCGGAGATTATGTCCGCCCGTCTGAGGGAAGAGCGTCCCGCACACGTCCCGCGCACGTCCCCGTTCTCCCTCTGATGCAGGCTGCCAAAGATGGACGGGTGCTAGTTTTCCGCTGTTCCCTAGCAACAGCATCACTCCCTTTTACATTGCCCCTCCCTACTACCTTTCCCATCCCTCTCTCTCTCTCTCTCTCTCTCTCTCCCCCTCCCTCTCCTTCCCTCCAGCTGCCTGGGTCCCTTGGCTGCTTGGCTGTGTCAGTAAACATGCACACCCCTCTGCCTCCGTGAGCTATGTGATTGGACGAGCCAGATTCCCTCCCGCACACCTATTCGCCGAGACGCTCTGTGTGGTGTCTCCATACTCTGTGCAATGATGTCATCTGGTTAGTTCTTTATACGGTGACTTTCACAGTCTGGCATTGTGCCTTGGTGCAGTTTCACGTGGTATTGCACATAGTCCTTAATTCTCAGACAGTAGACCAGAAAAATCATTGTAGTGTTCTCATATTGAACTGTACGGAACCAAAATGCCAAAATATTCTCAAATCTGTATTTTTCCTTGCATCCCTTTAAGTGATATCAAAAAATAACAGTTTAAGAATTTATTGATTATAAATTATTACATATGCCACAAAAAATCTGAATCCATTGTATTTTACTCCTTTTTTCTATTCCTAATAAACACCATTCATAAAATCATCTTAGAGATGCACATTGTAGTCTACCACAGGGGAACTTGCTTTTACTATAGCCACCACCAGATGGCAGGAGAGATCAGGTTAGGCTCGTTCTCCAGACAGCAAACTCAGGAATAAGATGGTTGGATAGTGGTGTTTCTTTGTTTAGGGAAAATTATAATAGCCATCCTGTTTAATTTGTTTATTTGAACGAACATTCAGAAACGTCTGTTACTAAGTTAGCAGATTGGCATAGTGTATAGTGTATAGTGCACTTTTATAGTGTTAGGATATAAATACAATAACGGAATATTGCAGCTTAGAGAATATGAGCTTGCATGTTCCCATATGTCCATCCTGACCCCTGACCCCTGACCCCCAGTCCATTGCCAAAGACTGCAGTTGGCATACCTGGGATAGAGATGGCAGGATGCATTATGGGAAGAAGACCATCCACCCATGTGATGTTCTGGGTGATGTTCTGGGTGATGTTCTGGGTGATGTTCTGGGTGATGTTCTGGGTGATGTTCTGGGTGATGTTCTGGATGATGTTCTGGATGATGTTCTGGGTGATATTCTGGGTGATATTCTGGGTGATGTTCTGGATGATGTTCTGGATGATGTTCTGGGTGATGTTCTGGATGATGTTCTGGATGATGTTCTGGGTGATGTTCTGGATGATGTTCTGGGTGATGTTCTGGGTGATATTCTGGATGATGTTCTGGGTGATGTTCTGCTGGGAAACATTTGGTTCTGGTATTCATGTGGATGCTACTTTGATATGTATCTTCTACCTAAACGTTGTTTTCATACCAAGTTCACCCCTTCATGTTAATGTTCATCAGGCGGGAGACTGCCTAGTGTCCAGGGTAGGACCAGCAGACAGAGGTCCAGCTCCATCCAGCAGGCTGTCACAGTCCTCCATCCATGCTTCACCGAATGTGTGTGTGATTCCGAATTCCCCATATCTGAATCCGACATTGACTTTCTTGAATTACTTTATTACCAGGAACAAGACAATAGCTGAACGGCCCTTGTGTCAAGGTGAGGGCAGTCCAGCTGTCTGTGAGCTGTTCATAATGAGCTCAGCCCCTGAGCCGTTTACCCACAGACACCGACACCAGCACCTCTGTCACCACCTTCCCCACCGCCACTGGCACTAATGCTCGACCACTGAGTCCTTCTCTCATCTCCAACTGCTGGTCCAGGCTCTTCTTTAGCGGGAGACACAAGACAGCCACAAGCCACATTTCGGGTCCACCGGGTGCCTGCCTGTCCTAGCCCACGGCCTAACACGCACCCCCAGGAGGCGAGATCATGGCCTTCTTAATGCAGCAGATGCTGGGGGATAAGCTGAAGAACATGATGGGAGGAGGGGAGAGCTCCAGCACCTCCGCAGGAGATGGGAAAGAGACGCCGGAATCCAAAGGAATGAGCCGCGAAGAGTTCGAGGAGTACCAGAGACAACTGGTGGAGGAGAAGTGAGTAGATCTGAGTGGGGGCGTGAGTAGATCTGAGTGGGGGCGTGAGTAGATCTGAGTGGAGGAAAAGTGAGTAGATCTGAGTGGAGGAAAAGTGAGTAGATCTGAGTGAAGGAAAAGTGAGTAGATTTGAGTGGAGGAAAAGTGAGTAGATTTGAGTGGAGGCGTAAACTTGCACATAAGCAAACTTAAAGAAATGTAAACTGCTCACATACATTTTTGATCACATGTTGCTGTTGACAAAATGTCAAAATGTGGCTGATTAATGTACCGCAATGAAACAACAACTACTATAATTATTATTATTATTTACAAAATGCATTGCAAGCATTTAGGGAGCTTACAAGTGCATGACAAGTAATGCCTACAGCTGGACACCTTATAGCACTGGGAAACACACGAAGGTACTTGCACTGCATTTACCTCAACATCACACCCGAGTCACACCCACTTCTACAAACGTCCCCCTACCACAGCCCTACTGTCAGATCAGACCATCACCAGTGTGGCCTGACATCTGCCCATTTCCCCAGGCCGGTTTGAGCAGACTTGGGTCACCATAAGCTGATGTACAGGCCTACAGTAGGAGGTGGCACTGCTGGTTTTGTCTTCATGTAAAGTCGCATCGCTCATTGGTCAGTGATTTTGTTTATAAAACTGTAGCCTTCCAACTACCTTTTTTGATAAAGGCGCCAACCCTCACTGTCAGGTTTTTTCAGCTACACATCACCCAAGATAAGACAACAAACATCTGTAAAAGAAGGCGAAAACAATGCCATGGAAACTGCTGCCACAGCAATGGTGCATATTAATGTTGCTATGACGACATTAATGGTGCCACTCATTGGCCGTATACTTATACTATAGTGATAAATTCCCTTATCTGTTTATGTAACACCTGAGAGCATTAGGCCTGGAACTGGGTCACTGAGGTAAGCGCCCTAATCATCTGCAGTGCCAGGTCTTCTAGACTGGCTCTTCCCCATCAGGACTGTCATTGACGCTAGCCAGTCTTGACCAGTAACCTCCCAATTGCAGCAAGTATAGAACCATCATAGAGACCTTATGGACCTGTTAGTGAGGTCTTTATGGACATGTTAGCGACATCTTTTAGTGTTTTTAATGGCTGCCATTTTGGTTTTTGAAAGACACGAAGTTTACAGCAAGATAAGATGAGCTGAAGTTTGAGTATCTCCTGTCTGTGACTACAGCTACTGTGTAAGAACTTTAAAACAGCGAGTGCAATACTTTTAATGTCAAATATATATATCAAATAATTAAACTATTAAGCTATCTCTTTGAGTAGAGGTTATGTGCGTTGTGTAAAAATGCGGCCCATATGTAATCCACCAACAGGATCCAGAGAGACAAAGAATTTGCTACGAAAAAGGCAGAGAGAGCCAATCTGAGAGTGCTTCTGCGGGACAAATACAGGATCCCACAGGTAGGCCAATAAGCTCCGCCCATGCCAATAAGCTCCGCCCATCAGCACGCCAGCATGGTTTCACTTCCTTACCATTCATAACAACATCATCCCATCATCACCAACCCCACAGCGTCTGATCAAACGTGCTGCTGTTGACAGAACGCACAGGATGATGCCACCGTCCAGATGGCGGGAGATGACTTGGACGTGCCTGAAGACCTGGCCAAGATGGTGGACGAGGACGAGGAGCAGGAGGAGATGAACAACTCGTTCATGGGCAAACTGCAGAACCTGGATCTGGATTTCGATACGATGAAGACCAAAGCCCAGAGCACGATGACCGAAGTGAAACAGGCCGCAGAAGAAAAGTGTGTCCTGATGTGACAGGATGGCAAACTGACCTGCTGAAGAATCAACAAAAGTAAACGAAGACGATTTTACTGATTTTTCTACCAAAGAAGCACTGGAATAGGTGCAGCTCATAAGACTTTCCCTAACCCTACACTAAAGAGTAAGTGTAATGGTGCAAATTCCAGTGTATTTTCAGTGGTGTGACTGAACTCATGACTCCATTTTGAGGTAATGAAAAGTTCACTTTTTCTGAACTAAGAAATGTTTCAGTGCAGAAACCTTTGTCATTTTTTCAAGTTAACAAGGAGTCAATAACTAAAACCGCAAACATTGAACCATTTAAATCAAAAACAAAATCCAATGAACCACAAACAACACAGGTTTTCAAATCTGGTGGAAAAGGAGAAAGGAGAAAGGCATTTATTGACCTGAATGGAAATCGTCCTAGAGATAGTAAGTTAAGGTTAAGCGTTAGGAATGACAGGAGGGCACCATAGACTTGTGTAACATATAGAGTGCTTCAGTATTAGTTACAGCTACAGATGCACTACAAACAGCATTTATCACTGACCGATTTCTTTCTTTTTCAGTCGTTGAATAAATCATAAACCATGTTGAAATCTCCTGCCCAAATCTTCAAAATGCTCTGAATGTGTCCCTCTAGTGGTTAACTACAGCAACTACAGTCTGCACAGACTAGTCATAGTACACATAGTATTGCTTTACTGATAAGATCATATTCTTTGCCTAGTTTTCATATTCTTTACCTTTTTCTTTCTCTTTGTCACTTTCTCATGGGATCTCAATGTTTTTGACATTATTTAGAGATAGCTCTTGATGAATTAATAAAAGATTTCACTTGACTGAATGTCGAAGCTCAACTTCCTTGATTTGATATGAAATACACAAGCTTGCCGTGCCATGCAGTAGGACACAATGTAAACCAGATCAATAACAGATCATGTCCCCCTGGATCATTAAAACCATAAAAAGTGGATCTTGTTGTTTTGCTAATAGGTAACCTTTACAGATTAACACATATACACACACACACTTTAACAGTATAATCTGAAGCCTATGAGAACCAGTGGAAGGGTGTGTGTGCGGAGACTGAAGAGGAAAGGGCAGATGAGGACGTGTAGAAGGATAACCATGTCTGCTCCATGACGGACTGCTGAGTTTGGAAACGGACTGACAGCCACCGAAGTTGTCTGAGAGTGTGAGTAACCTAACAATATCTCTTCTGATTAGAGTGTGATGATCCTTTAGCCCGGAGTCATTCAATCAGTCAACCAATCAGTTTTGAGTTGATTCCTGTGATCACAAACAATTTGCTATATTGAGTTTCATTATTGGGTCTGCTGCAAACCTGAGAAACGAATGTTGTTCTTTATATATTTTAAGTTTCCTGTGGTCTCTCTAGACAGCAGGTGCCGTCCACGTTGTTTGGTCAACAGGCTCACGTTAATCTGAAGGTGGAGAGCATGTGTGAGGGATGTGGTCTACTGGGGCTTCTTCTGCCCCAGATTACAGCCACAGATTACACCTTCAACTACAGGATTCTCTGGGCCTCGGCGTCATTAACCCGCCTGAAATGATCAGGCCAAACAATTAACTCTTTGCGATGTGAAGCAGCTTAAACAAACCCCAAAATATATTCTAATGTTTCCTAGCAGCAGGAAACATTATTGTGCCGATTTCTTCTTTAACACGCAAAATCGTAAGAATTTTACCTAAAATACCACAAATACTAAGACATGATTTTTTAACGTGTTGAGGCGTAGCTGAATGCTAGCGTAGCTGAATGCTAATCATAGCTGAATATTAATCTAGTTGCTCTTTCAGTTGTTAAAAACTATCTGTCCACATACTTCTGCAGTTGAGAACGAAATGAGAGGCTCCTCCATCTGACATCCCCCGTAACCATGACTCCCTGACCCAGACCGCAGTGTTCCCGGGATGAGCGGCAAGCACTGATCTGGGACCAGGCTGGTGACACTCTGACATGACCTGAACGAAAGCAAACCTGACTTGGGACCTGTTGAGACTGTGGCACCACCCCACCTCCTCTCTCCTCCCCCCTGGCCCCTTGACCCAACACCCCCTACCCCCCCGTTCCCCTCCGGTAAGCTGACACAGCGCCTTCCTGTGTTAGCTGCTTGGCCACTAATAGGATCAGAGGGACTTAAATTGCCATCTGATAAATCTAAGCGGCTTGACAACTGTGTAGCACCTTCTTAACCAATTTGTACTCAATTAGGATAATGAAGAAACAAGTAAGGAAGGACAGCCTTAATATATTAATGTGATAAAATGATTAATATATTCTCCTGTGCTGATGTCCGCGCCGCAGAGGAGGAAGAGTCAGTTTGGCAGCAAGGATGATGATCTGTCTGATAGGGCAAATGTCCCTGTTCTGGGGGCATTAGTTCATTACAGGCACCCCAAAGGCAATTATTCTTAAGTGATAACTCACCATGATATGGTAATGCACATTAGTGTCTGATATTTTGATCAAAATAGAGGATGTGCATCAAAAGATAATGGGACTAAAGATCTTATTGATCAATTTCAAAGTGCAAGGTTAAAACATTTCTTGCTGTTTTAAGTTCGACTGAAGACCCATGTACCCTTGGTTCTTCTGGAGGGTTCTTCTGGAGGGTTCTTCTGAAGGGTTCTTCTGGAGGGTTCATCTGGAGGGTTCTTCTGAAGGGTTCTTCTGGAGGGTTCTTCTGGAGGGTTCTTCTGAAGGGTTCTTATGGCATTTTTCTTTGCTGCTGTCACCTTTGGCTTCCTCATTAGGGGCCTGGACTGGGATTCACTGTAAAGCTGATTTGTGACATCTGCTGTAAAAAGCATAGTACAAATACATTTTAATAGAATTGAATTGTATTGAATTACAATTAAATTTAATTAATTCATTGAAATTGAACTGAATTGAAATGAATTCAATTGATCTGAACTGAATTAAATTTTCAAATCTTTGCTGGGTAAAGAGCTTTTTGAAGATCGACAGAAAAACTGTAACAAATTTAGGTGAAAATGGAACCTAGGAGAAACAAATGATTTCCCTAATCAAGTGAACCTTCTTATTAACCACATCATAAATCTCTCAATAAAGAGATGCTATCCATAGTGAAAACAATGGTCCTCAGTGTCTTCTATGACACACATCTTCAGAGATCTGCTGTGGTTGTTTTGGGCTACTTGCCACTACAAGTTCAAAGAATATGTTTTATTACAGATAAGTGAATGTAGGTTTAAGTTGCTCACTTCCTATGGAGCACTGTTGGGGAACATTGATCATCAGTTGCCGTTAACGACAGGGGAAGAAATATCTTAATACATGCGTGTTCTCTTTGTCGTAATGGGGATTAGGGGACACTTCCAATGGGAAGCCATTGTCATTTAAACAAAAGTGTTTTGAAAGAAAGTTTTGTGTGTGCATTAGTAGCATCATTAGTGGAGGCCTCCCTCTGTGGCTACACCATGTCCGCTGTTTAGAGCAATTACTCCAGCCGAGAGCGACTGTCAATCATTCTTAAAGGGGAAGGATTCCAATTAATAAACCTCTTAAGTCTTTTCCTTTCTCACTTCCACTCTCTTCTCCTCGGGAGCCAGTGCACACACTGCTGAGACGCCACGGCCAGAAGCCTCAGAACTCCCTCTGCGCTTCGCCAACAGGACGTCCCTGCCGGCTTCACGGGTGGGTTTGAGCGCTAGAGCGAGCGCGACCGGTTAACGTCTCCTTAAAATCCGCCCACGGGAAATGAAAGTGGCACCCAAGCCCACAGCACCAGGCAGAGGCCAGAGGAGAAGAGGTGGAATGTGGACTACCTAGGGGGTCGAAAAGGTACGTGGAATACCTTCCTTTTCTTTTTTTCAAATATTCTGCTGTTTCAAATGTTCACCTGGCTTGCATTGTTTTCTTTTAAATGGCTTTTAAGAAAAAAATGGTCAGTTATATTCAAGTGTAGCAGTGCAGTAAAAAAAACATAAATGGAAGAAGTTACATTTAAGCTGAGCCTTCTGCAAACGTTAATCAGCATCAAAAACACTTTCATATAGAGTAATGGTATAAGACAGGCGAAGACAGTAATTACAACGAGGCTTGCATGTAATGTGCCTTGCAAATTGGTGTCAAGACTATAATTCAAAAGGTAATATAATTCACATTTTGTCATGTGGACACAACATTTGAAAATTCTCAGCTGTTCACTGAACTTTAATGGATGATACCATATATCCATGTAGATTTCACAATGTTCAATATGTAAATTCCATGTAGATCTGTCACATGGGTGTTGACGTGATCTAAGATCAAGATGCTCATATTGTTGGGGGAAAAAAGTTTACACACGAGCTCACCGTCAAAGACAGAAAATGCACTCCATGCACCAGTTGTCTTTCATAGAAACCACTCAAGCATGGGAAATGGGGAGTTCCAGAGCTGTATCTCTTCATTTCACGGACGATTTGGGGAACGCACTGTACCAGCAGTTAAACTTAGGAATACAGGGACAGTGCGAGTCTCACCTCATCGTTTACCAAACGTCTCAGTCTAAAGAACGTCCAACAACAGCTCTTGTTATTCAAGTCAAAAGTCAGATACCACTCAAAACTTTAATGGTCATTAGGACTAGAATTGCACTCTGTGGTTTATTAAACAGCCCCGTTGTTGCCACCTATAAATGATCAAGGAATCAGAGATATTTAATGCCTTGAATGATTAAAATGAATTGTATGTGCAGCTTGAAAAATGATACTCAACCAGAGAGAAAACAGCATTTGTCTGTCATACATGGTTTGGAACTTTCCGGATCGTCTCATATCATAATAGGTCGACATTGTCATCACTTCATTTATACCTCTTTCTCCTTTCAAACAGGACACTGAAGAATTCTTCCTTCCTTTTTTATCTATTTGTCTTCAGCCAACCACATTCTTCCTTCCCTGATTCTGATTGGATGCTTCCTTAAATAATTGATTCCAGTCTGGACATACCCTCACCTCGGCCATTCTGAGGACCCGTGTGTGAAGAGGCCCTCGAATGCATTTGTCGCTGGATACCACAAATATGGCAGATGATAGCTGCCTCTCAATGGACAACTACCATGACCTGAGTAAAGGGGGCGGCGTGGGAGGTCACGTCCACAGCATCGACGTCATCCTGGGCTTCAGTAAGGAGCAAGACCTCCTGCTCAATCCCGTGGCACCTGTCGGGGGTCATAAGGTGGATGAAGACGAGCTGGGTGACCAGGGAAAGCAGGAGACCCCTGAGCCTTATGCTCACCTGCCCAGCTTGAGTGACAGCTCACAGCAGCCGGCCTATCACGGTGAAGATACCGCCCCTCCGCCCTTTACACTCATCTACAGTTTAGTTAAGAACACCTCAGTACCACTACCATAAACTCAGAAAGCTCTGCATAATCAATTATAATAAAATAAAATAAAAACATTCTTGATAACATTATTATTTTTAATTAATGGCAAAGCAAATGCAATTACACTGCACTTTTCATTCACAAAAGCAATTAAATGAAATTACAATAGTGCTTTTTGTTCCACTGAGCCCAAGATGAACTTTTAGTGTGAGACTGGGTAGAATGCAATGCTGTGCTGACATTACCTCTGGGTCTTAAAAGCCTGCTCTCACTGATGTTTTAAATACTGATATTTAATCTAGACACAAGTTAATCCACAAAAAGGACTGACATTAGCCGAAAGCAAACACTCTATTAATTTGCTTTTAACACATTATGTGAGTTCTTGTCTATGACAAAAACGAGTTCACACAAATGTAACGGAATATGTCTGTAGTCGTGTAAAAAAGAGTCAAACATACTGCTATCTAACGCTTCGATATAGAAAAAACGTATCAATGAATACTTCTGTCAAAATAGTTTAGCACGAACAGTAGATTATTGGATTATTATAGATTATTTTTAAATTAATAACTAGGAAAAAAATGCGCAAAATAGTCAGATTAACAGGTGCTTCCTGTCATAGAGCTCAATGTATTACATCTCACACCTGCTAACATCCTCCAGATAACAAGGCAGCTACCACTGCTGCTCACAGGACCCCACCTCCCCGAGGCTCACGGCTGGTCATCCCCTGCTACGACACATGGCTTGTTTCACCATTTATCTCATTCTCTAAGAGGAAAATCGATGGTTTTGGCCAAGCGACCCACCTCCATGGAGACAAGGAGGTCAAAGGAGGTTTTAAAGCAGTTGGATTAAGCAGCCGTGTGAGGCTATGTATGAGCAGCTTAATGGGTGGCATCTGTTTGCATGTTGAAGGATTACTGACAGGATGGCAGAGAAGCAAAGATGTGATGGAAGTCGCTGGCGTCTTCTTGGACCTTGTGTTAAATTCAACAATATGATCATACAAGCTATATGGTGCTTTCGATACAGACAATACATGGATCCTGGTGATCGTGGCCCTTCGATTAGATTCAGGGTCTGATTGTACTGCCATCAAAAAAGCATATTACAACCTAAAGATATGCCACCTTATAACAGAAGTAGACTAATAGATGTTATGATCACTGTGACTGATTGCTACCAGGAGAGGTCAGGAGAGGTCAGGAGATGTCAGGCCTGCTGAGATCTAAAGACTTAATCAGAACAAGACTTACTTATCCATGTCTTCCTCTCTAAAGAGACAGGACTCTTCTCCACTGCTAAGGGTGAAGGGGATCTTCACCAAGGTGGTGTGGAGAGTGACAGCAGGTCCTCCGAACCTCCTGAGGAAGACCAGCCCAAAAAGAAACACAGGCGCAACCGAACCACCTTCACCACGTACCAGCTGCACGAGCTGGAACGCGCCTTCGAGAAGTCCCACTACCCCGACGTCTACAGCCGGGAGGAGCTGGCCATGAAGGTCAATCTTCCAGAAGTGCGAGTCCAGGTAGCCTTAGAGTCATATGTTAGCGGGAGCAAGAGGGCATGGGTAATGTAGTTTATGATAATTGATAATTAATATGGTTACTGTTCATTTTATTCCATTGTTGTTGATAATTAATATGGTTAATATGGTTCATTCCTTTGTTGGATCAGGGGACAATGGTCACTGTTGTATTCCATTGTTGAGGGTTTCCATAGGGGTTTCCCTGTATGGGGGTTTAGGTTTAACTGACTCAACACATGGTAATGGTGTTAAGCTGAATAAGTAACGTGTTAAGCGGAAGTCGTGTGCACAGTGTAAACAGTGAAGCGTTGTTGTAGGAGCTGTGTTTAACAGTTTAAAGCCATCTAACTCAAATGGGTTTGGGCTACATTTAGTACTGGACTTAACACATGCTTCTGACCCAAAGTCTTCACTGCTCCATTGTGAATCCTCTCCAGGTTTGGTTCCAGAACCGGCGTGCAAAGTGGCGGCGGCAGGAGAAGATGGACACCAGCAGCGTGAAGCTCCACGACTCACCCCTGCTGTCCTTCAACCGGCCTCCCGTGGCCTCTAACATGGGTCCCATGAGCAGCCCCTTGCCCTTTGACCCCTGGCTCTCCTCCCCCCTCTCCAACACGACGCCTATGCATAACATCCCAGGCTATATGGGCGCAGGCCAAAGCCTGCAGCCGGCCTATCCCAGCCACCCAGGGTTCCTCAGCTCGTCTCCGGGCATGGTGCAGAGCATGGAGCCCATGCTTCTTCCGCCATACCAGTGCCCACAGTCCTTTAATGACAAGTGTCCCCTGGAGGACGTGGAACGCACTTCCAGCATTGCGGCTCTCAGGATGAAGGCCAAGGAGCACGTCCAGTCCATGGACAAGACCTGGCAGCCCATGTGACCGCAAGAGTGAGTGAGTGAGTACTGGAATATGGGAACACTGCATAGTCTCGCAGAACCTGTTAGCGGATGGCAAATACGTCGGTCGTTATCAGCGCTGTGTGAGGTAACTCTTTGGAATTTTAAACGTCACTCTAAAGCCACGGACACCCAGTGCCCAGAGAACAGGAACTCTCTATTGCACATCTTAATTAAAGTCTCGATATCAGTTGCACTTCAACATAGACTGAAATGTTACCATGCATTGTTAGAGCAACAATATTTTGGCATTGGTTAATTTGTACGTGCTGTGTGCTGTCTTTAAATATCCTAAGCAAAATATACTGTGTCGTCACACACGTTAATGACCCTAACTGTTGTGTGTCAGATGTCTGGTTTCAAAACAGTAGCATTTTTTATGCTCTATACACTCTACACACACATGAACTTTCTAAGAAATAAGGAATTCTGGAATCTTGCCAGGAATCTCTGGGAAAGCAGCCTACAGCTATGAAGTCACTGAGCTCCTTAAGATCTTTGGGTGCCGCCAGGAACCTCGACCAATCAGATGGAGGAAGCTAAGCGAATCAGGTATCAGGTCTGGAATTGCCACTAAATTAGACTTACCACCTAATTAGCAGCATTTATACAGGTTAATGCTTGCTCAGAATTAACCATCAGGTGTCCTTCTTAGCTGGTATCCAGCACATTGCCTGCAGGTTCTGACACAGTCGTGTCTTTACTCCTGTCTAGACAACCATAAACACGCCTTATTGGCCAAGTCCTGGGAGCTCCTCCTCTGAGAAAACGCCTGAGAGGTTGACACTGTGGATAAGACTGGGAACAACTGCACTATGTCACGACACAGAGTGTCTCAAAGTCACAAACGTTCTGTTCGGGGCTACATGCTATAGGACGTTGCCTTCAGCTAGAGCGTTGGCGTTGTTTAGGCGTTCGCCCATATCAGCCCAGTTTCCGGCGCTGTGTGCAGTGTGAGGGGTTGTAAGCTTCGTGTTTTGTGTAAGAAAATAAGTGTCCAAGGCTGGAGGCAAACGCATGAGATTACTGCATGTCTGGACGTGTTTAACGACATCCGCGACATCGCACGTCAGCGCCGAAGCTAAAGTGACGTTTGGATTCGGCAGTTGATGTTTTAAATTGTGATTTGCGACCGTGTCGTTAATTTTCCCAATGATTCTGCGTTTCGAAGAGGCCAGTATCTCTGCCGCCAGTGCTTGTGTGAAAGGGCATGAGGTCAGCGTCCGATTGTGTATCTGTCATAGCGAGTGCACATGGAGAGGTGGATAGAGAGTCCTTGAGTGTGAACCACTCTCCTTCTGTTCATTCATTAATCAACGTTATTGATTGGGCCCTTTTTGTCAGAACAGACGAATAAACAGATGAATAAACGTTGCTTCTCTGTATCAGCTATGACACTTCACGTGCAGATGCGCTCAGTGAAGAAAGCGACCAAGTTTAACTACTGACAACTGAACTGAGTCTTATTGGTGGTACTGGTACTGATACTGTCTGGGTAAGACAACAATGTTTGTGTAACTGAATGCATCTTTCCATAAATACATACATACAGATCATTTTTAATAACTGTTAAAAATGTGAAACTTTTCCTCTTTATCGGTTATTCTGACACCTAGACAGTTTAGTTTTCAAGTTCTGCGTTCAAATATATTTCTAAGATAACTGTATAACTGGGATAACAATAAAGATTGAAGTTTGTGACTGAAAACCTTAATTGGGATTTATAGGTATATACCACAAGCAGTGTATACAACCTGCTGTAGCGCCATTGCCTATGAAATCTAAAAAAGACTTTTAAAAGACTTTTATTATTTAATTAGCTCAATCTCACAAACAAACGCTTAAAGAGAGGACAGTTAATAACTGAGCCTTTGTTTTTGTAGAGCTGTAAACCATGCGACATTATTATCATAAATACACTTGATGTACATGTACCCTTTAAATAAGAATAGAAATCAACTGAAAACTCCTGGTCAAACACTGATTGCACCACACTGTGCCTGGAAACACACAAAGATATTTAAAGCCCCTTTGTTTAACACCAAGACTATCCAGGGTCCCATTCTGCTCATCATTAGTGGCCTGATGGGGTGAGTGGTTGACCTGGTCTTGCCCAACACCGCATGCAGGGTCATGCCTGCTCCTGGCTCCCAGCCAGACCGTTAGGCAGATGATTCTCCAGTCCATCAGAGACAGGACGGCGGGGGAGAGAGAGCTGTGGTCCCCTGACAGGCCAACCTCAAAACCACCCCTGGATCTCACTGGAGCTTTTCTTTCGTGCTACGTCTCCAACTTTGTTTAAAAAAAAAAAAAGAAGAAAACGAATATGGCTCTCTGACACATCCCATGCAAAGCAGGTGGGAGAAGAAAGTGACCAAGCTCTTTCAGACTGGAACGGTGTGTCCTCGCGGTCTACGCTGACACCAGCCAGCAATGCAGACTTTAAATCTGCTGGTTCTATTGCACACTAACGACTTTGCAAGAAGATACAGTTGGTTGAGGCCGTGACTAGAGGAAGGGGAAGTGTTCACAGCTTTCTTGATGCTTTTAAATGTGTTTTTCATTGTTACACTGAGGATCATTTAAGAAGCTATTGGCACACAAACCCTCTACCAGACTGTGGACAGCAGGTGGAAATCAGAACTTTGTGTGAGAGAGACCACTGATGGATCTCGAGGTTATAGTGTCATGACCAGGCCGGGGCAGCGTGATACTCAGGACCTGTACTGCTAACTGCTAACGCTAACCAGCACATTACTCCTCCTTCACTTGCAGTAACACAGTGTTTAAGTTCAAAATCATAACCTTTCATAAAACTTCAGACATGCCAACCTCAACATTCTGTTCTAGTTTTCACAGTTCTCTTCTCCCAGACATGAACAGGACATCTGGGTGATGATGGTGGATAGTGAGGAACTGATCGCGTGTCCTCATTTGGTCCACAGACTGCGGTTAACTTGCTCATTAGGAGGCCGTGCTTTATGGTTACAATAACACTAGAACTGGTGACCCTGAGCATCATTAATGGTGGCAGTGGGGCTTGTAGTGACTAGGGAGGCCACTATTGTATCAGTTGAGGAATAAGCTTCTTACAAAGTGAGCTTGGAGGGGGGCGGGTCTGTTCTGGAGGGGGGCGGGTCTGGTCTGGAGGGGGGCGGGTCTGAGACGCCACCTTCTGGAGATGTCGTGGGCTTAGTTCAACACTGGAGAAGGAGAACCTAGTTGACAAGCCCAATAGCAAGTCTGTGATGATGGCCCCCAAACTGGTTTATTGTTATGGCAAGTACATTTAACTGGAGGGGGAGGGTTAACTAGGTCTTTATGTAATATCTAATGTACTGGCACATATAACAAACGTTTTCACATGTGTAACTGTATCAGGAAACAAACAGAATTAAATGAGTTTTATATTACAGCTACTTCATGTAAAACCACGAAGACTTGTTCATTTCTTGTTTGTTTACCATTATTCGTTTGTTGTCCTTATTGGTATGTTTTTATGGAAAATTGTTCGAATTTAAAATCCCAAAGACTTTTTTCATTGTTTTCTTTTTTTGTTCTTTATTTGTCTTGCAGTTAGATTAAACTATTACTGCATATTACTAAATGGGCTTGCATCTGATTTAAATATTGCATAATAAAATCAACGTTTGTGTAATGTACTGAATAAATATCATGCTTTATACACACGAAAGTCACAGACGGTAAGCTATCTTGAACCGTAACGACATGAAGATATGCACGTGAAGCGGAGGCGACACCTAGAGATGGAAATGTGAAAAAAATCTTTCTCTGTGAATGCAAAGAATGCCTACAATAAAAGAATAATAGTGGATATGTGCGTGTGTCACGTTAGTCTTCTAGAGGATATCTGCGCTAAAGAGTTTAGTATTTCTATTGATCAAACGGGGTTGGGTAAGTAGATCGCTGTTAAGTTATCTTGGCCTTACTGGACCCAGATTGAAAATTGCTACAGTACAGTGGTGTAACCCCTGGTTCACACATCCTACATCTTATCTATTATCTTTTTAGTTTTTCACCAGTAAGATATTTAAGTTACCTTTCCAAGGAAAACTGACCAAACCCCGAACAGCATCTGTCTGAGTTTAAACCACAGCAAAGACAGAAAAGCTTTGTATAGTCTTTAAACGTTAGCCAGCAAAATGGTGGTCAGTTTCTGATCTTTCCCAGTGGGAAAATGTTAATTGACGGTCATATGCGCAACATGACACTTCTGAAGTAGTATATTATCACATAATCGCGAGAAAATATACACAGCATTGTTTCTGCATTTAACCGCAAACCGTGCATAGCTGAATTTGTTTTGAACAATAATTCAAAACAATAGATAGGCCAGCAAGAAAACATTTCAATAGGCCTACATACATCTTTGATCAGACTTTTAGGAAATCGGCGTCACGTTTCCTTATTTCTACAGCAATCAAATGTACATAAGTACCTAATAGAACAAGCCGATTCAGGAATCTCTTAAGAGGCGGATCTATATCCGGCGGAGGCGAGCCATGCGCTTCGTGGGTCCCTTTGATTGGTCCGCTCGTCGTCTTGTAAGCCAATGGGAGACAGACATCTGTTCACCCACGCCCCTCTGAAACCGCCGAGAAACCTCACACGCTCTGTCTTTAGGTGACCGACGCGCTGGTGGTGTACGCGAGGAACGGAGACCGGTGTAATTTCGCCAAGAGTTATTAAGAAAAGAAGAAAAAAATGAGAAACTTTGCTTTGTTTACGATATTTTCGGTTGTTCTGTTGACATGTTTTGTCGACGCAACTGTGTACTTTAAAGAACAGTTCCTGGACGGAGGTAAGTTGGCTGACATTCGTTATCAGAGCGTCGTAGAGGTGGAATTAATTAGGTAAAATATTACAAATGCCAGTGTTTCAAGCAGCTGGCTTCAGTACAAATAATTTAAGCATCCAAAAATGGTGAAGTTTTAGCTATGCAATTGTTTTGGGGATTTAGTTGTTTCGTTGCTTTTGAGCAGTTTTGCAAATCTGGCCCATTCCCCTTAACCAGTCACGGTTTGGCCTTTTGCAAACGTCTTCAGCTTCATTGATGCTTTTACAAACGTTAAAGTGTCTCATGAGACGTTCAGTCAGCTAAGGAACTTTATTTATAAGCAAAATCCCCTAAATCGTCCAAAAAGGGTTTTTGAACCAACTCTGAGAAAGTGTTACGTGACTATACAAATATTGGATCCTTCATTCTGGTACAAAACGAAAGTAGAAAATGTTTTAAAGACGCGGTGTTGTGTAGTTGGACACATGTTCAACGGAGCCTGTCCGAGCAGGAAGCATTCAGAACTACTACCGCAGATAAGACAGCAGGAAGTAGACCCGGTGTTTCCTTTAAATCATGGCTGGAATGTCGTATAACCTGGATATTTCTCGTAGTTTTTTAGCAGTTTTTTGTCGTGTATGTAACAATGAATTACTTGGATACTGTGGCAATATCCAACAGAGAACCAGTAATGACCTTGTTTGACTGAGATCATCTTCAGCTGTGCCCTGCCTCAGACCATTTTGCAATCTTCTGTTTCAGATGCGTGGAAGAGTCGGTGGGTGAACTCCGAGCACAGGTCTGAATATGGCCAGTTCAAACTTACTTCTGGAAACTTCTACGGTGACGCCGAGACGGACAAAGGTTGAACCACTTTTTGATTAGCCACTGCGTAGACCAGTGCTGTTGGCATGAACGAAGCAAACCAACATTGCCATGTTCTCGTCTGCACGTGCACACTCTCTAACGCACGTTCTCTTCCCACGTTTGTCGTTTCAGGCCTGCAGACCAGCCAGGATGCTCGCTTCTACGCCACGTCAACCCGCTTCGAGCCCTTCGACAACGAGGGGAAGACCCTGGTCATCCAGTTCACAGTCAAACACGAGCAGAAGATCGACTGTGGTGGCGGCTACATCAAGCTCTTCCCCGCCGACCTCGACCAGACCAACTTGCACGGCGACTCGCAGTACTACATCATGTTTGGTGGGTCGCTGTGGGGACGGCGTGCTCTGGGTCTTTTTGTTTGTTTGTTTTATGGAGGGGAGGTTTGGAGTGGAGTTTCTTTTTTTTGATCCAGTTGGTTGATCGTTTCCACAGGGCCGGATATTTGTGGTTACAGCACCAAGAAAGTTCACGTCATCTTCAACTACCAAGGCAAGAACCACCTCATCAAAAAGGACATCAAGTGTAAAGTAAGTGTTTGTTCCTTTTGCAAAAAAAATAGACCAACGTTTAGCATAGTGTGAAGTCTAGGCCAGAGTTTATTTCGCTGAAGGTCTTTGCTCCTGCAGCTGTCCAATCGCATCGCCTGATGTCTTTTTTTTTTTCCCCACCAGGACGACGAGCTGACCCACTTGTACACGCTGATCCTGAATCCAGACCAGACCTACGAGGTGAAGATTGACAACGAGAAGGTGGAGTCCGGTTCCCTGGAGGAAGACTGGGACTTCCTGCCAGCGAAGAAGATCAAAGACCCCGAAGCCAAAAAGCCCGAGGACTGGGATGACCGCGCCAAGATCGACGACGAGACGGACACCAAGCCAGAGGTGCGACCCCTCAGATCATGTGTGCAGCATGTAAACATCTTTTATATGGAAGTTAACCAGTAACTGGCCATTCGTTGTGCTCCATTATATGCTAAAATGTGGGTGGGGTTTATAGCAGAGAGGCCAGGTGAAAGATGAAGGGTCAAAGTGAGAACCCAGACCTTCTCTGTGATGGCTCACTGGGACTCTTCCATTAACTGAACTTTTCTCAGTGTGTGTGAAGCACCATATTAACACCTCATTTTCCATTCTAGCATATGCCCCACCAATGTTGTAGTTTCAGTGTGCTACACACAACCAGAAAAGACAACGCATCACTTGTACCTATTGAACACCATTCAATTGCACATTACCTCACTTGGAATGCAATTATTGTTATTCTTATTATCCATAATGACTTCCAAAATGTCCACACAGTGGTAGTTCATAGGAAATAAATGGCTGCATGTAATAGATGTTTGTTAACCCCTCCCCCCCAGGGCTGGGACAAACCCGAGAACATTCCAGATCCCGACGCCAAGAAGCCGGAAGACTGGGACGAAGACATGGATGGCGAGTGGGAGCCTCCCGTAATCCCCAACCCCGAGTACAAGGTGCAGACTGCGTGTGAACTGCACTTTTTAAACGACTCCACCGACGCCCCGTGGATTTTTGACCCTGAGGATTAACGTGTGTTGCGTCTGGACCGTAGCCCCACCAGCGCAATCCATAAAGTATCTCTGATTCTCTTGTCCTTGCAGGGGGAGTGGAAGCCCAAACAGGTCGATAATCCCAACTACAAAGGTGCCTGGGTGCACCCCGAGATTGACAATCCTGAGTACAGTGCCGACGCTCAGATTTACAAGTATGACAACATCGGAGTGATTGGCCTGGATCTGTGGCAGGTGTGTGTGTGTGTGTGTGTGTGTGCTCAAGCACAGGGAACTGGCTAGAGGTGTTTAACAGGGGGATGACCTTGCAAAACATTAATTGTGCATCAGCTGAACAAGTAGCATAATAACTTTAACCATCATAGGATTAGAGTTGTAAAGCATGCGTGTCAAGGTAACCCCGCCCCCTTTTCATGTTTCTACCAGGTCAAGTCTGGTACCATTTTTGACAACTTCCTGATCACAGATGACGTGAAAACAGCAGAAGAGTTTGGAACGGAGACCTGGGGCGCTACTAAAGTAAGGGCAGCTGTTTGTGTCCTTCTAATCTCCGCTAATCTCCCTCGAGGTCCATGAGCCTCTGCGCTCGTCCAGTCCGTCTTCAGGAGCACCCATATCTTTTGCCCTAAAGTTTTTTTTAAGAATGTCTGTCTCTCGCTCGGCAGGACCCAGAGAAGAAAATGAAGGAAGAACAGGATGAAAAGAAACGCAAAGAAGAGGAGGAAAAGAATAAGGAGCAGGACACTGCTGTGGAGGAGGACGAGGATGATGAGGAGGAGGAGGAAGATGAGGGGGACGAGGAGACAGCGGAGGACACGGCCGCTGAGGGAGAGGACGAAGAGTCCCTTCCTAAAGACGAGCTGTAAACCCTGAAGTCATTCCTCTGGTGTAAATGGGAGGGGGGGGCCTGTCTGGTATGGGTGGGTTGGTTTGTAGGGACAGAAGAGAGAAACTGGATTGAAATGGATACATTCTAGAAATAGAAATTTGAAATCTTTTGGTGACTCATCAAAAAACTAACGATACATTCCCCTCCCCTCTCACCCCCCCCCCAAATCACTTAAACCGCTACTGAAACTTGTTGGTTACAACAGGTCTAGTCACTTTGCCCATCAGCTCTGTTTCATTAAGGTAGCAAATACTTCTTCTTGCATGCGTACACAGTACGCCCTTCACCAATGAGCAAGTCCTGCATTTTTCAAGTTTAATACTAAGTACATTGAAGTTACTGATTAAATGCCAACTCTTAATGCTCACAATTCATTGCTCATAATTCACACAAGTGGAAAACGGGCAGTTCTGCGTTGTCCGGGTGTTACGAGCCACACAAGAGAGATTGAATGCTATGAACAAATGTTGATATTGCCCTCAAAGTCACACGATTGAGATTTGTCAGGTTTGAGTATCAAACAGCAGCTGGTTGTCCTGGATGTTGTTCCTGCCCAGTTCCCTCTTCAGGCACTGACTTTAGTTTTTGTATCATATTCTTTTTGTCTCCAACTAAATTGAGAAATTCCATTTTTTCCAGGTCTATTTATTCAATGGCTAACGTCTCGGTGTGTAGTTCGAACAAGATCTCACACAGACTGTCAGCTAACTTGTCTGTTCAGGGGGTGTTAATTTTACATTTTTGTGTAAAATGTGTATACCGAATACCATTTTTTTTTTTCCTTCATTAGGAACTTTCTTTTTTTGTTTTTTGTCTTTTTTTTCCTTTACACACTGTGAACATGGTGACCAAACATGCCCAGAATGGACTTGTCATTATTTGAACCAGCCCTGGTTACAGATCAGGGCCTGGTTTCCAGGAAGTGCCTCAGCACAGCTCACGGTAAAATGTCCGCGTTGGCGTTACTCAATCTTCTAGCAAAGGTGACTTTTATGCTACGGTACTCTTGGGGGAAACGTGGCTTAGTCCTTGTGTCAGCGCATTGTAATTAATGCCAAATTTTTTAATAAATGAATTTATTAAGGATTTCTGAGTGGAGCTGTGTTTATATTCCAGTGTGATGGGTCTCAAGTTGATGTAATGTCAGTGGCTTTTCAAAATGTGCAAATGTTGAACAGAAGAAATGAAATACTTTCCCCGGGCTATAGTGTTCCATGACTGAAATGGGCAATGATGGATAAAGCCATTTAATATCTATTTCTAAACGCTGAAATCAGACGTATAGTATATGCTTCGTTGGTACCGCTCTCGGAATTTGAGACTGTTCATTGCAGCTTTGCATTCTGGTTGGTTCTTTCCGTGACGTCTTAAAGGGGGGGCGGGGCCTTGATAAAAAGAATGAACTGCCTGAAGGATGAAATCCAATCCTGGTTCGATTTGACTCAGAAATACTGCATCTTGGTAAAAGTTGCTCCCAGATTCGCAATGACTGAAAAGCACTAAACAAAAGTGAGTGAGACTGACGTAAGTATATACAGAGTATGTCATGTAAAATGATCTAGAGTAAGGCAGTGTTAAGGCATCGCGCCACAGGTCCATGGCCAACCTTAACTTTTAACTGTTTTCTTATGGCTGCAATTAAGAAAGATTTATACACCAATGTCTGACAAAATAGTTTTCACTGCTGTAAGCACATCAGATCACTCTCCATCCAAAAACATTTCTCTCCATCCCCAATGATTATCTCTCATATCATTGTTGCAACTTGAGTATCAATTACAATGAAAGGCAGTTAAAGAAAAAAATGCATAGCCTCGACCTCAAAAGCTTTTCGGAGGAAAGCGATAGGAATTTCTGGGATTTCTTAACGTGTCACACCTTGCACTTCTAGGGCTATTCCACAAGATGGAGACATTTTAAATGATATAAATAATATTTCGCCTAAGGTTAAAGGAATTATTTTCTCACCGATTCTTCTTCACGTACTGATGCAACCGTTATACTGACACGGTATATTTGTGCACTGCAAAGAAATTCGATTCTTTGTAGAAAAAATAAATTTGTTTCATACATACAGTTTGTTACTTTTGGGTGGTAATTTAGTCAAATTCTTAATTTACAAACAATCCTCTTGTAGCTACTTAAAATTAAACTAACTTAAAGTTAAATGGGTTGCATGTAGATTGTTTTTTTCATTTTATCGATTATTAAATTTAAGAAACGATTTCCAATGTGTGGTCTGTGTTGTCTTGCTATTTTCTCGTTACTCTTTCTTGGATGCAAGTAAGTCTGAAATGCATACGCGTGAGCGCAATGAATCTCACATTCTCATCCCAACTACAACACAGATTGAACCGGAGCGTTCTCTTTAAATTATAAAACAATTTGCTACAACGTTTTGAACATAAAACGTCTTCCTTTTTTCCATAAAAATTCATCTTCCTATTCATCTAATCTTTATGGCAGTAACAATAAAAACTAATAAAACAATCTAGGCGCATGACTGCTGGAATTTTAACGTGCAAGCTTGCATGCTTACCAATACCGCATTAAAAACAACAGCAACAACAACAAATGAGATTATTCTGAGTATATATAAAAATACAAATATGAACACCTAGGATGCGCGTTCAAGGAGCGTGTCCTGTGCACGCGGACATAAGCAGGAAATATGGCGGCGCTCACGTCCCTGACTCAGGTAGGGTAAATGTTTTTAAAGTTTGGTTTACTTTCAGATCTGCACCGGCTAAGTCCTTCAGTGTAGTTACATTTGTTGTGCGCTCACGAATACGTCTTTACAGCCGTGCAATGATGAGTATTGCTCACAACGCAAGAGTTTTTTATAGGAATAAAAGAAAGTAGCTAGCTGGCTAACGTTAGCGTTGTCAAACTGAGTTGTCACTAGTTGACTGACGTTACAGCCAAGAAAGCAAGAAGCTATAATGTCTGTTATTTTACGGCAGTATCCTTTCCTCGTACTCTCAATCATGCTCACTAGTAATGTACTTAAAATGGTTTTTGCTTCGTTTTGAACCTTTAAAAAAGGTACACGTCCGCCCAGTCTCCAACCTCACCTCCGTGTGTTCTTGACACTCACTTTGTTTTGACAGGTGCCTGTAACGCAAGAATTTAATTATCGACCACATTTTCCTCCCATTTGTCCGTCATTTTGGGGAATTTAAGTTCTAATTTGAACATGTTGTGTTTTTCTATGCGTTTGCACTAAATACGTGTGAAGGTGAAGGGGGCCACGTTTTTTTTTTTTTTTTTTTTGAAGGGGGGCAACTTTTTCCCTGTAAAATGTTTCTGCCGCAGTTAAAAAAATCTTTGCATTTCTCACAGGGCTGGTTTACTGTATTTGTAGGAGTAACTTTTTTTTTGCGTTTACTGAAGCACAGTTATATTTTTCTGTAGATATCAAGTGGAAACCCTGCATATGAAAGCTTTTACAGACAGGTAAAGCCACGTATCTCCTTGCTGTCCATTCTCATTGCTGTCGAGCTGAAAATGGCCAGACGCTGCATTTCACGTCGCTTGGTTGGTGCAGGTGGACCCAGGAAACACGGGCAAAGTCGGGGCGGCTGAAGCGGCCCAGTTCTTGAAGAAGTCGGGGCTGTCGGACAACACACTGAGCAAGGTTGGCGGAACCGCGGCACTCACAAGGATCAGCTTGTGGAGCTGCACGTGGAAACACACACACACACACACACACACACACACACACACACACACACACACACACATATATATAAATATAGCTTTACGTCATTTTGAAAATTATATCATTACGCAATGAGGGGCACAATCTGTAGTCGCTGATTTATCAACTGGTTCAGAGACCGTTCAGTTGGTCCGGAGAGAATCACTGACTGGATTAAATTGTCTCACTCGCTCTCATATTCTCTTTGCCCGTAGATTTGGGATTTGTCCGATCCAGAAAGAAAGGGCTACTTGGACAAGCGAGTAAATAGCATCCATTGTTTCATCTGCCATTCTTGAACAGCGCTGCGTTCAGCTTCTTTTCTTTTGTCTGGTTTTTTTTTTGTCCTTTTGTCTCTTTGTTCTTTTCTTTTTTCTTTCAATTTGCATCAACTACATTTCACCCTTCCCTCTTTTTGTTGGTTTCTATAAATTCATCCTGTCTTCCTAGGGTTTCTTCATCGCCCTGAGGCTGGTGGCTTCAGCACAGGGTGGAAGTGATATCAGTCACAACAGTCTCACACAAACCACGTCTGTACCTGCCCCTAAATTTGTAAGTGTTTCCCCGGGTTTATCATGCCGTCAAACACCAGTTGACCTTATAACTGAGCATGGATGACTTGTTGAGGTGGTTGGTGAAGCAAAATCAAAGTCCACGTGACCCACCCACGTGTGACTGAATGAACACTGCTCATTAACTGGCTCTGTCAGTGATGCAGTGAGATGACCTTTAAATACACTTTGCTGTTTTGTTGATCATGGCATGACATGTGATTTACAGCGTGACACTGCCAGCCCGTCTCTCATAGCAACAGCTGCAAGTGACTCCAGTTGGGCACAGAAGGTAAGAGCGTTATACGGTCTCGCCTGGGTCTCGCCTGGGTCTCGCCTGGGTCTCACCTGCTGCATTGCTGTTTGTCCCTCTGTCCTCTATGACTGTAGTTCGATGACAAAGCTAAGTATGACGGCATATTTGAGAGTCTCTCACCAGTCAATGGCCTTCTTTCGGGAGATAAGGTGAAACCAGTTCTCATCAATTCTAACCTGCCCCTGGATGTCCTTGGCAAGGCAAGTACACTGTAGGAGTGCAATAGAGGATAAAGCATTTATTTAGCAGTTGTAAATAATGCATTACAAGTTAATGTTCTTTGCTTATAGATTTGGGATCTCAGTGACATTGATAAAGATGGACATTTGGACAAAGAGGAGTTTGCAGTGGTGAGCTCGATGTGTTTAAAACGCGCAACATTAGGGCTCTCTTCATTGAAGTTGTTTATGGCGCAAGTTACAATTAAACAAATTTTAATGCTAATGAAGTATAAATAATGTTAACAAAAAAATTAAGCGTTCAATTATAAACATCCACCCAGGAACAACTCGCTGCACAGCCAGTTTGGCTTATGATTATTAATAATAATAATACTCAGGAATGCTTATGGGAAACTTCTGTTTGATGTGTATCTTCATGTATGTTGGGCTAATAGATGTAGTCTGTAACAGCCCCTCAGTCTGTAACAGCCCCTCAGCTATTTCTTGACATGCCCCCCCCAGGCCATGCACCTCGTGTACCGGGCCAGAGAGAAAGAGCCAGTCCCCTCCACACTGCCGCTCTCCCTCATCCCCCCCTCCAAGCGGAAGAAGAGTGCGAGTGCTCTGCCCGGCTCTGTGCCCGTTCTGCCCACCAGCCCCTTCCTGCTGAAGGAGAGTCTGAGGTCCACGGGGTCAGTGAAGGAGAGTGTGAGGTCCACGGGGTCAGTGAAGGAGAGTGTGAGGTCCACGGGGTCAGTGAAGGAGAGTGTGAGGTCCACGGGGTCAGTGAAGGAGAGTGTGAGGTCCACGGGGTCAGTGAAGGAGATTGTGAGGTCCACGGGGTCCACTAGGCCACTGAGCCAGAGTCCTCTCACCATCACATCCGGACTCTCACCATCCAACTCCTTCAGGAGCTCAAGCCCGGCACCGCTACAGGTACACACACACACACACACACACACACACACACACTCAGAAAATGCCTTCTACACCTAATGCATTCCTGTCACCATTACATTACACATCAGACTCTAGCGGTTGTCATGGTGATCAGCAGGTGCCGAGCTGAACACCAGAAGGGTTAATAAACGGTAAACGGATCAATACCAAAACGGCAACCGAAACCAGTACGCAACTCAAAGGCGGAAACGTATCGCAGCTAATGATCAGGAGGAGGAAGGCTAAAACTACCTAACAGCAACAGGGGGTCAATATACCCGATTAAACACAGCCAACAGGAGGATTCTGGGTATTGTAGTGCAGTGGTAGGTGTGACGAGAGGCAACACTATTTTGTAGTGGTGTTCAAAGTCTCTTGGACTCTTTAGTTTACTGTCAAATACCTACAATGCATTGCAGTTTGTAGTGCGTGGCCACGGCACACTACCGGTTATTGGGTGTGTACTATAATCCATTGCGGAGGTGTTTAATTTTAGAGGAGAACTCGACGTAAGCGTAGAGCAACCGTCTGGCCCCCCGTGGTGTCCTGTCTGTCTGCGCACGCAGCGGTCGGCGGGCAGAGGCGTCTCTCCACACGGCTAGTCCTCCTGTTAGACCTGCACACCCTGCTCTCATTACCCCGTCGCTGCTGGCCAATCCGGTCCAACTGCATTCCGCTCGGGCCTTGCGCCGCGCTCATCACCTCCGTCTGGTGTACTGCAACACCTCAAGGACTTTTCCCAGATTCACCTTTTTGTCGTGTTCTTTTCTTTCGTCCTATTGGAGCTTGTTTGTGATCAGCATTTAAGCTGCAGGGTGAAGGACGTTGTGTTCATTTCACTTTCCCCATTCTGAATAATTTAAGCGTTTGAGAAGATGTACTGGCCCAGCAAGGTGTAACAAGTCACTGGCAATAAGTCACTGGCAAGTTCTTTGTTGCATATTTACATGGGAATTAGAATAGTGCATATATAATGCTGTATGTGCAGAAATGTAATCTCAAGGGTAAGATATGCACCTTGGAGGGTTAATTTAACAGAAGGAACTATGAATATAAGTGCTGAATGTGTTTTGGTGTGTGTGTGTGTATGTCTTTAGCCTGTCTCAGCAAACTGGGTGGTGCCCCAGGAAGACAGGGCCCAGTATGAGGAGATCTTTGAGCTGGCTGACTCCGATTTCGACGGCATGGTAGGAGGAGGAGAAGTGAAAGACATCTTCATGAACTCGGGCCTGCCTCAGAATGAGCTGGCCCACATCTGGTGAGACTCTGGCATAGACCATCAGCGCCATCTAGTGGCTGAACGTCGAATGGCGAACAAGGCCCTTTGCCAAGCCAGTCATATCTGTAACATCTAAATGTGAGTTCTTTAACTAGAGCATGTGTATTTCAGGCCCGTGTCTGGGTACCCACTGCGAGACAGATTTCAGGATGTGATCCAGCTCACAAAGGGCCTGATAATGAGCTGATTACCTGGGTCAGGTGTGCTAGCGAAGGGGCCCCTGGCAGCTGTGCAGGGCAGAGGGGGCGCTGGAAACCCCTGAACCAGGGCGTCCCTAAACAGTCATTGGCTGTTTGAAATGTTTTTGCTTGTTTGTTTGAGGTTATTTTAATCAACAGATCACAGACTCCTTGATTCAGAACTGAAATGAAATAAAGAGAACATGGATACTCCACAGAAGCACAACATCCAAGATTTGTTCATTCTTTCTCTCTCTCTCTCTCTGTCTCTCTCTCATGCATCCGTAGGTCCCTAGCAGACACTAAATCTGTAGGCAAGCTAACAAAAGAGCAGTTCTGTCTGGCTATGCACCTTATGCAGCAGAAGGTTAAAGGGGTTGAACCCCCTCAGAGCCTGACTGCTGAGATGATTCCTCCCTCAGAGAGAAACTCCACCACTGCCAATGCTGTGAGTACACACACACACACAGGCCTGTTTTTCAAATCAGATGCTGCTATACATTTCATAGCAATGGTTGAGTTTCATAGCAATGGTTGTTTCATAGCAATGGTTGTTTCGTAGTAATGGTTGTTTCGTAGTAATGGTTGAGACATTTGCATGCAACTTTTCATAAATTTGTTTAATAACTCACGCATGTAGTAGGTCAGTAGGTCATGCTGTGTAGAAAGTGCAAATTCTCTTGCTTTAGTCTCTTATCACGGTCAGAGAGGTGAGAGTTTTATGAAATGAAATGTGTTGCTCAAACCATGTATTCTTCTTAATCATCATATTTCCTTCTTCCTCTTTCCTACTTCTCTCTCTCTCTCTCTCACTCATTCACTCACCCTTAGGCAATCTCAGCAGAATTCCCATCATCACTAGGATTTGAAATTACCGGACTGACTAGCATCCCCAGAGTAAGCGATTCCAAACTTTTCCCCTTTTTCGTGTTTCTGTTCATCCCTCTGCTGCCCCCCTGTGGCTGTAGGGGGTTTCGCCTTCCTTAGGCAGGACAACACAGAGCTGACCAGTTTTTTTTGTTGACTTGACCCAACTGATTAAACAAGTGGAAATGAATGTGTTCCTGCTTGGTTGGATAGACACCCTGCAGCTAAACCAGCCCTGTACCCACTGCCTAAACCTGCTCTAACGGACACCTCGTCCAGTGAAGTTCTGCTCCATACTACCCCCTAGTGTTTACTCAGATGCACTGCAGTATTTTTGTTTGCTACCTGTTTATTCTACGCTGCTCTTGGGGATCAGATAACTGTTTGGGTTGTTTGGGACCGTTGTCATGGGCCGCCCTCCTCGTCGGTCTGGGCCAGTCGTGACCCATCTGTCTGTCTGTGTAGGACACCAGTAGCTCCATCAGCCCTGCGGAAATGACCGGAGTCAAGGAGCTCGATGACATTAACAAGGACATCTCTCAGCTGCAGAGGTAAGACAAGTCTGTACTATATGGAAGACATGAAATGATGCGTGGTAAGGGTATGATCAGGTTTTACCGGCGTCTTCACAGCGGGAAGCGCCCTCTAGTGGCCATTCCGTTATTAATGAAACTGCAATATAAATACGTTATATTTTAAAGGCCTATAAAAGTTTAAGCATGCGCAAAAGCTTTGTGTGCTGTCCACGCTTTTGCGATGGCACTCTAAGTGCAAAGCAACAGACCTGTAGTGTCGTTTTTTCAGTCTACTCAACAGTAGGAAGACATTCATTAAACTGTATTCCTGTATTAATGGGGTGTCTGGTTTCTTGTTCTCAGATAGGTTATTAGTTAGCCATCATGAAATGTGAGAACAGCTTTGCTGTTTACTTAATCATGTGACTTTGTATCTTGCTTTTGTGTGTGTGTGTGTGTGAACTGGTAGTGAGAAGCGTAGCTTGGAGCAGGAGATCAGGCAGAAGGAAGATGCCTTACGACAGAAGAACAGTGAAGTTCAGGTGAGTCTGTCGCTCCACCTGGCTCTTATTACGCTCATCACTGTCTGCTTTATTGTTGCATAGGAATACTGTGTGTGTGTGTGTGTGTGTGTGTGTGGGTGGTGCAGGGCATGCAGGGTGAGGTGGAGCGGGAGAACAGTGGCGCGCTGGACGTGGAGCAGCAGAAGCAGAACGCACAGGACCGTCTGCAGGAGATGGAACAGCAGAGGAGCAAACTGGAGGAGCTGGTGAAGGACGGCAAGAAGAAGTGTGAGGAGGAGAAGAGCCGGGTGAGAGGGAAGGAGGGAGAGGGAGGGAGGGAGGGAGACACACATGGGGAGGGAGAGAGGCAGAGAGAGAGAGACAGAGTGTCCAACAGAGCTACTACTGGGAGAATGAAAGGAAGCTTCATGAAATGAATGAAAGAAGTCCCAGTGAACTGGAGCAGGGTGAAGTGTTGGGTTCTGATCTGAAGTGTTGGGGACTGATCTGGTGTTGGGTTCTGATCTGAAGTGGTGCCTTTTGACATTATTTGACATATTTGGGGTGCTTTGATTCAGATCGAATGTGTTTGTATTGTTCTTAACTGATCTCTGCGTGTGGGCGCAGATCTCCTCTCTGCAGGCGCAGATCCTGTCCCAGGAGGTGGACCATCAGACGCAGGAGAAGGAGGTGGGTCGGGTCCGAACGGACCTATACTGCATGGAGCAGGAGGAGCAGCGTCTGGAGGAGGGCGTCCGCGCCAACAAGGCCAAACTGGACAGCATCCTGAAACTACTGCGCACCTCGCAGGACGAGATGGACGAGGTCTCTCACACACACACACACACACACACACACCCTGGAGAACCGTAGTGCTATAGTGAAACGCGTGTTCTCAAATGTAGAGACGCTGTAGCCCGGCTCGGTCTACATGTCCCGCTCGGTCGCTCGGAGACCACGTCCCTGACCTGCTCTCTGCTCTGTGCTCACGGCAGACGCGTGAGGAGCTCTCGCAGATCCAGGACGCGCAGAAGGACCTGAACAGGGCCATCGAGCGGCTCGACAAGGCGCTCGGCAGTGGCGGCGCCCTCAGCCTGGCCGAGATCGAGCAGCTGCTGACGGCCGAGGACACAGCGTCCGTCTCCACGCCGCCCGTCTCCACGCCCGCCCGTCTCCAAGCCGCCCGTCTCCACGCTGTCCGTCTCCACGCCGGTGAGAACGTCGCGTTAGGGGCGGAGTCGCAGTCACGCCGGGCTCACCGCACCTGCTCTCGCCTCTCGTGAGCCGTAAACGAGCCCGCGCGAGACGCCCAGTTCTTCTCATTCGTGTCACGTGTTCGCCCACTGGGAGACCAAATGTGGTGTGTGAAGAGTGTGTGTATGGTGCGTGTGTTTCAGAACTCCTCGTTCAGATCCAGGCTGGCGGTGTTCAACGCTAATGCCACCCAGGATCCGTTTCAGACCGAGGACCCCTTCAAAAGTGATCCCTTCAATAAAGGTGATGTAACACGGTTACAGGGTGGCTGGTATGATCGCCCGAGTCAAATCGTCTTACGTTTGGGGCTTTTAGATGCATCTTGATGAACAGTTTCTTCACTGGTTTCTTGAACACTGCTAAAGTGTTAATACATGATGGAATGCCTGTATTCGAGGCGCGTGTGTGTGTGTGTGTGTGTGTGTGTGTGTTGTGGGTGTGTTCAGGTAAAGTTGTGACACATACCATGTCATATAGTGCTCGTCGTCACGCGAGCTGCTTTCAGAGACCCGGAAGCTTTACTCTGATTGGCCGTTCTGTTTGTCCGTATCACATTTCTGTGTTTGGACAAGCTAATCATTTGCTGAGAGACACACAAACAGGGTCCTGCAGCAGAAGTGGAGCAGTCACAGTGCAGGTCTTGGAGCTCACAGGTCAAAGGTCGCGTGTCGGCAACATGTGGAAGAAATATCAGACTTGACTGAATGTCTGAACAGGTTCAGCAGCTGCACGGAGTCTTGGGCCGCTGAGCAAAACCCGTAACCCTGCTTGAGATGTAAAAAAATGATTTGGGCTAAAATCCTCAACTGAAATGACGTGGTTTATTAAAGCCTTTGAAGGTACACGTCGGGATAAAGCCTTGTGCAATAACCCTGATGATCTTTCCGCTGTAGCTGATCCATTCGGAGGAGATCCTTTCAAACAGGGTGATCCTTTCAAACAGGGAGATCCTTTCCAAGACCCCTTCACCAGCGCTGACCCCTTCGCTAAAAGCACAGCCTCACCTTTAAAGGTGAGCAGACGTTGCGTGTATATATGTATATATATATATAACGTATGTGACCAAAGACACTAATTAAATAGCATCTACTGACTTCACTTGGCATGAAATAACCCCTGTAACACATTTTCTCTCTCGCTCTCGCTCTCTCTCTCTCTCTCTCTCGCTCTCTCGCTCTTTCTTTCTTTCTCACAGCAGGCCAGTCCCTTTGGTTCTGTTCCATCCATCAGTCCCTCCAGGTTCAAAGACTCAGGTACTGTAGACGCAGGTACTGTATGGTACTGTGTAGTACTGGGTACTGTGTGGTATTCTAGACTCAGGTACTGTGTGGTACTGGTTACTGTGTGTTGTCCACGTAACCTCACTCTCCTGCTGAAGCTAGACTCTTCCTCACACCAGTCTTCCTCACACCAGTTCCATCTCTCGTGGCCCTCGTCCAGAGGGGGTGGCTAAACATTGGCGTTTTCCTCGTAAAGTGCTCTAGTTTGTTGCTGGTCATCTCTGCGTTTATCAGCCGGGGGGGGATCTCCAGTGAGGGCAGCTTAAAGAGGAACTTTGGAAGCTTTCTGGGTACTGTGGTGATATTCGTTTCAGAGAGATTTTAGATAAAGCCTTGAGAATTGCTTAACGTGTGCACACACAAACACACAACCGTACACACACAAACACACACACTGTGCGTACACACACACACACTGCACAAAACCAGCAGCTAAGACCACTCAAAACTGCTTTGCGCTGACCAGTCACATTGTAGGACGTGACATAGTAAAACTGTGGTTTCCACTTCTGTTTTCAGTGATCATGATTTCTAGAAGATTTTCCCCAGAACACGAAAAAGAGTTTCCACAAAAAGAACACGCCTCCCTTTTTAAAGCTTGTACAAGCGCACCCTTCCTGAGTTCGGACTGGTAGGACGCAATGTTTTCCTGCGCTGTGTAGCTATTTCTAGGCTTTTACCTGCACAAATACTCCAGCGCTTCCTAAAATAGCATGAGTGAAACAGACCTCACTCTGTGGCCCCACATAACGGAAAACCTCCAACCGTTAACGTGGTTGAGCAGAACAGCTCCAGGAACACAAGCACTTCTTGACCTGCCTGCATCTCTCTCTCTCTCTCTCTTTCTCTCTCTCTCTGCCTCTCTCTCTCTCTCTCTCTCTCTCTCTCTCTGCCACTCTTCCTTCTCCCTCTCTCTCTCCCCTACACGCTATACATTTTGAACAGCTAATGCTTTCTTTCTGTTTCCTCAGTGAGGAATTTACAAGAAACCCCCCCCCCAAGCGAGATGCCTTGTTTTGTATGAACACTAACATTATTATTAGTGGTTTCGTGCATGTGCAGAGTAAACACACTCAGACGCGAGTTCCCTGTATATTCCCATATGGTTTTCCTGAATGTCACCCCTGTGTTTGCACTCACAACTGTGACATTGTGCTGCAGTTGTCTTCAGTCCCCACACACACACACACACACCCTCCTGGTCATTTGTTTGTTCATGAACTCAGAAGTCGTGCGCAGTTCGGCTGGGCGGAGGGTGTTTACCGCCCCGCTCCGGCCCTCACTTAACTGGCCAATCAGCTAATTAGAGGCACACGTCATAGGCGCAGCATGGAGGACAGAAAGGTGGGGGGGGGGGGGCAAGTAAGAGAGTCATGGAAAACAGAGCAGCCACAGTCAGGCCGTGAGCCTGGAATAGTCCACGCAGCTGCTGAGTAGGGTCAGGCAGGAGCGTACCACCGTACCTGTGTGGGGGGGGGGCACTAACGTACTGTGTTTCCCTCTCTCTCTCTCTCTCTCTCCCTCTCCCCCCAGATCCCTTTGCCACAACGGACCCTTTCGGTTCCGAGTCTTTTGGCGGGAAAGGTGGCTTTGCAGACTTTGGCAGCATGTCAAAGGTGGGTGGGCGTCCGCTCCTGAAACGGCCCTTTCATTCGTGCGACCACAGGAAAGCGCTGGTGCGATCTGCACCAGTCACATAACCCTCTGTGTCCGTCTTCTGTCATCGGTTGTAACTGCCCTTTTTGTGACTTGCTCGAATTAAAACACCCTAACGCTACAATTCTGGAAGGTATTTTATAAAACACAAGAAAAATCTAACTCTCTGTGGTAAATACCAACTAAAAACAAACAGTGTTTGTTGACTCGGTTGCAAAGTACCATCGTTTTTGCTGGGGCTCCTGAGGTAAACCTGTGCTGTCTTCCAAGGGTTCCAAGGGGCTCCACGTGGGTCACAAGCCCACATACCCACTGCCTCCGTTCAAGAAACCCGGCCCGCCCAGACCCGCCCCTCCCCCGTACGGTGAGTACCTGCCGCGCGCGCCCCAGTGTGGTTGTTCATTATTCAAATGACTTGAAGGAGGCGGGTGTTGGCCTGAGCAGGTATCCCGCCGTGTGCTACAGGTCTCACCGTAGCCTCAGGGATCGTTATACAGCCGCGCTGCCGGTAAACCACTCCGCCGGAGTGAGAAACGTCACGCACACACACACACACACACACGCTCACACACACACACACGCTCACCCCCCACCTCACGCCTCGCACCTCGCTGAGCGTTTGGGGAGGGAGCGTTGGCCCGTGCCCCAGGGGCAGGGTGGAGAGCGCCCTGCCCCACCCGACCCCCACCCTTACCACGCTCGCGTTGCTGCGGCCTCAGCCAATCGCTCCAGGCCCCAGCGGCCACATCCAGGAAGGGCAGGGCCGCGAGAAACTCCACTCTCGGTTTAAGTCAGCGTGCCCCAGCACCCTTGTGTGTGTGTGTGTGTGTGTGTGTGTGTGTGTGTGTGTGTGTGTGTGTGTGTGTGAGCACACACTGTGTCTCCTGCAGGCTCCACTGCAGCCCAGGTGCTGTTCGCTCTGGATAAGGGCGTCTGCTAAAAAAAAAAAAAAAAAAAAAAAAGAAAACAAATTGTAGTGGGACAACCCCTTTGGTTAAGCCCACTGACGATATCACTGTCCCATACAGGATATATATATATATATGATATCACTGTCCCATACAGGATATATATATATATATGAATATGCAGATAGTTTGATTTTGGATAGATGGGTTTGTAAACGGTAGCCCCCCCTGCCCTGCTGTGTGTGTGTGTGTGTTTACAGTGCTTGAGGCGCTGTGTGTTTTCCTCGTGCGTGCTGGGCGCTGTGAGGTTGTTTACATGTTGTTAGCGTAGACGTGGGGTTGGGTCATAGTGGGTCACAGCAGTGTAGAGGAGACGAGGGACAGGAGCACCATGGGGGGGAGAGACAGGGAGAGAGACAGACAGAGAGACAGATAGAGAGAGAGAGAGAGCGCTAGGGCTTGAGTGCACTCCATTTACACCCACAGACCATTCTTACAGTGGGCTGAACATGTCCGTGAGAGTGTGTGACAGTGTGTGTGTGTCTTTCTCACTCACTCTTTCTCTTGCAGTCTCTCACGCTCCCTCTCTCCCTCCCTCTCTCTCTCTCTCTCTCTCCCTCTCTGTCTTTTCAGTTTCCTCTGTTAAAAAAAAAAAATGTAAAAAAAAAATTGAGCTAATAATACCGTCCCATGTTGTGTGCACAGCGTGAGAAAAGCGGCCACACTCTCAGGCGGTTGTACGCGCTGCCGTGGCGACCCCACTCTCTCCGAGCTGCGCTGAACTTTTGCACTTTGAGAACATTGGTGCAGATCTGTGGGCCAACTGAGGCTTCAGCATCTCAAGCCACTTCAGATCGTATCAGCCAAGCTGTTCTCAGATCACATCAGCCTGATTCAGATCACATCATATCAGCCTGGGAAAACATAAAAAGAAAGACATCCAAGCGAATTTGTCGTTTGTAATTCAGAAACGTCGACTGCTTTTCTAGATTTGCATCGGCTCCTTCAGAGAGGGACTACGCGGACCTCCAAACCCAGGACTGTTGTGACTATTTACTCTTCGTTTGTCACCAGTTGTGTTTGCGTCTTTTGGGCGTTTTTGTTATGGTTTTTGAAAGGTGGCTCGCATTTGCAGAAATGAAACCATTGCTCTGGTTTTGGTACACCACAAGTTAACCAATTAAAACTGCAGGAGCATCTCTGAGTTCAGGGCGGTAATCACAGAAACGCAGCACCAGTGACATTCAGTGATTTCACCAGAGGCTGTGATGTTCGGGGAGGTGGGCGTGTTTGGGGCCTGTCCCGTGTCCTGTCGCTAATGTTCATGGCTGTTCTGTTCGCTGTTCTGTTCCGGTAGGCCCGAGTTCTGCTGGAACTCACCCCGGGGCCGCGGTCCGTGGCCGTTCCCGCGGTGTGGCCCACGTTCGCGACCCGTACCGAGACCCCCAGTCCGGTAGATCCACTCTCGCGGCCCCCGCCGCGTTTGCCGACCTTAGAGGCGTAAGTCGAGGCCTGGTCCAGCTCCCTGTGGCTCTGTGCCCGTGTGTGTGTGCCCGTGTGTGTGTGTGTGTGTGTGTGAGTGAGTGAGCGTTCGCGTTGCTGTCGCGCTCCTGCTGAAGGTGTTGCGTTGCGCCCCGTCTCGGCGTCCCGCTTTCCTGCCGCTTGCGTCCCGCTGCCTGCCTGTCAGCGTCCCAGCATGCACCTGTGGTGTTGTGTGGAGAGTCAAGGCGCGCGCCTTGTCCCGGTTCAGCCGCGCTGCCCCTAACCTGCCTGCCGAGGCTTCCAACGCAGCGCTTCAGTCTCCAGCGCTTCCTCCACGCTGGCGTCCCCCGGTGTGGGAAACGCCGCTCGGCCGCACCGATGTTTCCCAGTTATGGCGCACAACAATAGTACATCATAGTGGAAACGATGCTTCAAACCATCACAGACAACATTTATTTTTTATCAAATGATCTTTGTTAATGTGTCAGTTTCCTTCTCTGAACCTTAGACTCCAAGACGTCTGAATGACTCCCAGGTCAGTATAAGTGGTCGGTTAAACCTATACACTTCCTGTTATGTAGCACCATGCAGAAGGTGAAAGTTGCACCTGAGTGTACCACCTCTGGGCCTTTAACCTCCCTCTCTGTGGTTAACACCGTCTTGAACAGTTTTGTGACGGATGAACCCAGGTCGGACGCACAGACCGTGTGCGCGTTCGGCGTCCGCTGCCTTCTCTTCCCGTGGCGCTGGACGAAGTTCTAGTTCAAACGTTAACAACAGCGTAATCCAAACCGCAACATGCTTTGCTGACTCGTAGTGGTTTCGCCAGCACGTCACAGCTGATGCATGGCCCTGTGTCGCCGTGGCAACCCTTTTGCATGCGTCCTGCAGTTGCAGCGCCCTGGTCGCCGTGTCATTCACTATGGAAACGTGTTTGTTAATGTGTCTCTCCCAGGTCGTGGACGCATGAAGGTAAGGCAAGTGTGAGAGCTTGGTGATCCAAACTGAGGTGTGTGTGTGTGTGCGTGCGTGCGTGCGTGTGTGTGTGTGTGTGTGCTCCACCCAATCAACACACTCTGCACTCAATCTGGCATCAGCTTTTTGTTTGTTGTTGTTGCTGTTGTTGTTGTCTTCACCGCCGTCACACAGTTGAAAAATCAGATATGAGCACTTGGATTAAAGCCTGTTCCACCACGGCCCGTGAGAGACCCTCTAAGGCTTCGTGACGTGGGTTGGGGTCTGGGTCTTTTACACCTCCCAATGGCCACGTACTTCATGGTCATGATTCATAACTTTGTGAGCAAATCAAAATTGCATGTTTTTTTGCAAATCGATGCAGATTTTGCAGTGATTAAGATCTTACGTCCATTAAGTTGGGATTGCATACGATATGAATGTAGACTAGAGGATGTGCATAACATGTGGATAACACACTACTGGGTTAAACCCAGCACACAATTGGTAGCACATAACTGCTAGTGCAAATGATTCTCCCGGAGGAGAATTGCATTGTGGAGTGAACGTGTCCATCTGATCATGTTGATCACCAAGTGATTTAGTGTGATGAATTTGATTCTTGAATAACACTTTTGTTGTTGTTTAGCGCTTGAACATCTGATACAGTTGTACCCCTGCCTGTGTTAATGTTTCTGTGTGGGCATGTATTTGTAGGTGTATATCTGTGTGTTATTCTGTGTGTGTGTGTGTGTTGTAATCCTCTCTCTCTTTCATACTTGCTACCTCCCTCTCTCCCTGTCTCTCTCCTTCCACCTCTCTTTCTCTCCCTCCCTCCTTCCATCTCTCTCTCTCTCTCTCTCCCTCTCTCTCCTTCCACCTCTCTCCCTCTCTCTCTCTCTCTCTCTCTCTCTCCTCTCCTCTCTCTCCTCTCTCTCTCTCTCTCTCTCTCTCTCTCTCTCTCTCTCTCTCTCAGCTCGGAAGTGAAACGGAGCAGCTGGAATGGGCCAAACGTGAGAGCAAGAGGGAGGAGGAGGAGCGTCTACGGAGGCTCCGTCTCCAGGAACAGCAGGACCTTGAGCTGGCTCTGGCGCTCAGCAGGGCCGACATGCCCCGGACGTGAGGCCCTGTCCACACTCCTTCAGCACCCAACACACCCGCATAGTCTAGCGCTAACAATAATCCCAATCCCAGATTGCGGGGACCACTGGAACAATAATCCCAATCCCAGATTGCGGGGACCACTGGACGACTCGTTCTGCTGAGCGTTCAGCCTTCGAAAGCTCAGATTTCTTTTCCCCTTGCTGCTAAATATTTTATTCTATGCCTTAGAAACAGTCACACCAGTCACACCAGCTCGTATAACGGTTGTGCCCACTGGGTCTTCCACCACACACCTCCCAGCGCACCTAATTCTTCAACCTGTGGCACGTTCATGACCGCATGTGCGTTGGGTCCCACATGCCGAGATACCCAGATACCCGACACTTAATCCAGACGCCGGACACTTAATCCAGATGCTTCACGCACACTCTTTTGTAGAGGGCGATTACAGGGTAGACGAAGGTTTCTAAATGCACTGTAATTTTAGAATTTGCCCATGTGGGTTACGTGTACAGAACCGTAACACTTTGACCCTTCAGTAATGCGCATCCAATACCAGGAAGAATCGTATTATAATGATAACGGTTCAAAAACGCATCGTGTGTTTTAAGTCAGTCCAAACACTGTGTCCAAACACCTATTTGTTTCTTAGTAACCAAAGAAAGCCGTAAATTTGTACTGTTTACACGCCTATGAGAGACACCAAATACTGTAAGTCTGTATAAATCATATACTGGTGTAAGCATGTATTTAAGTAGTCACAGTTCCTAATAACTCACACAATGTATTCAATACTCTACTGGAAAAACACCCTACTGCATAATCTGCACACATAGATGGGCTTCATGGTGAAGTGATTGACAGAGACTCCCTGAGCGGTTGCAATCTGACGGCTGTTTTGGGAAGTGTTGTTGTTGCTAACAGCAAGCATTAGCCACCCTGTTGGGTTAACGTCCTTCTGACAGGTGATGTTGGCTCCCGTGGGTCACAAGTCACGTCAGCAATGTGTCCATCAACTAGAGGCCTCTGTAAGACGCCTATTTTTTAAAAAAAATGGGGGTTGTACTGTCATGTTTGAGCAGTAAATTTCCTCACAAGCATCAAAGTGCGTAACCATTGGAATGAGCACACCCAAGTATGATGATTTTTCATCATTTGTTTAAATTGTTTTTCTTAAAATTCCCAGAGTGCATCAGTGCTGCAATTTTCAGTTTGTTTTCAAAATGTTTGCCTTTTGCTAACAGTGAGAGATTCTGTATGATGATTAATTGTGTTGAAATTAATGCAAAATTCGGGTGAACTTGAAGTACTGATTAAGTTGATTGTTTTATGGTTTTAGGACATTTTGTTATGGCTTTATAATGTATATATTGTTTTTTTTAGTATTATGTTCATCATGCAAAACACTACTTTCTGCTATTTACACTTCCTGCTATGTGCCAGGCAACTCGTATTTATACATTTTTGTTTCGACTTTGGTGATTTGCCTTTGTGAATTTTCCATGTTTCCAAATGACAAAAACATGGATTGGTGGAACAGGATTTTATGTGCAATGCTTTAATATTAAACGGATGACAGCTGGAATCTGTGCGATTTCTTTGTAGTGAACTCAGATTTCCCAAAGGCTGCTCTGATTGGTTGCCAGGTTATGTAGGCGAGTTACCAAAGTGTTTGGCGGAGAAAAATCATGTTCTCAAAATCCACCAGAGTTTTTATTCACAATCTACTCCGTGAAATTGTACTTGCTCGTCACCATGTGACATGCAGGCTGACCTACAGCTCGAAGTCATTAGCGGAGTCTTCATTCTTATGTCTGTAATTACTCTGCTCATCCGAAAACATTCTGGCTTTGCAACTCGGCCACTACAGGACTGAGAATCTCAGCCCGGATCTCTCGCATGAAGGACACAACACGGTGCGTTTCATTTCTACTTTGATCATTCTCCGTTTTTATCTCGCCAGCTAAGTGAATGTGAACCGAGTCTGACTGACGAAGCCAAAATGTCAGATATAGTGCCAAGACCTTTATCCGTCTATGTAAGGTTGCAGGTCAAGATCCAGGCCTGAGATTAAGGAGGGGGGGGGTACTGATGCAACTCCTGCAGTTGAGATGAGGTAAGTACCTTTTAGAGAACCAAGTTTTCATAAAGATGGTAGTTAAGGTATCACTCCACGTGAGTCATATACCTTCCCCTTTTCCTCCGCACGTTCTGGCTAGAATGCTAACCGCTTTACCGCGCGGCATGACACTGCAGACGCTGGAATAGCACAGCGTGTAAGCGCAGAGACCGGGGCTACACGCCCGCACTGAGAACACGGGTGGCGTCTCGCCATCACACGCCACCAGACCATCGGGAGGCCGCACACGCCATCAGGCCATGCCGTAATACGCTGCATGATAGTGCGTCTTCATGGCACAACTGCCACTCAAACCTACATCCTTACTGTCGGAAGCAGTAAACTTCTCTGGTGTTGGTATGTCTTTGGGTTTATTTTGAATGTGCCCTTTCGCTGCTGTTGAACAACAACACTTGTTTGTATTTTTAACCTGGCCAGAGAGAGGCAGGCAGGCAGACTCTTTGATTAAGAAACTTCCTGTATCCGAGTTTGCATCTTTTTGACAGTTATCTCTATGAAACACGCAACGTAACACTTAAATGCGTCGATTGTGTTTCTGCATCGGTTGGCAAGCTATGTGTAGCCTGACTGGGTTGGAAAAAGAACAGCATATAGTGTCTTTGGAGGGACTCTCGAGTGTTAAAAAAAGAAGAATAATGTTGCAGCTGCATGAATTTGTGGTTTGGTATGTCAATTACACTCGTTTTAAATAACAGGAAATTCCTGAGTGAGTTTTTATATTTATGAAAAAGGCCTGTAGATGGGGTTCTTGGGAACAAGGATCAGTTAGGGGCAGGAGACACGGCTCAGGTGACACAGGAATACAGGGCTGGAATTCTCCTCTTATACGTGTTATTCTTTTCATTCAGTGACACTCCTCTAAGCCTCCACATGTGTGGCTAATTTAAGGACTTTTTTTTGCGAGATTCTTTTTTTTTAAGCTTTTAGTTTTATAACCTCTATAGGCTGCAGTGTGTTCAGTGTCAAGTGGGTTAATAAGAGTGTGTCTATCGGGATTCCTGGAAAACTTAATATTTTCCTTTGTTAAGTAGATTTATGATAGCCATGTTAGTCAGAGTTCAACCTGCCATATCTATATGAGTGTTTATTAACTGTGGAGCCTTGGAGGGATAAAACCTTGTTTCTCTCTTTTCGATTTATCTTGATTTCACTCTTTCTTTCTGCCTTTCTTCATTTTTCTCTCCATTCTTGAAGTTTGTTCTTTTGCATTCATTTATTGTATTTAAAATCTCAAGAAGACTTTATCTCACAGTTGCAGTAGTGTGCCCCATGTTAACTCAGTTTGAATTCAAACCCACATCAGTAGCCTACACCACAATCACACACACACACACATCTGTAAGCGCTATATATATATATATATATATATATATATATATATATATATATATATATATATATAAAGTATGTGTGTGTGTCCATGTGTGTATATATATACACACACCCTATGCAAATACATAAACTCCTACATAGCTCAGCTAAGGATCAGAAGACATTGAAAAATGAGAACCTTATATTTTGGGTCATGTGTGGCTTGGTAGTAGATGTTACTATCCTCAGAACAGAAAAAGTGAAATGAGACTTCAGTCGTTTGCTAATAATAACCTCGTGTGTTTCTTCTTTTTTTTCCCCCCTCTCGTATGAGAATTTACGTTTACCAGCACGGAACGTGACCCAGTCTGCACACAACCGACTCTACACACCTACGAACACATCTGAACATTTCCCAGTCCTGTAGTTTTTACTCCATATCACCAGTCTTGAGGGACATCTCAGACCTGACGCTTACATACATCTACACTGTTCTTCATAGAGCGTTTAGTCTAATTTTTCGCACCAGGTTATAGATGTTTTGGTCACTTCGACTTTTTACATGGACTGATTACTGGCTCTCATCTGCTGAGCGAGTGTTTCAACAAGCCGTCGTCACAGGTTTCCTAAAACGAGCTTCATCCCCGCACTGCTGTAGCACGTTCGTGGCACCCAGCTTTTCCCGGGGCCAGACGTATCTAAATTCTCTCTCTATAATTATGTAAATGTAATGTTTATATTTATAGGCTGGAGCCACAGACTGCGAGCCTCAATCTCACTGCAGCTGGAAGGCATCTGGGCCCGAGCCGTAATACCCGACACCGCACGCTCGAGACGGGAGATCCAGGAACAGCCGTTCTGTTCCCTCGACTTTTTTACCAAATGCTGCGTAAATGGCCCATGGTTACCGTAACGACCTTGTGCGCTGCAACTTGAGCCTCTGGAGACCATAGCAACTTCAAAGCAGCCACTTGTAGTAATAAGGGGCCGTTGAAGTGTGCGGAGTCTAAAGACGTGAGCTGATTGGTGAATGTGATGGTTTGGGGTTTTTTTTTTGGGGGGGGGGGACTGACAGTACATCAAAGTCACAAAGAATATACATACAGAATATATTCAAATTTAGTTTAATATGTACAATAAATACATTACTTACAATACAAAAGGTATGTACATAGTCTTAGAAAACATGCAGGACGTCTGGCCCTGCTGTATGTGCTAATACACAATGGGGCTTGAATATGTTATTGTACCTTCCTGATACAATACGTTTGAATGCAAATGCTTATTTCCAAACAACTCAAACATTGGCTGGGTCACAAAATGTATAAACGTGAACATACAATTCTGGTCGTTAGAAACAATTTCTGGCAGTTTCTGGAGCAAAACATTGTCGCTGTGCATATTCCATACGCAAATACGTCTGGGAATGGATTTCCGGTTTACTGTTTCTTGGAGGTTTGCTAGTCATCTGGGTTGCACTATTTGTGCTGCATGTAATCTATTCGTCACAATAAAGGCACTGTTTAAACGTATACTCTGTTTCCAGTTTCAACATAGATATGTTTAGGACCAGCCCTGCAGGTTGGTCTTTGCCCCCCAAAACAGTTATACGGCCTTTAAAATATCTGTATAAGCTATCCGACGTAGTACCAGCTACATTGTTACAAAAGGATAACAGTATAAATCGACAAAAAAAAGTATTTTGGTCTTTTTACAAAGTAATTAAATAAGGCAGTAATAGCGTTTTTTTGGACGCAAATCATTGTCCATTTTTTTGTGTGTCAGTCCTGTCCGACGATCTCACATGTGTCTCTTCATATGCAGGGCCAGGTGATCTGACCTGGAGAATGCGCGCTCGCACAGGTGACACTGGAAGGGACGGTGCCCGGTGTGTTTGCGGAAGTGGCGAGTCAACTCATCGGAGCGGGCGAATTTCCATCCACAACCTTCCCAGTTGCAGTGGTAAGGCTTCTCACCTAATATGTCGAAGAAAGAATGTTGACACTTTAGTTTAAGAGATTTCGAAATGTCCGCCTATCATTTCCTGAAAGGCTTAAGAATATATATATATATATATATATATATATATATATATATATATATATATATATATATATATATATATATATATATATATATATGCCACTGGCACAAGAATAACAAGAATACGAATATATATTTTTTTCGTATGAGGTTTTAAAAACTGCCTTACCGGTGTGAGTTCGGTGATGCGCTTTGAGGTGAGAGCTCTTGGTGTAAGTCTTCCCACAGCCGGCGAAGGTGCAGGTATGCGTGGCTGTGCGCTTCCTCGGCCATGACCGGCGCCCTCGTTTAGGTTTTGAATCAAGAAGCTCCAGCGGCGAGGAGGGGGGTGTCAGTAGCGCCCGCTGACCGTTAGGCTGCATGCCGAGTCCGTCCTCGAACATACTGAACTGGTGCGTGCCTGTGTAAGACAACGGCATCTGCTGCGACGGTGCGTGACTTGGGTAAGCCGGGGCGGCGTGGTAGCTTTGCGGGAATACGGAGTGGCAGATCTGGGTCTGACAGTTAGCCTGGTCGTCCGGACTGAGCGGCGGGGTCATGTTACCCGCTGCCTGCGGAGACACCGCTAGCCTCGGCTGCTCGAAGGACATCATACAGGAAACGTTGCCTTCTTGTTTGATTTTTTGGCACGTCTGTGGCACCATTCCGATTACTGGTCCGTATCCGTCCATGGGTGGCTCGACTTTGATATTATCAATAAAGTCCTGTCTGGGGAATCCCGTCGAGTTGACGACGAACCTTCCCTGAATCGCAGCGTTGGATGCCATGCCGTACGAAGTGTCAACTTCAGAATGCAAAAGTTCTGCCATTAGACTGTTGGTGTACGGCGGAGGCGGCGTGCAGTGCTCGGGCAGCGCGTACGCGCTCATGTTCCCCGCCTGGTACAGGCTACAAGGTTCCGCTGCTGGGCTATACTCCGCACCTGTACCGAGCATACCCATGCTCTCCGGTCCGGTCGTGTTTGCCAGAATAAACTCCAGATCTAAGTAATTGCTCAGGTCCTCGTCGTCCTTTCTGCGACAAATGTCCATATTCTGTACCATACTCAGCGTAACGCCCGTGGATGTAAGCGACTTTTCTGCCTCTGCTTTCCACCTCTGTATAAGAGGGAAGATACACTCAGTATTCAAACAGGAAAAAAAACTAATTGAACACATTTTTTGTTTTTAGTTTTACTGGTTGTTTTCGTAAAATATACTCTCAATCAAATACGTGGAATTCATGGAACATAACGGTTGAAATATACTCACATTTTCCCAAAGCTTCTCCTTCTGGTGGGCAAATGTAGAAATCGATGGCAAAATGGTCCCGGATAAGGCCATTTCCAAACGTCGAGGTTCAACCAAAATCTTTTTTTATGTTATTTTAAAATGCACCGTGCGCTCGCGCTGCACCTTGCTCCTCGGAAGAAATCAAAACGTCTTGCCTAAGTTCGCCTGCCCTTCCATAAACTGGTGTTCCAGAGTCATGAACAAGTTTGTATGGCAGGAGAACCTCCTACCTTATAAATATTGCAGTTTGACCAATTGTGCGAGCGGAGGAAACAGCGTTCAGGATGGAGGTAGAATACCCAAAATAGCCAGTATATAAAGACCTTCGCGAGGCGCGCGCTCTCCACTCGCTTTCTCTCGCTGCACGGGCTCATACAAGCATATAGCTGCTCGCGGAGCGATGACGTACGTAAGGCCAGCCCACTGGGGGCGCGCCACAGAGAGGGGTGGAAAGATGTTAAGTGTGCCGTGCTATTGTCAGTGAATGGCACGTATTACCTAGAAAGCAACTTTAACGTAATATCAACGTGTAGCAGCCTACTCATGGCGCTGATATGTAATTTAGATTCATACAAATATATAGGCGACACCTTCTGATGGAAAAGACATGTCTAACCACGGCGGATTTCACTTCTTTCTTTTTTTTTAGTTTGTACGGTGCTCTTTTTATGAAATAGCGGCAGAGAGTGATTTGCCAGCGTCATCTGATTTCGCTCTCGGCTGCGGTCTCTCACAGACGGGGCCTATGTTAACATTATTTTGCACTTTATTCAGGTGTAAATGAAGGGGGGATTAGGTGGACGGTGTGCTGATTGTCGTTGTGAATTATCCACATTGTTTACTGAGCCATTAGTTTCGCCGATGATGTCCCGGAGACAAGATATCATTCCATGTTGTTCGTCAGTCGTTTCACGCGGTTTCACCAGAAATGTTCCCAGGAATGACGAAATACTAATGAATAATGCGAGATAAAAATTGTTCAGTGTGAATAATTTCTATAAGAGAATGACTTGGATGACATGTAATACCTTGGGCCTAACTAACCCAACTAACTGAGCAAAAGCGTCATATTTTCACAAGTGTTCTTCCCGACCTCTAAGTGTAGCAGCTTTCTGTTTCTGCTTTCTGTTATCACTTAGCACCTGTCATATTCACATTTTTTAAAGAATTGTGGCTTGCTGTGTTCTCTGTTGAGTTTTATCATGAAAAACTGACAATCACCAAATGTTAGTGAATCCATAATAGAGTTTAAAATTATATTGCATGTCACAAACATTGTGATCCATAATAATATATGGATTCTCTGTGTGTGTTTATGGGAATTTTCAAAAGAAAAACGTTTGGACTGTATAGGGACACTATGAGGTTCTCAGTACCAAATATGCACATTATTTTTATCACTGAAGGGTAAACCATTTATTTAGTTTACTTAGGGTTAGGTTTGTGTGTGTGTGTGTGTGAGATCTGTTTGGATAACTATAGGGTAAGGTTAACCCTTATCATAAGACATAACTGAATGTCTCATCATCTTCATGTGAAAAACCAATGCATATCCTATTTCTTCAGTCAGTGCCTGTTGAAATGAAGTTATAGGGTGTTGTTACCGTACTAGTAAGGTGTAGCAAAATCTCCAGCATGTCATCATTTTATCTTTAGACAGTGTTTGCTTTGCAGTGTTCTGCCTCAGTATCCACACTGCTTGAGATTTCTTAGTGTGTGTGTGTGTGTGTGTGTGACAGAGAGAGACAGACAGAGATGTGCGTCATTCGAAGTTCCAAGGAGCTGTGAAGGAAGGATGTCTGGAAGTTCTGTTTTCTGGTTGCTTTCTCACTCTCTCTTTCTCTCACTCTCTCCCACTTGACCTTTTCCTACCAATAAAATGTGTAAACCACTCAATCAGCATTATGCTGTTCATGTCTCTAAGGACCTGCACTGTTTGCTTAAGGACTGAGAGGTCTGTAAAAAATATGTGTGAGATCAATATATGTGATCTCGCTATATAGAATATCTTGACCTTCTCAAAGCTGAGCTTTTCTTTTTATATATATAATTACAGTTTGTGTTGTTTATCTGGAATAGTTTACCTCTAGTAAATGTAAATAATTCATAATATATGTTTTTGGAACAATTCCAATGAAGTAAGAGAGAAAAGGGAGTTTCTTTCAAATTGACTTTCCATTGCACAAAATTACAGGCAGACGTCATTTGCCCCACTGAGTTTGGTCACAGTCCCTGAGGAGTGTGCAGACTGAATATGTGAATATGGCCGCAGGCCAGTGGACCGCCACATTACAAGCATCATTTCTAAATTATGTGTCAGCGTACTGTGTGTTGGGGTAGGGAGGGGGGGTAGTAGGTATCTGGGAAAGTGTCTGTGTGTGTGTATGTGTGTACATGTGTTTCTATGTGACATCAGCGTGAAGCATGCACATAGTAATTTCCAATGCTTCAGTGCATGCTTGTGCGTTCAAACCCCCGAGGGACCGAGTCTTTACCGTTTGAAAAAGCGGCCTCTGTCACTTTGATGGCTACTGTCGAGAAACATTAGCTAACTGGAGACGGGTCTCGTATTCACTGATGCGGTTTTGCTTGGAGAATCACCCCGTGACCCCAGCCCCATTGGTCAGGCGGGTCGGCCGGTCGTGGCGTGCCCTTGTACCAGTCGTACCAGCTGGATGTGCTGATGTGAGCGGTTAGTCGGTGCGTACACAGTCACCGTGAGATCAGCGCGGAGCCTCTCTGACGATGTGCTGTTCTGATGACTAAATGCCTCTTCAAACTTTCCAAAATCTTTTTTTTTTTATTGCAAAATACTACAAATGAACAATACATGGGAGAATACACAATGCACTGTAGAATTCCAAAGTAAAAAAGCGAAAAGGTCACTTTGGTTCTTAACTTGGATATTATCGCACTGCATAACACACATCAGCAGATCCCATTTTAGCAACATTTCAATAAGGCACTAAAAATGTCGAATGAACAACGTATCAGGTTTGTGGACTGATGACACAGAATGAGCTCAGGTCACTGTGGCGGTGCTTTTCCCACCAAAAAGTTGCCTTCTCTAGTTCAGCTGCGCCACTATCTGCTGATGAGACTGGGAACAGGCAGGCACGCGGGCCCCGAGTCCACCGTCCTCTTTGTGCGGACCTCCTCTGCGCGAGAAACGGCGAGGAGTTTCCTGCCGGGCTCGTTTTAACGTGAAGGTTCTGTCATCGCCGTTCTTTTCTTGCTCGTGCACACCACAGCTCTTCTTCCCCGAGGTTCCATTTGTCTCTCGCCCCGTCTCTCCGAGGCACTAACCCGGGGCTGCTCTAGTCTCACAGGTTGATTTATAACCCGAACAAATGCATTAAAACCGACAAGAGGCTTCCAAAGGCTCAGGCACATTACTTATATCAAGAGATGTGAAGAGGCACGTCATTGTGTGTTCCCAGTGTTGTTACCGAGCATAGAGGCGGCTTCGGATTAAAGCAAACGTAGCAAATATAGGAGATTTCTGCCAAACCTTTTGCCAAAGTGATGTCTATTTGTGCCAAAGACGGTGTTAAAAAGTTATGTCCAATTTTATATTTTCACTATATATATATATATTTTTAGGTTGAGGATTTTGAATTCAGAATCGAGTTGTTTTAAACTGCATACCTGTGGTGTACTGGCCAACGGGAAAATTACTCGGCAGGTCTTTCGATCCGGCCTCGAGCAAAACGGAGAGCGAGAGTTGGGGAGAGAGGCATCGTGGTACATTGCGTGCAAGGGAGAGTCTAACGGTGAGTGGGCTCCTGCCCGACCCTTTTTATACCGGGGTTATTTTTAAACGCACACCCCTCGCTTATAACAGTGTTTCCTCTCCGGACCACTCAGGAAGCCAGTTTGGCCCCGTTTCCTGCACACACGCGGCCAGATTCGCGCAGAATCAAAGAATGATAGCATTGAGACTCGCGGGCTCCGCGAAGAAAAATGGAGAGGTGGAGAGGGAGTTGAGGGGGCTGGAGGTGAAGTAAGAAATGAAAAGCAGAGATTGGCTGGCACGTGCGGCCGTCTCGATGAAATTCAAAGGCCTGGCCCGCTTCCAGCTCTAATTTCAGTACACCTCAAATATTTGTGGAAAGTTCTGGAACAAGAGCCGCGTTCAACTTTTTTAGTTTTCCACTACGTGCACCTGAGAGCTGTTCGGTTCTGTGCCGCTTGTCTGTTCACGGGAGTCCTCGGTGGTGCAGGGGATGTGCGCGCGCCGATAGAGCTAGAAAAAAACGGCGCTGCACCATCAGGCGGCCGTCAAACAGGGGCCTCTTCATCTCGCCTGGCGGAAGTGTTTATGCTTGACGCGTCACATTATTTGCAGTGTTCTCAGAAACGATATGTGGTAGTATAAAGAAACACCGCTCAAACACTGGGGAAGGAACATTTACCTGACGAATTTTAATGTTGCATAGTGTTCCAGATTTGAAAAGTGCTGGAATTTTGGCTAAAGTACTTGAAAATACTTGAAACTGTAACTGTATTTCGTTTCACAACAAATAGCTTTAAGTATACATTAATACACCAACAAGCCTATGTAATACACTGCTATTACCAAACATGGGACTGTCTTTTTTAATGTGATGAAAAGCATTTCTTTCGAATAATTTCGAGTATATGTGTATAAATATGTAACTTAAATAAGCTGAAGGTGCTGGAAAATATTGAAACCTTGGAAGTGCCGTACAAGTGCTTGAATTCCACCTTGTAGAGGTGAGTGAACATTGCAAGCATGAGTTTGTTCAGTGTTCATGGTAGACGCACGACATGCATTAGGAATGAAATGGACGCGGAAGGCATACGACGAACACCTGCGACATATCAAAAGGTTTTTACCCAGCGCGTTTCCAATTAAACTCGAGAGAAAGGCAAGACTGGTGTAAAAAGCATTTAAAACAGGCCACCATGTTAAGATCGAGCAGCACAAGAACTGGCCAATAAACGTGGGCCCCGAAACTCTGAGCCATGACTGTATTCTGGATGTAGTGGCGAGATCTAGACACGCGGCCTCCATAAGGATGTAATTGGGTTACGGAGGTGGTAGTGAGGGAAGGGGGGGGGTACCGTTTATTAGCTGTTAACACTTAACCATGGCTGTGTTCTGGCTCTAGCACAAACACATACCTGCACAGCCTCTTAAAATGTTTTCTTTGGGGAGAGAGAGGCTATGAAAGGCACCTTTTGTTTGATTAAAGGAAACGGAGTGATCTGGTTGCGTGATAGGTTATGGAGTGATGTTAAGGCCGACAGCAGAGAGAGGCAGAGTTGTTCACTGTAAAGTGCATTCCTTATGGATAACGGGGCTAAATCAAACATGATTATGTAGCATTCCATTCCAGGTCATATTTACTCTTCTTCTGTACAGTTTTGTCTCCAGAATCATTCGACCAGGCGCTGGTACGCTTTTCTGTTAGGTCACTTGTTACAGTAGTCCACAGCCCCTGGTAACATCCCAGCATCATCTCCCACGTTGATACGGCAGTCAGTCGGCTCTCTGTGCGACACTTCAAACAGGCCGCGTGACGCGACTCGTCTTGCGCCGGTGTGAATGCAGCACTGAGTCCTGGTCCGAGAGGCACACGCCTGCTTCATTTCTCCAACAACCTGCCTCAGATACAATCCCAAGTGTGTTTGAACTGGCCGCCTCTAAATTCTGCCAGCTGAATAAACAACACACGCACGCACGCACGCACGCACGCACGCACGCGCGGCCAGCCCTCTCCATTACAGACCACACATACCTGTTCAGCTTCACAGTTGTGACCATTTACTGCTGGGCTGCCCGGTTTGAGCTGGCGTTAAACCTGCCACATTCTCTTGCGTTTCTTTGCTTTGAAGGAAACCGTTCTAATGTCTTTCCTCCTGTAGCACAGAGTAGAGGGCTGAGACTGAGTGTGTTTTATTTAAGTTGTATGTTTTTAAGTAGAAGAAAAACACAGAGTAATTGCGGTGATGAATGTCGAGTGTATTTTTGCACGCGTGTGTGTATACTTATTAATGTTTGAGGGTTAATAAAGGAGATGAGCTTCATTCATTATTTTTTGTTATACTCGGTATTTAGTTCTAAAGGTAACTTCCACGTATTCCTGTAAAAGTGTAGTAACCAAATGAAATGACAGTACTGTACTGTTACTCTCAGTAACCTTCCACTGAAGCATTACTCACACCATAGACATGGCTCAACGTTTAAAGTAAGACATGAGTGCAACCTTGTGACCCTGAACAAAATATATGAACAGTTATTCGATTGTGTCACTGTGTCATTCCACCCCCACTCCTTCCCCTAGGCTCCGCCCCCCAGGGCTCCACCCCCACGTGCACCACTCCAGGTTGACCTGCCGTTTCTCCACCCTGACTACATGCGTGGATTGACTCATCATGGCCAAATTTACAGTCAAGGCCGAGCCGTCATACTTTGCGGTCATGCTGTTCTCATTTGCATTTCCACATTGGCCTGCGAGTCTTTTCTGCTTGTGTTCTGTTCTTGCTTTGACATTTTGCACGTTTTGTCTTTGCTCACCTGTGCTCAGCTGCCTCTTCGTAGTGAAGGATGTCTCAGGGACGTAACTCGACCTCTGACCTGCTTCTCTGCCTGTTTTTTGCTCATTTTGTATAAACACAGACCTTTCTCCTCCAGCACTGCAGCCATGGGCGTTCATTTTTGGCCCGTGAGCAGCAGTGTCCACTCCTCGTGAACGCCATTGGTCGAGAGCATCGATGATAACACGGCCCTTGGAACAATCAATGTTCTTTGTTCCACCTGACACCCTCTGAACTTCAGGCGTGTTTTCAGGCTCTGGATCACAGCCAGTGGTTTACCAACAGACCACAGGCCTATGCTGAGGCTGATATGGAGGAGGCGGGTGGGGGTGGGTGGTGGGGTTTAGGTAACTACTCGCTCTCACTCCCCGCGATCAGAAGAGGAAACAGGACGCTGGCGGCTCGGCCTGACGGCTGCCCTCTGCTCCGACGCGGAGCAGTCATAACAAAGCGGCGCTTGCAGCTGGCCGGGTCACTTCCTGTCCGCGTTGCCGATGCCGTCAGCAGTGGCAGACGGGTCAACTGCAGCTGGAACTGCTGACCGTGGTGCGGTGGCCAGACGGGCATCGCGCCAGGTGGCTTGGCACGTTTTCAGCCACGGTGATTAATGTAATGGGCCGGTATACATTTAGCTCAAGCACAGGTGATTGCAATGGTCCTTTATCTGTGCTGAGGTAAAATCTACAACTAACTTTTCTTCAACTCCACCAAGTCCTGGTGGAGGAAAAGTATGAATAAAGTAACAAAATCACAAATTAACTGCTCGAGTGTACTTGGTGAACAGCATTAGCACGGCTGTACACTGGCTAAACCTAAATAACCAACAGCGACGATACGGTTGGAATTCTGAGTTTGCATGACTTTGCCACTGTCAAGCACGGTGTGGGAAGTATAACAGAATTAACGTCGAACTTTTAACATTCAGATTTGTAAAAGCAGACAACAGGCTGAGGTGTTAAACGATCTCAGCTGTAACAGTTCATGTAGGTATGAGTAAGTTTTAGGTGTATCCCTTGCAGTGACTAATTGTGATTTAAGGGCTTGGCCGTAGTGATGGCCGCAAGAGCAGTTGAAAGTTATCGATTCAATCAAGATCTGGAACGAGGTTCTAGGCGTGCGCGTGCGATTTCCACCCCGGTCCCATGCGGCCCTTGTTTTCAGGCAGAATCGTGCTCTGTCATTGGCTCAGCTGAGTCCCTGGAAGTGGCATCGTGGCGTAGTTCACCTCGCCCTCGGTGTTTTCTTCTTTCACAATGACTAGAGGTCAGGTAACGATATAAAGATACACAAAGGAAGTGGGCTGTTCGCTGCGGCTACACGCCCCGCTCGCTGAATCAGAGCTGCACTAGGGACAGCCGTGGAGGTTTCACAGCCTGTCCGTAAGCACCTGTATAATCGCTAAAACGTTACACCACGTTGATCTAAATCACTGTATACGCAGTCACTCAAATCTGTGTGCTTAGCTAACGGCTGTCTCAAGAGTAAGAAACACCCATCTAAGATGAAACAAGGGTTAAGGCTATTCTTTCCATCTATCTATCTATCTATCTATACATACATACAGTATATCTATACATCTTATCAATCTATCTATATCTAATTATCTATATCTATCTATCTAGCTAGCTAGCATAGCTGATAAAGGACCTTCCTTTGATTAAAGGAAATAGAGTGATCTATATGCGTGATGGGATCAGAATCTCGACATGTTACTACAGTACACTTCAATGACGCGCCTAGAATCTTCTTCTGAATCATATATATGTAACTTAATATAGTGCTTAACTAATTTTTGAGTCTGCCATTTGACAAGAGTGTTGTCTCTCAACCAACTATACACATTATTTATTCTAATAAATGGAATAAATGTTTCATTATGTTTAGTTCTGCCTGTGAAATATTAGTACGCTCCAGATCGAAGGTCTGCTTGTTTCTGGTTGGTTTTCTTGCCGGTCTCTTATAGATAGAAACCACGAATCATCGTGTTATATTGGTGAGTGCTAAAGAGACTTTGTGTTGAGGCGTTCGGTGTCTCGAACGGACAGTAAAACGCCAAGATGAGCCCCAACAGCGAGGCGGGTTGCTTTTCTGAAGAATAGAAAACTCCAATTTGAGCATGGATTACTGTACTTTATGTACAGCTATAAACTATTTTCAGTAATGAGACAAAGAAAAAAGAAAGCAGTTTCAAAGGAGCGCTAAAGCGCAACTCGCAGGTATTTTAGGATAATTATAACAAACTCTTGGTATTTCGAGTTGTTTGTGTTGCTTCACAAACTTTGTATTACCAAGAAGCCTGTTGCGCTGGTGGGAGGGCTTGCGCTCACCCTGATTTAATCTGTGTTGGAGCCTTGTCTTGCTGTGAGCGAGTGTTCTCAGGTTACCTCCACCTGGGGAGGGGTGGGGGAGGGATGGGGGGGGGGGGGGCCCCTCTGCCCTGGTCCTAGCTCTGTGAACACCGTGGCTGTCATTCATCTTGCCTGTCCTTTCCATGAGGTGACGTAGCCATGGACGCCCGTCTCACCGCTCAGGGCTTGCCTTTGTTTATTAAACATTCTCACGCCGGTCACCAGGCAACAGCATGCATTGCACAAGAACATATAGAGGCACTATATACTCTAGTCAATTTCCCATTATTCTGATAAAGGGATTTTTTTTTTTTATTTTCCTTTTCCTGTTGAAGTGACGTAGCGTGAACTTTGGGTGGAGAGGTCAAATGAGCTGTGAACGTCGAGGAGGATATGCAGCCACAGTATGATCCACATCTTCCTCAGCCTTGAATGTTTACCTCCTTTAAGACCCTCCCCCCCCCGACACCTCCACCCAACCGTCTGACCTTTGACCCTCTGACACCTTTCACTCTGACCACCCCCCCACCCCGTGTCAGTCTGGGCTCACATGCCACCTGCACATTTCTGACCTCAGCCTGGGGCTAAAGTGTGTCTTAAGCCCAGCATAAGCGGACCGGCCCGTCGGCCGCGTTAAGTGCTTGTGTAGTCGCTGGTTAAGTGGAGAGTGTTTTGCGTGTGAGTGTGCGAGTCTGGGCGCATCGGCGTGGCTCACTGAAAGGCTTTGTTGCTTTCTGCAGTACAAATGGGTAATTGCTTTTAAGGACTGGTGCTATTCAGCTGAAGAATTTCTCTCCGGTTTACACAAACCCCATGACCCTACAAAAATTTTGAGGACTCGCGGCAGCTATAGAAGATCTGCTGGGTAATGCCTACCAATGACTTCAGAATTGTCCCCAGCCTTTTAACACCAAGCAGAATCCTAAACCGAGTTCAGACATTAACCCCTCACATTAGGAACCTGTTCATCCCTATAAATCATCTCCTATTAAATATGGTGCGTGGTGTGTTGTTCACTCACTATCTGAGCTGTAACTGTGATTCTGGGACTTTATGAGGAATATTGCATGCAGAGCTGAATAACTGACTTTAATGTGATCATGATTCAGTGAGAACGCATGCAGAACGATCAGCATGAATCATTGTAATCCTCTACCAGTCAGAGTCTCACTCTGTAGCCCCACGACCAATGAGGTTCATTTAAACTCAAGTCATGACCAATGATTGTGTGTGCTTGATATTTTCTGGAGGTACAGAGAGGGTTTAGTCAGAGTCTATATTCTAACTTGCATCTCTCTCTGTCTCTCTCTCTCTCTCTCTCTCTCTCTCTCTCTTCAGAGAGGAAGAATGGAAAAACAAAAAAGTCCCGTAAGGCAAGTATTCATATGTGTAATGTTCAAAATGACTAAGCGCGCGAGCGGCGAGGTGTTCTACAGCTCCCCTTCCATCAGCGTCACATGTTTTTTTGCAAAAGTACGAAATGTTGGAGCGAGGTGCCCTTCTCGATCAACCTTTCGGTTGCGCTGAGGACGGACGGCAGCTCACGGCCGCGCTTAAGTGCGATATTGACTTAAAGCGTCACATGCTGTTAGAAGCAGCGGTTGGATGAATCAGAGGGGCCTGAGTGAGAACAGACATCCGCCACTCTCCTTTACACCAACAGCTCAGGTGGTGCTGGGATGTGTCCACGTCCACGTCCAGGCTCTGTCCTCCTGGTGTGAGAAGTCAGGGCTTAAGACCAGACCCGGACCAGGTTTGGTGTCTTAAGAACCAGGCACCAGCGTAAGCTCGAGGGCAAAGTCTCTGAATATCTTCATATCTTTGTATTCAGCAATCTCTGACGAGCAGAAAAGACGGTTAGATGGATGTGCACGGAGCTTAAGGTTTAAAATTAACTTGCCAAATGCATTGGTCAGGTCACTCAGGTCCAACTGGTTTTCCTAACTGGTTTGCCTTTAGATTCGAAATCTTTTGTTTAGTCTCAAAGCCAGTGGCTTGAGAATATTTTTGAACATGTCAAGATTTGTCCTCGGGACGCGGTCTGTGTAGTGACGAAGCAAGCTTTCTCCAGATTCCTCCAGGCCTGGGAACACTGTGGGCCTCCACCACGGAACATAGCAGTATATTTTTTAAATTCTGTACAGCCACCACTGTACGGCGTCCGATCGAATAGTGAAAAGCTGGCACATAGAGGACCGATCAGAGACCCGGGGCAGCGTGGATGCGCTGGAGTTCAACTCTTGAGTGGACAGGCCACTCTGGGGGACAGAGGGGTGTCTTGTTTGTGCCTGTCTATAAAATTTGTGGCACCAAGGTCATGGTGAACATCTAAGTGTGTGTGTGTGTGTGTGTGAGTGTGGTTTGGATGTCCTTGGCATGTGTTGAGGTTTGCTGCCTTAATATGTGGTCAAGGGGAATTGTGGGGAACACGCGTGCAAGAATCACAACGGAAATCCTGACCACACACTTACAAAAGAGCCCCGTGAGCTCACACGGTAGGCGGAGTGCATCTAGCACCTGCTCTCTCGCTCTTCCCCTCCTCCTACTGAAAGGTTGCAGTCGCATTTCATTAATATAGACAACGCGACGCGGCGACATTGCTGAGAGCAGTTTCCTGTCCAGTCTCTTTAGGATCCATTGACGTCCCATAATGCCTTGTTGCCACGAGGACGCACGTGACGTCCTGAGCGCGCTTGTGTCTTGTGAACTGCAGAGAGGCGCTATAGCTGTTGTAAGATGACCATGTGATAAACATCAGGACCACTGATGACGCAATGGCAGTGTTGCTATGGTCTCCCCTGAGTCCCTACACCTGCATGCGCACACACACACACACACACACCTCTGGGTTTCTCGTGATGGTCATCAGGAAGTGTTTTGTGTTTCTCGGCCCTCACAGGAGCCTCTCTGCATACTTATCTTAATTGAGGTTAATCACGTGGAATCTGTGGTAAAACACGTGTCAGGCTTTTCTACTAACTTACTTAAACCATTAAGCCCTGGATGGACAGCCAGATAAATAGATAAAGAGATTTACATGGCGAAACATGACCAAGCAGTGGAGGTGGGGGGTAGTGTGTGTGTGTGTGGGGGGGGGGGGTATTGATAACCCTCACCTGACACAGTAAGGCATTGCTGATTGAGACTGATTTCCACCTGTGTGCCATAGCCTGCTGCTACTCACGAAGAGACTTTGGCTTTGAAGCAAATGTATATTTACTGCCCGCCGTTGGTCTATTTCAGATTTGTTTTTTAGACAAATTGGTGCTGGAAAACGGTGTGATTTGAGGACCTGAAATTCAGGTAGATGCTGAGGCAGTGTGAGGAGCAACGTGTGGAGGAACACGGATTAAACCTGACACGGAATATTTGGCTTTAAAGTTAAAGTATTAAAATTAGCTTTAATGTATCCTCAGTATGTTGAATATGCTTTGTCACTAAACCCCTCCATGCAAACGCGCACACACACACAAACACACACACACGTGCGCACACACAAACCCCTTTGAGGTGTTTGTGGCAGGGTTGCACCATTTACTCATAAATTGTGTAATGGGGATCTGGGAAATAAAAAAATCCCTCCTTTGTTTTCCAGCTGTGGGACGAGCGTTGTGTCATCCCAGACGTGCTCGATTCCGCCTGACAAGGCCCAGAACTTCACTGCCATTTCTCTTGCTGTCTCAAAGCTGGCGGTGATTTCACAAACTTAATACACAAACCTCCGTCTTCGCTCCCGCCGATTTTGCTAATGCCCGCCAGCTGCCGAGAGTTGGAAAATAATAAAAGAAATCATGTGTGTGTGTGTGTGTTTGTGAATCCACACGACCGCTGACAGAGGTAGATTAAAGCTGGCGTGTCTTGTGGTTTAACGTTGGCTGTTTCACACTCATATGTGTACTTTCATAAGTGCTCCTCAGAGGAAGTGGCAGAGAAAGTGTGTGAGTGCAGAACAGCTGCAGGGGCTTCACACACACACACACACACACACACACACATGCAGTGTCACTCTCCTACACATGCTAGCTGTGTGTTCTGTTTTTTTTTTTTTTTTCTGATAATGTGAAAAATGAGTCAACAACTTTCTGGAGGTCTTGTGTTACTTTGCTCAGTGTTGAATAACTGAAGACTTGGTTTGGTTTTATCTCCACCAGTGGTGAAGTTTACAGTTTTATAAAAGACGCAAACCAAAATGCAAAAAAGGACTTCAACGTCTCACATTAGCGAGGAGGGAAGAGCTTTCACTCATGTCCTAAGTGTAAAACTCCGTCTCTCTCTTTCACACATGCTGCTAAACGGCGACATGTCTGAGGAACTAGGGGCTTTGGGTTTTGGTGTCCTTCACAGCGGGTCTGAGAGGATGTCTTGATGAGTGGGGGAGGGGCGGGGGGGGTTCTGGGTTAAACAAACGTTTTCCCCGCATGTGCCAATCACGTGGAAGGAGAACGCGGTGGTGGCGGCGCTGGGCCTCGTCTCGGACGGGTCCCCCCTGTCCCGTCGCCACAGCGACGGTCACGCGTGTGAATGCAGAAAACACACCGCGGCCCTGCTTTCCTAGCCTGGTCCCCATCATCCCGGGCGGCCATTTTTAGAGCACGCCGGAAACTCCTGGCCTGGGCGTGCCGCAGAGCTGGAAGCCCACTAATGATGGGTTGGTGGGGGACCACTCTAATGTAGCGAGCCCCAGCGTTTAGGCGAGCAAGGCTATCTTTGACGTAGAGAACAGAAGGGAAGCCATTTCCCAAGTGAATATATACACACACAGTCTCTCACACACGCACACACAAGCACACACACACAAAGTGTGCGACCACCAGGAGAGAAAGTGGCTCTAAAGAGGGTTCTTACTCTAAATATCCTACCACCCACGCTGGGCTAAAGAAAAGAACATCCTGAGCAAGAGTGTGTTAACTTGTGCTCTCTGTTGATCCATGTATTAATAATTTTATGAGCAGTTCTTAAAAAACTTGAGGGTATAGTATGTAGGCCCCAGACCCAGTAAAGTATCAGGAATATCTTTGCCCATGGAGATTAAAAGTGTGTGAGGAACCCAACGTAATATGTGTCACACCAACACTGGAGTTTAAACCGTCCTCACACCAATACCGTTCATCCCACCATTAGTCCCCTTTACAGACTCACACTAAGGGAACTGACTTTAGATCAGGTTCAGGTCACTTGTTCATTAGGAAAACAGGTTGATCCCACTACACTGTTTTTACAGTTTCCACCAGCTAATTACACCAGCCCTTCGCGTGCCAATCCTTTACGTCAGAGCGTTAAAGCGTTAAAGCATGCGTGGAAATGGCCAAACCAGGAAAACCAAAAAATGAACTCAGCTCTGCCGATGTTTTAACCAAACCCCCCCAACAAGTCTTGGTGACCAAATTGTCTTTTATGTCATGTTCTGCTTTTAGCCGAGGTGACTCACCCCGGGCCTAAGTGTGCACTGGAGGAGTCGTGTTGCTGTGTGATTCCTACACGCCGGGCTTTTCTTGGAATGGCGTGTAGGCCACCGGGATTGTTCTGCTTCCTGTCCCTAAGCAGTCCCTTTGTCTCCGGAGCGCCGCGTGCTAATTACGGAATTCCGCCAACGTGCCAAGCTAGCTCGCGCTCTCTCGGGCTGCCCCGGCCCTGCAGATGGCATGGGCGTCGGGTATTTCGGGCCGCTTCCATCATGCACTTGGCAGGGCATCTGGAATGCTCTTGGGCCAGAGAAGCGAAGCCCACGTAATGTCCCACGGTGTGTAATTTAATTCCGCAATGCAGTCAGAACGCAATTATATATATATTTATATACGTTAATCGTGCGTTGCGTAATCGCGCGTCGTGCAGGTTGGTCACGTGCCGGTAGGCCGGTCCGAACCACCTTCTGTGAAGCACTTCCTGTACGAGGAGCAGCCGTTCAACAAACACAGTCAGGCAGTGTCACTTCAAAAGCTCTGAGCTTTATTTGCACCCGACCGACGAAACAAAATAACGTTAACCAACTGGCTCATTTGCATGGCGTGAGGCGTCATGGCCGCCGTGGGGAAGGAGAGCTACAGGCGCCTGGGGAGTGTCGTGATCTGACCCTGCCCGTCAACCGTAGCACTACCCCCACCTCCAACTGGGCAGCAGGTGCGTACCGAGCGTGTTGCACCCGCGTGTGGGTGCGGAAGGGTTGCACGTGTGAGCGCAGCCTGAGTGGAGAGAGCGGAGAGAACACAGAGCTGCTCGCCCTCCTGCCTTTTATACTCGCCCTCAAAATAGCCGCGCTGTCATTGGCTGAGAGGGTGGGGGGGAGAGGGGTTGGGGGGGTATTGCTCGCACTGAATCACACACAGCCAATTAGACAGCAGCACTTCCTGTCCGGCGTAAAGATGTTTCCTGATGATTGTAGTTGAGAGGGAGAGAGAGTGTGTGTGTGTGTGTGTGAGATAGAGAGAGAGAGAACTGTAAGTATGTCGTGTTTGGCTAACCTTTGTTACAGTAGTGTGAACCGTTACACTGGTCTGAGAGTGCCATGACTAAGCTCGCACGGGGATCACTGACAGGCAGCAGAGTGTTAACAACTGACTCAGGATCAGTGGGTATAGCCAAACTCCCTGACCTCACATACACGCTGACGGGCCAAGGCTGATCTTGGGTCTTCTGACTGAAACTTGTGCCAAGGAATTACGAACAACAAAACTGTAACCATAAGCTTGCAAGTTTATAGGCTTAATGGAGTGTCAAGAAATTGCCATTGAAAGAGAAACCCACGTCTGCCTACAGCTACTGCTTTGGGTGTAGCTTTGGATTCTTCATTGTTATGCCTGCGTTTTTTTCCAGGGGGTGGTGGTGTTTTGTTTTATTAAAGTAACCCCCATGAAAACGGTTGTATCGAGCAGTGCTTTTGGAAAACGAAATGCCTCAGTTAGGAGTGTTCTGTTTTTAGGAACGAACTTAGTAACATAAAGTCTAGGAACACTCTTATTTTAGTCTGTCTAAATATCTTATATTGGCTCAGTTCCATTACTGCCGCTGATGTAAAACCATTAAACAATGAAACATTTCCATGTACAGTTAGCAGCGCGACAGTCTCAGGCTGAAAGGGTGAGTCGCCATCAGTGTCCCTGGCCGGTAGTGATAATGAAAATGTCTGGAAACTGATCTAATTCCAGAATCCCCAGGTGACCTGATGCGTGTGACTGATGGAGACTGGCGGACAAACAGATCCCCCACAGTTGTGAGGCTGTGGCCAGTGTACACCGCGACGGGGTGAGAAAACACACAGGAAAGAAAACATGTGCGCACACACTACACGTACACGTGCACTAACGTGGTTCTAGGGACTGCTTGTGCATGGGCACGCACACACACACACACACACACACACACACACACACTCGGGATCACACGACACAGCAGAAGTGGGGCCGAGAGGCTCCCGCGGATACTGCTGCTTCTCCTGTTGCGGTGTGCTGGAGAAGCCACGTTCCAGTCCTCCCAGTGCCTTTCAGTGTTCAGCACGCGGACGAGATCGCACGAGGGCCCTAGTCGGGCAGAAGCGAGTCTTTGTCTGGTTGAAGCGAGTCTTTGTTTGGCTGAAGCGAGTCTTTGTTTGGCTGAAGCGAGTCTTTGTCTGGTTGAAGCGAGTCTTTGTCTGGCTGAAGCGAGTCTTTGTCTGGTTGAAGCGAGTCTTTGTCTGGCTGAAGCGAGTCTTTGTCTGGCTGAAGCGAGTCTTTGTCTGGCTGAAGCGAGTCTTTGTCTGGTTGAAGCGAAGTCTTTGTTTGGCTGAAGCGAAGTCTTTGTCTGGCTGAAGCGAAGTCTTTGTCTGGCTGAAGCGAAGTCTTTGTCTGGTTGAAGCGAGTCTTTGTCTGGCTGAAGCGAGTCTTTGTCTGGTTGAAGCGAAGTCTTTGTCTGGCTGAAGCGAGTCTTTGTCTGGCTGAAGCGAAGTCTTTGTTTGGCTGAAGCGAGTCTTTGTCTGGTTGAAGCGAGTCTTTGTTTGGCTGAAGCGAGTCTTTGTCTGGTTGAAGCGAGTCTTTGTCTGGTTGAAGCGAGTCTTTGTCTGGTTGAAGCGAGTCTTTGTCTGGTTGAAGCGAGTCTTTGTTTGGCTGAAGCGAGTCTTTGTCTGGCTGAAGCGAGTCTTTGTCTGGTTGAAGCGAGTCTTTGTCTGGTTGAAGCGAGTCTTTGTCTGGCAGAAGCGAGTCTTTGTCTGGTTGAAGCGAGTCTTTGTTTGGCTGAAGCGAGTCTTTGTCTGGCTGAAGCGAGTCTTTGTCTGGTTGAAGCGAGTCTTTGTCTGGCTGAAGCGAGTCTTTGTCTGGTTGAAGCGAGTCTTTGTCTGGTTGAAGCGAGTCTTTGTCTGGCTGAAGCGAGTCTTTGTTTGGCTGAAGCGAGTCTTTGTCTGGTTGAAGCGAGTCTTTGTCTGGTTGAAGCGAGTCTTTGTCTGGCTGAAGCGAGTCTTTGTCTGGCTGAAGCGAGTCTTTGTCTGGTTGAAGCGAGTCTTTGTTTGGCTGAAGCGAGTCTTTGTCTGGTTGAAGCGAGTCTTTGTCTGGTTGAAGCGAGTCTTTGTCTGGTTGAAGCGAGTCTTTGTCTGGCTGAAGCGAGTCTTTGTCTGGCTGAAGCGAGTCTTTGTATGGCTGAAGCGAGTCTTTGTCTGGTTGAAGTGAGTCTTTGTCTGGTTGAAGCGTCTGTCTTCGTCTGGTTAAACCGAGTCTTCGTCTGGCTGAGGCGAGTCCTTGTGTCTCAAAATGCACTGAATTCTTTCCTAGTGTTTACAATGCGCACATTACGCCCAAGATGTTATGCTGTGATGAGATCAAACGATATGCCTTTGTTATTGTCGTAGCTTGAACTTTTGATCTCTGTATTGCAATTCCTTAATTGAATGGAGCCTCCCACATTGTCAAATGGATGCAAATATGTGACTGTTCAGCATGGACTGAATAAAAATGTCATCATACCAGAAATATTTGATATGCGTAATACTGAAAGGAAAATAACCCTTCACCGTAAAACAGGAGGGCAGTGTGTTATGCTGTGGTCTGTGATGCCTCAGATCTCATTTATTTTACTAGCATTCAGTACTAAACATGCCTGTGAGGGGGTAACACGCTTTGCCCATGTGTGTCAGAAGCCCGGAAACTCGGGGCTCTTTCGAGAAGAGCTTTCAGCAGTTCTGACCAACATGTGACTGTCTTACTGAGTGAGGAACCATCAAGGCTGAACTTTGTATTTCGGAGCTGAACGCATGTATTTCGGAGCATGCGTGTCACGGCAGCGTGATGATGATTGACAAAAAAAAAAAAAAAAAAAAAAAAAGGCCTTCCAGAGAAAACACACCCCCTGCTACACGGGACAGCGAATGGCTTTGCGCAAGATCCTCCCCCCTACTACAGGACATCCAATGGCGTTGCGTAATGCGGAAGTTGAACTTACTGTCAGTGGCGCATGCAGAGTCCCACATGACGAGCCTGACCACACGTATGATTCCCCCCCCACGTGGCCCGCTGTTCCACACTCTTTCCTCTCAGCTGGTTTCCTGTGCACCGTTTCTCGAGAATTGTTTGTGTGTTCTCACGTGGAGTAGCACCATGCCGTAATCCATTATCATCAGTATCATCACTTGGTGTTGCAAGACGGAAGTTTAGCATAATCCCGATAAGTGATCAGTGATTGCACAGGATTGGAACTCGGCAATGGTGCAAGATGTTAAGATCATGATTACAAGAACCTCAACAACTGTGACCGCTGACAATATTCAGAACCATGCAAGCGGCAGCCAGCCGTATTCCAGCTCCCCGGGCCCAGCTGGGCCTCCGCGACCTGGGGCACGTTGGGGCAGTGCAGCACCCCACACGCCTCCCCACGGCGGCGGGCTGTCAGGAGTGCGTTCCTCCAGCAGAGCTCCAGCAGGAGCCCACGCATGCAGCCTCCGTCCTCCTAACTCCATGACTTTTGAAGAAAAAAACTGCTCTTGCTCAACAGCAGTTGCTTAAGACACCTCGTTTCAGCAAAATGAACGTGTCCTCTTGTTGTATATAAATATAGCGCTTGACCTTCCCACGTTTTCGCTTTAATTTCCAGCATTTAGCTGACACTTTCATCCAAAGTGACTTAACAGTTGTGACTGAATACAAGTTTGAGCAATCGAAGGTTTTGGGGCCTTACTCAGAAGTTCAACAGTGGCAACCTGGCAACACTGGGGCTTGAACTGGCAACCTTCTGGTTATTAGGCCAGTAGGGTCACAACAGACCTTCTCCTGGTCAGCAGGTTCCTGGTGGCCTCGTGAGCTCTGGCCTTGGAAAAGCAGAGTTGTCCTGTTCTCCACCAGGCCAGTGCTGGATAGCCACCGTGGTAGCCCGCGCATGACTGATGCACACACACACACACACACACACACATATTCAAACCCACTGAGCTCAGACTAAACTCTGGGTCACACAAAGGCGCTCGAACATGTTTTACAATACTTTAAATCTCGTCTGTGTGTTCCCACTTGATCGAGAATTTATCTATGATTCTGTTTTGTCATTCAAGAGGAAAAACGCTCATAACAAAAACAAACTCGGAGCTAATTTTAAAAGACTTGTGGACTGTGCCGCCTTTGAATCCCACTGGCCTGCCTGGCTGAGTAGGGGGAAGCGTGGAGGGTGTTTTTTCCATGCCGGTCCCCTTCTCTATAATCCCTGCAATTATGGTGAGAAGAGGATATAATTAAGACGTGAATCTGAGCCACGGACACATGTGCAACAGCTGGATGCTTAAATTTCATCTCTAAATTTGCCTTTATGGGTCCAGAAACTAGAGTTTGTTTAGTTGGTTATAAAGTCGTAGTGGTCGTGTTTTTATAATGCTGCAGAGCTTCCATTGGCTACGGGCTACAGCTCGTGAGCTCACGCGCGAACGGATGACCCTGCGATAGGATCTCGCACCTGCAGTTCCGGATTTTCCACATCTGCATTCCTCGTGGACAGTCAGAGCCACGTGAGACGGAAGGGGACGCTACTGTACGTCTGACCTTGTCTGGAGAATTCCGCTACAGTAGGCATTATGGGAATGTGCGCGCGCGCATGTCTTCACATGCAGCTTTACCGCTACGGTATTCTTCCATGCATGCATGCATGCATCATCATCATCATCATCATCATCATCATCTTCGTCCGTTACGACACAGCTGCCAGTGAAGCTGCTTGTTTTGCTCTCTGAGTCATTCCATCTGACTGCACATTACTAGCATGTGCAGGAAGTGCCCTCCTTACGACTTCCTTAGAGATGAGCGGGAAAGTGATTATGTCTGCAAAAAGCAATGTTTTCTAAAACATAGCACGGAGTGTGTGAGTGTCTGCGTGTGTGTGTGTGTGTGTGCGTCACTCCCTCAGGCAGTTCTCTCGACAGCTCTGACCTCTGAAGCATTTTCTTCTCATTCCTTAAAAAATTCTCTTGAACGGAGAAGATCTCCCAGTGCCACATCGGCACACACCTGCCTTACATCACATCCTCTGACCGTCCGCTCCCCCTCACCTGCTCCTCGCACCGCCAGGCACTTCCTGCCAGCCACGGAACCTTCCAGAACAAGCCCCGGGCAGGCTCACTGGCAGACACCTGGTTCTAGTCAGATCCAGACTTCTGCCATGTTTAAAAGGGTTCAGTTGTCAAGGCTTGTGTTGTAAGTGCTCCCAGCCTTGGTGCTACCCTGAAACAGGTGAAACAGTGAGTCTCTGCAAAGTGACTTTAATGTCTTTTAATAAAATGTATTAGGCAGGAGAGGGTAGCCAGCCTTATGTCTTATGTCTTATGTCTACCTATTTTCCTCTTTCAGGATTTTTTATGTCTAATTAAGAGAGTTTTGAGTTGTAAGTAAGTCCGAAATGAGAGAAATGACTTGGCTACCTGTGTTGTTCTCCTGCACGTGCGCTGTGGTGTACCCTGGAGTAGTTCTGCCCCGGTATGTGGTGTACCCTGGAGTAGTTCTGCCCCAGTATGTGGTGTACCCTGGAGTAGTCCTGCCCCGGTATGTGGTGTACCCTGGAGTAGTTCTGCCCCAGTATGTGGTGTACCCTGGAGTAGTTCTGCCCCAGTATGTGGTGTACCCTGGAGTAGGTTTGCCCTGATTGCTTGTGTAACGAGGGCTTTACCCAGAGATGACACAATAAATATGTTGACAGGCACCTGGGCTTGGTGCTTAGAGCGCATCAAATCATTCTAAAATCTCTTAACTTCTTAGAGCTGGAGCACTCTGAAGAGGGCTGTATGTGTGTGTGTGTGTGTGTGTGTTGTTCTGTTTTCTACCTTCAGGCCTTTTCCCAAGTGAAGTGATGGGAAAAAAAACATGAATAGCACTAAAATGCACAAAAATGCTTCCACCAAGCACAATACGAACTCTACACTTCTACAACTCCACCAATTTATGCACAGCCTACAACATGTCATATCAGCCTGTAGGACAGGATTTACCACTCTTGATATTTCTAAGAAAAATTAATTAAATACAGAGCCCGGTTAGTACCGTTTGTATTTTATGGATTCTGGCTTCTATGATGATTAAATATAGACAGTGACTAGCAGGAAATGCTTTAAGCCGAGTACATGAGAACAGGTGTGTCATTCCTGCCTGTTGCACAGAGCTGGACTACAGAGTGTGTGAGGGCCTCTCACATTAGACAAGCACGAAGGCGAGAAGTGAGGAAGCCGTAGCTCTGGGCCCATCGCTAACATATCACCAACCTCCATGGAAATTCATACCAATTAGCAGTTTAGGGACTGAACTACCTTGTCGTGTGTTAGTGTTCGGGGTTTTGCCTCCTGAAGCTTTGGCTGACTTGCATGTGTATGTGTTATGTGTTGTGTGTGTGTGTGTTGGGAGGGGGATTTACTGCCACTATGAGATGAGTTGCCCATCCCTGCAGACACTCTGACTGGCCATCTTATCGCTGTCGGACTGCTTTCCATCTGTGTTACTACACACACACACACTCACACACACAGATCATAATAACAGCAGAATGTTTGACTGCAGTGTGTTTAATGCTCTCTGTCATATTTTTTATTATCCTCTGCCCCATCTCAACACACACACACGCACACACACAATAGTTGGATTATCACCGTGTTGGGCTATCTGTTAAGTCTGCCTTTAGCTGTGTGGCTTAGGTAACTGGTCGCCATTACCGACACAAATGGAAACATACAGGTTTTCGCTCTTTTGCATGAGTACTTCTTCGACAATCTCATGGTGGACATGCCCTCCAATTAATGGAAAGTTTTGTGTTCTGAGTCACTGGTGTTTATGTACTGCACCCACTGCTGTTTTAAAAATACAAGTTCAGTCACTTAACGATGTCCTAACCAGACAGACCATCAGCAGTCTGGTTTAGATCTTGGCCACCCGAAGTCATCGTTACGACTCCGGTCGTTCGGCAGCGATTTCAATGGCGAACCTTTAGTTCAGTTCTCTCTCTGGTTGAAAGTTCAAGATACATACGTGTTTCTGATATGTGCGTATGTGGAACCTAAGATGAATGTTCATATAAAAACGTGCGGATCTTGAACGGCGCCTGTTTTTACATCCCAAAGTCTCAGAGATAGCGTATCCCGCCCATGTCCTGCGATATTGGCGTGACTCACGCGGCGTTATATACGCAGGGCGATGCGTGGATTTCGCCGCGAGCTTCTTCTCGCTGACTCGAGCGTGTGCTTTATGGCTCGCGGAGTTACGGGACAATCCAGGACTCATTAGCCGCAGTTTGATAAGATAAGTGGTGCACCTGATACAGCAGAGTTATCAGGCTTGCCAGCAGAGATAGGGCGCAGGGAATCGCTCTAGATATAGACGTTTGCACACACCTACACATGAGATTGTCGCTGTGCTCAGGTGCGTGCTATTAGCGTCCTTCCATATCGACAAAATATGATTCACTGCGAAGCCCAGAGATCAAAAATCAAAGTTAGTTCAAATCTTGCTTCGGAAATAAACAAATGCGCATTCTTTTAAAATTGTTCCTTTTGTGTTCAAAATCACTTCGTTTCAAGTCGTTGCTTTTGGAATGCTGTAAATATTTCAGACTAACAAAAAGGAAGGCAGGTGTGTGGCAGAAAGTGAATTTTCTGAATCAAAGAAACCCTTCACGGTCTTACTTTCTTTTACTGTTGTATTGTTTGGAACCCTATTCGCAGAAGTTGGCCCAAACTTTAGAAGAAAGCCCCACCACTAAATGAAATGACTGAAATATTTTAAGGAAATGTAAACAGACAGAAAGCTGAGACTTAAGGTGTAGTGACCCCTCCCCCAAACCAATTGTCACTCTTCCACATGGTTCACACTCCCAAGCCCTAGTCAGAGAACCCTTTAACATGTGACGTGGAGAGTGTAAACTCTTCCCTGCTCTTACTGTGGGAGTGAGATAGCTTTGTGTGTCAAGCTCATTCATTTCAGTATGTACATGAGCATTATTTGAGGAGATTATTCACATTATATGTTCATTCTTCACTTCAGATGGAATAATACACCATTGACTGCTGTGTGTGTGTGTACGTGTGTGTGTGTGTGTGTGTGTGTGCGCGCTCAGTTGCACCACAGAAAACTATAGGTTTTAGTAACCACAGCTCTCTCCTGTTTGTCTACTGCAAACTGATGTTAAGGAATTTCTGAGGTGCGGTTTCACACTTGTTCACATGGGTCTGCTCTTCCACGCTTCACCCCCCGTGTTGCTCACATTGGAGGCAGGTGGGTGTGTCTGACGGACTGATGTATGGAATGTTTTGCAGTGCCACTCCATAGCACTGACGTGTGTGTGTGTGTGTGTGTGTGTTTATGTAAGCCAGCTTGGTAAGAGTTTTTCTTGTCTGAATAATTTATTTCTTTCCCATGCGGAGGTACATATGTATGCAGTGTTTGTGAAAGCACAAAGCAAGGGTTTCTGCGTGTTCGTGTTGCACATCACCCCGTCATATCCCTTCTTCCCACTCTCTGTTTGCTCCGTAAATGTGCTTCGTCCTGCCCCTAAACATAGCAGTGTTATTCATTTGGCATTGTACGCCATGCCTGGTCCACAGGTAGGCCCGCTCTTCCCGCTGTAAGGCTCTTCTTGAGGTGGCTTGCGCACGGCATCTGGAGTGCTGGAGCATTTCCGCTTTCCCGCCATTTTTACAGGGCCAAGAGTGAGACCCTCTGCACTCAACCTGTAAAAGTTTTACTGCCGTTCGAAACAGAGACCGTTTTGTGTGTGTGTGTGTGTGTGTGAGGCAGTCCTTTGTAATTATTTACCATTTAGCAGTGGAATCATCTTAAACCGGCTGACAAAGATAAGCTGGAGAAGTGCTTTGTGAAGTGGACTGGCATAGCAAAGTTTACAGCGGGTGTTTACTGAGTGCTGAGGAAGCTCTGGGTTGCCTGGGTAACCTGGCCTCATGGACAGACCCTGGGTCACCTGACCTCATGGACAGACCCTGGGTCACCTGACCTCATGGACAGACCCTGGGTAATATATTGCTGGTGCTGTGTTGTTTAGGATCTGTGAATGGTATATATAGGGCATAGGTGTATTTTCTATTGCATGGCCCATTTGATAACATAGCATGTGTTGTGCGTTTGTTCTGTTGAAGAGAGAGAGAGCGTACGATACGTGTTAAGTCAAACAGAAGATTAGCGTTTACATGAGCCTTATTGAATGACAGCGGCGATGATAACAATAGCAATTTGCTAAGCTCAGATATGCCAACACATGCCTGTGTACTTGCCTCCCACGCGTGAGTGCGGACTGCGTGCACACCGCATCACACCTGTGTTTGGCCAGTCTGACCTGTCAAACACAGCTCATTTGGTGGCGAATGGCTGATTGAGATCCGTATGAGAGGAGTGTTTGTTCTCGTTATCGTAATCGCCGGCGGTGCCACGCTCGCAGAGACAGAAAAGCCTAGATGGCAAGGGGGTGGATAAAGGGCCGTGTTTGCTCTCTCGGGAGCGTTTACAAGCCGTGTGCGAGTGACCTCTGACCCCCGCGGCCCCACCGGGCCCTCGTGAGTGGGCCGGCACGACTGCGCCGGAGCCACGCAGGTCAGAGTTCGGCAACCACGTTGAGGTGTTCCGAGCTGCCAGTCGAGAGGGCGTGTGCATGCGGACGCCCGTGTCTGCACGAGGCCGACAACCTTGTGGTGCGTGGATGACGCACGTGGTCACACACACCACCCCGTGCTGACCCGGTCCGAGCGGATCGGGGGCCCGTGGCAGAAAACGGCCTCATCCATCACTGCTGATCTTTGGACCGAATCCGGTGTGGCGTGGGCCTATCTCAGCTCTCTGTTTGATTGACACGCAGCAAGGCCAATAAAAGGGCTGACATCCCCACACGCCTCAGAGACAAACGCCGGAGGACTTTGCACCTTTGCCACTCCTTAAGGTGAAACGCAGGTAAAAATGAATTCAAACCTTAGAAGCACTAGAATATATTCCGGGTCATGTACTCACGAGGAACTCTATGACCTCCTTTTGAAATGCAACCGAAACTTACTACATAAACAAACTGAAGGGGCCTGGAAGTAATCTGACAGGGCTTATTCACCTGCATCTCTCTCTCTCTCTCTCTCTAGACTGCCCATGTCTCTCTCTCTAGACTGCCCTCCAGGCCCAGACGGAGTCCTGGGGCACCGCTCTGTGTCCGGAGCCCAGCTCACAGCACTCCTGCTGGGCCGGGAGCCTGGGGCAATGGCCCTGTGCTCCACCTGGGCTGGCAGTGGCAAGGCCTGAATGGGGAGAAGGTGTGTGTGTGTGTGTGTGTGTGTGTGTGAAAACAGCCAGAGAGAGTCGAGCTCTTTTTACACCCCACACTGGCACACCCCCCCCATGGGGACAGTCCTCATGCACACCAAAAACAATGACAACACAGAAAACAATAGGGAAGACTCTCCGTGTCCCCCCAACCTCAGGACACACTGCAGGACTGGCTGTCCTTTGTCAAGGAGAGAATGAGGCCCCATGTCTCTCTCTCTCTCTCTCTCTCTCTCTCTCTCACCCGCCCCCTGATACATCGTCTCATCTTGCCCTGTTAGACTCATTCTCTCCGTCTATTACAGACCTACACTTGCAACAGTTGCTGTTCGGCAGATGTTAAGGTGCTGGTTACACAGATTACTGCCTTGCAGAGGTTGATTATAGTCATATGGTTGCAGAGATACGTATTAAGGGTTGTTGGGGGAGGGGTATTTAGGGCTGTTTGGTGTTACTGTAACAACAGGAGTTATACATCTGACCATGGCCAGCTGACCTTGCGTCTGCATGGGGCGAGACCCCTTACACCACCACCCCCCCCCCCCTTTGTGGGCTCCCATGCGGTTCAACATCACACGGGTCTAATGTTTTCCGTCAGGTTTATAGTTACGGGCTTGTTTCTCGTCGTGGGGGAGGGAGGAGAGAGGGAGACAGATTTAATGGACCCTGGTGCCAAGAACTGTCCACTCTCCCACATGGCCAAGAATTAAAGATCCAAAGAGGTTTATACCTGCCAGAGAGGTGGGGGGGGGGGATTCCTCCTGTGAAGGGAAATAAAGATTCGACTTCCTTAAAAAATTACACTCTATATGTCCATTAATATATTTATATAACTATTATTACAAATCCATTAATTATTGTAAGATTCTGTTTAAAAGATTTTCTTATTAACAAAATATCAGTTGACTCAAATGAAATAACGTCCAGAGTCCAAATGTTGGCCAAGTCCTGCAGATCTCGGTGCCAAACTTCATTCTGTGGTCCTGCAGTTCTTATTCATCAAGATACTGCAGGTGGAAATGATACAAAACAAACAGCAGGTCTATATTTTTAAAACGAAATGACAACTTATGATGTTTGGAATGCGATTTCTTTGGAATCAACTAGACAAGCTGTGATTTAGTGATCAAATCTTTCTGTCTGTTTTCCCTATTTTTCCGAGGAATTTCGAGTCTGGTCCAGCCCAGTTTGGGCTGTTTTTGGCACTGTCGTGATCTCCCGCCCTACGTATGTAACAGGAATCTGATACTTCCATCAGAACCGTCTGTCCCGCGTTAGCCGGAGGGTTGCGGATGCTACTCTATCGCTCGCGTGTCATCTGCCCGTCTTCCAAAGAGCTGGTCGTCGTTTTTTCCAGCCGTGGAAGAGATAGCAGCGACTTAAAGGAGACGACGGGCCGGTAGAGCAGTGTGGTTTTCCCGCGCTCCTCAGCAGCGCTTAAAGCCCGCGCCATCTCCGCATGCACACCGACGTCTGCTTCCCTGAGCTCAGAACGGCACCAGCTGGAATGAAACAAGGCAAAAGTAGCATAGTTTAATAAATAGGATACAAATAAATGAACATTTATTGTAGTGTGTATATATATATATAAAACGCTACAGTAATACTAGCCAAACTGGATTAGTTTCCCCAGTTGGTCAGGAAGTAAACGATTTCAACCTCCCTTCCACGTAGTATTAAGGCGTCTACTGATGCGTGATGAAGGCAGGTATCAATGCATCTGTTAGGTCTCTTCTCACCTGAATGGTCCCGTGGAACACGTGGCGCACGCCAGCGTCTAGCCCCGTCTTACGCGGCTCACGCTCGCTGTGTCCCCGCTGAAGCAGCTCGGGGAGGACCGGGCAGGTGTTGGCCCTCTCGTAATCCCAGCGGGATTACGCTGGCGCAGGCGAGGTGTTTAAGATGTGGACGGTTGTGTGAGGGACAGGTATCTGTTGCTCCCATTACCACGAGACTGGAGAACGTCAGGAGAACAATGCTGCTTCGTGCATTGTGTTGCATGGGAATGAGGACAGATAGAAATCAATCCTGTACTGAAAGTGCATGCACGTACACACGCGCGCAAGCGGCACAAACATGCGCGCACACACACACACACACACACACACACAGAAACAGCTGTTTGCCTTGTACTTACGTGAGACGGCTTTTGTTAGGACGGTGCAGAGCTAGGAACCAGCGCGTGGAGCCAGGAAGCCGATTCCGTGCTACCCAAAGCTCTGACGTCAAAGATGGGAGACCTCCTGTGTGTTAGGTTTCCCCTTCGCCTTCACTCCTCTTATACTTAGAACAACGGCCTATTCAGAATGATCTGTAGTATAATCCTCTCATGACACCCAATGCTATAATATCAGAATGAATCTGTTTTAAACATGTTCTATGCAGTCATGAACCCCACTCATACCACAAGCTGGTAAATTTACTAGTACACATAATTTTGCAGTGCTGGCCTCTTCAAAACTGTATTACTCTTTAGTTGTGAAGTAAATACTTAGTGATTGATTGGCGTTCTTTCATTAACAGCGCAAAACCAACCCAACGTACCACATCACAGTAGACAAGAGAACAAAAAATAAAATGACAAGGTGCCTGCAGGGATTTCTGACATCGTTTGAGACCTTAGTGAGTTTGGAGTGGCACTCTGAGATCATTCCGCACGGGATTGTCAACCGACTTCACAAGCTTCTTTAAAAAAATTAAAAAAAAGTGTTAACATAAACTCCAGCGTCGACATTCTACGGACACCCTAAGCAACGCGGACCGTGGAATGTTGGGGCGAGGGTGTGTGGCGTTCGACTGGTTTACGCCTACCTCGGCTTCAAACCTGTTCTTAATCTCGTCAGCCTATAACAGAGGCTTTCTAACCAAGCCCCTAAATGCACCTGAAAACATCACCGCTGAAGACAATCACCCCCTCGGGGGGCAAGAATGCAAAACGAGGGGTTATAGAAACGCAGCTTTTGAAAGCGTCTTGAGTCTCAACACACCGATAACTCAAATCAGGTGGATGAGTGTACTGTGTGAAGTGCTTTTTTCATGTGCTTGTTGGCATGCACAAAAGATGATACTTCAGGTCATGAGAACACAAGAGCTGGCAACGTCCACACTGGGTGAGGAGTGTTAGTGGTGAAATGATAACAGGGTGCATGTAGCCCTTGGGGCAGTGTGAAAGCATAAAGCCCCGGCATATCACCAGTCTGATCTCACAAAAGCTGAATATTGGCAGAGGTGATTTCACTGAATCTCTCGCACAGAGAGAAAGAGAGAGAGAGATAAAGATAGATAGAGAGAGAGAACATGGCCCTAGATGTTTTTTTTTTCCCAGCTCTGACCCTAGCCTAGCCATTTGCCCTCAGGGCTACCCCTAAGCATTTGAGGTTGTTTCATGCTACAGTTTACAATTGCCAGGTCTCACTGGTATTACTGGTATTTGGGTTCCTTTTTGTTTTGGAAAGCTTTCTGCTTGATGCTACATGATGCCGACCTGCTCGGTGTGATCACACGCACCCTGTCGTTACCGGGGTGACTGTAGCGGATTGATCTCCTGCTCTGGTCAGTGCTCCGAGGCTCAGAAAGCTCTGTGATCATGAGGTGGAACATCAAAGCTGTGAGGTGTGTGTGTGTGTGTGTGTGTGTCTTCAAGATGCTGCAGTCAGGTTAAATGTTATCTGGTCAGTTTGTTTTTAAGCTGCAAGTACTGGTTGGACATTACTGAAACATTTTCTCAGCCTCTTTCTCTTCTCTCTCTCCCTCATTTACATACGTCCACACACGGACTGCAGGAACCCCTGAATTTCGGCTTGCGTGACTCTATATGTTTTTGCCAAAAAGAAAAAAACGAAACAAAACAAACCCCCCACGTGCGCAGAATATGTTCTCCATGTTAATGTGCCTGTATATCATTAAGTCAGGTATTGTATTTTAATGCTGGGTGTAGCCACACGCCTGAGGCTGGTACGCTGTGTAAAATACACGGTTTGTTTATTACAATTCGTTAATTTCACCTCAAGTGACTTTCCAAGGAAGAGCGGCACGCAAGTGCTCACAGTCGCGAGGGCCTTCACACACTATGCAGGGAGGAGAACAGGGACGAGGGATGTTGAGGGTTTAACCCTAACCCCTAATGCCTAACCCCTAACCTCTAACCTTAACCCCTTACCCCTAACTCCTAATGCCTAACCTCTAACCTTAACCCCTTACCCCTAACTCCTAACCCATAACCCCTAACGCCTAACCTCTAAACTTAACTCCTAACCATAACCCCTAACCTTAACCCCTTACCCCTAACGCCTAACCTCTAACCTTAACCCCTAACCTCTAACCATAACCCATAACGCCTAACCTCTAACCTTAACCCCTAACCATAACCCCTAACCTTAACCCCTAACCCACCCTTTCGCTTTCCTCACAGACATGGGTGGAGCAACTGCACTGACCAGACACGAACAGATGCAAATCACCAATACAACCAATCAGCTTTGTGCACAATGCATTTCCTTTCCTCACATACAGAAGGCCAGAAATGAGGCTGGTTACTAAGGCCTGGACGCTGGGGGTGGGGTCAGAAGGTCAGGCTGAGGCACAGGGTCTAGGAGTCACGCTAAGAGGTGAATACTTGGTTGCATCTGTGTGTGTGTGCGTGTGTGTGTGTGTGCGTGTGTGTGTGTGTGTGATATAAAAGTGTTGATGTCTTTGCAGCTTGTTCTCTGCTCTCATACCGTAAAACACAGCCGTGACGCACTCAGCGGTTAACAGTTCTCTGCACCTCCTCATTAAACAACACTCCTTCATTATAAAAAAACGCCACTTGCATTTTCTCTCTCTCTCTTCCCCCTCCCCCTCCCTCCTTTCCTCTCTCTCTCATCCCAACTCTCTCCCACGTTCTCTGCCCAACACTGAAGCCCTTCCATTAACTTGTACAGTAAACAGCATTTATTAGGTCTGATCATACAGTAAGTTGCATTTATTAGGTCTGATCATACAGTAAACAGCATTTATTACATCTGATTATACAGTAGCTGCATTTATTAGGTCTGATCATACAATAAACAGCATTTATTAGTTCTTATTATACAGTAGCCGCATTTATTAGGTCTGATCATAGAGTAAACAGCATTTATTAGTTCTGATTATACAGTAAACAGCATTTATTAGGTCTGATCATACAGTAACCTGCATTTATAAGGTCTGATTATACAGTAAACAGCATTTATTTGGTCTGAATGTCCAGTTCCTGGAAACAGTCACATTCAAGATATTTTTCAGGCCTCTCTCTCTCTCTCTCTCTCTCTCACTCGGTCAGACATATCTCAGAGTCGATAAGACAATGTGTTCTTAATCAAATTCTGTGGTTTTGGGTCACATCTCTTGTCCAAAACCACCAGTGACGATGCAGCATGTTGAGGGTTGTTTTTCAGAAGAGTTAATTGCATGTTTAGCTATTTCAGACAGACCCACTTTATACTCCATAAATGCCCCTAAACCAGAGCACGCTTGTGCTGTGACGTGAAGGCAACTTTCATTGTCTTTTAAATTCGAAATTTAGGCCCGTAGCATTTAGGCCTGTACCCGTCAGGTGCTTCAGAAACTTGCTAGTGTGTGTGTGTGTGTGTGTGTGTGTGTGTGTGTGTGTGTATTTGAATTATGGGTGTGATGCATGATCGTATGAAACTAATCCTCCAGTTATGCTGCCAGTCAAGCTTAACCCTCTCTAACACACTACCCTGTCACTGCCTTATTTCCTCTCTGTAACTTCATTCAAGTCGTGAGACATGAAACACATTTAACTCGTCGCGCCTGCATCAACGCAAGCGTGTTGTGGGTGTTGGGTGGCTGTGCACTTCCCTTATGTGTGTGTGCCACGCATGTGTGTTTGAAATCTCATTGCAGTTTTCCATACGACTGTTTCTGCCTGTGCCGTGTGAATCCAGAGAGAATAAATCTGCTCACCATGCCATGTATAATTCAGCGGTCGTGATAAGTGTTGGATGTAAGTGTTGTAAGAGTTGAGAGAGTAGAGTTCACACACTGCACGTGAATAACTACTACACGGCGTCACGTGAATCCTGAACACCTAACATGTGCGTAGTACCTTGTGGGGCCTTTGGTAAATATAGCCATATCCAAAACAATGGCTCCTTTATAGAACTGGTCTGCACTTCCATTGTGTATGTGTGTGTGTGGGTGTGCATACGTGTGTGTGCACACGTGAGCGAGTGAGCAAGAGAAGCATTGCATGTCCGAGCAGGTTCCTCTGTCTAGTACCGAAGCTTAAAGTCTCACCACAGCAGAGTCCGTCTATCTCACCTAACTTTTAACAACTGACCAATTTCATTGCAACACAGTCCAAAGAGCACAGCATCTCCAAAAAGGGTTTCTCAGCCCGGATCCTCAGCAGACACTCACCAAGTTTTTTATACTGATATAAAATGGTTGTAAACCAAAGCTATTTTTATGTGAACTAAAAATGCTGGGGTTTTTTTGTTTGTTTGTTTTATGGTCAATAACCAAACGGCCTGTTGTGTTTTTGGGTTGCGATTTTCAGACCCATCAGAAAACCAGTTACTGTGACTAAAATATAACTAAAATTAAAACATAGAAAAATAAACCAAAAGCATTATAATGAAAACAAACTCGTCTGTGAACTAAGTGAGGGAATAAAATGGCACCTGAATGGTGAAATCACTCAATAATTCAAATCTTGATGGTATTATGGCCATCTGTGGCTGGCTCTAACTCTCTGTCAATCAGAGTGATGCCAACCAATTGCAAGCTCTTGTTGGGTCACGCCTACAGAAGCTAGCGGCCACCTCTCGTCTCTGAGTGACAGGTTGAAAAGACGAACTGACGGCCTACACATGTCTTGGAAGAAGCACAAGGTAGCCCCTCCCTCCTGTATTCCAAAAATGAGACCAAAGACAAAACGTTGTACGTCTCTGTCTGTGTTTGCATTTCAAGTGGATGACTCGAGTGCGTTTTACTGTGAAGGAATCGTTCCATCATATGCTAAGCAGAGGCTATCGCAGGGGGTTGATTAAAACATTCATTTAGTTAACTGTAGTACCTGGCCTTCCAAGGCTGTGAATGAATACTTGTGTTGTATGACTGACTGCCAGGATGATGTTAAAACGGCCAGGGAGACGGCAGACGGCAGACGGCAGGGTCCACCTGTCAAGTCAGAGTTTCAGGTCGGGGTGCAGAGACTGAGACTGCACTCCTGGGACATTTGCATCTCCGAATGTTCACAGGCGAAAACCGAACTTATGAAAACGAGAAAATTACATTTTTCTGCAGATTGTATGATTATACAGCACGGGGCGAGGATATGAATGACTGGTGTAATGATGCCTCGTTTCTGAATGCACGTCTGTGCGTGCGTGTGTGTGTGTGTGTGTGTGTGCGTGTGTGTGTGTGTGTGTGTGTTTGCAGAGGGGAGAGGATCCTCAGCACTGCCATGTTGTGTAATTAAAACAGGATGGACCTCATGCTGCACTTGTCATTGCAGATGCAAACTAAAAGCTAAACCATTTAAAAGAATAGACTGAAATAGTCATTTGATCATATGACTCTGGGGGGGGGACCTTCCTCCTTCACAGGCTTTTTTATCTCTAAATACGAGCAGTCGTGTGAACTGGGTGTTGGTTTAAACTCTCAAACTTATTTCTCATATGTGGTTTACAGTGTCCAGGGCATCCACGATTTCAAACACTTTCTAATCTTAAAATACACCCTAGATTTGTTTTTATTAAGAAACTGGTAAATACCTATTTATTAGTTAATACATTCACTCATTCATCCATTTACGCTCTGTAGTGTTGGGGGACACATCACTGAAGAGAGGATTCAGTTAGATCAGAGTCTAGCCAGCAATAAAATCACAAGGAACAAACCTCAGAGCCTTCTGACGTTTGTAGAGCTTTTTCTCACAGCAAAGCCACAGTTCAGCTTTCATTCTTCAGCATCTTGTCTTTGGTTTTCCACTTTCTAGGCTCTCCTCAAAGAAAAAATCTAATGCTGATTGTTTTTAAAGACCGAATTTAAGACTACTTATAGGACTAGCACTAGAATAATATTTGTGGAGGTATAATATGGAGTCTCAAAAATGTAAAGAATTTTGCACTTGGGTTGAAATAAATGTCACCTTAGGCAGTGTGTGTGTGTATGTGTGTGTGTAAGAGGTTACTGGGAAGAGGCTGAGACCTCCTCAGAGATTTTGCTCTGTTATTAACCAAGTTATTTTATTGAAGTGGTGGTGTGCCTGACGTTAAATGAAAGCGGCCAGGGGAATGCGCGCGAGGCGCAGTGGGAGCGTAAAAAGAACTCATTCAGAGGCGCGAGCGGCCTCAATGCCCACGTTTGTTCCTCCGGGCAAACAGTGATGCTGGAATTCCTCAAATGCGGCCGCCGTGGACGTGCGTTCGGTTTATCTTCGTGTTCTGCCCGGACGATCTGACGTCGCCTTTATTCACGCTAAAAGAAATGACCGATGACACGAATCCATGCTGTCAGATTATTTTGGGAGCGCTTGAGATGGAGTTTAATGGGGAAAGTGTCGTCTGTGTCTTGTTTTATTTCGACTTTTTGTTATATGACGAATCGCCTGTAATAAGTTTTGGATGTAACCCAATTTTACTGATCTATTCAACTGAAATATGACCAAACAATTGAGCTACTAAGCTGAATACAAGTTTCGGGGAGGGGGGGGGGGTGTTGGGACGTGGTATAAGCTTAGCATGAATTAGGTGTGAAAACACCTAGATATGCTTAACCTTCACAAAGAGCTGTGAGTTCCATCTCTCACCTTTGGAGGTCGTTGCGTCAGTTTTGTGTCCAGGGGCGTTGCAAGGGTGTATCATTCGGGCGCGAGCCCCGAAAGATATGTCTATAGTTCCGGATGTTTTCATTTTTTTTCTGGAACTGCCCGGGAGTTCAGCGAAAGGTTACTTTGGGGATTTAATTTTTATGGGCGGTAATTATGCTCAACACTGGTTTAAAAAAAACGGAGATCATAAAGCAGAGAAAGGTCGCAAACTTGCTGGGCGATAAACAAATCTGCTTAATTTCATACAGAAAATTAGAAGAGGTAACTGAGTTGGCCATTTTATTAAGTTATATCTAAAATCTGACAATGCGAGAAGCCCATTTTCCTTTGATGACAGAAAAATCTACCACAACTAGCCGATCTAAAATGTTTGTTGTAATTATGTATTCGTTTTCTGGTGAGGACATCATGTTAACTACAAATCGATATTATTTGAATCGAGAATAAAACAATGCAACTTATGGAATATTGTCCCACAACAGAAATGTTAAAAGGTATGTTCAAGACCTTTTAAATGCAGTGTTGCGCATAGTGACACCACACAGACCTAATAGTTTACTTGAATGAAGAATATATTAATATAAAATAATGGTTTTACATACATTTTCATAAAGCGGATATTTTATCTTATGGGCAGTAAAGAATATATGCACTGTTAATTGTAATAGAGAGTTAATGCCTTTATCACGAGACACTGTGAGATGAGTGGACGGTTTAGAATGTGAGAATATAGTTTTGCCTCCACTGGCCACATCAGGTAATACAATATGTTAATAAACAAGACTTGACATGGGTTGATGAAGAAAAACAGACCCCTTTTCTTTGTTTGTTTTGATTTGTGTTGTTGTTGTTGTTTGACTTTTCTTTTTTTTTTTCCTGCTGAGAGGATTCCCAATGAGAAAAGGCGTGCCGAGCGTTCAGAACATTCCGGCGCTTTGTGCGTTGTTCCAAGGTAAACTTTTCCTTGTTGTGTTCAGCTGTTTCCCACACGTGGGCCGCTAGCCCGGCTAGCTGCAGGTATTTCTTTTGGCAGGTGTCATTGGGCGTGACCCCCGCGATGAGTCGGCTGAGGAACACACCTGTCAACACCCGACACGTCGTAATTCATTTTCTTGCACTGTGCGGCCTTCACACGCGCATTCCTACCTTCACAATGTTCGTCCTCAAGCCACCTCTGGAGGTGTAGTGTAAGGATACGTTAAGCCACCTCTGGAGGTGTAGTGTAAGGATACGTTAAGTCCCCTCTGGAGGTGTAGAGTAAGGATACGTTAAGCCACCTCTGGAGGTGTAGTGTAAGGATACGTTAAGCCACCTCTGGAGGTGTAGTGTTAGGATACGTTAAGTCCCCTCTGGAGGTGTAGTGTAAGGATACGTTAAGTCCCCTCTGGAGGTGTAGTGTTAGGATACGTTAAGTCCCCTCTGGAGGTGTAGTGTTAGGATACGTTAAGCCACCTCTGGAGGTGTAGTGTAAGGATACGTTAAGTCCCCTCTGGAGGTGTAGTGTTAGGATACGTTAAGTCCCCTCTGGAGGTGTAGTGTTAGGATACGTTAAGCCACCTCTGGAGGTGTAGTGTAAGGATACGTTAAGTCCCCTCTGGAGGTGTAGTGTTAGGATACGTTAAGTCCCCTCTGGAGGTGTAGTGTTAGGATACGTTAAGCCACCTCTGGAGGTGTAGTGTAAGGATACGTTAAGTCCCCTCTGGAGGTGTAGTGTTAGGATACATTAAGCCTTTCACACCAACCAGTTCCGCTTCGTCATCATGCTCCTGTTTTAATTGTACACGATGGACCGTAAAATAGATTAATAGGGGACATCTGTGGATACTTAACCTTTTTTTCTTGCTAGCTACATACTGAGGCTACCAGAACTATATTCTATCTTGCATTTACACTCGAGGCCCTGGAACTATGGCTGGCCAAAACAGCTCATGAGCACTTAAGCTGTTATTTAAACAGGCCGGTTTCTTGAAAAGCCATCAGACAAAAGCGTCAATACACCAGTCATGCCTATTGCATTTGCTTTGAATGTGTGTGTGTGTGTGTGTGTGTGCGTGTTTTGAAAAACAAAGTTAAGTCGTTAGCTGTAGGAATACACCACTTCTGTTGTGTAGCTCTGTGATGTAGGCAAAGATACGGTACAACATACTGCCTCGAGTAAACGAACTAACATGACAGGAAATATATATATATATATATTTCCTGTCATGTCCATATATATATGGAATGTATGGTCATATATGGAATGACCATATACAGTATATATGTATTGTGTGTGTGTAAAAGACATAGGACAGGTTTACATAATAAAATCTAGCAATACTGACAAGGCAGTGTGTGTGGTTATGGTTGGAATATATCAGGCATGTTCATGTCATGTGATGTGTTCATAGTGACCTCCCACCTGCAAATATCCAGCCAACTGTCGTTCTGACAGAAATGGTCAGAGATTTACCATTGATGAATAGTTGGAGGATGGAAAAACACAGATTTTATACGGTAACAGATGGACCATAGTCTTCAACTGTACATCAGCGAGCTGTTTCTAATAAATAAGTGTTTTGAATGAAGTCAGTGTATATATTCTGGCAGTGGAAAATAGCCATGTGTGCGCTGTAAGAAATACTGAAGTCATGATTGTGAAGTCTGATCACCCAGGCCTGTCATATCCAAACACTGAAGCCTATTCTTCTGAGGATTCCAGGGTTGCCTAAAAATGTCTTTTTCCATGCCTTTATAATCCACAATAATAACTTTCAGTCTGGTCTTGTATTCTTTGTGATATTTTGGCCCTGGGTATCGTTCTAATTTGCAAACATGATAATTTGTCCAAGTCTGCTTTCAACTGACCAAAATAGTTCACAACACCCTTTGCAGATGGGCAGTTTAGACTGGAATACAGCTGCGTTGTTCAAGAAAAGGTATGAAATGTGGGCTGGACACTAAATGTAAGTGCAAATTAGAGCATCTGAACCACTGTAGGTGTTGTGGGGTTTTTAGATCATACTGAGGTTGGAGTTAGAGTCATTCTGAAGGCTTATTAGACAGTTCCACCACAAAATTTTAGCACAAGCATTTCAGACTTTATAATCAAAGGTCTTACACTGTAAAATGTAGTCCTATTTACACACCGGTCTTGAAACCAGATCAAATACTGAAGTGTAAACATGCCCGTTGTGAATGCCATGTAACTAGACTTTTGCTCTTTAGCTTCACTTTGTTCCACATCATGGTTAACTTTTGAAACCTAAACCTCGTCACAGTACGTTGTCTCTTGTTGATAACAGACCATCTCTAGAACTTTCCGTGTCAACCCTTGCCCCTCCTCCAGGTCCAAAGCGGGTTTTGGGCGCCATTGTTTAGGATGTCCATCAATGTCTAAATCACGTTAATTGTAGGGAGGGGTGGGTCTGCACACTATAATTTAAAAGGAAAATGCGCCATATTTAGACAAAATGGTGGTTAAGGGGGCAAATGTAAAGGAAAGGCAGAAATCCGAATGCTGATTGGCTGCGTTTGTGCGAAGAGCCGGGGCCTTTTCACTGGTTGTGACCGTGGCTTGTGATGTGGCTGACCGCGTGGGCCCGATGTGGGCCTGATGACGGGTTCTGATGTGTTCTCTGACCCAGACCATAATGCACGACTTTTGCCCGCCGGAAGAAAATTACAGCCTTCTCAGGAATGTTGCAGTTGTCATTATTTTTCAGTCTTATAAAACAGGGGAGAGATGTCCCTGCAACCTTGGAAAACACGATGGCATTTCAGAGGGTGTCCAAGGGGAATGTTCTCTTGGGAAACGCTGAGGGCGTCAGAAAGGCGAACCAGGATGGGCTGGTTTGATCCAGACTGGCTTTAGACGGACTGGCTCCAGTTCTGGTGCTCTGACTCGTTTGGTGAAAACTTCAGAACCATGGTCCTTTGACTGACATGATAAGTATACATCCCAGACCCAGATTCCATCTGGTCCAACAAACGGGTTCAGACCCAGTGCTGGAGGGCCACAGGTTGTAAAATTCCAGCTCACCTGATTTAACTCATGTCAGAGCTGAAAAGAGTTGAAATGTTGAACTGCTGCACTGTGCCTCCACAGGGTTGGATTTAGGCAATCCTACTTAAAGGATTTTCAGCTGGGAATTCCCATTCACAGTGTAATTTAGTCCGAAAGCATGCTTAATTTGCTGTGGAAAAGTGTTCAAAGTGTCAAAGGAAATTATCTGAATATTGAATGGCGGTTTGCTGACGAGAGACTGAGTATCCCAAGGGCATTGCAAAATAAGGATCAGAGAATCTGTTAAAGGCGGCGCTCAGAGGTCATTTGCTTACGATGATCTTTGCATTACAATGGTGTGGGGGAAACTAGCCAAGACTGGTATCACCTTCAGTTCCAAACCATTCGAACATCAAAGCCAAATAAGCTGTCACTAAATACCACCGTTAACCTGCTTATCACGAGTTTCAAAAGGGAGGAACGTTTGAAAAGGATTCGGTGTGTTGAAAAGTCTAACTGCATGGACTGGCTTTACGTCTGTAGGGGGAACTTGTTTCATGCACTAACTTTGACGGGGTTGCTTTCTTAAATATAAATAGAAGAAGGTGAAGAAAACATTCACGGTCCTCTAAAACAGATAAAACATTATCCAAATGCATTAGTATGACTTCATAAAACTTGTGTATATAATGTCAAACTGCTTGATATTTCTGGACTTGGGAGCTGAGATAAATAAATGTAATAGGGGCCACACCACATGAGCTAAATGTTCTGACCATGAAGGTCGACAGCGAGAGTGAATCTGGTTTGGCTGAATGAAACCTCACATCTGGTGGATAACTAAGACCTTACACCATCTCTCTCTCTCTCTCTCTCTCTCTCTCTCTCTCTACTCCTCTGCCAGAAAGGCTTCAACAGATGCCTGTGGCAGGTGTCTTTGACTAGTTTTTTGGTTCAGTCCAAAGCCACGGGACGGGAGGGGGACACTGTGACTCAGATGGAGTATTAGACTCTGTGTCAGTCTGGCCCAGGACAGCCACCGAGACTGCGGAGACACTGTAGTCTCCCCAAGCTTGAAGGCCTTGATGAGGAGATAATGATCAGAGGGATCTCCTCTGGCTTTCATTGTGTCAGCGCTGTAGGGGTCTTAAGAGGCTGTGAAGTGAAGCCGCTGATAGCATCTGATTTACACGATCAAAGCTGGAAGTGCAGCCCTGGGGGGACAGTCCTTTTGTGATGTCCAGCACATCACACACACGCACATGCGCACACATACACATTAATACACACACACGCATGGATGACAGTCTTAAAGAGGTGTTAATGGTGTCTGTCAAAGGACTGGCAAACTCAAGAACAATAATGGGCTTGAGGTGAAGTGTCACTGTAATTATTATAAAATAGTATGAATGTTTAATTAAGTGATTAAAGACGAAGACTAATGATTAGATTAGTTCTGGCAGAACTTTTGTAATCAATGAGCCATTAATTTAGCACGCAGTGAGTGTTTAGGTGAGAAGACAGAGGCTTGTATGTTGGCTAATGTTTAATATTCATTTAATATTTAATATTTATGATTATTACCTTTCACTGATCTTAAGTAGAGCATAAGCAAATAGCAAACGCTCATTTAGATCAGTTCAGAGGGGATTGTGTAGTGTTGTGTCTCTGGCTAACACTGGCTAACATTAGCTCCATCTGTTTTGTTCCAAACAGAGTTAAATACATTACCTGCCCATCCACCGTACCCTTGGCTGCCACCTTAAACACAATTCTCATTTTCATCAAAAATCTGTTTCCAGAAAGATCATCATTATTGTAATTTTGTTGTTATTTGCTACATTGTAATGTTTACAGACTTTAACCCAGACAAACATTTTCAGATTTTTTGAAACAGCAGGAAATGAAGGTGTGTCTAGAATGAGGAATTTGGCCAGCTCTGTGTGTGCTGACTAATCGTGGATCAATATTGACTCTCGCTCCAAGTGAAGGTATCCACCAACACGCCTGGCACGCTGGAGCTCGGTGGAACGGTGCCCATGTCATGATTACGCAAACATCCTGTTACCTGGCGTGACCCCTCGCGACCCCTGTCCTGCCGCCACGCCGGTGCCCTGATCTACAGCGCTTTCTTAGCCGTCCTCTAAAATGGGAGGATGGCAGTTTTTCCAAGTGTTGACAACCTTGGTAGTCTTCCAGATGTTTAACCTGAACCTTGGTCCATTTCATTTCAATTATAATGTGAAGAGGTCAGGGAGTTGCCATGGTAGCGGAATAGGCGGGGAGTTACCCCCCCCCCCCCCCCACATCATTCACATGCTGCTGCCATGGCAACCTGGTTGATCAAGTTTCGAAATGTTACTGTACACTTGCTCATACTTTAATACCCCGCTCTAGATCCTGCCTCATTCTATTACCCGAGCAAATGTCTACAACTCACGTCATTCTTTAGCCTTAGGCATTAAAACTAAAGAAATCTGAACTGTCATTGATGCTTGTGAGGAAAACTGAGGCCAGAAACATTAACCAGGCTTGGAGACCACGTCCTACAGGTGGTTTAGACACCACGTCCTACAGGTGGTTTGGAGACCACGTCCTACAGGTGGTTTAGACACCACGTCCTACAGGTGGTTTGGAGACCACGTCCTACAGGTGGTTTAGACACCACGTCCTACAGGTGGTTTAGACACCACGTCCTACAGGTGGTTTAGACACCACGTCCTACAGGTGGTTTAGACACCACGTCCTACAGGTGGTTTGGAGACCACGTCCTACAGGTGGTTTGGAGACCACGTCCTACAGGTGGTTTGGAGACCACGTCCTACAGGTGGTTTAGACACCACGTCCTACAGGTGGTTTGGAGACCACGTCCTACAGGTGGTTTGGAGACCACGTCCTACAGGTGGTTTGGAGACCACGTCCTACAGGTGGTTTAGACACCACGTCCTACAGGTGGTTTAGACACCACGTCCTACAGGTGGTTTGGAGACCACGTCCTACAGGTGGTTTAGACACCACGTCCTACAGGTGGTTTAGACACCACGTCCTACAGGTGGTTTGGAGACAACGTCCTACAGGTGGTTTGGAGACAACGTCCTACAGGTGGTTTGGAGACCACGTCCTACAGGTGGTTTAGACACCACGTCCTACATGTGGTTTAGACACCACGTCCTACAGGTGGTTTGGAGACCACGTCCTACAGGTGGTTTGGAATGGTCATGACCTTCACCCATCTTTGTTAGTTTGTTTTGCTTTAGCTTCATTTACTTCAGTACAGGCTTGAACTGGACATATCAAAGTGGTTTCCAGGAACATGGACACAGGAAACTTCATCATCACTTCCCTTTTACACACTGTAGGTAATGCAAGAAGGAATACAGGTTAGGAAATAGCCAAGCTAAACTAGAAAACAAAAGAAATCACTTGTCACTTATCAGCTTCATCTCTCTTATCTCTCACAGGTCATGTGGTTCCTGCAGGAGCTGCGGTTTGGTTATACGTATATGGGGTGTATATGATACAGTGTGTTTTAGCTGGTCTTTTTTTATCTGGTTATTTATCTGGTTATTATTCGCTCTGGTGGTCAGAAGGGTTTGATTTCATGTTGAGGAGCTTTGTACATTTCGCCACTGGGCGCGAGAGTTGTGCAGGCCCAGTTTTTTCGGATCATTTACATTTCTCCAGACCACATTCACCAGGCGTATCGGAGCAAGGACAGGATTATCTCTCCGTGTTACCACAGAGATTAAAAGCAACTGACAGATGAGTCATGCAAATGTGGGATCTCTGGATAAATCCCAGGACTCTGGATAAATCCAGACCGGGTGACTGGTTTGCTAGATCCAGAATCTGAGGTATGCCCAGTCTGCTGTTATCTGTCTGAATATGGCGCTTAGCCCAAGTGCTTTACGCCAGGTGCCTCTGCTCCTAGGTTGAGCAACACCGTGATAGATTCCTATCATCAAATAAAGTGAAGCGGGGAAAGCATATAACTCGTATTGTGTGGACAACAAGGTTTATATATTTGCACTTGTAGACTGTGGCGCCTGATAAATAAGGTTCTCTGTGTCTGAACTTCCACACCAAGCAGGTTTATCCAGGAAATGCTCTGGAAAATCTGTATGTTGGAAGAAGAGCTCCAAGCAGGGTATTCTTTAAGCACTATACCCTTCCCTCATAAAAGACCGTTTTTTTTTTTCAGCCTTGTCGGTAAACCCCAAGATTAGGGTGCCGGATTATAAATAGCCTTTTTGCGGGCTACGTTTGAGGAGATCCTCCTGATGTGGGTTGGATTTTTCTATTTTCGCTTTACCCTTGAATTTTCCCTGACCAGAGAAATATCTGTTACCCCTCCGACCAACCTCTCAAACGTAATTACCCCATCCCATGCAAGTCATCTATAGATTGCTAGTTTCTTTGTGTATTATCCTAACAGACTGAAGCGGGCGGTGGGGTGGGGGGAATCGGTGGTGTCGCAAGTGATGCCCTTGTTCATGCCAAAACCCCATCAAATGAAAACCATGTGCCTCGGGGGGTTATTTTTTTGCCGGGGTTTCGGGGCTCGTTGGACTCGGACGGCACGCGGCGTTGGGGGGGGGGTTATGGTGGCAGGGCACATGTCGCACATGCGCTTAGCTTCACTCTGTGCTGGTGGAAAGGGTTATAAAGGAAACAGATGGAGAGAGGGGTGGGTGAGCGGAGGGAGGGAAAGAAAGGGAGAAAAGGGCAGGGATAGAGGATGGATGGATGGATAGATGGATAGATTGAAAGAAAGTACATCGTAAAGAGTCTAAGGATGACTGATTCCAGAAATGTGGTATGAGAGGGATTGTTTAGGTTCTTGTAGACGCTGCTGTTGTGGTCATTCTTATAGACGGTAGCCGAACCTTTTTGATTTATTCTTTCAGAACAGGATGGTGGGCATTTTACCATGGTCATTATTCATGCAAGAGTTGATTTAAATCTGTAATTATGTCATGACTGGCCTGCTCACTGTCATTGTTGGAGAAACCAGTTTGGCTTTGCTTTACGCGAACATAAAACTTGTGGGATGACAATCAATTTACTTAAGTTGTATATTTAAAACACCATTGTGAATCAAAGAGAGATCAGTGTGTTTGCGTCCAGTCATGGCGAGGGAATGAGATGAACAATGGCTCAACCAAGAGAATGCAGAATACATCTGTAATCTTAAGAGAGTGGTGTGGATGTTCTCAGCTGTTCAGACCTGAGAGGGAGTATTAGACGAGAGTGTTAATACTATTCCACAGGAAGCCTAACAGATACAGGTTGGGTCAGTTATACACACGTTTCAGTTTAATGCTGAACGTTTCACCACAAGGACCTTTTCACTTCTTTTTCCATCTCACTAGTGCTGGAATGTCATTCCCTCTTAGTCTTGAAAACACTGAGCCCCATTATGTCAGCTAACAGCTCAGAGCACAAACTCCTGTTCTTTACAACCTTATATTTTCTGCTCCTTAAGTCCAGTTGGTTCAGTCCGCGAATCTACGAAGCGCTTACCAAAGTCCAGGATCCCAGACCCTGGTGTCACTTGCACGGGGGGGGGGGGGGGGGGGGGACACAGAACCCCCTCGACAACCAATTAGAAAGAGGCCGGCGCTGTCCATCTGGGCCGCCGAGGTCTTGAGGCCCGTAGCTAGCGTCCCTGATGTCAAACACATGTGTCCTGGGCGCAGTGCAGAAACAAACAGGCCTATTTTGAGGCCTGGTTAGTGCGCTGCGTCCCCATGCCGCCTGTTTGCAATCTTCCAGCCACAGTGGCTTTCTGCGCCGTCAGTAATTCACGAACGTGGTCGGGCCAGGAATCTGGCCTCCGCGCGGCTGTTTTGCTGTTGCTATGCACATGTGCTAAAATATCGCAGTGTCTTTTTCTTCTTGTCCTTTTTTTTTTTTTTTTTTTTATGAAAGAAGGTAGAAAAATAAAACAAGATCTGCCGTAGAGATCCCGCAGCAGGAAAGTGATCCGAAATGATTACCCAACCTATGCTGTAAAGCATCCTGGATCGATTACATTTATCCAGCAAGAAAACGGGATGGTGGGATATGGGGCGGCATTCTTAAACTGTTGCGTCCTTAAACTGTTGCGTCCACCACCCCCACCATGATTTCATGGCCCAGGGGAGATGGAATTAGGGGTTTTGACAAGTGAGTACCACAAGCTCAGCTGTGGAAGAGCTCAGGGATTCCAGCTACAGACCACAGGCCGAGACCCGTCATAATAAGAGCATAGCCGTGGACGGATGGCCCGAGGGGAGACTGGGGGTGGATGTAGCCCCGGGGCAGCAGCCGCTCACCCCCGGCCGGCCGTGTAAACACAAACAGGCCTTGTCCCCGTGAATTCCTACCCATGGGAGACGAGCCCTCACGGAGGACGACTCTGGAAGGGATCTACCTGCGGAGGAGGCGGGGACTAAAGGGTGAGTGCAGTTATGGTGCTATTTCTGTGTCACCAGAACCTGAACCTGAAACCAGCCGTGAACTATGAGCTTGGACACGATAGTAGCTTTGTATTGGTTTGTATTAGCCTAGCTATTTTTTTTTTTAGGAAAATGAACAAGAATGGTTTTAGGTCAAGTGCTATGGGGAGCCATTTCTGGGTGGCACAGGGGCAGTTTCAGTGGACATTAAAGACCCGCCTCCCAATGACCTCTGAGATGTTTTGGATTGGCCTGATGCAGTTCAACCTGAATGAATTTCACAGGCTTTTTTTTTTCAAGAAATAATGGTTTTAGGTCAATGGGGGACACAGTTTCAAACTTTATATTAGTCCGGTTGTTCAAACATTAGCTGTTACATGGCGTTATGCAGATTACATAACAGTCATTAAGGAATCATTATTTCTTTCACAACATACACACAAGATTGCGTGGAAACATACACAAATCATGTTGTAGCAGGGCTCACCTAAGACGTTTAAGGACATACAGTACATTCGTATGAAAACCTGACTGACAACTGCTCGGTCTGAGTCATGAGGCTTCTTCCTTTAAATGTCCAACCTGTTTGGCTACACAGCACATCTGTGTTTCCACAGTACCTCTGTCAGTCTGGCATCTCGCCTCTGGGCAAACATTCCTCCAGGGTTATCACAGCTTTATAGCCCCCCCCCACGCAGCAGATGGAGGTGCGTTGTCTGAGGAACGTGCTGCCAAGGCGATCGGCCCTGCAGGTGAGGCCTAAGCCACGACCCTCCCGTGTCACAAGGCCTGCATCACGCATGCCCCCAGGCCCCTCCCAGTCCAGCTGTCGCCATGGCAGTGGCTTGTGAAAACACAAACGGATTGCATGGAAACCCAGCAAGGACATGAATGACCTACTTGAGTGGAATCTTTGACACAGAAACAGTAAATCTGGAGGTTGTCGGTACGTCAGCGTGAAGTCGTGTGAAAGGTGTTTCACACGAGGCCAATGCCACTGCTTTCTGAAACAGCAGGAGAACGACTGTAGACAGAGAAAATGTTTATTTATTCATTAGGGATTTCCAAATCATATGGAACATGTTAAAACTATAGCAGGGACACAAGACACAACTGCATATGCAAGACACACACAGATGTGTTGTTTTGCTTAAATAAGTAAAAATTTCAAAATGATAATTAATAGACAGAATTTGTAAACCTATAATAAACTGGATTAACGTTAGTACACTATATTTCACAACTATCACACGTCAGCCAGTTCTGTACAGTAAGGTCTACCCACCCCGCCAATATCTCCTCATATGACACTTAAAGGGTTGCCCCATTGTAATTAGAAACTCTAAACTTTACACTACAATTCCGGTTTTTCAAATGACATATTTTCTACTCGCTCGCATGCTTTCAAAGTGACTCATCGGCTGTCAATCATCTTTTGCAAGCGCAGGTAAAGTAATCCCCTGGGTTTGATCTAAGGATCGCCACTAATAGAGGGGAACGACCAGTCTTTTGACGTCATGATGGAGATCAAGTTCTCTAGGCCATCGCGCAATGGGGCTTCCCTTTACGATTATAGGTTGCTAGGCAGCAGGTGTCAAACAAAACAAATACTGGGGGGTCTGGAGACGCCCCTTCGCGTGACTCGGTGAAGCGCCACGTTGGACCAATATAGCGCAATATCGTTAATCGGTATCAGTTTCACAACGTCTCAAATCAGTCATTAAAACAAGCTCGTGCAGTCGGCCGATGCACTAGGTTTGTCAGGTGCGCCATATCTGGCAAACGACGTTTTACTACCCCACTTTCGTAACGTAGAACAAGTGCACTACGAGGGAAATTAGACCAAGCGCAAAAGATGAGGATAGCGCCACCATAAACGAACGTAATTCACCGTCAAGCGCTTAAACACATGCGGATTTCGATATTTCATTCCTTTTTCGCTTGTCCTCAAAGACAGACTTTAGGAAACAGTGTGACCTTTCCCTCTCAACACATGCCAAATTGTGCCTTTTGCCAAGCATCACAAAAGCGTTTTGCCAAGGAAAGTTCCGGTCAGAGCTCCAGTGAGCTCGTTTTTCTGCTCAAACCGAGCGATTTAGCCCGCGGGGACTGCATTCTTGCGGTTTTCTGTATGCGTGCATACGAAAGCGCGTGCGCGAGGACGTCGCGAGAGTAATCGTGCTGCGCACGTCGTTACCTGCGACAGGTAGATACCCTTATCTTTTCTCCTAAGTTTTCCCGCCCACACACTGAAAGCGACGTCAATGTGTTTAGCCATGAGTTCATCTGGTTTTCATCTTGCAACCATAGCAATGCAGATGCACTTGACGAATCATGAAATACCGCTGATTACTGGTAAAGCTGGCCTTTGGCAGGACGTTGTTAGGGTGTTTTTGTTTGTTTTTTGACAGATGTATTTCAGGGAAATTCTAGTGGAATCTCTCCCAACCTGCTGTGCTTACCCAAAGGGTCGTCCAACGTGGTCCACAGCAGTACAAACACATTACCACTTGGTATTCAGTACCAAAAATATGTGCAAGTTTCATCTGTAAACTTTGCTATGGTTAAACGACCTCACCGCCAACAGGTTTACATTAAAACGCTGCGCTGTAGAGGTATTGTGGCTCGGTCCTTTCAGGGAACAACTGTGTTTATCCTTTAAAATTATTAGCTACAGAACCCATAGTATTTTCTAATGGTAACAGGGTCAAAAAAGTGATTAGTAAAAATGGAGAACCAGCTTGAGCTGAGGGAACTAAATACCTATGAACACCTGTGGCATATCTCTGAGGTTACCTGGTGGTGTTGACCTGTATATCCTGTGCATTTTAGTATTTGTGATGCAGTCGAATGCCCATTGTCATGGTAATAAATACTACCATGCTTGTTTCAGTGAGCCCTGATGTCCGTGTGAGAAGAGAGGCCCTGACGTCACGTTTATTCTAAACCGTTTATGGTTTTATGAGTAGTATTGTGATGGGACTTTGTGTGATCGTTGCACGATTGTCACTGGAGCTTGGAGTGTGAGCATTTGAAAGTTGCAATTACGTAGACACTCATTTGGCAACGGATCCTTCACCCTTAGGACGGAAGAGGTGAGAACGTCATGTGTCCTGATGGGATCTCAGGTTGAGAGCAGGACTTAAGCAGATTGTGTGTCAGTCACTATGAACCTCTGATTGGAGTGACCACAGGATAAACAGTTTGGCCATTGGTTTGTTAGGAGGACCAGGTGTGAGATCGACCATATGCTAATCTTTTCACACGATGTTAACCAATCCAATATCAACCAAACCTGAACTCTTGACTCGCTGAGGCCCATAATGATGGTCTTTTGTACTTAACATTAGCATTTTGCCATGTATATCGGCTCCATCTATGATCCCCTTGTGTGTGCATGCACACTGGCAGCATATTGACCTGACCTGACCTGACATTTGGCTTTCAGCCAAAGATACAAGGTTGTGGAAAACAGGTTTCACTGATGGTACAATTTCACACAAGGCAAAACAATAAAGAAATCTCATTTGCATAGCAGAAATGCAGTTCGGTTATTATCTAGAGCAAAACTGGCTCCTACATGACAATGAATGCCACATTACCAAGACAAATTAAGTCCTGTCAGTCAAAGGTCCAGAACAGGCGTGAGAGTGTAGGTGCAGTAGGAGAGATGTCAGATGTTCCTGTCTTTACATCACAAACAATAAAAGCAAGCCTACTTGTATTGTGCCCTGGATGTACGTCTTCTACAGCTTTCTACACATTACAAACCCAGGAGGCCGTTCCACAAGACGCAAGTGTGAAACACCTGAAAACGAAAGGCATCAACAGCTCCAAGCTGCAGTTGTCCGGTGGCCGTGGAAGGTTCCAGAATGTGCACCGATGACCTCAAGACAGAGTCCAGCCATGCGTGAATAATGGCCTGTCTGAGAGATCAAGCTACAGCAGCATGACTGTGTGTGTGTGTGTGTGTGTGTGTGTGTGCGTGTGTGTGTGTGTGTGTGTGTGTGTGTGTGTGTACGTGTGTGTGTGCATGTGTTTGTCACCTGAGACATTCATCCCTTGCTGTTTCACAGGTCTTACAAGAGGGCCGCAGGAAATGACATCACAGATCAGTCAAGCGTTCAGATAACGCAGAACAGAACCAGATGAGGTAACCGGCCGCGTGCAACACCACACCCACTCCAGTGCCTGCTGACGTTAAAGGCGCTCCATACATGCATCAGTGTAACATTATCCCAAAACCAGCACCTAGGAGGCCTGGGTGAGGACAAGAGAGGCGAGATGTATTGTGAAAAGAGGGATTTTATTTTGCTTTCAGTCTACAGACATCAGTTTACACAGAGACATGAGAAGTTGGGGTGAACGCGTTTCGCGCGTCCCATTTCGATTCCACCGCCGACTGCAGAGGGCGTGGCCTGAGCAACCGTCGGCACGGTTACGCGCGACACCGCCGAGACATACACATATACATACAAATGGTGTCACTAGCCTGGAGGAGTGTGTGTGCAGGGGGGGTGAAGCACACCGGACGTCACCACGTCTAGACATGGCACTGGTAAAGTGCCGGAATGCACTTCCTTCTGAGAGGATCGAGTTCCCGTTCAAAGCGCAGAATGGCGCAGGACCCCAAACACACCACAGGACCCCAAACGCCCACAACCCTCGCCTGCTCTACTCCAAGTAATACTGAACACAAAACAAATACTTGAAAAATACACAGTAAAACCACCACAGACAATATGTGAATATACAGTCAGAGAATATGCAAAAAAAAAGTTTCATGATTGACCTGCTTGTGGGTTGTGTTTGTTATTTTCCAGGCTGCAAACATAGCTATCAAGCGCATTCACTGTAACCGTAGAAACCAGGATGACCCTCGCGACTCCCCAGGATCCATTGAGTAACCTTACACTGGCTTTAACACCAAGTACTGGCCCTCTGGAGCTGACAGCACCCTCCAGTTAGCCAGCACTGTCAACTGAAATGTGTGGGCAGGACAGAGCAGGTGTATGTGAACATATACAGATGTGTACAAAAGCACTGTACACACGCATGCACACACACACACACACACGCACATGTAAACGCAATATGCAAACGGATAAAAGATGTCAGATTGGTTAAGAGTTCTGCGCCTGGGTTGTTCTGCAGGGGGCGCTAGAGATGGGCTTGAGCTGAGAACGGCCTCTATAGCGGTGAATGGAGACAAGAAGTAACTGCTGACTCCAGCACACACACACACACACACACACACACACACACACACACACACACACACACACACACACTGATAGCTCAGGGAAAGGTTTGCTGTGTCGGAACAGGCGTGATGCTGCAGAGTTTGAAGGACATCTCTAAGTAGTTCAGGACTCGCACACGTGACCCTCACGTGGTAGGCGACTCGAGATCAAAGTGGGGAAAGCGCCAACGTGGGTCGCCGTGTTTTGAATCGAGCGCGATCGCACTTTAGAAGTCGCCCGCCGGACGAAGAGGATTAAGAACGACTGGCTGACTATGAATATGGCACCTGAATGTGCTCCACCCCCTCCAAACCCTGCAGGGAAATCCTGAGTCCCGATCCAGAAAACAGCAAAGATGGACACGGCAAGAGAGAAAGAGAGCTGACGACAGAGAGATGGAGAGAGAGAGAGAAAAACGTGAGAGATCCAGGCCCAGACCGAGGCCGGGTCACACCGGGTCACGCCACAGGAGACGGCCGAAGTTCTACTGGGTCCGGAGCTGATAGTCTGTAAAAGAAACAAGGAAATGAGTGAGGCTTAATTAGACTGTTCCCAACAGCAGGAAATCTGGGGGGGGGGGTTTAAAAAGTTAATTGAGACAGCTGAGCTTTCCTGCCCGGCCATACAATGCAAAATAAGACTGGGTTTGAGTGACGAGATAACCTGATGATATTGGCTTGAACACAGGATATGAGAAGTGTGGAACACAGATGACTTGGAAACAGGATGCATCTGCTCCATGACCATACTGGCAGAAGACTCAGAAGATTGGAAACTCGAATTATAATAAAATAAATAACTAATGATTAATCGCACAACTTAATGCACTTTGTGATACACAAGTCACTGCTAGATGGTGCAGAACCTATTTCGATAATCCCCATTCCATGTCTCAGTGTGAACAGCCGATAATGTGAGCCGCTTCAAAAGTTGGTATGAGAAGTAACACGCAAGAAGTGCCGAGCGGAGAATGTACAGAATGTGCCGTCTTAACCCAGTTTCCCCACCACTCCCGCCACAGGTCCTCCACAGAGGTCACATCTCCAGCTCAGAAACATCCTCTTTCCACAGAATTATTTCATCTCAACTATCTCTCATTTGACTTTTACCAAATTGCCTAATTGTTGCCCAACACCTGCAACAACTCTGAAAACAATGACATAGAGGCAGAGAAAGTTAGTGTGAGAATCAGTGTGTGTGTGCCGACGCAGGATGTGTCTGTGGAGCAAGCTTCATGCAATAAAGGGGGGGGGGGGGGCATGAGGGGGGTTTACAAATGATTCGCTGTGTCATTTAAACGAATCAGGAGGAAGGCCGTGGACTGAAGGGTTTGCCTGTGCAGCTGGGTTGACCTCTGGCTGTTGAGGGATGGATCATCAATGCTCACCTCCATTCTGGGTGATGTAGCGTACCCACGGCAACGCCTGGTATCCACTCTTCTCGATGATCTTCAGGTATCGCACCTGTCGAACACAGTGGAGAAAACCAAATGCATGATGTGTCATCGTGCTGCAGGTTCCATCAGCGACACCGTACGGGGGCAGACGGCGGCACACGGTTGCTCCGCCCGTTAGGACACCGGCGGCGAAAAACGGAAAATGTGCGGCGGTTACTCGTGTCGTTCGGATGCTTGTGTAACAATCGAGGAACGCTTGACAATGGCCAAACTTCAGAAAGCACGAGGCTTTTGAGTTGGCTGGCGCTGGTGGAGGTCGGAGGAGGGCGTGGTGGAGGGTGGAGGTGCTACAGTCGCGCTGGCACTGGAGCCTGGGAAAGCAGGCGACCGGAGGAAGCGTTTGAAGAAGTGAGATTGAGGAAATGGCATCTTTCTCTCCACGTTGAGCTATTGAGCCACACGCTGTGCCCCGAGAGGCCGTTGCATCACTGCCACGCTTGCACAATCATAGCCCGGAAAAAACACCACGGCCGGCCGCGCGGGGGTGGGAGAGGGGCCCCCCGGGCGAGTCCCAGGGTGTTTTTAGGGTATCTGGCAACGTTCGAGAGATGTTTTCAGCGTTTGAAGCACAGGCACAGCAACATTTGAATGGCTACTTCTGGCGCGTTACCGACGGGCAAACAAAAACCCCTCCCAGTCCTCCCGGCGTTCGAAATGGCAACAAAGCCTTTCTGAGAAGGAGTTCCATGTTCTCGGTATGCACCGGAGTTTAAAAACAGCATCATCTCATCTATTTCCAATCAAAGCTGAAGGACAGTCCAGGGCCACCTCCGTGGAGCCGTGCTGGCGCGTGTCGGGCCCGGCCAGAGCGCACACGGGCGGCCCGGGAAGGTCGGAGCAGCGCCACCCTTGGGTGCAGCGCACGCGCTATTTAAAACTTAACAGGCCTCCCGTCGGGCCTAACCCCGCCGGGCTGGGCCGGGCACTGGCACGGCCACGAGACGAAGATGGAAATATCTAAGTGCAGCTTTCTCTTCGTGGCCGTTTTTGGGCCGGGCCGGACAGGTCCTCGGGCGACTGGGTTCGGGCCTGGCTCCTGCGGGGTTAGGCAGGACCGGGTCGGCGTGGGGAGGCGGCTTTGGGGGGGTGGGGTGGGGGGTGATGGGTAATACGGAGGTGTGACCCGTGGTTTCACTCCAAGAGGTGGACCGTGCTTGCTAGAATTCACTCCGCGAGACAAACGCAGGTTCACTGTGTGCAGTACTGAAGGTGACTTTGGCTGTGTATGTGTGTGTGAGTCTGACTGTCTGCCTGAGTGTGTGTGTGCGAGTCTGTCTGTCTGAGTGTGTGTGTGTATGTTTACTGTGCACCGGTCTCTCATTAGTGTGGTGTATCCTAGTAGACATTGTGGTCCACAGAGCATGCTTAGAGTCAGGAGACAGACCGCTACACTGTCACCGTCCAAAAAGTCACAGACATGCAGTCTAGTTGCGCTCGCAAACACACACACACACACACACAGAGCCAAAGGCCCGTGCTTGTAAAGTCCCAGCTCGGTATCCCTACCTCTGCCTAACAAGGGTGCTGACTCAGTATACTCAGTTTGGACCTATTCAGCACCAGGCCCTGTAAATCAACGTCTGAACGAGCACGTGTGGCTCTTTTATAGAGCTGCCTCGTCATAGCTCAGAATCACCCAGGTCGGTTCCGTTAGCCTTCTGGACTTGGAATGGAGTGGTTAATGGAAGCAGATATACAGTATATACGGAAGCAACTCCTCTAATGACGTGAGGAGATACAGGAGGAGACGCTGGCAGAGGAGACGCCTGGGGGATTCTGCCGTCAAAAGCCGGACCACAAGGCCCCTTTTTCTTCTTCTTTCAAAAAAAAAAAATGTTTATAAATCGTGTTTCGGTCACTGGAGGAAAATTACAGGCGTCTGTGGCAGGCCAGGCTGTGGCGGAGAGAGCGATTAGCGGCTGGAGTGACATCTCTGTGTGAGAACCTGTCGCCGACCCCAGTCCGGACCGGCCGGGTCTGTCCCCGTGCCCTCGTGAGGCTCCACCCGGCAGGTCCTGACTCCGGACTCCCACGGCCGCAGAGAAACGCCGCTAAATCAGGCCGGGCCGGCGAGCCGAAATAAACGCGCCATGGCCGTCTGCGCGACACTGCGTGAAAAGAGTGGGTGCGTGTGGGCGTGCGAGCGTCTATTCGTGGGTCCAGACGAGGGCTCCAGGAATCGGGCAGTCTGAGCCCCCCAGCGCTCGCCAGCTTCCCCCCCCAGGCCGAGCTGGACCTGGGCAGGGCCGGCGGACACTACTGGTACGGCAGGAGTTGTGTCCGCCACTTCCAGGCCAAGGATAGCGGGACGGAGGGCCTAGCTGGGGGGGAGGGGCGCCTCAAGGAGGGAGGGAGGGAGAGTTGGAAGGGTCATCAAAGCTTTCCTGAGGTTTTTTTTCATCCCGTTTCACTCTCACGGGAACACAGCAGTCAGCAAGTTCACCCTAGAGACAGCTGCCACGGCGACCTCGCCGACCCCGCGCTGCCGTACAGCCAAGGCCTTTTAGACAAGGTACGAGGTAATCGCCTGGGGGGGGAGGAGCCAGTAAACACCCCACCCCCTGGCAAAGGTGCTCCATAGACACGCCCACAGAAGACCCCCATTGGGTCTCTTACAGTGCTGGACTGAGCAAAGGGAAGATCAGGTCTTACTGCCCAGTGCTGAAAACCCCCCAAAAAAAAACAAGAAAAAAGAAAATTTGATCATCCCAAAAAGCAGCTGTGAGGCTTTAGAGGAAAAAACAGCAATAAATGGAAAATTGGAAAAATGGAAAAATTAGGAAGAGGAAATCTCACATAAGTTAACTGCTTAATTAGATTTGACAAATGACTGAGTTTTCCCCTCATAATTCGTGTCATTGGGGCGTGTTGGGGGGGATGAAATCAAGTTAAACGAGAGGTTCAGCCACTTTGAGTTCCGTGTGGGATGTTTAATACAACTTAGTCCACAAAACAGAGGAAATCTGCATCTCCCCGATTCATTCACTCCCGTTCAAAATCACATCAAATCAGCACTAATCGTATTGTTGGAACAGCACAGGCAGATCAGACGGCCACACTGCACCCACCGCGCAGAACTGTAGGGCGAGAGCCGGGGCACGCAGAGTTCACACACACACACACAGATCCAGAGTTTTCTGGACTTAAACGGAGTACTTTAATGATGTGTGTGTGTGTGTGTGTGTGTGTGTGTGTGTACCACAGCCCCCTAGTGATCACTAGTGTGTGTGTGTGTGTGTGTGTGTGTGTGTACCACAGCCCCCTAGTGATCACTAGTGTGTGTGTGTGTGTGTGTGTGTGTGTGTACCACAGCCCCTAGTGATCACTAGTGTGTGTGTGTGTGTGTGTGTGTGTGTGTGTGTGTGTGTGTGTGTGTGTGTGTGTGTGTGTGTGTGTGTACCACAGCCCCCTAGTGATCACTAGTGTGTGTGTGTGTGTGTGTGTGTGTGTACCACAGCCCCCTAGTGTGTGTGTGTGTGTGTGTGTGTGTGTGTGTGCACCACAGCCCCCTAGTGATCATCTGTTGTGGGTGTGTGTATATTTAACTTTTGTATCCAAGTCTTGCTTGTGCGCGTGTGTTTTTAGCTGTGACCTGTCACCCAGACGCAAAGCAGTTCATTTAACTTTTGTACAAGTCACTTAACCTGTTTTTAGCTGTGACCTGTCACCCAGACGCAAAGCAGTTCAATCAGGTGCTCACATACAGGTGCTCACACACACACACACACACACACACGCCCATGTGGTGGAGATTGCGTAAGGTCTCAGCTGATTCGACCTCACAGGATCGTTGCCGTCCGTCCCTCTCCCAGCCCGCACCCAGCAGCGAGACTCCTCCCACCCCTCTTCTGTCCCGCCCCCTGGTACCAGCGCTCTCCCCGAGAGCCTGTGCTCACCTGCCTGCCTTCTCCTCTGGCTTTGGAAGCAGTGACGTGAGAGACGTCAGGATCTAAGCACCTGTTGCGCCACTGATGATGGTGATGCCACATCTATACGTCATTTCACATACAGGTGGGCTTCTCCTGGTTACATTAGATTTAAGCACGACTCTACAAATCTACTCCAAGCTATTTCAGATGCTGATGGTAGTACTTTCAGAACTGGCCATATTAAATTTTGGCCGTATCAGATTTAAGACATTCGAGCCCACTCAGGACAGTCTATCCCAGCGCAAAGGCTGTATGCTCAAGCAGCTGGTCGACACTGCCATCTAGTGATGGTAGACGGAACTTCTCCTTAGATGTAAAAGCTCATGGTTTGGCAGCGGGAGATGTGCTTTGGCGCCATCTTGTGTCACATAAGGGAAGAACCGAAATCTTATTTATCATCGTTCAGAAATTGTGATCTACAATGAAGGTGCTGCAAATGTAATTACATGTTACACAAGTACACACACACACACACACACACACCTGTATTCCGGAGGTGGTGAAGTAGGGGATCTCAAATTTAACACTGATTGGCGGTTTTCCCTCTTTATCTTCTGCTTCCACACTCGGCAGACCAAAATGAGCCCTCATCAGATACTCCTTACCTCCCTGAGACACGAGGGGTGGGGGTGGACACAGAGAGCAAGAGGAGGAACATGAATATTAATTTGGAACTGCATATGAATTCAGCCAATGGCCCTCCAATTAACTAATCTCTAGCCCACTCTGAGAGTGATACGTGAGAGAGAGAGAGACTGCATGAGTGTGTGCTCACACTCACAGGGAAAGACTTGATGGACCAGATGATCTCGCTGTTCTCCGGAACCCACTTGACGCTGCCCACGGTGGTCTTGAACTTGGGCGAGTCTGCGTCTGTGGGCACGGGGATGTGGATCTCCACGTTGTTGGCGGTGGAGCGGCGCTTGAACTGCGACTTGGCCTGAGAGGGGGCGTGAGAACGCGCGTTAAAGGCGCCTCCATGACACCACCAGGGCCACGAGAAATGCGAACCGGCAGCAGAAGAGCGGAACAGCAGGTGGAGGAGTGGAGGAAAGAGGAGAGATGAGTGAGGAGTGAGGAGAGGTTCTCACCTTTATCATGTACTCGATCCTGCTGTGAGAGTGCTTCTCAATCACAGACTCAATCCAGATCAGAGGCTTAACCTGCAAAGTACGTCACACCTCAGCCTGTGTGTGTGTGTGTGTGTGTGTGTGTGTGTGTGTTAACACTGCTGCACTTAAAACAAAGACAAAGATGTTTCTCGGAAAGTTTCTCGGAAAGGCGTGTGTGTGTGTGTGTGTGTGTCTACTCCGCAGCGATACACACGTGTGTGTTGAGGCGGTAAGACATGAGCTCAAACTCCCCGTCCGGCGGGATGAAGGAGATGGTGCGGTCGTTCTCGAAGCGTGACAGACGCACACACTGGTGGAACTTCACGTCCTCCAGCTCCACCGACTTACTCTTCCCCCCTGAGGATGGCACGGTGGCGAGTTAACAGGCCGACGCCCCCCGAACCCAGACCCCGCCCCCCCGCCTGACGTCCAGGTGAACTCACGTCCGGTGTTCTCGAACAGGACCTTGTCGTTGAGGCCGAGTCGGAGTTCCGGCATGCCCGACAGGAACACGCGCATCTTGATGGAGCCCACAATCTCACTGCGCAGGACGTTACCGTTGGCGCTCACCTGCAGGGGGCGGTGTGGAGACAGGACGCCGCTGAGCGCTCAGAGCCCAGGTGAGACGCAACACGTCGATGCATTTTACATGCCCAGTTACAATCACAGAGTTCATCTTTTAGCTGTAATCACACAGCACTGGTCAGTTTCTGCAGGCCACTGCTGACCAGATCATTTGGTTGGGGGTGATTAGTTGGCGTAGTAAGACCCTGGTAGTGGGTGGTTAGTTAGCATTGCACTGTGTGATGAGCTGGTGAGGCCCTGCTGTATTGCTAGAGCAGGACAGGGTGGATACACAAACTGTGCACGGCAGCAGTCTGCAAGCCAACAGATTAAAAGCAGGAGACAGATACAAGTGCAGGGAGCTGTACCCCCCCCCCACCCCCCCACCCCCCCAGTCAGCTCCGCCACGTTTACCGCCTTCTTCGGAGTCCAAAACGACAGCGTTATTTCGGGCTCGGATTTCGCTGTTTGTTTACATGGGATGCGGAAACAGAGCAGGAGACGCTCGTACCAGGAGATTGACGGACTCGATGACGTCCAGGAAAACCTCGTTCTTCCTGTACTTAATTCCCTCTGACCTCCACGACACGGCGTTGGTCACTGTGGCGGGCGGCCGCGGGGCGCCAGTGTCCAGCTTGTGCCCCTCTTGCGTGATGTATCTAAACACACACACAGGCCACAAATTAACTGCAAAGTTCAAAACTGTCTACACCCAACCAGGCCTTGCAACTCCCACTAAGATCACCGACTTAGCAAAGTCGCCAAAAGATTAAAGGAAACAATCATTCAACAGAGTCAGTAAGCTGTTCAGAGGGCACGTTAAACAACAATAAATCCATTCACGCCGCTTTAGACCACGGCCAATCAGCAAAGAGGCTCCTGGTAGATCTCCTGCCGGGCTGATACTCACTCCTGCAGGATCTTGCTGTCCGTCGTCTGCGGGTAGCCAAAGTCCATGAGCTCATCCAGCAGTTCGTAAATGATCACGAAGTTATCTCTGATGCTCTCCTCCTCCAGCTCCTTGAAGTACTCAGAGAACACCTGACAAAAAGCAAGAAAGACGCCATGGTTACGGTCGTCAGCGCTTCGTCGCTGCAACGGCTCGTTTGAACCTGGAGAGGTTATATGTATTTATCTGCATCTGCTGTCACACTCCAGCGTCTGTTTTTAAGCCAATGTACCTGCACGATTTTATACAGGAAGGAGAAAACCAACGAGACGCAGGCGTTTTTCTTAGACGTAGCAACCACTGGTGGCCAGGGTGTTAAGGGAAGGACAGGGTGAGCAAACACAGCAGTGTGTGTGTGTGTGTGTGTGTGTGTGTGTGTGTGCTAGAGAAGAGCAAACACGCTGCACGCTGCCTTACCATGGCAACTTAATGAGAAGTATACAGATACCGTAAGAAAACTGTATGATACGGTTGATACGGGGCATGAAGGATACGGTAGAGGTTGTTGTGTTTGATCCACATGAAGCGCACGGCTCCGTGGGCCAGGATGGGTGATAGCGTGCCCTCCTCCTCCTTATCCATCAGCAGCGTCATGAAGTGCTCGATCTCCGACATGTCCACATCGCCGCGGTAGTTGCGGCAGATCAGGACCTGCGCACGCGCACACACGCATGCACAGAATGTGGTAAATAACATAAGAAGAAGGCCTTAAACACGGAGATTGATCCCTTGTAGTAAACATTACCGGTGAAGACAGTCCTTAGCATAGCAAAGAAGCGTTCAGGAATGAAACAGCAGTAGCTAATTACCTATACCTAAATGTTACATTTACAACAGGGTGAGCTTGACCAAGAACACTCGCTTGCAAACTTTAACAATGCAACATTATTGCAATTAAAGGCCAGACATTTTCTAGACAAGGGTCAAGTAAAACGTGCGAAGAAAAAAAACTTTGAAGCATTTCCACAAAGTAACTTTTATTTACATCTTAAACGCTGACATTGAATTTTAATGCCAGTCGCGATCAAGGTTATTCTGTACGTGATACTAGGCACCTCCAGCAAGGCAAATCCAGAGGATGGAGAGGTTTTTTTTTTTCAGAAACTAAGACAAGCTCTTTAACGGCATAATCATTCATTCATTCATTTCCAACGGTGAGAGAAAAAAATGGAGCAACTCAAGCCCAAGTTAACCCCCAACAGTTAACTAGCTAGCTACGCTCGCTAGCTGCAGATGTCCGATGACTTGGCAGACAACTACAGAAGTTAGCTAGTTAGCTAACGTTAGCTAGCGAACCATAGTTAGCTAGCTAGCTAACCCAGTCAGACTCATCATCTCTATTTTTTGTTTTAAACGAGTCTATAAGATAAAAATATATCTTAAGATACAAGATAGAATAATCTATTTGAAATAGAAAAAGCACAATACGACCAAAAAAGACACAAAACAGCTATCCGAGCGTAGCATATTAGTGCCGAATGAGCCGGCCAGCAGTAGCCTAGGAAACGCAACCGCCAGGCAGTTCCCGTTATCTTACCTTGCCTTTCAGATCTAAGACATAAACAGCACTTGCAGACATGTTTGATGTTTCCGATCGCTTCTGGGCGAAGCGACAAACTTGAAATTTCGGCTATCCAGCTGTCACTTCTGGGTTACGTAGAAAAAAAGTGTTAACGAATAGAAAACATCGATGTAGGATGTTGAGAAACCTCGAAAATAAGGTGTAGAGATTTGGGGTCGACCGGTTTTATGAATGCTGGCATCGATACTATTGCGCCCCCTATGGGTTTGGAGGGACACACATGATTAAAAATCATTGTCTTCGTGTTGCAATAAATAAACCAAGCTACAAAGATTAATTAATGCAGTTTGGGGGATTTTATGTATAAACTCTGCGTCCGCGTTTCAAATCCGAATTTGAAATATCTTAAACAGTAAAACAATCGTGGTCATTCTGCAGTGCTGTCCCTGATTGAATAGTTTGATTTGTTATGTATACCAAATATTTACCTTTCAAGGCAAATTTTACATTTACCTATTCAAAGCAGGTCTGTTTATTCAAATACACATAATAGTCTACAGTACTATTGAACTAGGTGCCACCATTGCAGTTTTCATCCCCGACACTAGATGTCACTTGATATTTACCTTGAGTTTGTTTTAGTTGTTTGGGACAACATGATTTGCTTTAAAGACCCATGAATATATTATAAAGTTATATAAGCTAATTTATGTAAAAGTATGAAAAATGTTTAGATAATTCTAAGTTGTGGGTGTGCGTGTGTAGTGTAGTATTTCTCACAAAACAATATTTGAATTCCATTTTTATTAAGTTTACCTGCCTGTTGTTTTGCCTGTAAGGTGCAATAACACTAATTTTGCTTTGTGTATTATTAAAGTGTTATTATTACGGTATTACATATTAATATTATTATTCACATGCACAACCATTACAGCTGAGTATAGGCCTTTAAGAACACAAGTATCACAGTGAGTGAGAGGAGCTTCAGATTTCTGACTACTGGGACTAAAGCTTATGTAATTTTTTATCTCATACAAGCTGATCCTTTCTACATCAGACCAGGAGGTGTTCTGGCTAAATAAATAAATCGGTTCATAGGACAAGCTCTGTATATATACATTGTGTTCCCAGAAGAACAAGATGAACCTAAACAGAAAGAAAACACAGATTGAGGTCCTCTGGGTCACGATTAGCTAGCCGACCATCTGTGACCCTTGGACACTGGTATATGCACCAGATAATCAGCAGAATGTCTTTGGGGCTTCGCCATGTTTGGACTGACATTACGTTCAGACTTCAATAAACGTCTGTCTTTGTCTACGATAATCCTTTAGTCAATAAATTTTAGCCTCTAATTTGAAAAGGCCATGTAAACTGCAAATGTGTAGGTTTAAATGTATTTGACAGCAGTGGACAAACACATGTTTGTAATCCAGTAATTAGGGCTAATCTCTCGGCCCCCACCACAGCAGAGGCAGGTGTACAGGCCGCCCTGTGGTTTCTGGGATTGTGTCCGTGTGGTCTGCGCGCTTTCGGTCAACATGAATTACGGTCCTGCCGTCAGACGCGTATTTATGGAGGCCGACCTCGATTGGCACACGTCGACCTTGAAACGCTCTTCGCTGGTTCGTCGCCAAACTTACCAACTGCGGTAGCTCACATTGTGACATCACAGAGTTCAGAGATAGCGCCGATGTTAATGTGACTCGCGCTCTTTAAGGGTGGAGAGATAGACAGTCATGCTCGAAAATAGAGACACTGTTGTCGCAACCCGGACCGACTGAAATAGACGCGTGGGTTATCATGTCTCAGCGGGGTTTTTTTCCCTTAAATTATGAAACCAAAGAGACCAAGTGTCAGGCACCTTAATCTTTTCCCGTTGTCTCTCCATGGTGCTGGAAATGATTTCTCCAGTATACATGCAGTATTTAAATAGAAAGGCTCCTTTGCAATAGCCTTAACATATTCACTTCACTCATAGCCTACATACATAAAACTACACATAACCTACATATATAACCACATACATAAAACTACACATAACCTACATACATAACCACATACATAAAACTACACATAACCTACATACATAACCACATACATAAAACTACACATAACATACATACATAACCACATACATAAAACTACACATAACCTACATACATAACCACATACATGAAACTACACATAACCTACATACATAACCACATACATAAAACTACACATAACCTACATACATAACCACATACATGAAACTGCAAACATAACATATAAACATACCTACATACGTGAAACTACATACAAAACCACATACATTAAGCTATATAACCTTTGCCCTTTTGGGTTTATAGATGGAGTTGGACGACTTTGCTGAATTATTGTGCGATTTTCATTGAATGGTGGCCTTCAAAATGTCTCTACAATTTGGTATGTCTCTGTGGTACTTGCCACTGGAAGGTTGCTGGCTAAGATAGCAGTATAGCAGACTTCTTCCTGACCCAGAGAATAGGCCATAGGTCTGCTGTAGGTCCGTCCCCTTCATGAAAACTCATACATTTCATTCCTTAGATTTATTTGTCATTTTGCTAATAGAACAGGGTTACAGAACCTTTCAAAACTTCACCAGAACCCTTCAAAACGTCACGTTGTCAGGGCTGGCTCCGGGGCTGCACCATCTGCCGCCACCGGGGGGAGCTGGCGAGCAAGCTGGTGATGACCTACACCTGTCTTTCTTTCTACTTAAGGAATACGGATGCAGTGTCTCAGCGCTGAGTTGTTTGTAGCATCTAGCTATGCGCGTGCAGCCATCCTTCTCTCTGGTACAGTGTTGCGTATCTCGGTGTTTCGTCACCACTCTCACTTCTGCGCCGCTCCCTGGCTGATCTCCCTGGCCGATCTCCCTGGCTCCGGTTGTTTAAACCCCCACGGTGATTAGACTGTTCTAGCCGCCGCGTTACACCCGTACCGCCAAACTAATGAGCAGTTTTGTGCCACTCTCAGATAGAAATGTGTTTATAGTGACCAAGAATATGTAATATAGTAATATTTCCCAAGGCCACAAAGCCATGTAGTCTGTCTCCATATCATGCTCTATCTCTCTCTCCCCCTCTTTCTCTCTCTCCCCTTTCCCCTCTCACCCCCACCCGACCTCTCCCCTTGTTTTGAGTCCCACGGTGTGACTATGGCAGTTCCCTCTGATGAATCAACCTAATGAATCACCCAAATGAATAAGTTCAATGAATCAACCCACTGAATCAACACAATTCAAGTCTCCAGCACGCTCTGCACAAGACAAGATAAATTAATTCATCTGAAATTACCCAATCAGCATCACGAGGTAACAGACATCTTTATCCATTTGTACAACGGTCCTTACATCTGTTTTGGGGGCCAAATCCCTAAGGTGTTGCCTCAAAACCCATTTACACACACACACCCACACACACACCCTGGCCAAATTGTGTACTTTTAGTTTGTTTTTTTGTTCACTCTGCAACATAGTATATTTGGTAATACGATAATCTTTAATTTTCCTTTTCATCCTCCCATTTTCCCACCAGTCTCCTTTCATCCATTATCTCTAAAGACGACTATAATCTATGGAGCAGAGAGCCATGCAAATCTTACAAAGGGCATGAGGTGTACAGAGAGGTTGCTCAGTGGACCCAGCGAAAAAGAGATGAACATCATCCATCACTTTTATTACAGGGTTCCTTGCGGCAGCCATGGTGGTGCAACATCGTCTGTATTAATGACCTTGAAATGCATCAGATCTCAAGGCATGTCGACCTCTCACCGCCTTTCATAAGGCCCTCGGGGGTAACTGCGATAAGGGAAAAGGGAAACACAGACACGTACTGCGCCTGATAACAGGACGAGACGACACCACGGTGCACTGGTGACGCCCTGCACGGCTGCGTCCGTGTTCGGGACGGGGGCGAGAGGGGTCATGTGATGTCCTACTGCACCCTCCTGCCGCACACTTAAAGCTCTGTGCTGTAATCATTGGTGTACAGCAGGGTAATGAATGTTTTTTAAAAACACATCAGTAGAAGGATTTTAAAAGCCTAGACGTAAAAGCGGAGGGATTTTCTTTTGACAACTCAATCCAAATGATTGGTTGATTTAAGTGTTGACTTTAGTCTTTTGAGAAGTCAATCCAAATGATGGCTGGCTTTAGTGTGAAGTCACTTACTTAGTCACTTACCTGGTTTCCCTCTCCCCACCCCCCTCTCCCAGGTGTTCTCGGGGTATACCGAGAGATATAGAGATACAATCTCTCACCCTGGAGCCTGGGAGAGGGGCTGGGTCCTTACACATGGGGCCCGGCCGGGCACAGCCCGAAAGAGATACATGGGGGGTAGTACTAGTGGTCCAGTGCATTGTGGACCGGGCAGTGGTGGAAGGCGGGACCCTCGGCTCTCAGATCCTGATACTGTCAAATATCCTGTGCCAAACCATTAGAGTTACACACACACACACACACGCACGCATGCACGCACACACACACACACATCATTCACAACAAACCTCTAAGAAACCACCATCCCAGAAATGGGTTCGATAACAGTACCTGGAAAGGCAGGCACACACACACACACACACACACACACACACACACACATGGTGCTGTGAGGTGACAGCATGCATGGTGAACAGAATCACATGCTGTGTGAAATTCTCAAGCTTGCACATTGCAAAACAGATGGGGCACCCATCCATTCACTCCTTTATACACACACACACACACACACACACAGTTTGCACTATTTCTGTCTCTCTCCTTCTTTATGTCTTACTAACTGCACTCTGCAGTTACTGCAATAATAACTACATAGATTACATAATAAATAATAAATCAAATACAAAAGTCCAAATGGAAAAAGGTTTGTGTTTTTACACACACATACGTGTGTATCTGTAGATGTTGATCTGGTCTATTAGATCACAGAGTTTTCTGCTCCGGTTTCTCCAGGAAGTGCTGTAATTGGCCGTTATATTTGGCCAGCAGTACAATGTCCAGTAATGTATAAATATTTGCTCACTAAAAACACTAACTTACAGAAAACCTAGTCAAAGATTGTTTACAGAACCTATATACAGAGGTGGGTGGTGGTAGGTGTAGGTGGTGGTAGGCGTAGGTGGGGTTGTTGGGGCTTTTCCTTCTGTTCTATATCACTTTTTTTTATATAGAATAAAATGCTCACATTCTGTGGGTGACATTTAGTCACGTCACAGATTTTGAAAAGCTCAGTATACAGAAATTAACATGCAGACATTTTTTACATAAAGCATTTTAAATTTATTGAAATATACTGTACATTTGCAGAAAGGTGTTATTCAATATTATGTTAATCAAGCTTTATATACAATTCAGATCAACATATAGTAGATTTGTATGTTACAAAACATAAACAGCTCTTAGTCTGTTAAAGAAAGTCATCACTGGTGGTCACAGTTTAAACAACTTTGCAGTAGTATATAAACGTACAAAGGTTTCAAAGGTTTTCAGTTTTTTAAAACAAGATTGATAACCTGAAAGTGATCTGTGCTATAACTTATTAACATTACAAGCTATAAAACTAGCAGTGAGTGTAAGTAAAAGAGCTTCGCCTGGGTCTTGTAAATGTATGCAAGGACCAAGTTAAAAGTGCTTGACGTAATACTTCTAGAACTTCCTAGTTGAACACATACTTCATGAAAAAAACACATCAAGATCTCCTATAAATATACATTAGACAATATCTATTACACATATTAACATCACACTGATTTCATGCATGACAAGTTGAAAACACAGCATTCTAGAAAGTGCAATGATTTGACGTTCACTGTATGTGAATAAAACACATTGATTGGAATGTTAATCTTGCATCTCACTGTAAACTAATAAGCAGAGGTAGGTTGAACTTAAAGAAGGTGGATAAAGTTGTTCATCACACTAACCAGATAGAAGGATCAGATTGCAGCATGTATTAATATACAAGCATTAATGTACGCGTCATGAGTAAATTCGATATCATGCATTCTGATATATAAATAATATATTTAACATATTTTACATATGTAATGTAATATTGATAAATAATATTAAGCACAGTACTTACAGTAACAGACCTGAATTTCACACAGTTTCTAAAGCTATCACTAAACAGCAGTCATAATGTATAGTAAGAATTTATTTGTTTCTGATTCCACATGCATAATCATTAACAATCAACATACAGATCCCTGAAATATCTGCTAAGGCATTTAGTTTAATTGTAAATATTCACATTCGCATCAGTCCTAACTGGCACTAACCAGGCCTGTCTACCCTCTCAGGGAGGCGTTATTGAGTGGGTGTCTCCTCCCTTCTCTCTGTGGACTTCACTGGAGATTGCCGTGGGTTTGGAGTTCACATCTGCTGTCGTTTCTTTGTCGTCCTCCTTGAAGAAGCTGCCATGTATTTTAAGCCTATGCAGCCTGTAGTTAAAGAGGGGGGGGCGTTAGGGTTTACACCCTCTAATCAAAACTGGCTCAGATTTGAACTGAATCGTTTCGCTGAGCCAAACTTACCTCGCCTCTGCCCTGCTCTGTGGGTTCTCGTGGGATTTCACGAAGATCACGGAGTCGCCACCCTGAGTGAGGACTCCGAAATCCTCATATTTGGGCCTAAAAGTCAGCCTGAAATTTTAAAGATAAAAAACCCTAAATATATGGCAGCACATGGCTCCACGACTGCAAGAGCTAGCTTCCCAAACATGGCTTAAGTCTGCTTTTAGAAAATGTGACTTAAGTCCACATTTTAGCTTCCTTTGAAACATTAATGTTGATCAGATGAAGACGAGCACACAAAGTAAAAGGTAAAACATTGGAAGCTAGCCAAAAAAAAAAATGCTAGCCAGCCGTGTGTAACCCAAACTCACCTGGCTTGCGTCTCTCCGGACTTAATTCTCATCCTGCGGATCCTGAACTGGTTGGTGCTGAAGAAGCCAGACAGATAGGAGTCCTTTTCCCACCGTATCGTAAGGATGAGGAGGTCCCCGATGTCAGTGTCACACGCCACCAGGAAGGAGACAGTCGTGTTGGTGATCATACTACGCCTGCAGGAGGAAGGAAGGTGTGGGGTTGTTGGGAAGTGCTACCCAGAACCTTTCTGAGAACTGGGCACTGGGTTGACCAACACACAGGGCAGAAACTGGCGATTCAGTACTGTTATCGTATCACCAGTTTCCCATTTTTCATGGTATTTAACAAAGATGCAGAGGGGGCTTTAAAAAGTGTAGGTTGCTTAAGGGAAAATTTGAGTAAGCGGTAATGTTATGGACAAAGTGCCTGGCACTCACACAACCACAGGGATGTCATTGCTCTCATCACGCGTTCCAAAGAGGGAGACAGTCATTGGCTGGTTTTCCAGCGTCACGTCTTTCTGGCTGAAGAGATGCACTTTAATCTGGTAATGGAAAACTGTGCGCAGAAGGGACAGGCAAAGCATTACAACCTGCGGCAGACGCGCACGTCGGCCCAAAACACATTCGTTTCGCGTCCTTTAAACGAACCCGGTTGAGTCTGGCACGGACTCACCCTTGTAGGGCATGGCGTCGCGTGTTTTGAGGTACATGCGAGCTCCGCGGGTAGAACGGACTTTGCTGGCGCCGTAGCCCAGCCTGGTGCAGCGGTTCTTGCGACAGCTGAGACACAGACCCTGATAGAAGGCATCTTTGGAGCTGCAGCGATAGGCCAGGCTCTGATGTTCCTGGTTCACCAGCGAGTCGATGAACAGGTGCACCGAGCGCTCGTGGGAACACTTCACCAGCTGGTCCACATCTGGCAGGACGGAGGGGGACGGGATCAGCCTACCTTTGACCTTTCAACCCTTGGAATTCAAAAGCATCTTTCTACTTTCTGGTAAATAGGCGGCAGTTTCCCGCCCGGCGTCCGGCAAAGTTTAACCCCAAGCCTCATCTAATACACCTGCCTCTTATCTCCATATCTAGTTGTATAGTTGGTTAGGAATCGATCTAATGTCGACAGGAACTCACTCTGATCTACACTGATCCCCTAACTCAAAACAGTCAGCAGCTTTGAGACAAATAGAGCTTCAGTTGGCACCGTCGGTTCAAGGCGATGCCACCGAACGATCTCCGCGTGCGGATCTCATCCGTGAGGTCTGGAACACCTACTGTGCAGGCCGTAGGTGGTGATCATCCTCATGGCACTCTGCAAGCTGCACCCAGGCTGGGAGGTTCCCCCGTTGGGGTAGATGTCCACGTGGCCCACTGGTCTCTGGATGCCGATGCTCAGGTCCGGCGTCCCTCGGGTGTTCGTGTGTAGGACATCCACAAATTCGGCGTCGTCGTCAGATAGCCGCTTCAGCGTGTCCGCGTGTTCAAAGGACGGCCCGGCTGGGTCGAGACCTTCGGTTGCAAAAATTGGTCGTGTGAACGTAAAAAAGGCGTAAAATAGGGCATGAAAATGGATGTGTCAGGTTTGGCATGTTTTCACCACAGTGTGAACACAATGTCATATGGAGTGACTCAAGTTAAAGTGGTGTTGGGTATTCTTAAGTAGGTGCTAGTCTCTTTTTCAGCAGACCCATTCCTGAGAGCATCAAAATTCCTTAAACGAACTCAAGTCAAGAAGCCAATAAGATTTTCACACAGAAAGCTGTGTTTTAGTGGTGCAGAGATACAACTGATTTAACTGGTGGTTCTAACCCGTGATCCTGTTGACTTTGTTGCCAGAAAGGTTTCCGGCGATGCCTGCTACGTGTGCTCCGAGGCTGTAGCCCAAGACGTGCAGCTTGTCGAGGGGATAGCCCAGACTCTTCACAGCAGGAGACAAAAACACAGGAGTAATGAGACCTTTCGTCAGTTAGGAATACAAGCCCGCCTGACGACGTGGAAACGAAGGACCTCTTAAGCTTCTCACCTCCAACCAGTTGATGAATTTGGCCACATCCATCCCCACCAGTCTGGTGTTCTGAGCTGAGGTGGGGTAGTGATGGCTGGCCCGGTCCAGCCAGTCCACTACGACGACGTTGGTGCCAGGTTCACGCTCCAACAGAGCAGACACCAGCTTCGAGACCCAGCTCTCAAACAGCCCTGCAACCTGCAAGAGTTAATGATGTAATCAAGTGTTTAGTATTAAACCACAGGTTTAGGTTAAAATTATGATTTTTTTCCTATTCCCTCTATAGGCAAGTCTGTGACTAGAGGCCACCAATCAGACAACAGTCTTTGAACTCACCGACCAGCCATGGATGACCAGAAAGGTCTGAGAATCAGTCTTGAAGTTGCAGGCAGAGATGCTGTCTCTTCTCCCTGGGACAAGGTAGCATACGTCCTCGTCTGGGAACTCTTCTGTCCGCACTGAGAACTTGGACTCAATGTGACCATAGTCATCAATCCAACCACTGGAATTGCCTGATAATTGATTAATAAGTCACATCTGATGATCTTGATCTTGAACAACGACAATGCCATGACCGAAATGACCAACCACAGACCTGTGAACTTTTGCAGTCAGTGGAAAATATTAAGAGGACCAGCGCACTCTTTAAAGCAGAGATCGATATTTAATTAAAGTACTTAGTACTAAGTACTTATTTACTTAGTTATATTTCTAGTCTTTACCTTATTATTTATAAAACCACACAGCTGCTAGCAAAACTACATAAACTCTTGTAATCTTAATAACTGTCTTCACACTTCAAAGTTGCATTTTCATCTTTTAAATGCCTACATGGAGATCATTTTGATACAAATTTGGCACAGACATATAGCTTATCACCACCTGAGGACATAGGATATATATCAAATAAAATTATTATTTTAAAACGACGGGCTTAAATTCTAAATGTAACCCAACTATGAGGAACTTACTTGCAACGGGTGTTTCAGTCAATTTATTGTGAACATCGCCGGAAATCAGAGAAAGTCCAAACACCAGCAACAGGACACATTCTTTCTCCATTGTACAGTGTGCAAATGTTTTAATGTAATATAAGATCAAAAGGACCACCGAAATCGCAAATCGATGGCTACTATCGTAACAACAGTTTAGGCACCTGCCGCAAAACCGGGGTTTTATACTAGACTAACCCCCCCCCCTCCAAGTAAGTTGTGGGCGTGGCTAAACAGCCGCACAAGAGCGTCAAACAAATCAAGCGATCCAACCCGCAGCTCTCGCGCCTGGCATCGCAAGCTACGAATGTCCGCGCTTCTCTCAAATTTTTTCCACTGCATTTTTAGTTTATAGCCTGCAGTACTTATGAAACTCACCTGATCATGACGAAAGCTGTTTGCACTAATCATAATTTGCCAGATTTTCTAAATAAGTTTGGATAATTAATTGGTTTTACGGTTTCCTCTGAAAACCTTTAAAAATGTGTTTGTCACAACAGTCTGTTTCTCCGTTAGAGTGTAGAAAACGTATATTTTAACTTAAATGAACAATTTGTGATTCTGCGTTTTCTGCTCTTCGAATTAGTTTGTATTTGCATGTTGACGGTGTGCCAAGTGGTCTTGGCGCAGCGTATGTCAGATCAAAACGTTCTGTTTGTGTGTCGTCCTCAGCGTCATGCTGACGCGCTGAGTGCGTCAGACTGCGTTTCAGTAATGCCGATTATAATAATAAATGGCTAATGATATTCTAATTATACAAACACTATGTGTATTTGAGAGCACTGAAAGGTATTCAGTTTCACAGAATTTAGAGACATTAAGAGTTTTGATAACATTTTATAGTTAATTGAATGTATTCAAGTCAAATTAAATGTTTCTTTGATTGGTGCATTTATGTGATGTCCTATTAACATTTTCAATGTTTTTGTGTTTTCATGATGTGTGTCTCCCTCTCCAACTCACCACCATGTCCGTTTTCACACACTGCCTGCCTCCCCTCCTCTCCCAAAGTCATCAGTCCTGAGATATATTAAATGTCTGAAGAAGATTCCAGGTCAGTAACTGCAATGTACGTAGGAAAGACACGTAGACATATTAAAAATTGTAATGACATGCACAAAATGTCCAGAGACACAGGACGTTTTGGACAGAGGTCCTTCATCAGCCGGGCAAGCAAAGTGCTTCTGAATGAACAGGTGGAGGGACCAGTGTAAATGTAAACACTGTAGAGACGGAGGTGTCTCATGCAGCCAGCAGACAGACTGACTGAGAGACCGTGGCCTCTTTCGTCCTGAACCACTGGACCGATTCTTCCAGGAGTGCAGGAACAGGAACCAGAAACAAAAGTGTCATATTTGCTCATCCACCCACAGCCCATTCACTGGGTCACGCGTAACCTCGCTGAAACGACAGCATTTCAACAGAATAAAGATAACAGAGCAATACAAAAAATAACTCATATCCTGGAATATGAACAGATCATAGTTGTCCAGAGGTCATAGAACACATAATAAGGAACTATCTTTAAATACAGCAGAAAGAATGACTTCAGAATGTGGATTAATGCCAACTTCACCCAGTAAGATTTACACATGATGCTTTAACACGTGAAGGAACATTTCTGGAGCACCAGTATAGTGAGTGGACAAAGTCCTAACGATGCTTCGCGCGATGACATTTGCAGTTCATATTTTTAACCCAATGTTTATTTCTGCTGTTTGCATTGCAGTGTTGTAACTCTGTTTATGATGTGCGAGACATAACAACACAGGTATCTGGTACACGAAACAAGATACATCCCTTTTATGTTATTTTAATTTATATCCAATTCCCATTTACATAAATAACCATCTGAGACTGCTTTGGTTTCTTATTAACATATTTGACAGTGTTAAGATTCACACATAGTGATGTGTTACATAAGAAAAGTTTGCCAGTTCCATACACCATACATACATTGGCAGTTTTCAGAGTGTGTTTTAAATATGGGGAAACAATTAATTAACTTTCAATTAATCTGTGTAAAAGGAACTGCATGCAATAGGCTTTCTTTATAAATGTTTTTATCAGAATGAAAATGTCTGGTCTAAACAACAGTAGTTCATGCAGAAATACTTTAAACCAGCTCGTGGAATGATGTTCACATACACATCATTATTACATTTACATTTACATTTACGGCATTTAGCAGACGCCCTTATCCAGAGCGACTTACAAAAAGTGCTTCATTGTTTTACTCAGAACAAAATCTCTAGCTAGTTAGTTTAGGCTAAAGTCCGGAAGAAACTTTAAGCAAAGATATTATTAGATACAGTCAGTATGGACGCCTAGATATACTCAAATATATACTGAGAAAACCCTACAAATATAAAAGCAAGAAAAGTCATTACAGTCCCAAATATTTAATACATGCTAGTGTAGTAAAATTTAATTTAAGTGCTCTTGAAACAGATGTGTCTTCAGTCTTCGCTTAAAAACAGCAAGAGACTCTGCCATTCGGACACTCAGTGGAAGTTTGTTCCACCACTGAGGTGCCAGAACTGAAAAAAAGTCTGGATGCATGTTTTCTGCATGTCCTGAGAGATGGTGGGTCAAGCCGAGCTGTGCTTGAAGCTCGAAGAGCTCTGGGTACAGATCGGGATTTGACCATTGCCACCATGTATGGAGGTGCTGGTCCATTCTTAGCCTTGTAGGCCAGCATCAGGGTTTTATATCTGAAGCGGGCAGCTACAGGAAGCCTATCTCTCAACACTGAGCGCTAATAAGGTGATTCCAGTCTTTTGGCTCCCTCTGGTGGCTGATCAGAGTTATTGCACAAATATTGCTCAGGAAAGGGGCGAGAATCATGTGTCACTAGTTCACACTTTACACATTCGACACCTGACAGAAGATTAATGCTGATAATGTGATTTTTAAAGACCTAAACTGTCTTAACAGCTTCCCTGGCCTGGGATCACTCTCATCTCAAAACACTTTAACATTCGTATTTACCGCATTTAATTTCGTTTAAAACTGAAAATACATTAGAATTAGGGAAATGTCTCCACCAGATGGGGCCAGATCTTTACACTAACTTGATAACTCGGATTCCACGTTTAGGTATCAGCGGTTGTAATTTACCTTTACCGTTACCGTTACAATTGTCGTCGTCATTAACCTACTACGATGTACTGTGTAGAATTACATTGAAATGGACACGATTTTTTACAGGACTTTATTAAAAAAAATATTCAAAATGTTTTAAAACAATATAAAACTGAAATAATAAGAAAGTATTCATATTCTTTAGTCTGCAATACAACCAAGTTGGGAATTAAGGCCTTGGTCCTGAATTCATGCTTAAATCAAGCAGAAGTTTCAAGCAAACAGCTCACACTGTACTTAATGACTTACACATGTATGTGTAGCTGGAGGTTAAAGGCCCTGGAAGCTTCTTGGGACAGACCTCAGAATCTCTGAATTACTCCGAGACGACAGCTGTTGCCTCCAAACGTGTCTGGACGCCTCAGCGGCCGCGAGCAGAGGGTCAGCGGAATCCCAGTTTGTCTTCTGGGAGAGTGATGATGGAATGGTGATATCACCACAACCCATCCATCCTGAAATAGGGCTGATGAGAGACGGAGGTGGGGGGGAATGGAGATTTACGCATCAGGAAACTGATGTCACTTTCATTTGGACCACAGCTTTTAAGTCTCGGGATGGTTACATTAAAAATTGCACCCTTATATTCAATCATACGGTTTACCAAAAGTTGCAACATGAAGGATTTTTTTTTCTTGCTTAAAATAAACCCAACATGCGCTGAGAGATGCAGATATCTTCAGTGATCTCGGAAACATTTCTGCCTCATATAAGTAATCTGAAGATGCTCTCAGCTCCACTGGGTCCTAAGGCCCCAGTCCCAGTGTGTGGGGGGGGGGGGGTCCTGTGAAATTTAGACTTGCTAATGTAACACTAACTCCCATCTCACTGTTCAGATGTGTGTGGGTCAGGATGTGCAGAAGACCGCAGCACTGCTTTGGTAGGCCTGCGGGGCAAGTGTGTGTTCACACACACGCTTGGCTAACACCATCACACACGCTTGGCTAACGCCGTCACACACAGCAGCTGTGGTCTTCTAACATTGTAAAAGCATCAACTGAGAGTGTGAGCTGAGATCTGACTGAGTGTGTGGCGTGATACTTAGATGTTCGTCGGAACAGTACCCTGTTTGCTGCGTAACATGGGAAGGAAGGGAAAGGTCAGGGGTCAGGGGTTAGGGTTAGGTGTTCGGGTTAGGGGTTAGGGGTTACATGTTAGGGTGGTTTTTCACTCCTGTTCTCTGCTCTAATGTCTGGGCACTGTGGATCTGTTCTCTACTCTAATGTCTGTGGGCACTGTGGATCTGTTCTCTACTCTAATGTCTGTGGGCACTGTGGATCTGTTCTCTGCTCTAATGTCTGGGCACTGTGGATCTGTTCTCTACTCTAATGTCTGTGGGCACTGTGGATCTGTTCTCTACTCTAATGTCTGTGGGCACTGTGGATCTGTTCTCAGGGCCTGTTCACTGCTCTGCTCTGTGATTATCTCTGTGTTCAATTCCCACGGCAGCTGGGCACTTTTGGGGAGTTTTGACCTTAAAAGGAAATGAGGAGAAGACTTGCACTTCCTGTGGGAGGGTTCATCTTTCCTCTTCATTACACCGTTCCATTCCACTCTCTCTCACTCTCTCTCTCTCTGTCCCTCACTCATTCTCTTTCTCCTCTCATTTCTCACACTCCCTCCTGCCCTTCCCCTCTCTCTTATTTCTGACACCATAAGTCTTTATTTTACCCATTATGATCCCAATACTCCCTCTCTCTCTATTAAATATTACACGTGACGTAACCACTACACTTGGGGTCAAACTCATTTACATAAGCTAAGCCTAATTAATTAAATTCATATGGAGAATTTACACTGATAGCGTATGATAGTGTCAGAGCGGTCTGTGACCAGCAGAGAGGTCACAGTAAAGAGGTCATTTATCTTTACAGACATATTGTACTTCTACTTCTAATCTACTCTGGCTTTGAATCCACACAGTCTCCCAGTATGACAAACATGTTTTCTCTTTCTCTTCCGCTTTCATTTGTCTAACAAAACTAAACGTTGTTCCTTGTACTTGTAGCTTGTTCAGTTGCCAACATTTTGCTAGTTTGTTTCACCTATTATATAACGCATTGCTTAAATTCACTTAAAGGGTGTGTTCCTAAAATGCATTAATGTTGCTATAGTGAGCTGGAGACACTATGCATAGTGTTCCATATGTGTTTTAGTTCTCTTAAAGCAAGTGTCCCTTTAAATACACCCTCAGCCCGAACCCTGCGCAAGTGAAACACCACCATGAAGAGTTGCACTATGCAAAGAAGTGTGTGGTTTTATACTGCGGTAAAGAGCTCACTGCATGTCTTTGTGCCCCACACGAGTGTAGCTGCCACACCTCGAGCAGGGAGCAGGGATCCCAGCAGTCAGGGGGCTGTGGGATCTCCAGACAGGGGGAGAGCAGCTAAATGGATCTCTGGTGAGCAGCTCAGTGGATCCCGATCTCGGCCAGAGCTGGCGAAGGATCTTAGCTGTTGTTTGTTTTCTCAGAGCCATCGACAACTCTCTCAGCGCTGTACAGGGGCTGTATTTTTGGAGGCTGCAGTTGCTGTGTGGCGAACAGGGTGGAGGGGTGGGTGGGGTTGATGGGTGGGGGTAGTGGGGGTGGAGGGGGGGACCTACAGGATGGTTTGGCAGCAGCGCTTCTAATGTGGATAAACCCTGGGTGCCTTCAGGTGGGGCAAAAGTGAGGCAAGAAGGCAGGAACTAGAGTCTTAACGACTCTAGTGTGTGTGTGTGGGGGGGCATTGGTGAGAAGTGCACAGTGGTGGTTTGGAAGAGAGCTCAGGTCTCACGTCTCAGACTTTTCCTTGGCATGCTTCTCCTCCTGTTCCATCAGCTCCTAATTCCCACTGGTGCAGCAGTGGGTGGAAAAAACGCCCCCCCCCCCCCCCCGAACATCCCATCACCCCCTGCTCCCGCCGTCCGTGAATACATTCCTTCAGACCCCTGACATCTTTAAAATATTTGTGTACCTAAAAGTTAAAAGTGATTAACAGTGATCGTTATTTATACTTTTTACATAGAAAAACTCATCACAGCTGTCTGTACAGGAGAGGGGGTCACCCACATTTACTATACTGTGGGAAGTCTGGTACAAGTTCATTTTTATATACAACATATCAACATTGTGTACATATTCCCAGTAACACATGACCATGAATTAAAGAAAGAAACTAAGCAGATACAGTAGGAACATACAGTGGAACACACTCCTATGTGACCATCACATCATGGCTGTTGCAGCCTTGTATGTATCTGTACATTTTATTGTACAGGTATAATATTGAATGTTTACAGTGTACCCATTGCATCTGTGTTTACAACGAAAGAGCTTAACATCTAAATATGGATACAGGTTGTGAGAAAGGCTGGAGAAAAGGCTCGAGTGTAGGGAGGGGCTGTGCATGTTTGAGAGGAGGTGTGTGTGTGTGTGTGTGTGTGTGTGTGTGTGTGTGTGAAGGGGTGTCACCAGGGAGTGAGGCTAACTTTCAGTACCTCAGCTTTTAAGCTTTCACAGAATCCTTGTGTTACAGTGTGAGGGGCCCCTGCTCTTTACCCCAACTGCCCCGCACAACTCCCCACACCTCCTTCTGTCATTCTGTGTCCGGACCGCCTTCACGTGTGGACCCGGCCTCTCTCCGCTGCCACAGGCACCGGTCTCATCATCTTCCTCCCTTTCTTCCTCTCTGCTTCCTTAAATCTTTTGGTTTTTTTTTTTTTTTTGTTTGTTTGTTTGTTTTTGCTGTCTCGTCACTTTAGCAAGTCGAGTCCACACACCCGGCAACATGGAGGCTATCAAGAAGAAAATGCAGATGCTGAAGTTGGACAAGGAGACCGCCGTGGACCTCGCTGAACAGGCTGAGGTTGACAGGAAGGCAGCCGAGGACAAGTGTAAACAGGTGGGTTACAGAGAGCGGAGGCAGCATGGATGGAGGGATGATAAAAGACAGATGGACAAGGATTTCATGATACAGTTTTATTTTAGTATGGTGAGTAAGGCATTTTCAGAGAGGCATCTCTAATGCATGTTATGGCATTGTTTCTGTGGTAACTCTTAAAATGGCATTACCTCAGAGTCATAAAATATGACGACGCACAGTTACTGCCATAGCTCTGGGCGAAGAGCTTCAGAATCACCTCCATGCACTCTCCAGGCAGGAGAGCTCAATAGGGCGGCAGATGTTCTGCAGAACATCACACTCCCTTCTGCTGCCTCTGTCTTCTGCTAACCCAGAGCAGTCTGGCACCTCCACATCCAGGCACCGAGGAGGCGCGTGGGGTCACCCGGAATAGCCCCGAGTCATGTCACCTGCCCTGCTGGCTGCGTTCTGGAGCCTCTTAGTAACCGCCATGGAACGTTCTGGAAGACGTTTTCCTGACAGAATAAATGTGCTTCGAGAGGTCCACATCGAACTTCTATAATTTCACGGTGTGCTTGTGTGGATGTGTGTGGATAGTAAGTTAATACCAGAACGGAACAGATAAGAGACGGAGCAAGGCTAGCAGTCATTTACACAGTCTTACAATTATGTATTCATCTATTTTTAATTCGGCTTTTGATCTGATGGCGAGAGGAAACAGGCCACATTCATTTAGTCGGCAGTCAACTCAAACCACATTTTTGTCTGGGCGAATACAACTTTGGAAAACAATACTCTCCAAGAATGTTTCAAGTGCTGAAACAAAATGACCAGATGCAGACAAACCCCAGCTCAGTAAGATGTGGGGGGAGCAGGACAGTCTGGTAGAACCGTGGAAGTCCAGTACCGCAGGATAACAAACTAAACAGAAACTGAACCAGAACCTCCGTGAGTCCCTCTGATCAGACACACACACACACCATGTCCCGTATTTCTGAGTTAATTCCCATTAGCTCAGAAATATGAGGGGTGTCCCTGTAGATTGTCTCTTGATTAATTACTGCCAGTTGTCCAGGATGCACTATAAGAATTACCAGCAGCTGAGGTATATTTGGCAATGCTGGGATAGATGGTCCTACTGGGAACTGCGTGGGTCTCTGGAGAGAACTCACCGTAAGGACACTATAAATATATCCGTCCGTCTTCACCTGAACATCTTGTTTGCAACCACTATGGAAAGGTGGATGTTGGGTAATGATATTTTTGTCCAAGGTTTTATTTTTTGGTTCAAACTGCTCTACTACTCAGGCCGCACGTCGCTGTGTCTCTGTTGTGTTTGGTTCACGTGATGCTGTGTTGTCTGATGTGTCTGTCCAGTGCTCCGCTCACGTGATGCTGTACTTCTGCTCTGTCTCCCCTGTGTTCGGCTCACGTGCTTCTGTGTCTCTGCTGTGTCTCATCTGTTTTCAGCTCATGTCTCTATGGCGTCTCTCCAGGATTTCTCTCACGCTCTCACGTGTGTCTCCGCTGTGTTTATCTCACGTGCTGCTGCGTCTCTCCAGCGTTCAGCTCACATGCTGATGTTTCTGTCCTCCATCTGGCTCAGCTAGAAGACGAGCTCCTGGGCCTGCAGAAGAAGCTGAAAGGGACAGAAGACGAGCTGGACAAGTTCTCCGAAGGCCTCAAAGATGCCCAGGAGAAGCTGGAGCTCTCTGAGAAGAAGGCCACAGACGTGAGTGTTACAGGCAATCGGTGCTCATAAACCACCAGGCGTTCCAGCCCCCTGGACACGTCCATTTCTGCGTCACTGTTTAGACAATTAGGACAGTGGAAATGATGACGATAAAGACAGGAAATACGTGTGATGATAGGGAGGGTCAGTAGATCGCGTTGAAAGCCCCAAATGAAACAGAAAGACTGGAACTGCTTATGTTTCTTTGTTTGTGTAAAATATTTGAGCGGGACTTTGTCCCCTGGTTCGCACACACACCGCGTCCTCGTCTCTGAGAGAACTGAGCAACACGCTGGAGTCTCTCTGCAAAATATGTCCCGCCACGTTACGCTTGGTTGCCCAAGAAAAGTCATGAACATGGAGCATCTGACAAAGAGCAAAACCTGTAAAGACACAAGCGAATCCGCTAAATGTTACCACAGCATTGCCAAACTCAGCTGCCTGTATCGTCCAGCTGGGGAAGCCTCGCGTTGTTGCTGCATGAAAGTAGCAACAATTCTTCCAGTTGTATTATGTCCTAATTTTGGGTTTAGTGCACACCCTCCCTAACCTACGCAGACAGATATTGCCAAAGCTAAAGGTAGAGAGATTAAGAGGCTGACATCAGACAGAAGAACCTGCCGAGACACACGGCTCATGGAGATCAGTAGAGAAAATAGCGTGGACGGTCAGTGTTGATTTGTCAATAATTTCACAACAATCTGGTTTGCTGAGTTAGGATTACACGTGATGGATATTGTGGAGTGCAGTAAAAACCCGACTGAGCCAGAACCGCTGAGGTTGTGTGACTATTCTCTGTGTGGTCATCAGAGCTTCCTAAGTCGTTCCAGGTGTGAGATATGCGAGAGGAGTGAACACACCCTAAATCCAAACCCCAAATCTTGCTTTTTATCTTAATGATTTACTTCCCAGACACACCTCTGATTCTGGCTGTCACCGTGACATCAGAAGACCTGTCCTTCTGGAAAAGAGCATTTAGCATTGAGTTACTAATGTTAAATACAGTCTTTTTTGTTCATTCAAACATATTTAACCCCCCACCCACACACACACACACACACACACACACACACATATACACACACACAAGTTCCCCTTCCCTGCAACAGACTCCCCGCCACCCCCTGGACACTCCACACACACGCGCGCACGCACACACACACACACACACACACACACACAGGCAGGCAGACCCCAGTCAGTTATTCTGCAGACCAGGAATGGGTGGAATGTGTCTAAAGAAAACAGTGCAGTCGTCCATCCAGAGGCTCATGAATCCAGCAAACCGAAGCTGGAGGGGGAGGACACACACACACATGCTCACACGCACACACACACACACACACACACACACATATGAGGATATAGTCCATGTATAGAATCCAACAAGCTGGCAAATCCAATTTAATGCAGAGTAATTGTATAAACCAGTAGTATGCCCCATATGTATTAAACCAGTTGTGTGTAAATTACATGAACACTGTGCAGAGCGAGATGGGAACATGTGTTTGGAGGGCATTCTTAATCCATGTAGGCGGTTGAACGTATTTTGCATCAAATTATATATCTATACATGTATAATATTTCCTGCAAAAGCAAAGGTGTGCCAATGTAGGACCTGGAGCCCTTTACAAATCACCCCTATACACTTCACATAAACCTATACAGCTAGGGACATTTCACAGGGAATCAAGAGAGGTTGTCACAAGAGAAATGTGTGCGTCACTTTGTTATTGCTGTTATGTCAGCCGCTGAGACCAATTAACATTCCCAGCGTGTATAGCTGGCTGGAGGATATCTATGTTTAAAATGCAGAAGTGATTGAAGTTACACAGAGGCTAAGAGGCAGGTTAAGTCCCACACTCTGCCTTTCAGCTAGATCATCTGTCAAGACTGCAGCTCAAATTCCACCTTTGTTCCAGAGAGTGCGTTCACTTGGCGTCCTTTAAAACTGTTGCAGAGTCCACAGTCATTAAATGAATCAAATGTCCAAAAGTCATGGGGCAACAGTCAAATATGCTCACGCAGGGAAACCATCCCCCTCCTACGAGCGTGATGTCATTCGAAACCAGTTTCTTCCCGGGACTGGAAGATTTAGCAAAAAAGTTTCCTTTTTCTTTTTTTGCGCGCTCCTTTCCGTCCCTCTTTCGTCAGAAAGCTCTGAAGGGCAAATGGAAACTAACCTTAGAGTCGAACACATTCCCAAAAGCTGCAACTGTTTTTTAGTGTGGGATTCGTAGGCCTTCTGCCTTCTGCCTCTCTTACATTCACCGAGACCTTTGGGACGTCGGGAATTTTTTTTTTCAACACTTCGAGAAAACGTACTTAACGGGTTTTTATTTAAGGTAATTGGTTTATTTAAAGTCGTGTTGCTTATACCGCAGCGATGTCTATAAACTCGTTAGACGCAGTTAAAAGGAAAATCCAGGCTTTGCAACAGCAAGCAGACGATGCAGAAGACAGAACTCAGCTTTTGCAGAGGGAACTGGACGTTGAACGGGATCTGCGAGAGAAAGTGAGGCTTTCGCTTTTACCTCTGCGCTCTGCAGTCTTCTCTTTCCGTTACGACCTCTTCGCTTACAGCACATTCTCCCGTCTGTGCACGTTTTTCGCTCTTTCGCCGTTTAATAGTCAAAAATAGTCCACAGTACAAGGAGAAGATGGTTTATTTACTGTCATTTTGTCCGACGTCTTTGGGACAGTGGAGTGAAAATGACTGGGGCCCTGACCCTTGTCACGGTTTTTTTAGTGACGTGGTAATGGGGGTTTATATAATCCATAATTCTGTAATGATTTTTAATATATACATTTTAAAATACATAACTCCAATATATATTCCAGAATTTACTCTGGTATTATACTTAATACTGTACATAGTATTACAGTAGTACTATCCAGTGAGCATAGTAATCAAATTCCTGGTCCTGTACAACATCATCATCAACCAAAGAGCCATCTGGGAATGTGTACTGCAACAAAAATAATTACCTTTTTTAACTCAAATTATGTAAACTTTATGTGTGTTCTATTTAATTATGAAACTGTAAAATGATCTTGAAGTTAACCTGAAGGTAAACCTGAAACAGATCTAATTTGAAAAATATGTTGTTTGGGTTTGCTATGGTACAGGACTCAGAGCTCACAGAAACCCTGCTCAGAAGAAACTCTGATTGCTGGTTAAGGCACTACGCCTTAGGAGATGGAGCAGAGAAAGACTGAAAAGCGAGACACTGAGACTCTCTTTAATTCTTCTGCATGCTCTCCAAGTGGAATTTCTGCCTAATTAGACCCCCTTTGTAATTTAGATTTATGACTACTGCTGTTTAATAATGTGTAGCCTTTCTAGCAGGCCTAGTTTTCAGGAGAGGAAACAACACTTAGACCACTAATGTAGCCTCCATGGCAACCCCCTCTTCCTGGAAACGGTGTCCACAGGAAGTATGGGATATGACTACTACTGCGCCCTTTACCTTTCTGACTTCCTGCCGACCGCAGCACGGTTTCACTCTGCCACCATTTCTGCTGTGAGAAGTCCCCCCCCCTCCCCAGAGGGCCCTAATGGTGGCCTCGACAGGGTAGACTGATAGACTGACGGCAGAGCAGCCTAGTCTATGTTAAGTTAGCGCATGCTAACTGCACCAGACGAGGTAAAGAAAAAAATTTGCTGTGAAGATTTTAATGACTCCGCCATTTGCAGGCCGCAGGGAGCGTCGACGAGCCGTAATGGTTTTGATTTTCATTTCCCCTTCATTGCTGCGTTACATTTTTGCGGCCTCTGGAGGAGATCCAACTCGAAGTATGTTTTTGTTTGGAGTTTTACGCCTCATGAGGACAGTTCCGCAGTCGCTGGCCTTCCTCCATTTTCATGCACAGAGACTCGCGGCTATGAAAATGTTTCGCATCACCTCTTTTGGGTTTTCCTTTATGTTCAGTCATGCGCCGAATCTTGTGGTCTAATGGTTTCGGCAGGGCAAGGAGTTCTTGAGGCCAAAAAATGTGCACAGGTGAGATTAGGGCCAGTTCATTGGGCAGTGAGTTCATGCCTAGGGCTGGAATACTCTGCTATATTATATATTAAACACACTGAGTGTCTTTTGCTAGTGTCACAAACAAAAGGATTCCTTTTGAACATTGTCAAGCACTTCCTTGAATTCCAGTGGAACTCTCACAAGCTGACCTCGCCCGATTCTATTGCCCCTCCTCCCCGTGCCCAAACCCATGACCATTTACTGCCCAGACACAGCCAATCAGAGTGGGCCAGGTGTGCTGGTGGCCCTCCGCTGTCAAACAGCACTGACGTGAGAACACAGACAGAACAAAGTGGCATCAGCCCACAGAGCCTTGAGGAAGAGCAAACACAATCGGTTATTGTCGAGTGTCGGTGCAGACACGGGCCTGTGCGTGCGCTACAGACTCTGCTGTTTACATTCAACAGGCTTTGAAAAGGAACAGAAAGAAAGGTGATATTCTCAGCACTGCTGCAAAAGGTGTTTTTCGCCGCTGAGAAAGTCAACAGTAAAAGCAATCTTTAAAGGGATCAAAAACGTTCTTGAAAGTGTGTCCTCTTCTGGAAAATGGCGCTTGGCTAAAACCAGCGAATTCCTTGGGAACTCGGTCATCTCCCAGTTTAAAAGTGCTCGGCTACGTGGAGTCCGGTGGCTTTGGAACACGCTGCATGCTCTGTTCCGGAGCCCTGACTGGCGTGAGCGTCTCACGGCGATGAAAGATGAAGAGGAGCAGGACCTCTTCCTCCTGCCGTGCTCAGCTGAGACGCGAGCCTGCACCTCTCCGCACACGGAGTGACACTTCTGCACAATAATGGTTTATGGCGCATGCATTTGTCTGGATCTGCTGGATCTCAGACTGTTGAAAGTCGGGTGTACGTTATTGGCAGTACGATTAAAGATGTAATCGGAGAATGTAAAATAATGGAAGGATGTTTCATTTCATGGAAGTGACACCGGAAATCCAGTGGTACATGGTGGATTTGTAGGAGGATATGGAATTGTAAGCACGATTCATTTTCCCCCGTGGCCTGATATATATTATAAGCAGTAGAAATACTGTGGAAGAGGTTCTGTGCACAAGAAAGAAACACATTGTCCAATAAGTCTATATCACACAGCACTGAGAAGACACTGTCCCATTACAAACCATTACAGTGCATCTGCTGAGCTCTATACCGCTGTATTTCGTATTGAGCAAGGCTTGTTGGTATGATGTTTTACATTTGTGTGTGTGTGTTTGTGTGGTGTGTGTGTGTGTGGTGTGTGTGTGTGTGTGCAGGCAGAGGGAGAGGTAGCTGCGCTGAACCGCAGGATTCAGCTGATTGAAGAGGAGCTGGACAGAGCGCAGGAGCGACTGGCCACTGCACTCCAGAAACTAGAGGAGGCGGAGAAAGCAGCTGATGAAAGCGAGAGGTTAACACACACACACACACACACTGATACACACACACACACACACACACACTGATACACACACACACACACACACTGATACACACACTTCACACTTATATTCACACTCTCCACACGTATGCACTCACATTTACACTCACCACTAATGCACATATGCACACACACACACACACACACACACACACTCACAGTCACTGAAGGAGTCTTGCCATATGACCAGTGTATTTTCCACAAACATTGCTCATAGTCCTGTCTCTGTAACCTTTGTAACCTAAACAGGATAAACATCTGAACGTCTGTTTCACGTGTTGAAGTAGACTGGGTAATGTCCTGTGGTGTGGGGTGTGTGTTTGTGGGCATGCAGGGGAATGAAGGTGATTGAGAACCGTGCCATGAAGGACGAGGAGAAGATGGAAGTCCAGGAGATACAGCTTAAGGAGGCCAAGCACATCGCGGAAGAGGCAGATCGGAAATACGAGGAGGTGGCTCGGAAGCTGGTCATCCTGGAGGGGGATCTGGAGAGAGCCGAGGAAAGAGCGGAAATTTCCGAGCTGTGAGGAACGCCTCCTTTCGACAACATGTTAGCTAACGAGCTAATCCCGCATGGCAGGGAATGGGGGTGGGAAGGTGGTGTGGATGACCGGTTTCCTCTCTGTCTACTCCACAGCAAAGGCGGAGACCTTGAGGAAGAGCTTAAGAACGTAACCAACAACTTGAAGTCCCTCGAGGCCCAGTCCGAGAAGGTAGGCTGGACGTTACGGGTGCGTTCAGGCTCGGGTGTCTGGTACCGTTTCCCTGCGCGAGCATGTGTGTGCATGTGTGTGTCGGTGCAACGGGACATTCCGTCACGTGATATTCCGTCACGTGACATTCCATCACATAATCCTCCGCGTGTTTTTTGTTTTGTTTTGTTTTGTTTCACAGTACTCGGAGAAGGAAGACAAATATGAGGACGAGATCAAGCTGCTTTCCGACAAACTAAAGGAGGTGGGACACGGGGATGTGGGGATTTCTGAAGCCTGCTTGTTGACTGTAGTGACTATAGCAACACAGACCTTTATCCATCCATCTCTACCTTTCTCTTTCTCTGACACACACCCTTCTTCTATCTCTTTGTCTTTCTGTTTCTCTTTCTTTCTTGCTCTCTCTCTCTCTCTGACTTTCCGAATGCAGGCGGAGACTCGTGCTGAGTTTGCAGAGAGGACTGTGGCCAAACTGGAAAAGACCATCGATGACCTCGAAGGTACGACCTGCCGCTCCCCACCCCACAGTGACTCACACGCTGACTCCTCCTCCTCCATCACGGAGGAATTCCGTGCAGTGATGTCATGGGCTGTCTCTGACACAGGGCTTGGCATCAGCTGGAATTTAACCTTTGTCTTCTCATGAGCTGTTGCATGCCACTTCATTGTCATGCAGGAGTGGAGGTTTCAGCTCTTAAGAGTGACATGTAGAAACACCCAGCTTGTACATGCTGAGAAAATCCCAGTGAAAAGGCACTGAAGTAACTTCTGTTAGGAACCACGGTGCTTGTTATAAACTACAGTGTTACGTTTGACTGACATATTCAGAGCAGACAGGAACCTCATTAAACCGCTTCCATAGTTTCCAACGTTTCCCTTCAGCTTACCCTTTTCTCCGTGAGAAGAGTAATGCCTTCACTGTCTCTTAACCTCTTTTTGCTCCGATCTCACTTTCTGCTCCTTCTTATCTCTCCTCGTGCTCCCTGCTCCTGTTCCCCCCCCCCCTCTGCTCCTCCTCTTCCGTCCCTCCGTGTCTCCGACGTCCAGACGAACTGTATGCTCAGAAGCTGAAGTTCAAGGCAACTACTGAGGAGCTGGATCAGGCTCTCAATGACATGACCTCCCTGTAGATGAAGCGCACACACACTTTTTCCTCAGCTACCTTTGCTGAATTAAGTGTCTAAATTCTTATATGAATGTGTTCTGAAGTACACTGCAGAATAAAGGTGTTCTTGCATGTTCAGGAACAGAGGGTGAGCTCTGGATCAGCTCTGACTCAGTGCATTTGTTGCTGTGAAGAAACTGATTTAACTTTCTACCTTATTCAACACACTCTGTCTTCATGGCTTTCTTTTCTATACTGGCCCCTGTATTTCAGTAGTCCTTTCGAATCTGGATTTTAATGCTTAAAGGTTTAATGAACCTCACCGTAAATACAGCGATCATTAATAAATGTAAAAATAAAGGTTCTTCCCTTATCTGAGCGCGTGTTTTCTTTCACTTAACCTCTATGCCTCTGATCTTTCATGACTTTCCTACTCTACTGTTTCAGTTCCATCCCTTCCTATGAATTTGGGCCTAGACATCCATACGGTCGCTTGCATGTTATTTAGTTTTTTTAGTGGCAGTGCAAATATATTTGAATGTAAACAAAAATACAGTATTTATTTATGCCATTCCAGTCAAGTTTCTTAAAAATTCTAACATGTATATTGCAGAGAACCTGGCAGGTGCAAAGGAGGAAAATCTGAATTTGCACCAAGTTCTGGATCAAACACTTCAGGAGCTCAACAGCTTGTGAAAAATCACGAAGAAGATAACGTCTTCACCACGATCAGCATTCACAATCTAATCAGTTCTACCAGTGTTTTGTGTGTGTGTGTGTGTGTGTGTCTATTGTTCTGTTTTAGTGTCATATCTTCTATTTTTGTTCCACAACTTCCCACAGGTTCTTTCTCACAATGGAGTATTATGTCACCAAATAACGTGTGTGTGTGTGTGTGTGAGATCACTACATTCCAAGTCTATTACAAGTTTAATCATTTGAATGACATATTGAATTATTTGAAAAGATTCTGATGATTTTATTACCCACTTCCAAGAGTGATTCCTGCAGCTGTGTCCATTAGACTTTTTATTTATTTCTAATGAAAGGAAGCGTCAAATTGTAGAAACAATCGGTGGTGTGATGACCTCACCAGTACACACTGGCCTTTCTTAGAGCTTCTGACAGGAGACACCAAAAAGGCAGGTCAGTGTTAAGCCTGCAGAAACCGAAGCATTTGAATACATGGTTAATAAAGGATTACACACACTAAATATACATGCCCATTTCAAATGAAATTATGAAATTGCACATTATAGATGGTCTACATGTCTCATTTTGATTCTTTGATTTTGATTCTACCCTACCTCTCCTTTATATTCCCTGACACATGCAAGAATGTTCTGTTAAAATCCTTTGCTCAATCTGTAATGCTTTTTTAAAACCATAATAAACCTTCACACATGTGAACAAACGGTTTTTATTTACACCAAAGTGACTGGTCTGTGGTGGGAATGTGAGGGGTCAGATGGCCAAGTTTTTATTTATTTTCTTTTTCCTGGTTTCTTTCTTTTGTATTTATTCCCAACACGTACTGAATGACTCTGAACGTGGTTATGAACGGAGTTTTAGCTACACGGTCAGTGTTTTCAGGTAATAACTCGGTGTGGAGGAGACTGGGAGGCGTGGGCTTTAGAGATCTTTGCTCTTTGGTTATCACGGCGGTGTCTACGCGGCGCTGAGCGATTGCCGGGCGGGATTTCCGCAATATCAAGTATGGCGAAGACTTACGACTATTTGTTTAAACTACTGTTAATCGGGGATTCGGGAGTTGGGAAGACCTGCGTATTGTTCAGGTTCTCGGAGGACGCCTTTAACTCGACCTTTATCTCAACGATAGGTAACAAGTATTTGTTGATTGTTTAAAGTTTAATGGCAGGCTGGGTCTGTGCTTAGCCTCTGTGCTAGCTGGCTTGTATAAAATGTGGTCCTTAGTTAGCCGGCTAGCCCGTTCCTTTTGGTTCGCAGTTAGCCAGTTTATATGTGCTGTTATATTTGTATGTCATGATTTATATACTCTTTTACCATTTGTACCGTTAGTTGGTGGTTTTCTTTCATAGATCGAGGGGTTTGTCGGCGTTAGTTCTGCTTGGACACAATAGGAAGCGTAAAGATTGGCTTGCAGCTGGCTAACTCGGCTTCGTTAGCTTGTAGATGAAGACCCACCGTTTTCACAACTTTAACCAACACACACGTACTCGTTTCGCTGGACTAGCCGGACTGTTGTCGCGATATATTACAGGAACGTACATTTATGCAAGTTGTCAATGTATATGCGTACAAGGTGGGCGAAGCTGGATCGCTAGCAAGCTAACTAGCGCCTAAGCTACCATGCTAACAGGCTACCTAGCCAGCTAAGTCGCTAGTGAGTAAACAGTGTGCGGTTAACTAGTTGAATGTGGTGGGTCATGAGAGTTTTTGGTGGAAGATCCTTAACTAATGTTCGAGCAAAAATGACATAATTGTTTTTTGTTTTGTAACTTAAGTTGCCAGCTGGGCTAGTTTTTGTATTTTACTGCCCGGCTATGCTAAATAGCTAACAAGAGCTGGCCATCCAGGCTATTGCTGTGGCAACCACGTCTGATGTTTTTGTTTTTAGACTTTCCATCTTTAATAAGTCTTACTATACAGCTGTTTACGTGGGCTGACTAGCTGTTTGGATGTTTTTGGGGACGTTAATTAATACTGTTTTGGACGAAGCCTAATTAATGCACACTAGCAACCACGGTAGTAATATAGAGGAAGTGAGACTCAGTTACTGTAAATGTTAATTGCGCGTTTGGGAGTCTGCGTCTAAGTTACAAGATGAATATTTACACTTAAGAACTGGCATGTGTGTGTGTGTGTGTGTTTTTTTCTTCTTACAGGTATTGATTTCAAGATTAGGACAATAGAGTTAGATGGCAAGAAGATCAAGTTACAGATATGGTATGTCACCGCACTTCTCGTTTAAGATGTTGGTGCTTAACATGGACTGTGTCTCGGGTGGCTTGCAGTGTTAGTTTTAAACCTATAAGTCAACTGCTAAAAGAGGCCGTGTTATGAATACCCGCGTCTTCACATGATCTCGTCTGATTTTATACGTTTATCAACGTGTGCACTAAAGGGCCAGCTTCTTCTAGCGTTTGCTTGGCTTTTTTTGCAGGGACACAGCGGGACAGGAACGATTCCGGACGATCACGACGGCGTATTATAGGGGTGCAATGGTGAGCGGCTATGTGGGAAATAAATATTTAACAGCATAATGCAGCATCGCACTGTGCAAATAATGTCTAGACACGCATGATGGCACCGCTTTATAAATCAGTCACTCTCGCACTTTGTTGCGTCACAGTTCGTTTGCCACTTGTTGTTCGCCGCTACTGTGGCGACGCTACTGCGGATGAATTAATCGCTCTTGTGATCCAATCGCAGGGCATTATGCTAGTATATGACATCACCAACGAGAAGTCGTTTGATAACATCAAGAACTGGATCAGGAACATAGAGGAGGTGAGGTCTCTTGATGAATGAGTCGTTGGGTCTTAAGGGTGTTGTGCGTGTCCTTGATGTGATGCGATTGCCCTGTTCTGCACCCTCTCCAGCATGCATCAGCAGACGTTGAGAAGATGATCCTGGGAAATAAATGTGACATCAATGACAAGCGACAGGTGTCCAAAGACAGAGGAGAGAAGGTGAGTTTGAGGGCGTTTGGAGTTCCAGACCACAGAGATTCCCTTCCGTGCATCGTTCTGTAAAAGATTTTTGTCTATGTTTAGATATATTTTGTGTTTACAATATTTTGTGCATGAAGGATTTTAGTCGGCCGAATAGTACAGGAAACCATTCTTAAATTAGAAACGCACCACATGCACAGTAGGACAGTAGGAAGCTCGAGTGATGCGTAGGCCTTTTATATGTTTAGGCACGTAAACATTTTTGCATGACTGTCATACTGATGCGTGGACTCGATCCCGTCTGTGTCCAGCTGGCGTTGGAGTACGGCATCAAGTTTATGGAGACAAGCGCAAAAGCCAACATCAACGTCGAGAACGTGAGTGAACCGCCCGGCCGCACACGTGAGCGGCGCATGCGGCGCGCCCCGGGAATGAGAGCCGAACGCAAACGAGCGCCGTTGACGGCCACGTGCATCAGGTGAAATGTGCTGTGCTCTGCTTTCAGGCCTTCTTAACGCTCGCCAGGGACATCAAATCAAAGATGGACACGAAACTGGTATGGATCATTACTGAATCATGAATGCTGCACACTCATTGGTGATTTTAAGAAGACAATGTTAACCCTAACCAGTGCAGCTCTGTGTAATCTAAAATACTGGTCGCCCATATTTAAAACAAGCTGTTTATTTCAGTTGCACCATGTTCAGTTTTAGGAGATTAGAAAATAATGAAATGGAAGTTCTGCAATACGACAGAACCGTGTAGAACGTCGGTGGGTTTCTTGGTTCACCAACATTACCCTCAAAACGATGCAGTTGAGCTTTAGCATCTATATTCAACAAGAGCTGAAATGAGTCAGACCCACTTGGTAAACTGGCAGAGCTGGTTTGTTTTAAACTCCTTCATGTCCCCCCTTCCCACATTCTCCCCCCTCCCTTAGGAGGGCAACAACCCCCAGGGCAGCAACCATGGAGTGAAGATCACCACAGAGCCGCAGAGAAAGAGCAGCTTCTTCCGCTGCGTCCTACTGTGAAGCTCGAGGCCTTACCGTCCCCCACCTGGGGCTGGATGACACTGGACTATCCACTCGTTTTTAGCACTTCTCTCTCTCTCTCTCCATCTCTCGCTCTCTCTTTTTACGGCCCTAGAACAGTTGGAGTGCTCGTCTCCTCTTGTCAACTTCCACTGAGGTTTCAGCGATACCGTTTCTTCCGGTTTATGATCCTTTTCCTGAAGCAATGGTGGACCATCCATGTTGTCTGCTTTAGGGTTTTTTCGTTTTAGAGGTGTGAGCTCAAAAAGAGCTTTTTTTTTTTTTGTTTGTTTGTTTCAATTTTTCTTTGTCACTTTAAATCACCCGTGCTAGAGATGCGGCACGTGGCCTGTGCGGTCTCGGCCGTTTGATTTTGATGCTCCATATCGAGTGTCCAGCTGCCAAAGTCCGTCCCCTCTCCGCCCAAAAGGTTTTCCTGCTGGGCTCTAAACAGCCACACACTCTTAATCTGTCCAGCCATCTGCACCACTCATCCAGAATGCATCTTCTCCCCTGCACTGTATTCTGTATCATGTTTTCTTTGACAATCACCCTACATATAGGAATCTTGTACCTTACAATTTAAAACATATACAAATAGTTTTTTTCTATTATACATTCTGTGTTGCTTATTTAATTTAATTTTTTTCCAACTTTTCTTTCCATTGACCAGATTTGGTTCCTTCCACAATCAACATTCCAATATTCTCATGTTTACTTACGTATGCAATAGAGCGGGTTGTACAGACATGATATATAGCTACTTGTTTTGAAGAAAAAATGTCTATATAGTAATTAAAATAAGTTTGGGTGGATTTTTTAAACTCCCTGAGTTTGCCTTCATTTAGTTGCTACCATCTCTAGAAAGACTCTGTCCTGAACTGTTCCACAGAAAATACACGCTCACGTGCGGCTCACGGTCTGTCCTCTTAGCTGGCTTGGTGTGCACCAGTGCTGCCCTAAACTGGTTCCGGTTTAGTGTCCATACTACAGACTGTTTGCTTTTAATTGGATTTATTGAGTAGAATATGATTGAATCTTGTTTGAGGCTTGTGATTCAGATCCCTTGGAAGAGAAATACTTGAATTAATTCCTCCACGCAAGTGGCGTTTTTCAGATTTCTGTTATTAAACTATAAAATACATGTGTATACATACATGTTCACTCTGAATAAAGGAGTCTGCTTTTCATGTTGACGGCAAAGGCACATATGGGCAGAGTATTCACAAATCTCCTGTGCGTTTCACCGGTGAGCAGAGTGGAGGCGCTTGCAGCAGGGCTGGCCTTACATCCTGTGGTAGCCGTCTGTTTCCTGTGGTAAAATGTAGACCTGCTTAATTATAGAGCCATTCTGGTCCACCCAAGTTCATGTTTGAATACGTTTTATTTGAACATTCTTTACAGAAGAACATGCTTTTTTTTTTAATCATGGCTTACGGATGATGCCAAGGCTTAAGAATGCTAAGTTGAAGCCTGTGCATAAGAATTCTGTCTTTGTTTCTGTAATGCATGAGGCCAGGTTGGTGGAGCTCATTGTTGAATCTCATCTTGGATCTGTGTGCTGTGTAATGGCAGCTACTTTGTGCATTTTTGTCACATTTTCAGACAGTTTCTGCTTTAGACCACAGGGGGCGCCATGCACGCTACAAAGTGTCTTTCCTACTAACTCCTGCTGTGCATGGAGAAACTACATCCATGAGATTGGATTTCTCAGCTGATCCACTGCAAACCCCTCAGAATAGTCACGAGAGATGTGTCACGTTTGTGAGAGATGACAATGCAGTGCACACTAGATCTGTTTTGGAATTTGCTTTCTCTCGATCTTCAGCAATGTTGTTAGAAATGTAGCCATATCTTTATCTCTGGCGTTACTGGCAGGTCCTGGAGGGCATCATTAACGCGAGGGCGAAGGCACAATCGCTTATTCACTGGGGCCTCGAAAACAGAAGCACAGCGTTTTATTTCACGGTTCTCTTCTGGGAAGTTGAAGAGAAATGACTAGCGGTTCTGTTCTGCGTGCCGCGGCTACCTTTCGTACGGTGTGTGTTTGTGTTGCGACGAGGCCGCGAGAGCGAAACGTAACTGGCGTCGCAAAGCTGCTTGTTCTGCTCCTCTCGTTTCCGTCCCCCGCACACTTGGTCCGGAGCGTCCGCGTCTGCGTGGCCGTCCCGATGAAGGCTTCGCTCTAGTCCATGTCTCTTCCTCGTCCTCCTCCCAACATGTGTCCCAGTGACGAATGCTTGAGCATTCATTTTGGATCTATGCATCATGAAGATGACTTTTTCTTTTTCACCTCGGTTATTTCTGCGCATTCTCGTTTTCTCTCGCTCTGCCTACGTGTAGAACTGCAGTAGTGGTATCAGAAGTGTGTGCTCTGTTACACTCTTGACACACCTGAGTCTGTGAGCGTGTGTGCGCATTGCTCTCCTCTTATTGTACAATTCACATCATTGGCTCTCTGAGGAGAGACCTGTATATGTACTGGGTCAGAAAAGCAATGGCCCTGCTTTATGCGTCCATTATGGAGGATCGATAAGGCATCAGTTGACCTGACCTTAACGGCATATGAAAAGTGACGGATTCAAGTTTCGATCTCTGAGCTTTGGTGGGAGTGAGCGTCGTGCCACTGATGGTTCCTGCAGTCGGAGTGCAAATATAGAGATGTGAAACCTGTGAACGAGAAGCAGAGTTCTGCTAGCACGCTGGTATATCTTCCACACACTTCCACAGCTTTCCGAGCTGCGTTTAGTGACGTAGCATTCACTCGAGCAGTAATAATGTTTGGCTATCAAGCCTTTAAAGGTTTTATTACTTTTTCTTATTTTATTTGGTTTTCATACCATTTCCACCTTCTTTTTTTATATGACTGTTGTCATTTAATTCTGAGACGACTGGGGAGAAGTTGTTACATTTTGAAAAAAAAAAAAAAATAAATAAAAAATAAAAAAAAGAATTGTAAATAACACTCTGAAGAGATCTACTTAAATTGTACTGTACTTTCTAAAAATCATATTGAAAAAAATTCTACAATTTTGTAGATAACAGTACTTTTGATTTATTAAAGTAAGATTCTTTTAACAACTGGAGTTTGAGTGTTTTTCTGCGCTGGGGTATTGAGTCTCGGTGTGGTTATGATTACTGTCTCATGTTGCAGTACAACATGGAGCAAACCGAGTCTGGGAAGTGCCCCCTACGTTAAAAAAAAATTAAATAAATTGTAAATACAAATGTAGGAAAATTAGTATATGAAGATTAAAAAGGTGTAACATCTGGTTCAATGTACTTCGATGCTGATTAGCAGACGCTTTATACTTTTGGGGGGGGGGGGGATAGCTGTAAACCGTTTTTTTTTTCGGGAATAAAGGCAGATGTTTGGCAGATGTTGTACAGTTAGTTTCCCGCCGTGTATGAAGGCTGGGCGCACGCTACCTCACCCTTCAGAGCGTTTGTGGTCCACCTAAGAAGGTTTTTGTCTGATAGTCCATTTGGTGCTCCATGCTTACCGCATGTCATATTCTGATGTGGAACGTGCTGGAAAGAAAAGCAAAATAATATTTCTGTCTAGTAATTGCTGCAGGAATAACTACTGTGCTTTAAAAGCATTTACATGCAACCTCAAATGCTTTATGGTGGGCTGGTGTTGCCCTGTATATATAGGTTTATATATGTATATATAATTGCAATGTAATTGTTTAAACTGATTAATTCTTATAAGGAAATGACTGGAATAATTGGAGTGGATGGATGAGCACGACTCTGCTCCACCTCGGTGGTGGTGGTGGTGGTTCTCGTTCTGGGGCTGTTGTGTTCCTGAGACACACAGGAGGCCCCGCATCTCTAACCTGAGGAACTCCGGAGCCTTGGCGATCATGTTCTGGAAGTCCTCCAGCGACAGCCGGCCGTCGTTGTCCATGTCTGCCTCATTGAGGACCTTCTTGCACACCAGGTCCACCTCAGTCTTTGACAGCTCATTACGCGTCAGCCTGTTCAGGGTCTTCTCCAGGTCCGACTTGCAAATGAAGTCGTCGTTGTTGAAGTCTTGCACCAGAAGAAGCGGGAACAGAGCAACAGGTAAGGAGACGTTTAAGCCAGCACCCTCGGTTGTTTTCCCATCATGCTTTGCTTCTGATTCTCCGGAGTCGGGTTCTCCGTAATACAGTTTGAATGCATAACTTCTCATTTCTGTCATCCAGCAGGCCGCAGTCCTTTTGTGTGCTGGCTGTAAATAATAAATGGAAACTTTCTCTTGACCCGTGGCATCAGTGGAGCATGTGCTGCTTTGAAATGTCCTACTCTGATAGCATGTTTAATTAGACAGCCTGGAACCCTGGCGCAAACACGCAAATAGTGCTGCCCACAGACGTAGACCCTGCTCTAATGAACTCCTGCATTATTTACATCTGTCCTTAAAGCTCTGTCAGCTGGCCTGTACAAGATTATCACAATAGAAAGCTGATGATCTTTGCTACTGTACATGACCGTGTGTGTGACCTACAGTAAGCTTAGGTTTACGAACGCTTCCTTACCGCACAAATAATGTCAGACGGCCCGTCAACATACTGAAAGTGAGAACAGTGTCCGGTGCCTTCCGAGACATTTGGCTATACTGGTCGCGGACTGAATGGAGTTTGCTTCTGAACTGTACCGCACCGTAATACTAACCATAGATTTTGAAGGCATAGTAGGCTTTTAGGTCCCTCGGCGCCATTTCACTCAGCACTGAGAACATGTCCAAGAAGTCATCCAATGTCATGTTTCCTTCTCCATCTTCAGAAAAGACCTCAGCGATCCGCTGTTTAAAAGGGTTATCCTAAACAGACAATATATACACATATTGGTTATTGTGCATTATATTTCCAGGTTTCTTCGGTGTAGTGTGTTTGATGGTAAGAAGTCATTTTGGAGTCCACACCTACACTTGCATTCAGTTATTGTGCATTTTTAACCCTGTGTCTGTCTCTCATGTCATTTTTTTGTGACCAGATCTGTCTGTAGGTTGCAGTTAGAACCTGCACAGCTGCCTCAGTGGACCCCAAGCCCAGACCAGCGTTCTCAGCAGAGCATCAGCGCCTCCAGAACCCTAGTCTACGGCTGCAGCGTCATTACCACATAATCACACCACAATCGTCATATGTCACGATTATTTATGAAGCGATCGGTCCAGTTTATAGTGAAAATGAATCCTGAATTGTGAGACATTAGCGTCTGTTAGTGTTTCCAAGCAGTGTGTGAGGAGTGAGCAAAGCTAATGCCGGGTGAAGTGGCGTGTAATGGGTTAGCGTTTAAAACGGAGGCCGAGATCCTGGGCTTTTCCTGCTTTCTCAAGTTCAGGGGGATCTGATGACACACAACCTCCCCAAGACTGCTATCAATTAGTAGGGGATCCATAATTGATAAGGAACACGGAGTGAGTGACGCTGTGAGCGTGGTGGGAGCCCGGTACCTTCAGCTCCGGCATGCAGCCAATGAACTCGTAGGGCACGCGCACATCTGGCTGGCTGGTGTAATCGAGCGGAACGAGATGTGGAGCCAAATCACGATATCTGTGGAACAGTCTAGAAAAAATACATTAACCGATCACTGGGACATGAGGATACTAGGATGACCAAAACATTCCAGGCAACTACACCTGTTTCCAAACTCGTCTTATCCAAATATATTTATGCATTAACAAATAGGCTCACTGAAAGAAATGTTCATGCATTCGTCATCATGGATTTTAATGTCTATTATAAACTTTCAAGTAACAGTCTAATGGCAAACATTAGTTTTTGTTAACATAGAACGCAAATCAAACTTGGATTAAACAGGACTTCTGAATAATAAATCAAATAAGTCATTACCTTAATATTTCTTTTCTGGTGAAATATGTACAGTACTGTAAATAAATCAAATAACCATTAAGCTTATGTTCAGCTACAACTCACAATTAAGACACATTATCACAATGTCATTATCAGGCTTACATCCAGATTCTATAGACAAGTAGAATAAGAGAAAAAAAAGTGTTACAGGTGAATTTGTAGGATCACATAACTGATTTCTCCTAATTTGATGGTCCTGACCAACCTGGTAAGCGTCCAGCTGCTGTGGTGTGAAAATGCTCTGTTTGCTCCCCATTCCCTTTCATCCAAACTGCAGCCACAAAGCCATGAGGAGGCCGACGCTTCTACTACGGAGCAGCACGAGCAAGCGGATGGTTCGGATATGAAACGCGCGGCACAATGTGGACTCTGTGAAAGGGGGGGGGGATCGGGTATCTGCCGCCGCCGCGCCCTTCACGTGTCTCCATTATAATGGCGGCATTTCAGCGTTTTCATTGCTCTGAATGGCAGGCTATTCTGGACGTGAATGCGGGCTGTCGGTCATGAGGTGCGCCCGTGGCAGCGAGCCCCCGCTGAGAGCGGAGAGCGACGCCTCACCTGAGACTCGGGTTACACCCACTTACCTGGGACGACAACACGAAGTAAGCGCAGCAAGATAAGCCAGCAGATGTGAGAACGCTGAAACGCAAACGAGGCTTGAGTTATTATAACAGGATAATAACACGCTGTCATGTTGTTGACAAACACACATGGGCCGTTTTTGGAGTACAAGAACGAAATCATTTATAATGTATATCCTGATAAAGTACAGCAATAACACAGATATATTACTGTATATGCATGAGTCACAGATTTGTCCCTGCAGTTGTGAACTTAATAGGGACGTATACCCCAATGCCAGGATTGTACTGGTACCAGTTGGCACCAGCAGGTGTCCAGTCACTATTCATGTCTGTACTCTCTTCAACATTTCAGGCTGTACACTCACACACACACACACTCACATCACACACACGCTCATCTCTCACACTCTTAGCACACGTCTGGATGTCACCTGCTCCTTCCCTCCCTCACACCTTCCCACCATCTTGTTGTGGCACATGGGCCTGTTTCCGGGTGTACAAGACAAGCCGCCCATGCATTTCCATGTGTACAAATTGCACCCCATCTACAGAGCCCTGAAGATCATCTGATTCTGTCTGAAATGTCGCCTGCTGATCAAAAGGCTGGAGACTGGTTTGGTCACGGGTCTCAACCTTGCCACACTGGAAGCTGCAGTACAGACACATAATACGTAGGAGCACTCTAGAAAGCCATTTGTACCTTCTAGAACGTCATTTGTACCTTTTTGTACCTAATAGAAATTAATTTGTACCTTCTAGAAAGTACTTTGTTTTTTCTAGAAAGCCTCTTGTACTTTGTACCTTTTTGTACCTTCTAGAAAGTACTTTGTACCTTTTAGAAAGCCACTTGTACCTTCTAGAAAATGCTTTGTATCTTCTAGAAAGCCACTTGTACATTCTAGAAAGTCATTTGTACCTTCTCGAAAGCCATTTGTTTAAACAGCTCGTGAAATCTTTAACACCTCTTCCAAAACCTCACAATACTGCACAATGAACTATCTACTGTTTCCAGTGCTTTCCTAACTGGCTGGTGTAACGTTTCAGTTGGAGTGATGGTGTGTGTATCGGGGTGGGGGGTGGAGGGTGGGGGTGAATGGGTTGTTCTTCTGTAATCCAAACACACAAAGCTGCATCTTATTTCTTCTATTCTTTCCCTCGCTTTTCAAATTTCGCCAAAAGAAAGCGCCACACATACGCAGAGGAGAGCAATCAACCACACACTTCGTCCTCAGTCTAAGGAATGGAAAAGGTAAACTAGTGATGCATATATCAGTGTAGTACATGCGCAGGTGGACTTCTACATTCCACGAATCCTCATAAGGCTTTCACAAGTGCAAACTATACCTTGCGTTAATTGAACTTGCAGAGAGATCGTGACACTGGTGAAAGGAGGTGGGGAGGAGTTCTGGGTGGCTTCTGCTTTGCATCAGAAAGCTGGGTGTCCTTACAGGAAGTCCCAGAAGACAACAGGGTTGAGACGGAGACCTGTCCGGATACACACCCTTACGATGTAGTTGGAATACAGTAGTGAGGCTAAACACTAGGCTAAGGATTTGAGGATGCGGTGGTACATTTTGTCATGTATTACACAATGCATGATGATTTTAACTGGGTAAATTGTTTTGTTGTCCAAACTGGAAACCAAATTTCATAATTGTCAAACTGAAAAATGTGCCTATGACTATAGACCCAACAATTATTTAATGTCACTTTGGTTGAGCATCTAATGGGATAAATACAATTATGAGATGCTTTGAGATACTGTAACTGAATATCTGAAATCCTCAGTGCCAACTGGTCAGTTGATGCTTGTTTGAGAGGGGTTCTTTTTTGATGAGTGAAAAGGACATTCATCTGCGTTTAAATCAAGACATTGACTTTCTAAAACTTTCCATTTTTTATAGGGTGAAATCATTGGTTAAGGGTACAGTATGGTACAGTATTCGTATTGTTGGATCGTTGCAATGAGGTTTTCGTTTCGTTACGCTCTGATGAAAATAAACAAGAAAACAGGAATTATGGGATGTTCCAGTTACGGGATGGAATTTCGGTGAAATCGAATCTTCTTCACATTTCGAAACAGCTTTACTGACACCTAGCGGCCTGTATGTGTCTGTATCTATTTTAAACAAGGGCACCTAAATATAAACACAATAAACGCTTAATGCATAAACGCTTTTTTTAAATACTGTTGGCTACTTTGTGGAGTTAAAAATTGCTGCTTGATGCTTTAAATTACTTCCTCGCAAAAGCAGGTGTACGGTAGATGGCGGTATAAACCCTCCTTCACGGTAAAGAGAGAGGGTAAAACAGTGCTTCATCCACATCGCCACTAAAGTGCCAACCGATTAGCTAAGATTCAGCAAATGGAGTCAAACGACGCAGGTAAATGGTACAGATGGGCCACTGGCTGCTATTTACGTATATAGTTGCCTAATTGTCAGTTTGTGTTGTTTATTCGTCGAGGACAGCAAACCTCCAATGTTGTTTTGCTAGCAAGAACAAGGCCATGTTAGCCCCAGAGCTAGCTAGCTACCTACGCTTAGCTAACTAGCTAATATAGGATTTATCCCGATTAACGTTACCTAGTTAGCCAGCTGCAACAATGTTGGTTTCGTCCGTAGTTTTTGAACACGTATGCGACATGTAAATCACTTCCATTTAAGGTTATTTACTTTTGAGATTCGCTAGCTGGGCGAGCTAGCTAACCCAGTTAGCTTGTTAGCTAAAGTTCCTGCTCTCCTAAAATTGTGATTGCTTGACTTGGGTCTCAAGCTGTTTGGCCATAGAATAGCTACATTATTTAGTCAACTTAGTGATGTCCTGTTTATGATATAAATATTACAAATATATTTATTTACTGTCTGTCGTATTTGCCTTTACGATGTTTCCTAAGTGCATGTCCTCGTTATTAACAGCGCAGTCTAATGTTGATGGTGCATCCCCTTTTAAGGTCGAGGAGGCTGGAAGAATAAGTTTGCTCAGAAGAGCAAGATTAACGTTATCATGCGGCAGGAGGAGTTGATAGCCCAGAAAAAGCGAGAAATAGAGGCGAAGATGGCAGAGCAAGCTAAACAGAACATGTCAGCTCCTAGCAAACCATTGCCACAGAGGTAAGTCGCAAGCATCATCATTAGGTTTTGACAGACAAGAAAACTCATGTTTTACTAAGGTGCATTATTATGTTTTTCAGCCCCGTGAGTTCACAGGGTCCAAGTTCAAACAAGTTTGTGAATGATGGAAGTTTCCTTCAGCAGTTTCTGAAGATGCAGAAGGAGAAAACAAGCACAGACTCCGGTTTGAAAACTTTTCACATCCAATAATTTGACGATTTCTAGCTCAAAGCGCTCTAATCTAAACACTGCTCATGAAACTTCATTCTGCTTTTATGCTGTTTGACTTCAAGCTGATTTTCTTGGCTGAATACTGTTGTCTGGCCAAGGCCACAAGACGTCTGCGTATAAAAAGCTGTGATCTTCTCAGAAAGAGCGTTAAAGAGAAGCCTCCAGTTGCAGCCTTTGGCGTCTTGGATGCTCCGATCCGAGTTTAGCCACCCACGTTTAACGTATTGAATGATGGGTGTTTCCTTCCAGTATCCAACAGTGACTCCAGAGTCCACACGTCATCGTCACAGAGCCCAACGTCGGCTGTCTCGCAGACCCAGAAGAAGAGCATTCTGGTCGGGAAACGTCCTGGTCTGGGTGTTGGCAGCATGCTCAGTCAGTTCAAGAGCTACTCGCAGCCCAGAAAGTCGCCCCTTCAAATCCCACGGCCGAGTGTCTTCAGCTCCCCGGATGACGATGAGGTAGAGGTAGAGGACGACGCCACCTACCTGGAGATCAAAGGTAGCCTGACAGCCTGGCTTATGCCTTAAGTACTTTCAGTTGTTTGAGAATTGTGGGTAATGTAGTCACTTATCTGGGTTACTATGAGTTGGAACTGGGTCAGAGTACCTAAGGCCATAAAACTGCGTTGGCGCAGCTAGCCAGAAGTAGACGTACTGCTGCTGGAAATCTTGGCTCTCGAGCGGGACCCCGTGTGCCGCGCTTCCTGTGTCCCGTGTCTCCCCCGCCGCGCGGTTGTGAGCTATGTGACTTGTGCCCGGGTACTCATAGCCTGTTTAAAGTTTCCCCCCCAGATGATGAAGACCTGGTCCTCATCATCAACCGCATGGCTGCTTTCGTGGCTGAAGGCGGCCAAGAGCTGGAGAGGAAAGCGGTGGAAGACTACAAGGACAACCCTGTCTTCTCGTAAGTCTCCTCCTTGGTGGGTTTTGGTCGCTGTCGCAGAGACACTTTCAAATCTGTCCCTTCCTTCAAGACTGCTGTCCTGTCTGTCCTCTCTCAGATTCTTGGTTGAAAAAGACAGCAAAGAACACCTGTACTTTCGCAAGAGAGTCGCCCAGCTGAGACTGGATGGCCACGCAAGAGACTCGACACACGCAGAAGGTAAGAGGTCCAGTCTGTGCTGACGTTCCTGTAACCTCTCGACGGGTGTCAAAGAACAGCAACAGTATATCAATACAGCTGTCTCACTAAAAAAAAAAAAAACGCACATTTTCAGAACTGTCCTTTGAAGAACATTCCTATTATGTCACAAAGACTGACAGTTGTTATGGGTAACTGTTGCCAGGTGCAAAAAATTACCTTGGTCCTGCCTCCCCTCCCTCTCTTATTCCCCCCCCTGCAGTAGACTGATATGAGGCAGTTCAGTAGTAGTGTGAGTTGAACCCCAGTACTGACAGACTGCTTAAAGTCTCCCCCTCAGTGGACGAGAGCACCAGGAAGGTGGCGGAGAAGCTGGCCCACTTCGTGGCCGACGGAGGGCCAGAGGTGGAGGCCATCGCTACCAAGCACAACCACGACAATCCCGCCTTCAGGTAAGGCGCAAGCTCGGGGTGGGGGGTGGGCATATTTGCGAGTTTTTCGCGCTGTTGCTTTGTTTGTGTCATTGCCGCCGCCTGCTTTCGAGTGCGTTACCGGGAGCGACGGAAGACGGATCTGATTGGCTGTTTCTGAAAGGGATCTGAAGTGATGATGCATCTTTAACCTTGCAGCTTTCTCTACGACCACCAAAGCCCGGCTCACCGCTTCTACAAGGACAAGGTGGAGGAGTACCGTCAGTCCAAGCACAGCTCTCCTGAGCCCCCGCCGGGCTCCAAGCGGCTGACGCACGGCTTTGCCTCCAGCTCCTCGCAGCCGGAGCCACGGGGCCAGGAGGCGGGGCCTGTGAGCGCCAAGCGGAAGAGGAAGAGTCGCTGGGGTGCCGAAGAGGACAAAGTGGACCTGCCCCTGCCCCCGATTATCGCCCCCGAGATGTCCTCAGACCCAGAAACGGCCTCGCTTTCTGGTACTGTATTAAAATGTCTCCATGTCGCCCAGCGAACGTAGGACAGTGTGGAGCAACAAACTTGCTTCTTTGCTTATGTGATTATCATTAACTGTCATTTAACAATTGGAACTGAACGTGTGTGGGCATGCGCGCACACGTGTGTGTGTGTGTGTGTGTGTGTGTGCAGCTCAGGAGCTGAGGGGTCTGGGTTATAAAAAGGGGAAGCCGGTCGGCCTGGTTGGTGTCACTGAGCTCTCGGAGGACCAGAAAAAGCAGCTGAAGGAACAACAGGAAGTATGAATTACACTGCAGAAGAATTACAAGACACTGTACTGCACTAGAGTATAGAAACATGGGGTGTTCAGGGTACTTCTAGTACGTTAGCGTGGACATGCTTGGGCATTTTTAAATTGTGTGGCCTATTGACCATTTCACCAGCGACTTTATTATATATTTATTTTAAGTACAGCTCGAGTCTCTGTGTGGGTGTGTGTGCACACGCACGCTTGGGTTTGCATAAGATTTAACATATCGCCATAAGCCATTTAAGAGGAGTTTGCATGGTGTAGGTGTTGGTTCTAACGAGATTCATTGTGTGTGTGCGTGCAGATGCAGGAGATGTTTGATATGATCATGAGGATTCATTACGTGTGTGTGTGCGCGCGTGTGTGCAGATGCAGGAGATGTTCGACATGATCATGAAACACAAGCGAGCCATGCAGGAGATGCAGCTGATGTGGGAGAAGGCCGTGCGCGACCACCAGCACGAGTACGACAGCGACGAGGAGATCGACAGCAGGGCAGGAACCTGGGAGCACCGGCTCCGCAAGATGGAGATGGAAAAAACCAGAGGTGACCGGTTCCATGTACGAGTGCAGAATGATCTGTGGTGGTTCTGAAGGAGCCGCACCAGAAACGCGGCGCGTGGAGAGGAACGAGTCGTAGCAGCCGGCCGACCTGAACCTGCTGTCCTCCTTTCATGTCTCGTTTTTTTTTGGTTTCTTTTCTGTGGTCCAGAGTGGGCGGAGCAATTGACTGAGATGGGGAAAGGGAAGCATTTCATTGGCGATTTCCTGCCACCCGACGAGCTGGAGAAGTTCATGGAAACGTTTAAGGCTCTGAAGGTGAGATGTCGTTAATCCCGGGCCGTCTCGTTGCCTCTCGCCGATTTGCGACCGATGTGATTGACGTGAAGTTGTTGAGGCTGAACCCGCGCATGCCGACTCTGATCTGCAGGAGGGCAGAGACCCAGACTACTCTGAGTATAAGGAGTTCAAGCTGACTGTGGAGAACATCGGCTTTAAGATGCTGATGAAGATGGGCTGGAAGGAGGGGGACGGCCTGGGCTCGGACGGCCAGGGCATCAAGAACCCCGTCAGCAGGTGCACAGCCTGGCGCTTATTCTCACACTGTCGTATCGGTGCTGTTGGGTTCATTTTAAAGCTGCAGTCAGGAGTTTCTGAAGTTGACCGGCGTGCTCGTGACACACGGCTATAGCAGGAGCACTTCCTGCCAGTGTGACTGTCTTGCATGATGACACAGAATCCAGTAAAAGAATCCCTTGCAATGAAATAAAAAAATTCATGCCAGGTTTAGATATATGACAAAAATGTACATTCACCCTTTAAACTTTACAACCCACTTAAACTACTTTTCAAGACTGAGAATGACTCTCGAATGAGAACCCCAAATTGCAAACAAATTGTGTGTGTTTTATCCAGAGGCACCACTGCAGTAGATGGTGCAGGCTTTGGAGTGGACCGACCCGCGGAACTCTCTAAAAACGACGACGAGTATGATGCCTTCCGCAAGAGAATGATGCTGGCCTACCGTTTCAGACCGAACCCTCTGGTGCGTAAAACGCAGTTTTACTGGTGTGAAACCTCTCCGTTCAAACACAGTCCTGAACTGTTTATTTTTAACTCTGAGGCGGTTTTTGCAGTTCTCAAATTCTGAATATTAACGCATCCCATTCCCTTATCTAAGAGTCGAGTCTGATGACAAACTGGCCAACCAGTTACAATAAATATTTTATTTGTTTACCAGTGCTTACAAAATCCATGACTGGATTTAGATTCCAGGGCCACAAGTGGAATACATAAACCTCAGACAGTGAAGTCCACAGCAGGGGTGATGCTGGATGCCCTGCGGCTGTGTGCGTGCGTCTTCTGTTTTTGGCAAACATTTGTGGTGAAGAAATTGATAATTTATTCAGAGCAAAGACCAGCACCATCAACCACAAAGTACACTTAAAAACAGGAGTCCACAAGCTCTGTTTCGGCAGAGTAATTTTACTTTTGCAGTGTGTGACTAAATATATCAGAGATGATTCTGGGTATCTACTTGAGCATCTGACCGTTTGTTTTTTGCATCTATACACACAAAAAAAAACCTTGATTTTTTTAATGAAAAATGAAATACTGAGGAAATGAAAGCATCCTGTTCTATGTCAGTATCGCTATTTATAGTTTTGGAGACTAGCATCGCTCACTAGAGAATCTTGTGGGTGAGCTAATCACATTTCACCACTGATGCTACACTCTGAATCATGTGGCAAGCAAAAAAAAATGAAGAAACAGAGTGGGAAACCCAACAATACACAGAGTCTGGCCTCCCGCGTGCTAAGGTGCTAATTCCAAGGCATCTTCCATTTATCCAGCGTTCCTAATTTTAGATGTTGCATGCAACACCTAAATTCAGGCAAGCTCATGTATTTCTAACAGGAATAGAACGGTGATTAAACTGTATGTCTGGTGGTCCTATAGTGGCTGTAGAAATGTCCGTATCTTTTCCTCTATTGTCTCCTAAACACGGTTCCTGGTTTATTGCTGCAGTGAACACTTTAGAAGTGGTGTTGTCCTTCTGAGAAAACTCAGAAGACTTAAAATCTTAAAACTTAATAGCTTTTGTTCTTTCTTTCCCAGAATAATCCAAGGAGGCCATACTACTGAAGAGGTCGCCGGCTGTACTATACTGTTAATTTCTTTTTATCTTGTCTGACATCTTTTCTTGGGTGTACAGTATAAAATGCACTCTTGATATTGCAGTCAAGTCTTGCTCAACCAATTTTATGAACATATATCAGAGATTTTACTATAGCCCACCCCTTTAGACATTTGAGGTTCATTGTCAAGGGTACAGTTGTTAAATCTCTTGCCTGGTTCTGCGTTTTCCCTTACATTTCAACAGAAGCCTCACAAAACTTTCAAGTTGCACTAATTATCTTGACAGTATGTGAACTCACTACTATGGAAGAAAAAATGTTTTCTCTCTCTGTTGTCAAACACCAAATGTAATGTGCTCTGTAGACATAAAATAAAATTGAATTGGTCCTCAAATAGATGCGTGTGCTTCCTTTCAAGATTTTGTTGGACACATAACGGCATTGACTGCTCTCCATATGGACGTTAATTGAACACGAGCGTTTTTTCCCAACTCAGGAGTTTTTTGTCGAAGGTGTTGCGAGTAAATTTTCAAAGCAATGAAGAAATAAACGGTCACACACACACGAGCATTTATTTTTATCTGCCTGTATAAACAACGTAACATGAGTCTGAAGAACCAAACCTATATCACTTATATTACTTAATCATTTAATTTCATACCCTACTACTGTCGCCAAGTGTACCACTTTGTGCGACCGGCAACCGGATTGTATACGGTGTAACGTTAACGTCGAACGGTCATGCAAGTTCACGTTGAAATCTCGCGTCAAGGGACCAGTACCGTTTAGGCCGTGCTTGTTTTTGTTGTTATTGTCGTCAAAATGGCGACTGGCGGAGAGGCCCCGGAACCCTGGTATCTTGCCCTGCTTGGTTTTGCCGAACATTTTCGCACTTCGAGTCCTCCTAAAATTCGCCTCTGTGTGCACTGTCTCCAAGCTGTGTTTCAGTTTAAGCCTCCGCAGAGGGTAGAAGCCCGAACGCACCTTCAGCTTGGCTCGGTGTTGTATCACCACACCAAGAACAGCGATCTCGCCCGGAATCATCTCGAGAAAGCGGTGAGGCCGAGCAGCAAAGCACCGAGGATGAGGCGAACGTACAGGCCGCTGGAGGGGGAGCGCCGTTGTAGGACTGTATGCTGGGTGGCTAGCTGAGTTAGCTTTGTAGCTATAACAATTTATCTTGAGTTATACAGTCGCAACGACCCGTTTTAAAGGGTGGAATGACTTTCCTTAACAAACTAACGTTATTTTGTTTGCTAGATAGTTAACTACATTATTAAACTCAAGTCTTACAGTATAACTTGGCTGGCTAGCTAGAACTGCTGAATTCGATAGGCTTACGTTAAAGTAGTATAAAATGTAGTTATAGCTAACATTTAAACTCGTTCAACCTCTTTGTGTTTTGCTTTTCTGTCTGCTATGCTGTATACGGCTTGCATGCATAATGTCGTTTATCAATGTCTTGCTTGTGTGTCTGTGTATGTAATGCATATTTGCTTCCACGGTATGCTAATATTGTCTCTCTTTTTTCCAGTGGTTCATCTCGCAACAAGTATCCTTTCCCACATATGCAGTAAAGAAATAATAGATCAGACCAACAGAATCCACATAAATGTCTGTAGATTGTGTGTTTGTGTAAACTGTCAGCTAGCTTGCAGTCCCACTGAATTGATTGTTACTGAAACTTTTAAAGCAGTAATGTTTTCTCTGGTGCGCGCTTGTATAAAGTCATCATTACAGCCCCTGAAGATACCACGTTTGCAGTGATTACCTTGACTACACTAACCAGGTTCCACAGTTTGAAGATGTTAAATTCGAGGCCGCCAGCCTACTCTCTGAACTCTATTGCCAACAAGTAAGTACTGCTGCAGGCGTTATGTACTATGAAAGGTAGTGATCTCCTAATCTTCAGGCATTGCATTAGGCTACATTTTGAACATTTGCATTCTCAGTGGAAGCTTTTACATATTGTTTCAAGAATGGAGAAGAGAAGGTACTTTGTGTTAAACCCTTGTGATGTATAATATAAATATATTTTGTTCCCCTTCACAGAATTTGGTTGATTCTGCTAAGCCGTTACTCCGCAAAGCCATACAGATATCCCAGCAGACTCCTTACTGGCACTGTAGATTGTTATTCCAGTTAGCTGTAAGTAGCAGCACAAACCCCCCTGCATAGAATATTGACAATAAATCAACATGTCCATCCTGCAAGGAGTGCTGTTTTTTTTTTCGTTTTCCTAAGGACTTTTATTCTTTTTTTCCATCTGCAGCAACTGCACACACTAGAGAAGGACTTGGTGTCGGCGTGTGACCTGTTGGGCGTAGGGGCTGAATATGCCCGAGTGGTGGGATCTGAGTATACCAGGCACGGGCAACTGTCATACGTCACATCTGTGCGTTAGAATTAAGCGTTGCTACCTTTGCATTCTTATTGCTCACCAAGATTTTGCTCTTTCCTGCACAGAGCCCTGTTTCTTCTGAGCAAAGGGATGGTGAGTGCATTTTCATTCAAAGAGCGAAAGCAGAGATTGTGTCAGTGTGTGATGTTTGTTTCTTTTAAATTATTGTTTCATTTTTATTTGACCTGCTGCAGCGTTGATATCTGCGTTTGAAGAGGGATATCTACTTCACTGCTCTTTTGGATATTGATATATTTATTTGTTTTTAATTAGTGATTCATTCATTAAATTGTGTGTGTGTGTGTGTGTGTGTGTAGCTGCTGCTGATGGAGAGAAAGCTCCAAGAGGTGCACCCTTTGCTCACCTTGTGCGGGCAAATCGTGGAGAACTGGCAGGGTAACCCCATACAAAAGGAGTCCCTGCGGGTTTTCTTCTTAGTGCTGCAGGTGACGCACTACCTGGACGCTGGACAGGTCAGTGTCTGCTAACAGCGTGCAGCACACGGCGCTTTACACGCCGGGGGGGGGGGTTGTAGCTCTGTGGCAGGAACACGTTGTTTCTGTCTGGCTGGATAGCTGGGGAGTGAGCTGATTGACCGGGGAGTGAGCTGGGGAGTGAGCTGATTGAGCTGGGGAGTGAGCTGATTGAAGTGAGTCGGTGTGCAAGTGACTCTGGGTAATCCGCTTAGATGCTCTTGAAAGTGTTTGATGTGTTGTGTTGCGGCGGAGGTCTTAACTTGCTGAACTTGGTGACCTTGAGCTGTATTACACCAATTTTCTACATATGTACTTTCAATAGATGTAAATAGAGTACATATGTGTGTGTGTATATATAAAGTAATGGTTACATATGGGTATATGGTATTAAATTTGATTTCTGGTATTTTTGACTTGTGGAATAATTGCAGTCTGATAAGCTGTGTGTGTGTGTGTGTGTGTGTGTGTGTGTGTGTGTGTGTGTGTGCGCAGGTTAAGAGTGTGAAGCCTTGTCTGAAGCAGCTGCAGCAGTGTATCCAGACCATTTCCACACTCCACGACGACGAGATCCTCCCCAGTAACCCCGCTGACCTCTTCCACTGGCTGCCCAAAGAGCACATGTGTGTGCTTGTTTACCTGGTAGGTGTCTGTGTGCCGGTCCCTCTCCCGTCTCACACACACACACTCCTACAAATCCGGCGCGTGTCCGCAAATACCTGCGCACTGCGGATTTTCTTTAGGCCAGGTAAGACGAAATGCTGTGTGTGTGTGTGTGTGTGTGTGTGTGTGAGTGCTCTCAGGCTTCTCACAGTCAATTCCCGAAGACCAACACTCTGTATTACCTGTCCATGTTTCATGTCCACATGTGCTGTTTGTTTTCCTTTAAATGAGACGCATGCTTAAAGACTAGACGCTCCCGATTTAATTCGTCTGTTTTTAAATATCAACACACACCCTTACACCGAGGCCCCATTGGCCTCATGCCGTTCTGTTATTGTCATGTACTCTCTAATTACGGAATTACGCTCTCGAGGACGTTTCTTGGGTTGGGTTGTGTTGTCGGCCGGTGAGCCCGACTAAAAGTGCGTCTGTGTGTGTAGGTGACAGTCATGCACTCGATGCAGGCAGGCTACCTGGAGAAGGCACAGAAGTACACCGACAAGGCTCTCATGCAACTAGAAAAACTCAAAAGTGAGTCCTCGCAAACCCCGTGCACCGGGGCGCTTCCTGCAGATATGACAAGAGAGCTGTGGTGGGCGGAGGTCTCACGGCTGCGTCTCTCTGTCTTCCAGTGCTGGACTGCAGTCCCATCCTGTCGTCATTCCAAGTCATCCTGCTGGAACACATCATAATGTGTCGCCTGGTTACGGGGCACAAGGCGACCGCCCTGCAGGAGGTCCGGCCTCTCGCGCGTGGTGTATTTCCTTGTTCTTGTTGTTTGACTCCTCCTCTCATTTGCTAATGAAGTCTTTTGTGATTGGACCAGATCTCTCAGGTGTGCCAGCTTTGTCAGCAGTCACCTCGCCTGTTCTCCAATCACGCGGCTCAACTCCACACCCTATTAGTGAGTACCACACACCACCCTCAACTCCACACCCTCTTAGTGAGTACCACACACCACCCTCAACTCCACACCCTATTAGTGAGTACCACACACCACCCTCAACTCCACACACTATTAGTGAGTACCACAAGCCACCTTCACACACTGACCCCGTCCAGATTATGTGCTACAATACTGATATAAGTGATGTCCTGAGTGTTTTTTCCCCATTCCTGGGTAGATCACGTGCCGGTTGTGTGTGTGTGTTTGTGTGTGTCGTCAGGGACTATACTGCATTTCAGTGAACTGTATGGACCACGCAGAAGCCCAGTTCACCACTGCATTACGGGTGAGCCCTTCTGTCCAGCCAGTGGACCCCTGCACCCCCACACACCCACAGGCTGGAACCCTCTGAACAACGTTTACTGCTTTAAAATGCCTCATTAACCACAGGAAAGGCCTGGTTGGGCCTGTAGGACCACCGGTAAAGTAGGAGAGATCGTGGGACGTCATCGTCTCCCTCCAGGCCTGTCGGTTCATGCGGTTTTACTGACACAGTAAAGCAGGCCTCCATGTTCACCAGCTCCATTTCACTTATGTTTTGTGCGACGGCGGACGGTGACGGGAGCCTAAATCGCGCTCCTGACTCCGGCGTGCGCTGTGCCCAGCGGTTAGCGATGTGCTTGCACTGTGCCAGGCGGTTAGCGATGTGCTTGCACTGTGCCCGGCGGTTAGCGATGTGCTTGCACTGTGCCAGGCGGTTAGCGATGTGCTTGCACTGTGCCAGGCGGTTAGCGATGTGCTTGCACTGTGCCAGGCGGTTAGTGATGTGCTTGCACTGTGCCCGGCGGTTAGCGATGTGCTTGCACTGTGCCAGGCGGTTAGCGATGTGCTTGCACTGTGCCAGGCGGTTAGTGATGTGCTTGCACTGTGCACTGTGCTTGCACTGTGCCAGGCGGTTAGCGATGTGCTTGCACTGTGCCAGGCGGTTAGTGATGTGCTTGCACTGTGCCAGGCGGTTAGCGATGTGCTTGCACTGTGCCAGGCGGTTAGCGATGTGCTTGCACTGTGCCAGGCGGTTAGCGATGTGCTTGCACTGTGCCAGGCGGTTAGCGATGTGCTTGCACTGTGCCAGGCGGTTAGCGATGTGCTTGCACTGTGCCAGGCGGTGCTTGCACTGTGCCAGGCGGTTAGTGATGTGCTTGCACTGTGCCCGGCGGTTAGCGATGCTTGCACTGTGCCAGGCGGTTAGCGATGCTTGCACTGTGCCAGGCGGTTAGCGATGTGCTTGCACTGTGCCCGGCGGTTAGCGATGTGCTTGCACTGTGCCAGGCGGTTAGCGATGTGCTTGCACGTGCACTGTGCCCGGCGGTTAGCGATGTGCTTGCACTGTGCCAGGCGGTTAGCGATGTGCTTGCACTGTGCCAGGCGGTTAGTGATGTGCTTGCACTGTGCCAGGCGGTTAGTGATGTGCTTGCACTGTGCCAGGCGGTTAGCGATGTGCTTGCACTGTGCCAGGCGGTTAGCGATGTGCTTGCACTGTGCCCGGCGGTTAGCGATGTGCTTGCACTGTGCCAGGCGGTTAGCGATGTGCTTGCACTGTGCCAGGCGGTTAGTGATGTGCTTGCACTGTGCCAGGCGGTTAGCGATGTGCTTGCACTGTGCCAGGCGGTTAGCGATGTGCTTGCACTGTGCCAGGCGGTTAGCGATGTGCTTGCACTGTGCCCGGCGGTTAGCGATGTGCTTGCACTGTGCCCGGCGGTTAGCGATGTGCTTGCCACACACTTTGAAAGTGGGCTGATGGGTTTCAGTTTGGGTTTGAGTTTCTTGTTGTGGGAGGAGGCGTGGCCGAGGACAGGCACCACGGGGAGAAAGGAGCTTTTTGAAAGGCCTGACGGGGAAGTGTGTGTCCTTTAGTGCACAGATAAACACGGAAGCACGTACTTCTGTCAACCCATGACTACAAACCCCTTCAGACAGTTTTAGTGTACGGTCATGACCGCACGGCAGGGTCCACACAGTTGTGGGCAGGCTATGTCTGAACCTTTGGCGTAAGGGCAGAGTTGCACCTTTCTGAAGGTTCAAGGTCCTTCAGAAGTTTTGTAGTGATTTGAATTTCTGGTTTGGCTCTCACTCGTGTCCCGTCCCGTGTTCCCCCAGCTAACCACGCACCAGGAGCTGTGGACCTTCATCGTCACCAACCTGGCCAGCGTCTACATCAGAGAGGGCAACCGGCACCAAGAGGTTGGTCAGCGAACCACACCCACGTACACCGTAACTCACCCGAGCGCAGGCCGCATCTCGCCGTGGTACAGCGCACTAACCAAGACCTTCCGCTGTCCTCCATGTTTTCTGTGCCCGTACAGCTCTACAGCCTCCTGGAGAGGATCAACCCCGACCACAACTTCCCTGTGAGGTGAGCGAGGTGCAGCGGCCGAAAATCGTTTCGTTTTCACAAGTCGGGCTTTGCTGTAAAGGTTTATGTAAACGGACACAAAAGAAAAGAAAAAAAAGATAAAGTCTTCTTGCCCTTGAGTGTGTTGTGCCTTCTGCTCGTATCTCTGTAGCTCTCACTGTCTTCGTGCCGCGGCGTTCTACATCCGTGGACTGCTGTCCTTTTTCCAGGGTCGCTACAACGAGGCCAAGTAAGCCCAGATCCCCCTGTACTAACACTGACGGGAGGGACGCGCTGCGTTGTCATTCCTAATGTGTGTGTGTGTGTGTGTGTACATAGGCGTTTCCTTCGTGAGACTCTCAAGATGTCCAATGCGGAGGATCTGAATCGACTGACTGCCTGCTCCCTTGTTCTCCTTGGACACATATTCTATGTGTTGGGAAACCACAGAGTGAGTGTTACACATTTACACACAGTGGGGTGGGGTGGGGTGGGGCGGGGCTTAATATGTGTGTGTGTGTGTCCCCTATATTTGTTATAGATAGGGGAGTCTTTGGTTAGCAAACCAGCTGCCTTGAGTTTAGGTAATCCAGAGATTTCTTAGCTGGTCTAGTTTTGTACTCTGTTCCACGCTCTTACCTGCCTGAGACAAGCCATTAAGAGCAGTGGATACCTGGTACAGGTGTACTGGCAGGGGGGTTAGAGGAAGGTGTTGGTCAGTGCTGGGACCTGAGGACAGGTCTGTGGAGCAGTGTAGTATGAAGACCCAAAGTTGTAGGGTTATGTCATCTACTAATGACACTATGGCAACTAATAACCAATCAAACAGCTTGACACGGAAACGTGCAGTATGCGTTGTGTTTTTCGGAGCATGAAACAATCCTCGTCTCCTCCAGGAGAGCAACAATATGGTGGTTCCAGCCATGCAGCTAGCCAGCAAGATTCCTGACATGTCCGTACAGCTGTGGTCCTCTGCTCTGCTCAAAGGTAAACGGCTCAAACCGTCAGGCACGTCCGAGCTCGGGAACTGTCTCGTGGAAACGGTACTAGAGCAGAAGCTACTTCTTCACAACACACAACAGCTTTGTTTCAGCTACAGTGTTTAATTCTGCTTTCTAAAATCCACTGGTGTGTGTGTGTGTGAAGGTCAGGAGGTGTGAAGTCACGTGCCCTTGTGTTTAATTGTGAGCGTTCTTATAGCGTTACAAAAACACGCAAAAAACAAAATCAAAGGTGGTAGTGCTTGAGGAATTAAATTTGCCTCCTTATCCAGTCTGTAAAAGCAAGGGGCCTCACTTGGAGTGAGTTATTCCCCGAAATGTTGAAATTATGATGGAGCAGAGAGCTGACGCACAGCTGTTCTCCACGCAGATCTGAACAAGGCCTGTGGGAACACGATGGAGGCGCACGAGGCCGCGCAGATGCACCAGAACTTCTCCCAGCAGCTCCTGCAAGACCACATGGCCGCCTGCAGCCTGCCTGAGCACAACCTCATCAGCGTGAGTGGCCCCAGCGCCCTCCACCCACCTCCACCCACCTCCACCCACATCTCCACCCACTGTGGCACTGCAGAGCAAGGCTTCAGCTAGCCAGGAGCCGTGTATTAACAGGACCAGGCTGTGTGTGTGTGTGTGTGTGTGTGTGTGTGTGTGTGTGTGTGTGTGTGTGTGTGTGTGTGTGTGTGTGTGTGTGTGTGTGTGTGTGTGTGTGTGTGTGTGTGTGTGTGTGTGTGTGTGTGTGGAGTTCGTGCTGGTTTGCATCCTGTATGATGTTCATGTGTGTGTGTGTGTGTTGCAGTGGACAGATGGACCTCCCCCAGTGCAGATCCAAGCTCAGAATGGACCTACGACCAGTCTGGCCAGCCTGCTTTAAATATCCAACACAACTTTTACACAATGATACTCAACACCCTCACTGTCTGTGAACACAGGTTGTACATACAGGTTAGCCTCCTCCTCACTACTACACCACGTCCGAACGAGACGGGACTCCTCTGCCTTTGACCTGCAGGATTTATTTGTATTGTTCAGATTTTAACTTATTCTTATTGAACATGTAAGCTGTTGCGGAAATGAGATTTCATTCAGTTTTTGGAGGACGGTTAAGACGCGTCACTGTGGACCCAAGTCTAATTTAGTGCTTATGAACCTCCACACATGGCATATGACATTCATAACAAAAAGAGGGATGGTTTAAATGGCCATTAGCTGGATATTTACGTTAAGAGGGTTTGCAGGCTTCGCTGTCATAGGCCATCACAGAAATTCTAGAGAGTTCTGATTGGTTGATTGGCCATCAATCTGCAGAACATGAGGCCTCGGGCGGTTCTTGTCTGTAAATGCCATGTGTGCATGTTCATGTATGTGCTTGGCTGTTTCCAGCAGTTTTTATTTTCCCACAAAATATCAATTAACTAACTTGTTAATTTTTTTTTTTTTCATTTCAACACATTATCACACAATTTGACCTAATTCAAAGTGAAACGTACCGATGTGTGTGTTGGGTTGGCATTGAAACATCAGGGTGACCCAGTAGTCATACTTTCCTAGATAGAGGATTCTTTGGTTAGCAAACCAGCTGCCTTGAGTTGAGGTAATTCAGAGAAGCATTTCTCATGTGTCGTGACGCACCAGATGGTCTGTAATTCTGACTCTGTTCCACGTTCTTACCTGCCTGTGACAAGCCAATAAGAACACTGGATACCTGAGGACAGGTGTGTGGAGCCGTGCTGCGTGAGGTCAGCAACGCACCAGCGTCGTTCAGCTCTGCTACCTTAAACTAACCCCCACATCGGTCTGCGAACCCATGGGTTCCACCTCAGTACAGCGCTACCTTGTTATCTGGGTCTTGCGTAAGATGGAGAAAGAAGAGATGCGTTTGTCTACAAGGACATGGTGAGGACAGCAGTGTTTCCCAGTGAGAGCAACCTTCAAGAACGAAGAAAAAGGTTGACGTCTGTTTCCATTGAAACGTTCTCTTTTGCATAGAACATTGAATTTGTTTGCTCAAAGAAACCGAGCTTGAAACGGCAGCTAGTGGCTTTAGGATGGAGTGTAGGTGTAGACAGAAGAGAGAACAAGTCATAGCTTCAGTTCAGCACCTTGGGTTCAAGACGAGTGACTTCAATGCTGTCTAAAACCACGTCTCCATGTTTCAGAGCTGTATTTCATCATTTTTATTGTTATTTTTTTAACTATATCTAAAACGAGTCAGTAAATGCATAGTAAACTTTTACTTTTTGCAATGTACGTCTTCGCGTGGGATATTCTAAAGTATGTACAGACCTTTTCTATTTTTAACCTGCAGATGCTTAGGCAGTGTCGGACTTCGTTACCGTGACAGTTTTAGTAAAAACTTTTTGGCGGTTTAGGGAACGCTGTCCTTCATATGAACACAGTGATCTTCTTTCTTTCCCTTTTTTTTAAGGCACAGTACTAGTTATTGATTAACAGAATTGAAGATAGACTGCTCGTAAGGACTTGAAGCTTTGAATGAGTACGACTCATTACGACTTGCAAAAACACCAGCATACTACGTATTACATAACAGCCTTTCGTCTTTTACTTTAACAGCTTCAGACTCATTCATCACGTAATATTTATTGATTACCTACGCTTGAGTGATGTCATCACTCCTGCTCTAACATATTATACTCATGGGTAAGCTCCCATACGAATGTTTTACTCATGCAGTGTAACAAATTGGACTTTGCTTGGAATGTGTACCGAATGCAACCAACAGATGGCACTGCAGAGTTGTATGCGAGTGCCTGCTGTCGCTCAAGCCAGGGCCAATATTCAAGATAGCGTCAAGTTTAGACGGCTGTTTCTGGATCAGTTTCGCGGAGACAAGAGTAGCATGACAGAGTTCTCAGTCATCCCTCTTGAGAACAACGATAAATACAGATTTCAATGCCATGTTTGATCCCCTTTGCATATCGGGTGCACGTGAAGGGTCAGCGCCGGTTCACTTCCTCTTCTTGACAGCAGGAGGTGTGGAGAAAACCTTTTGTAATATTCTAGTAAATATTTCTTGATTATGATCGAAGCCCTTGAGATCTCTAGAAACCACCGTCTTATTTTCCTTTCTCCTTTAGTGTCATTTTTCTTTTACTTTCAGACACTGTATTTTATTTTATTTTTTTTGTACTTGTCACTGCTGGGTTTTGTTTTATTTTTAATTTTTACACAAACCCTGTTTAAACAGTTTTATTTTTAAGATATTCACCCCCCTCCCTTTCTGTAGTTTTAAATAAATAAATCCATTTATAAAATTTTGTAAAGTTTGAATATTTATATACCACATATATCCATATTATCTTTGTCATCATTTTGATTCATCAAATTTAAAAAACTGCATAAATGGTACAAAAAGCAGTTGCACTGTGTCTTTTTTTATGTCATGCTTTGAATGCAAAATTTTGTCACAGACACCTAATGGGCAGTTTATGTTAAAGTCTAGATATTGAATAGAACTTTGGACCTTTCTGAAATGCATAGGCTGTTATTGTTTTAAGATGTCAGGACCACGTGAAGTGGTAACTGCATTATAATAATACCGATAACTGGTTATTTTGTGTTGACTTCAAAATCACATTTTTAATACATTTTCAAATATGGTATTTTAAAAGAATGAGGTATTTTTTTTAACTAGAACTATAACTATATATTACTTTAAATTACATTGCTCCTGAGAACAATGAATTACGATACCTAAAGGTATGATGTGAAGCGTTTAGAAATAGTAATAATAAAAAATACTCCGGACAAGTTGAGAAAGGAGCATGCCCTAGGGTTAAGCTGGATTTGCGGCTGTACGAGACTGCTGTGGGGACGCTGAGTGATGGATATCCAGGTATTATGTAAAGGTAACGGAGCCATTACATGCTGGCCTGCACTTCTGCATCTTGTGTTCCTGCCAAGAATCCGGCTCAGATTAAATGAGTAAATTAAGATTAAAATGTTATGGTTCTGAGATGTATATGTAGCTTGGATTTACTTATATAGTTTGAGATATGCATATGTTAAGGTAGAACCAATATATGCAATCCTGTGTATATATGTATCATATATGTTTAGTGTACATACGCTGAGTTAACATGTCTAATAATACATGTCTATACATGTATGAGGATGTGTCTGTGCATTTGTGTGTGCCCTGCCCTTGAGGAATGTATAAAAGTCCTGGTCTCCAGTAATGGTGGAGCTCGGTGTGTGTGTGTGTTTCTGTAGGGATCCATGCCAACTCTGAGGTCAGCTCACAGGCCTGGTCACATGACCATCTTCATTTCTAATCTGCTGAACAGTGCCCGTGACATTCCTGTGATAAGACTTGAAGTCCAATGGAACACATCCCGGGCCTCACCATCTTCATAAAAGCTAAAATATGAACTCTCTAGTCCTCCGCTGCTTCTAAATGACTGACGAGAGGTTTGAGAGATGCCATGTGAAGAGAAAAGCCTGATGCTAAATGACGTTTATTAGGTAATAGGTGTCAGAGCAGAGCTGAGAGTCAGGACTTCCTGCCAAATAGTGAACCCCGCTGATGGGGACCGGGAGGGCAACTTCCTGCATTGTTACTGCACTTAAATGGGGATTAAGTTGAGACTGTCATGTTGTTCGTGGCAGCCATTGCTGCTGCCTACTGTAGAGCTGAGGGGGGGGAGAAAACAGGCTCCCGTGACTTCACCTTTGTGTTTTAGTTTCTGTTTCCTCGTTTCTGTCTATAACCAAATAAATCTAAGCAAAACGCCCCACAAAAAGTTAGGATTTATTTATATTAAGTAATGATATGGCTTCTTTTCGCAAAATATCTTAAATGTTTATGTTTACTTAAAGATTAACAAAGCATGTACAGTAGGTTCTCGTTGTCCACGGACTGTGACTTCGTGGCCTGTTCATTCATTGACATGAGATTGTAGTGCGTGTTTGTAATGAGTGAGTCAGAGAGAGAGAGAGAGAGAGAGAGAGAGAGATTAACTGATATGTTCAGACTTGCAAGATCTCTAAAATTATTCAGTATTATGTGTCAGAGCACTGACTCGGGGTCAGCCTCACCAGAACATTAGAATCATATTACTTAGGTTAGTGCTGTCATTTCACATATGACCCTCTAATCCCAGCCCGGTTTGCAAATCTGTCACTGGATTAAACCAACAGGACACTAAACAGGAAATAAAACAATTCTTTGCGTGAACATGCAACTTATGCAACAGGATTGTTGGTAATATTATTATAACATATGGAAAACTGAGAATCATGATATGTCAAATGCATCGAACATTGTCAGCATTCTTGAATCTGCACACTAAAATGCTAAAGTGCTCCCTATGTTTGTGTATTTAGACCAAGGGTTGTTGTACTAAGCAGAACTTGGGTAACATTAATATGTCTCTATCCACTATCCCAAGTGACAAGAGGGTGTCATTCTGTCTTTATGAATCAATAAATCTATCACATAAAGTGAGGTGCTGGTATTTTTCCCCCAGACAGGGACAGCTGCTTTGTGACGTGTATTCTGTCCGGACGTGGTTTTAGATCTAACAGGTGTATAGTGTGATGTACTGTGACTCTTGGCATGAATTAGCTAAATACATCTGCAAATGTTATTCACTTGTATTTTATTAGTGTTTTAAAGCATCAAAATAGATGTTTTTCTTTGGGTGGGGGTATATTTGATAGCATTCAGTCAATACCAGTAAGAGAATGCTGCATGTTGCTATAGACAACCACGAAAACCACCAAGCCTGAAAAGCTTATATCAGAGAATTGTGCATATTGGTAAAAACTGCCTACATTACCCACACATATGGTATGTGTGTGTGTACTGGTATAACTCACAGGAGAATTACTGTATCCCCTCTAACCACCCACCCTCCACTACTCAGCCAGACGCAGCCCACTCTGCACGCAAAAGCCCTCTTGTCTCTGCGTTGTCAGATCATATTCCTACCATTTATTCTTCTCACTAGCATACAAATTCACACACGTGTATCACACAATACCGCATCATCTCGTCTCCTCGACCACGCAGTCACCTTTGTGCACTTCTAACATGAGTTTATTTTGACTGAGGACATTATAGTGGCTATGGTATATCAAATGCTTTGTCTAATGCCCTCATGAACATAAGTTATGAAACCTATAGGTGTCATTGCTCACCTGTACTGTTGAAGGTAAGGTGTGCTAAGTCTGGTGTCCCAGAGATGGTAGGGGGATGGGTGAAGCTCGCATCTTGCCCCCCTGGTATTGGTGATGGTCAGTGATAGTGTTGTGAGTACTTGGTCCCCCGTGGCGTGCACAAGCGCGCATGCCCACTGCGGTGACGCCGCGGCTCCATGTGTGAGAGGCGCATTATTTGGCAACCGAGGCGGCAGAGCGGGGAGGGCTGAGAAGAGGGTATCCCCGGGATTTTTTTACGCCGAATTATCGGAGTTAATTGTCACTCAAAACCTCAAGGAAGACCCTCCGATAAGACGATCAGCGTCACAACGACCCGGTGAGTGAAAAAAAAGCCGTGACTGAAGTTTTGTGGGAGGGGGGTATCGGGAGAATCGGTTTTACTCGGACTTATCGAAATCCTGCTTCTCTGCCTCCACCTATCTCTGCTGCGACGACAGACTAATGGTTTGTTTCAAAGTAGCCAAATGCACTTTTCCGCAGCGCAAAAAAAAAAAAACAACCCACAACACAAACCTTCGAGGAACAGAAGAGGTTCTGTTAGAATCGATCAGAACTAATTGAAACATTGTTATTCGTGAAAGTTCCAGGTCGCTCTAGAGGATCTCGGGGAGGATTTAGGCACAATAGTTGGTGGCACTTTAGTGTTTTCGTTTCAGCGTATCTGGATGATCTCAACTAGCTGCGGTGACCCAACCGTGGTGTCTGGGGTGGATAACGTAAACGAGAAGCTGGAGTATCCGTGGGAGTTGGGATTCTTTCGAGACACTCGCCCCTTTTTGTCAGTTCACGGTACAATACAACGACCGGTTGTCGTATTAATTCGCGACCATATAATCGCCAGTTGGACATAGTTAACCTCGAATGGATGTAATTTTGCTCCCTCGGTGTTCAAAGTTTTAAATTTTGCGCTGTCCCCCCCTCCCTCTTTGAACGCAAGGTAACGCTAGCAAGTTAGCTGCTAACGTTTCAGCCCTTGATTGGCTTGGACTGTGATGCGAGTGCCAGGTCGCTGTTGTTATTAAATAAAAAGCAGGGAAAAAGTTCACCGTGCAAAGCCATGTGGTTATATGTAAATTAAGTGTTGTTGTTTTGATGTGTGAAACGGTGTTGGGGTCCGTTGGCCACTTTTTTATTCTTACGGATTCAGATTGTTCGAGCCACCTCTAGCTAACGTTTAGTTGGTCAGGTAGCTTTAGCTAATGATAAACGGTCATTATGATGGCCAAGCAAATGTTTACTGGGCTTGTTGTCGGATTTACCTGTTTTAACTTAACGTAACGTTAGCCGGTATGACGTGTGGTTGTTACCGGTGCGAGTGTGAACACGCATTCCTAATTTTGATAGAGGATAAATTCACATGTTGGGTATTTTTATGGTGTGAAAAGGGGGGGGGGGTGTCTGACGGTGGCGGAATAATGGTGGACGTTGTGCCTTTGGTTTTAGCCCCCAGTCGTGGCACTTAACCCGACAGCCTGCCAATTTTCTATCGTATCACAATAAAAGTCCCTAGCTGTAATCTTCCTCCTTGCAAGACTACCCTCCTCTTCGCCCTCTTAAAGCTACACGCGCATCTGCGCGTTTGTACCGTTACAGCTACTCGCAGCGGCATGTCTCTGTGTAGTAAGTTGGCTACACCAACTTGTCATTTCTTGCCAGTTGTGTGTGCGTGTTTCATGAAATGCGTTCAGGACCTTAAAGTTTCATTCAGATATTGTTTAATCGTGCATTTAATCCTAAACTTTCACAAGCAACAACTATTAAGCACTGGTCAGACGCGCAGAGAGTCACTTTGCCTCATTCAGAGACGGTGTGTTCAACCCTTTCCTCTTAACTTTAAGGTCAGATCTTGGTTAAATTAATTGGTTTTTAGACAATTACTTATTTATTAATGATTAATTAATATGTTAGGTGCCTGTAATTGTATCAAAAGTGTCTCACAGTTTTTTGTTGAATATGCATATAAATATACATTTTTTAAATTAAAGGTGTTCGTTTGGGGGCATATATCACTGTATATTTAATGTATCGTAATCTGTGCTGTTTGAGTTTCTGTTATGTGTTGGACGGTGAAGATAATGGAGAGATCTTAAGGAAGTATCTCTCTGGTCACCTTTTCCTTTCGTTTTTGGTGTGTTCGGAAGTTCTCCTGATGATTCCCAGTGGTACGTAATCAGCACGCGCGTTCTAAGATCAGCAGTTATCCGGAGTTTCATTGGACGCGTGAGCTCTGTGGACCACTCGGGTCATGGCACAAGTGAAGCCTGCTTCTTGTCACTAAGTCAATTAAAGGACGACCAGTCAGTCATGTTACTGACAATCATGATGGGGCTTTGTTTACGAGGAGTATTTGATTGGACCATCTTGTCTATAGGGGGAGATTTGCATGGATGGTGTGTGTGTTTCATATTCAGTTTTTGTATTGTTGATGTTCTGTCTCCTTTCTCCAGAATGGCACCTTCTCCGTTATGCTAATACAGTGAACTGGGTGGATCATGAATTATTATCCTTTTTGCTGCTAACTTTTGGGATACTGGGGTGATCTTAGTCCACCTGAACAATGACATTTGGGTTTCTTTGTAATCTGTTGTGAAATGGCTGCTTTGATGAGATGTTAACCACAGGAGGTCCATCTGTTAGGACCTTATAGGTGTTTTGAAATATGCCTGTGTTCATTGGGGGGGGGGGGTGTATTTGGGCGGCATGTGTTTTCAGACTAAGCTGATCTTTTGTCCCTTCGCTCGACGCTCGCAGACCGTCGTTAGTTAGTGTCCGTTGGAATTTTGCCGTTATGATGTTCCGAGCCGCAGCGCGGGGAACAAAGCCGGCACGTCGCCGCTCTCAGTGAGCGTCGTCACGCGAGCGGCTGCATTCATCAGGACACGAGGCTCCTCTGGCTACAGACAAAAACGCGCTGCCATGCGGAAGATGGTTCCCTGCACGAGCCCAGGGTTGGGCCTGCGATCGGGCTGCATCTTGGAGCAGCTCTCCCAATGTGCATCTACCACTGGGCACAGTGTGTTCCTGGACCAGAAACACCCACCCACCCCTCCCACCCCACATTGAATGCAGTAACCTCTTAATAAGTGTCGTATGTGGGTTTCCTTTGAACTGATGATCGCACGGTTTTCTCAAGAGACAGCGGTGTCGCAAGCCATTGCAGCCCAAGGCTCCACCTGAAGCGTTGGGTAATGAGGAGAAGGTCCAGACGGTAGCTACAGGGAACTGGGTCGAAGGGGTTAGGCCTGTTTGTTGTGTGTAGCCAAGGAACCGAGGGGGGGATGCTTTGGTGTTGCTAAGCAGCCCTGGATACCAGAGGCGCATCAAAACAGAGAGGCATCTTCCCGACTCCTCGCCTAACTCCTACACGGCATGTGGATCGAAAGCCAATGGCTTACTCGCGCCTCATAACCGCAGAACTTGCTAGGGACTCGCTTTTAAAATGCTCTGGATGTTTTGCATAAAACAGGATTTCTCAGGTAGCTGAATAACTTTGCCCATAGTGAGAATTGTCCAATAGAAACGGCTCGTGCTTCGCTTCCTGTTGGACGGCCTTGACTTTTGGCTTAAGTTATGTATCTAAGTGAGAGAACCTGCTCTATGAAATGCCCCCCGGGTCACTTTCCCAGAAGCACTATAGCGCAGTGCTGCAGGTGTGTGCATGACACGTTAGTGTGGATATCGGATGTCACCTCTCACGTCTTTGATGATCAGCATGATAACCAAATCTGAATTTGGGCACTTGCCCCTTTGTTGGATCAGTGGGCTAACATATCCATGATGACAGATCCATTAATGACCTTTGTGGATTACTGTGGGGCTGAGTAATGATTGAGAGTGCATCTGTACCTCTTGATTACTGTTCCCAGCTTTCTAATGAGTAGAAGGTACAGAAGTGAAAAAATACCGTGTGTCTTAAATGTCCTACTATGTCTGCCAGAGATGTGGAATCTGATTGGCTGCAGATTTGAGTGACTGCTGATCCATGGATGATTTCAGTTAATCAGTTTTGGATTGTGCCACTGCAGTTCAGATGATAATCTAGAAGGAGGTAACAGATAAAGAGGTTTAGTGTCGTTTCGGGAGTACAGAGAGTACAGGCATTACTATAATCCTTGAAATGGTTCTATATCTGACATGTCAAATAGATCCTATGATTGAATGGGGGAGGGGGGGGGGGGGTTTGTTTAATTATTATTATATCAGCGTGGTTGGTGTGTGATTTGTAATATCATGAATCCTCCAGCAGGACCTCCGATTTAGTGCGTGCGTGTGTGCGTGCGTGTGTGTGTGTGTGTGCGTGCGTGCGTGCGTGTGTGTGTGTTGTGTGTTCACCTTGGGGTCGGTGATACAAGTCACAGTTTGGGGACTCTCCTATATTGATGAAGTAACGTCTAACCCATTCCGTGACCTTTCCCTCATGGTTTAGTCTGCCTTGCTCGAATTCTCTTCTCCGTGCGATATTGCGTTCGTCCCGATTTGTCTGCCCGTGCGCATTTAGTGTGGATAGACCCTGGACACTTAGAAGCACGCAGGTGTAATCAAGGGACATGCGCCAAGGAGCTTGGGGGAACTTTGCAAAGACTTGTGTGGCTGACATTGGCACGATTCAAAGCCCATAGTGTTTCCTCTGGACGCACACAGGACAGACTGTGCCGCTGTGTTAGACGCCGATGTTTCAGATCCCAAATAACTGCGTACTAGAGAATTGTGGGTACAAGTGAGCCGTTCTTAGGACTTACTGTGGCCACACGATGCAAGACTTGAACGCTGTAACGTCGGCCTGCGGCTTAATCGCATGTTGTGGGGTGGAGTAATCGCTCTGATCTTCAGAGAGAAAACACATTGCGTTTGCTGCAGAACTACAATGCATTTTCATTGCAGTGAGGTTCTCGCGCCTATATTTATAGGAGGAACAAGAATTTTTACGTTCGTGTTTAATCAAATAGTCACATCGTGTTCAATCATCATATTTGGGTTACGCGGTGTGATTCAGAAAAGGGCCACGTTTCTGTGTTATAATATTGAAAATGTCACGTGGCAATAATGGTGCATGTCATCACCCTACAAGACTCGAGCCTCAGAACGATCTTCCAGAACGTGGGTATCTGGCCGTACCTCTGCCGCCAAACAGACGGGAGCAGAGACGGGAGCAGAGACGTGACCCGGCACCGTTGTCACGCCTAGCGACGCCCTCACACTGCTTCTACTGTAGCAGCGCTGGACGTTAGGCCCGTGTTGGCGTCAGCGATTCATGATCTGCTGGTCTGGTCCTCCCCCTTATAAAGCACAGGTAGGGCAACGCAATACGGACAAAGATACTGTGTCCTTTTGCAGTTATGAATTGCTGGGTCATAAATTCCATGCAGAGAGCTTATGTGAATGCAGTATCTCATTTAAAACACCCACAAACAGTGAGAAGTGTAATGATTTGATGGAAAGCACATCGCACCTTCCCTTGCAATCGGTTTTTGCATAGGCCGGTATCGTGATAATAATTACAGAACAATATATCGTGCATCCCGTTTTGTGCATGTTTATATGTGGGTTGGTTTGGGAGTTTTTTTTTCTTCTTCTCTCTTATATACCCTAGCATAGCCAAGAACACACACACACACACACACACACACACAGGCCCACATGAACACGTCACCAAGTTAAAGCCCCGTAGGGGAGGTCATTACATCAGTAGCTATAAATAAAATACGTGGAAAAACTTCCTCTAGGCAGGCAGAGGCATCTCCTCCAGGTGAGCCGAGATAAGAGAGGAGAATCACAGTCAGTCCCCTGTTAGGAGAAATCACCGAGGCAGCAAGTTAATGTCAGGGAAGGAGGGAGGGAGGGAGAGAGGGAAGGAGGGAGAGAGGGATGGAGAGGGAGAGAGACACATTCTTAACGAGAGGAATGCAGTGTTTTATTAGGGTGTGTAATTCGAAATACAGTTCAGTAAATAAAGTGTTTTATCCTCAATTGTTCACATGACTGGGAACAAATCTACACCATAAACAAAACCGGATCATAACCAAAACTGTAATGGAAGCTCTGTCCTCTGTCATAACCTTGACCCTGACGTTAAGCTAAATTTAACCGTAGAGAAGATGTCAAGCTTTTGCCCAGTTAGAGTGAGACACTGGCTTGCCAAGAAAAATGTATAATTTTTTCCGTCTTTGTTCAGACATCACCTCTAATATACAGGTTCAATCTATTAAGAGAAGGATCTATTTGGACAGTAGAGAGCTTTTAACAAGCAGTCGTGATCAGCCTGCCCCCCCCCCCTGCTCACCCCACACACACACACACACACACACACACACACATACACAGAATTTGGAATATTGTAATATCGTGATACAACATGCCAACTGTTTTGGTACATGCAGATACATTATAAATTCTCTAAATTATTCTCCTAAAATAATCCGCTTCTACATCACCCACATACGAGTCCGTATTCAGTTTGATAAGTAATGTTCTCCTGAATGAGAGAAATTAAACCAGAGCACTTGTGTGCTTTTCCACCAAAACGTTTACACTCTCTCTCTCTCTCTCTCTCTCTCTCTCTCTCTCTCTCTCAGCCCGTAAGGCCTGCCTGCCTTATTTATATTCAATGATTGCATTACAAGCAATTACAGTATGACTTCATTGGCGAGCTAGAACTGCATTTGGGATACGTGTTTGCCTCCCATGGCCTGGACCTAATGCGTGCTGCGGACAGTGTTCGCTGGGTTGAAGATCCCTGAGCGTGTTCGGTGTGATGCACGGCTCTATGCTGCTGTGAAGACGGTATCTGGCGCGGTCGAGCGAGCAAGTCCGAGCCTCGGAGACCGAGGTGCAGACGTGCCGCCCTTCATCGCCTGTTGCAGAATCACGATCCTCCTATTGCAAGAGACGGCGGCATTTCTAACCGCCCGATGCCACAGACGGTCCTTCTGTCAGGGCTCTGAAGATCTGAGGCGAAAGGCAGCTGGTGTTTCTACCTGGTTCCTGTGAACAGATTTTTGCACCTGAAGGTGTGTAAGCTTTCTGTCTTCCTGTGAGATGAATACGGGAGATGCATACGGCGACATTTTGTCCATGCCGGGTCCGTTCCTGGTTGCTGGGTCTCCTCCAGGCTGAGAGAGAACCCCAGCGGTGATGCACAGCTTTGGAACGCTTTGCTGTTTGCTAGCAGACCATTGTTGGCACCAGAGGGCATCACTGCCTCGAATAATACACCGATGGCCTGAACACATAATGTGTTTGTGCAGGTGGAGTCTGAGGACCTTTACTAACATGACCAAGCAGCTTTCTGAGGTGCCAGTGGATAAGAGGACCGTCGCGTTACTTTTGCGTGCGTGTACCTGTTCACTTTGATGCGCCGTCCACGTTTGAACAGGCAATGCAGCACGTGCTGAGCTTCCTCTTCACCGTGTTCGGAGAGTCGTCGCAGCATGGAGACTATGGTTCTATTATGACATCATGGAGTCCACTTGACTCCAATTGGCTGTTTTGTGGATGTGGACAATGGACGGCCAATGATGCGACGGTTACTGTTTATGATATCTGGGGCTTAGTGCATTGTGTGGAAGTGAACGGCAGCAAAAGCAGACCTGTGGCTAAAGTCACAGCTCTGAGATAAAAAGGGTCATTTCAGCAAAACACTTCTAATTTTGCTGTCAATAAAAGAAATCTGGAGGGCAAACTTGGCATAAATGTTTTGCTGACAACATTACTTTTTAATTTTTTCACTGCCAAATGCTCCAGTTTGTGATTTGGTCCCCATTTTTTTTTTTTTTTTTTTTTTTTTTTTTTTGTGGCCATTTTTCCCGATTTGTTTTTTGTTTTGCTTGGGCGCAGCTCCTGGTCTGGCGTCTATCTCGGCCTCCATCTCGGTGTTTGGGAGGATGTGCCTTGTTTGAGAGGCAGATATATGTACACTGCCCCAGGGACATGAAACCTGATCCCCGACTGCCATTTTAGCCTTAACCGACACCCTCCACGTTCGCTGCAACATGTGGACTCGTTCTCTCTCTCGCCGCCATCTGACTCAGCGCTCAGGGTAGCCGTGACAGCTCGGCTCCGACCGCTGGCCCCAGGTCAGCCGACGGGCTCCGAGTGTTGTTGTCTCTGGGCGTGGCCACGCCACGTCGATCAGATCTGGGATCAGCTGGATCGGTTTGGCCTTCGTGGTTTTGTGTGAGACGACACGCACGTCTACCATTTCTGCGTCCCTAGCATGGAATGCTGTCGCGAGTTTCTCCGTGCGGGAACTGTAGCCTGGGAGGTCTGAACAGGACACTGCAGGACTGGGCTGTTCCCAGCTGGTCTTTTCCCAGGTGCACTGCATCCTGCGTGTTCATTGGCCAGGATCCGCGTGCCAGGAGCTACAAGTGCAGGCCACACGTGGCCCGGGCTCTTCTGAGGCCTCCAGCTTTTACCTATAGAACTGGTGCGTCAAAGTTGCACTTTGGGTTCAAAGTTCAGTTTTTATAAGGTCAGACGTGACTGGGATTGTGAGAGCTGGATGGACCGTGACATCCAGAGGGATGGGCTTGGATGCTACAGGTGACAGCAGAGTGTGTGTGTGTGTGTGTGTGTGTGTGTGTGTGTGGGTGTGGGTGTGGGTGTGTGTGTGATATAGTCCTTTATCTCTGCTGCTTTCAGTAGGAGACTGGTTGGGATCGAGCAGCACTGATCTTTCATCCCTAATAAAACAACTTTCTGTGGCTTATTAGCATAATGCTGGTTTCTTTTACAAGCAAATGTTTTGGAGGACACTATTACAAAATGTTAAATAGTCTCACTTTAGAAGACGGGGGCCACAGGGGCCACGGTCTGCCTCGGTCTGCCTCGGACTGCATGTGCAAGTGAACCGAAGAAGCGATGCTGGATAAACCAGGCCCTTCCACCTGAGGGTCTGGTCCCTGCACGCGTGTGGGTACACCGTGTAGAGAAGCATCTGTTTTCACCAGCTCTGATCCTATCTTGATTAAGCAGGTGTAGTTATTAGTACAACGCATGGTGCTGCTTGGGGTTTGCAGCAAAACCCTGTGGATACTCAATTAAAATAGCCCTGCTGTAAGCAGATCAATTGCAAAAACTACACTTCCCTTGAAAGTGTCTTGTCGGGGTGGGGGAAGCTGATACCTGCTCGTGCTGATCTGAGAACAGCGTTGTAGTCTCTTAAGACTTTAGAACCAACCCAGTTATTTCCTGTTCAGATTAGCAAGGTTTCTTGGCATAACACTAGAAAAGAAAAATGAAAGTGCTGTGCTCCACAAAGGCCTCAAAAAGCCTGGAGTGTCACTTCAGTTCACAGCTCGAAATGCACTCTGGGAAATGCAGTCCATGCTGTGCTTAGTTATGATGGAGGTGCAGTCTTGACTGGTTCATCACAGTAGGGTCTCAGGTGAGCATGTCCCATCATGCAGCTCAAATGAAGACATTAATAAATGAACAATTAAATAGACAAATTACTAGTGAGTTTGATCCTTTTTTTTTTGTGGCAATCGCACACACTGTCCAATCAGCAGTCGGTATGATGGCCCAAGTGAGGAGTGGTCCTAGGGTCACGGTGATTGGTTTTGGGTCAGGAGTCCTTTCTTGGAGCTTCTCCACAGCTCCCTACACAGGCCACCGTCCTCGCGCCGAAGATCTCTGAAGATTTCTGGTCTCCTTCGCCCGCTGCCTGCCTGCTGACCCAACCGAACCGGAATCCGCCGGAACGCCGTGGCTTCGTGGTGTCTCTGTGGAGGCCTTTAGCTGGACATGCAGCCCTGAGATGAGGACGAAGATCAGGAAGCGTGACGTTCGCAGGGCTGATGACGCGTCATTGTGCCGGAGAGCTTCAGTGGGAACTGCGGGAGGCGAACTGCTCCTTTAAGAATCGTGGCCGAGGAGCCAACAGTAACAGTGCTGTCTCAGTCTCCTTCTACGCCCCCCCCCCCTCCCCCATTTCTTTGGGGGACTTGTGTTTTGGAATGCCATGTGGCGTCTCTAACTGAGGCGTAACCATCCATTTGTGTGTGTGTGTGTGTGCGTGTGCGCTCGGGTTTGTGTGTGAGACAGAGAGAGGGTAAGTCCATGTGTCTTTGTCTTTCTCTCTCTCTCACACACACACACACACACACACACTCCCTTTCTTACTCTGGCTTACAAAGGGTTAAAAACCTGCCTCAGCCTCACTCTCACGCACGCACGCACTTACCGGTTTAAACCGGTTCTCAGGAAAGTGCTTTGTGTGGCCCACTGAATCCTGGGAAGGGTCATGTGTGGCTCAGTGATGTCACTGGGTAGGAGAGAGAGAGGGAGAGAGAGAAAGAACTTGAGTCAGCTTTCCTTTATCAAATGAAAGTATATATGTGTGTGTGTGTGTGTGTGTGTGTGTGTGTGTGTGAAATAGATCCACAGGTACTGTGGTAAAGTGTGTAGTGATGAGGCTCTTCCTAGAAAGGGAGTATGTTACAGTAAGAACACTTGTGTCATTACTTGAAAGGGTTCGGAATTGTTTAATGTGACCGTGTACACACGTGTGTGTGTGTGTGTGTGTGTGTGTGTGTGTGTGTGTGATCTTGGGAAAGGGTTAATCTTATGTTTAGTCTTTATTTTTTCTGAGCTGAAGCTTCCTGTTATGCGCAGGGGAGCAGATGAGGTTCTGGAACGTTCTGTATTTCCGTCTCCACTACAGGGTTTCTCTCACTCCCACTGAGAAGAGACGCTGTCTCACTGTCTGTCTCGCTGCCGCCCTGCTCACCTGTCTCACATTCTCAGTAGGTCACACTCTCTGCTGTTCCGTCCACCTGCCTGTCGGCCTGTCCCGTGGTCCGTCTCGCTCCCTATCTCGCTCCCCATCTCCTCTCAGGCCCTCTGAGGTGAAACGGACCTCATGACTGTGGTCCAAAACAACCAATGCCTGAACCGCTCTGACGTTCTCCCGATTACAACCCCCTCTGTTTTAGCCCTTCTCCCCTGGGACGATCGCACGGACTCGCCGTGCCTACGGGCCTTAACACCTTAGCGCGACGGAAGATACCCGGTCTGCTCTGTCCCCGTGCTTGTCCGTCCGAAGCCCATCCCCCCCCCCCCCCCCACACACAGCTGTGGTAAAGCTGCTCGCTGTAGTCCACTTTACGCTTTGCTGAGCCCAGCCGAACCCTCTGCCTTATCGGCCTCCTCTTCCTCTCTCCATCCGTCTCCTTCTGTACATCGGCACCTCGTCTCTCCTGCAGTCGTTTCTCCGCTAATGGTTTCGCGCGGACGTGGTCACATTGGCGCTGAGCTCGTGAAAACGCAGGACAAGCCTCGTTTCTTGCCCTTGCCCCTCCCCTTAAATGTCCACGTCACACACCTGGCATGCGTGTTGGATGTCTTACCCCCCTACCACACACCCCACACACACCCCACAGATTAACTAAGAGACTTAATATTGATTTTTCCATCCCCCCCCCCCCCCCAGGTGCGGCCATGTCTGAAGAGGCGGTGCGTCAGACGCGCAGTCAGAAGCGTGCGCTGGAGCGTGAGTCGCTGCCCGTGGACCTGGACGTGAAGAAGGTGAAGCTGGAGGGTGGTGGAGCGGGTGGAGCGGGTGGAGCGGCTGCTGGTGGTGAGCGGGACGATCGACCCGTGCTGCGGCCCCGGCCCGAGGCCCCCTCCCCCGCACTCGGCTCCACCTTCCTCAACGCCAGCGAGGTGAAGGCCACCATCAAGGTGGAGGTGCAGACCAGGGAGGAACCCGTGGACATGAGCACCACCCGAAGGTCAGATTGGCTGCTGCGTGAGGGGATACTGTTGCATTGTGGGTCGGACACGCGCTTCAGACAGGAAGCGCCTGGTGTCACGCAGACTCCATAACGTGATCCAGACGTAGAGGGTCTTGGGTCTTGGGTTAAATCACACACGGTCGCCAAACCTCTGTGAAAATGTTACTCCTTCTGGGCAAAATCTGGATTAGATCTTAGTATCATGTACCTGGCATATCAGTGGTGATTATCCCTAATGGTTTTATCACTGTTGATCCACACGATAACCACCCAGACGGCCTCGAGACCGTACGCAGGTCAGTTACTGGGGGGAGGCTAGCAGATCCGAGCTCCCTCGGGGGTGCTGCTCTGAACATGATCACGGAGGCTTTGGGGAGACGGCGCCGTGAACAGTCTAGCGCCAGTGTTTTAGCTCTGCCGCTCACGAGAGTCCGGAAGAGGCACGACGTCTTCAGGGGGGTTTTGTAGATCGGATGGGTTGCTCTCCAACGCGCCTAGCTAGGTTTGTTCTCCAGTTCCGCAGCAGAGCCCACACCAACCGTCGAACATCCCCACACAGTGTCTCCCACGTGAGGACGTGGGTGCCGCGAGGGTGATGTTGACCATGTCAACACCGATCAACACAGTTTTCCATTCCGCTTGCTCTGCCACTTTTCCACCATCACCTCCGAACTGAATCTTTCCGAGTTTGTTTTTTCCCCGATGTTTTACCTCAGCTCTGGGCTTGCGTAACAGAATGACTATTAACGAAAGCTGATGGAGATGGAGGCCATATTCTTCCTTCTGTTCACCACAGAAATAATATCAGCTATGAGGATCTAGTTTCTAAATGTTAAAAAAAAAAAAATCAAACTCCGTAATAAACACATGCAGAAATGTTACTGTCATTGGAATTAATGGAATAGGTTTATGGCATCTACGTCCGCTGTAATGGCCTTCGTTTAAGCTCCATGTGCTGTGCGATGTGAAGTATGCTGAGGCCTGGTCTGACTGGCAGACATCTTGTGCTTGATGTCCCGAGTGCTGAGGGGGGTCTGTGGACGGTGGAGATGGTGTCGGGAGACGAGTGTTTCGCTGTGTCCCTGTCACAGCTGAAGAACGTGTCCCAGTCCGCGTCTCTTCTCAAAGGCCTCATGATCCTCAGGAATTTTAAAAGTGACAGAGAGTTGCACTGTTGAGCCGTCGTTTTAATCATTTGTTTTTCTCTTAATTCACACTCCTGTGTTTGTGAGCCGTGGTCTATTAATATCTGAGTTTGAAGAGTGGTAGTTTGACACAGGAAGTGTGTGTGTGTGTGTGTGTGTGTGTGTGTGTGTGGGCGCATGCACACTCCCCGGAGCGTCTCGTCACTCTCCCTCTTTCAGAAGTTTCGGCGACGGCAGCTCCATTTTGTCCAGCACCTGAACCCAACCACACTTCACAAAATGAAGGCCATGTGTCACAAACCGGTTCCAGCCGGCTGGTTGCCATGGTTTCCACTTTGAAAGGAACTGGGGGGGGGGTCACATGACGCCGAGGCAAACTGCTGTGGGTCACATGACTTGCTTAGTAGAGTGATTAATGTACAGGAAGTGGGTGTCTGTAGGAAGAGGAGCATCTCGGAGATGAGGAGTGAGAATGATGCTTTCGACTCCAGCATCGCCGCCGTGCTGCACCAGCCAACCCCCCCCCGACACACTCTTACTTTTAATTCAGTCACTTTATCCGTCGAGTTTCATAAAGTTTGTCCAAGTCCGTGAAATGGCCGGAGGTGATAAATGGGCCTGTTTGCACCTCATCGGAGGCCCCGTGTCACCAAAGAGCAACAACTTCTGTGGTCTAAACAGGAAACGTGACCACGATCGCGACGCTCATGGCCTGTTGTTGCCTTTTAAGGTTTCTTTTTGGTTTTTTTTTAGTGCAGGAAAGAGATGGTCCGACAGCCGTGTGTGTGTGTGTGTGTGTGTGTGTGTGTGGGTTCAGGGTGTGAGGAGTTTCCCCCTCGCGTTATCACGACAGAACAGAAAAACATCTTGACCCCTCAGTCCTGTTCTGACTCTGGTCTGGTCCTGGTGTTTAGCTGCTGCCCAGATCTGTGTTTAACTCCCTCCTGTAATCAGCTCCCATGTCCCCACCTCTGCATCCCATCACTCAGCACACTGTGTCCGCGCTGTGTTCATGTTCACTTCACACACGTGCACTTAACCCCTGACGCTCATCCATAAACTAAGTCAACTGTCCGTGACCCTCGGGGTATGATAGTAGCTGGTTGCCAGTCCTCAGTTTTCACTCCCTTTTTCACTGACACGCCGGCACACACACACATACGGTTTAGATAAGGCTAAACAACATTATACGTGGACGAAGCATTGATGATAATAGGGCAGCGATAAGAGAGGCTCCCATCGCCCAGCCTGTAATAACTCTTCTATAGTATTACTGTGTGTTGCATTATTTGAACTGCTTGGCCGGATCATGTTGTGTGTCTGAGTCGTGGTGCTGTAGTCAACAAACCGTTACTGTTTTCTCCCCTCAGACAGCTGAGATTGTAACCGCAGAGCCGAAATTTCACTTCAATTAGTAACTCCACCCTAATAACATTTGACGGGGGTTTTTGTTTTCAGAATGTTACTTACAACAGCGGCGATGCGGATGCTGGAATGTATAAAGTAAATGGAGCTCTAATGGCATCTGGTATTTTACGTCTTATCTGTGGATATGTACAATTCCGTATGTAGTGCTTGAGAGTTTACAGTAAAGCTCCGAGACTAATGTGTGTTTGTCTCCCTCTAGTGGAGAGCCAGGGTCAAGTCTAAGACGTACGCTGCTTCACTGAATTCCTTTAAACGTGGTTTTAACCAAATTCCTTTTATTTTCTCTCTCTTATTATTGATTCAGTGACGAGACAACCAGCAACCATTTGCTTCGGTAAAGACTGAATAATATTTGGTCCAGTTTTAGTGAGGAATAAAAGTTTTTGTGGTGCGTTTTCAGAGCCCCTCCCACATACCGTGTGTCCTTTCTGTTACAGCGAGATTAAAAAAGAGAAGCGTCCTCCGTCCCCAGACGACGTCATCGTCCTCTCCGACAACGAGCCGTCCAGCCCGCAGATGAACGGCGTGGGCTCCTTTAAGGAGCTCGACACGGACCTCCTCATGGTCAGAACTGTGTCCTGTCTGCTCTGTCTGAGGTCTCATCGTCGTGCACAGTGGGCTTGGGAGTAAAGGGTGTGTGTGTGTGTGTGTGTGTGTGTGTGTGTGTGTGTGTGTGTGTGTGTGTGTGTGTAGAAGAGCAGTCCTGAGGAGAGGGAACGTATCATTAAACAGCTGAAAGAGGAACTGAGGTTGGAGGAGGCTAAACTGGTCCTGCTGAAGAAGCTCCGACAGAGCCAGATACACAAAGACACCAGCGCACAGAAGGTGACACACACACACACACACACTCCAGCCCTCTGCTGAAACACGCTCTCCTACACACACACACACACACACACACTCCAGCCCTCTGCTGAAACACGCTCTCCTACACACACACACACACACACACTCCAGCCCTCTGCTGAAACACGCTCCTACACACACACACACACTCCACACACACACACACACACACACTCCAGCCCTCTGCTGAAACACGCTCTCCTACACACACACACACACACACACACTCCAGCCCTCTGCTGAAACACGCTCTCCTACACACACACACACACACACACACACACACACACACTGAAAACACACAAGCTCCTGAACCAGCCCTCTGCTGAAACACGCTCTCCTACACACACACACACACACACTCCAGCCCTCTGCTGAAACACGCTCTCCTACACACACACACACACACACACACACACACACACACACACGCTCTCCTCACACACACCCCCTCCTACACACACACACACACACACACACACTCCAGCCCTCTGCTGAAACACGCTCTCCTACACACACACACACACACACACACACACTCCAGCCCTCTGCTGCAACACTTCTCTCCATTCTGCTGGCCTACGTTACTGTGAAAACACACAAGCTCCTGAACTGGTCTGTGCTGTTGGGTGCACTGCACTGGTCTTATTGGCTGGCCTGTGAAATAGAACAGTGGTTGGACCTTCCCGCCTTCTTAATTAGTTGGTGATTGATTGGCTGTTTAGTACTTGTCATTTCTGGCATTTTTTTGTGGTGGTAGTGTTGGGGGTCTGGGTGGTGTTGGGGGTCTGGGTGGTGTTGGGGGTCGGGTGGTGGTGGTAGTGTTGGGGGGGGTTGGGGTGGTGGTGGTAGTGTTGGGGGTCGGGGTGGTGGTGGTAGTGTTGGGGGTTGGGGTGGTGGTGGTAGTGTTGGGGGTCGGAGGTGGTGGTGGTGGGTGGTGGTGGTAGTGTTGGGGGGGGTGGTAGTGTTGGGGGTCGGGTGGTGGTGGTAGTGTTGGGGGGGTGGTGTTGGGGGTGGTGGTGGTGGTGGTGGTGTTGGGGGTCAGGGTGGTGGTGGTAGTGTTGGGGGTCGGAGGTGGTGGTGGTGGTGTTGGGGGTCGGGGTGGTGGTGGTAGTGTTGGGGGTCGGGGTGGTGGTGGTAGTGTTGGGGGTCGGGTGGTGGTGGTAGTGTTGGGGGTCGGAGGTGGTGGTGGTGGTGGTTTTGTTAAGCTTTCATTTTCTGCTTTGTCTTCATAGCCGTTGGGTCCAGGCTGTGTGGCTACACCTCCCCCTCTGGTGAGAGGCACAGTGTCCAGCAAAGGAGCACAGCCTGTAAGAACCACACACGCCTGCCCCACACTAGATTACTACACCACACACTGCACTACACTGTACCCCCCCACCCCAACCTCGATGATTGGAAGTTTAGTCCTGATGTGCGCGTTAGCAGTAGCATTGCTTCATGCGGAGACCCCCAACGGTCTTCTGACCAGAGCATCAGTCCTGACCGCTGGTTCCGGTTCTGACAGGTGCTGACGGGTCGCAGCTCGGGGACGGTGATCCCACCACCGCTGGTTCGTGGAGGCCAGGTGTCCAAACACAGCTCTCAGAACTCCCAGATCATCATGCCGCCCCTCGTCAGAGGAGCTCAGGTGAGAGGCCCCGCCCCTCTGTGACCCCGCCCCCCTGTGACCTCATACGACCATCGCTTACAGATAATTGTTCACGGTTCCATCACTGGATGGTGATGATGATGATTATCATGATTATTATTAACAACAATAATAGCAGCAAATATAATTTTTTTTATATGTTTACACATTTCATGGTCTAAACCTAAAAAAAAACATTCACAGCCTTGAATGAAACGAAAACATTGTCATGGAACGAGAACTCATATTCCCCGCTGATAAGCCATCGAGCGTTCCTGCCCTTTGAAATGAACTCTGGAACCTTCTTTGAATTTGCATGAACCCATAAGCTCCTCCCCCTGCCCCGCCCCCCACCCCCAAACCCCTCCTCTTCCAGCCCATCTCGGTGACGCCCCAGCAGATCGCCAGCCTGCGGCAGCAGCAGCAGCAGCAGTACTCGGGGTCGGGGCCGCCGCCCCTTCTGTTGGCGCCTCGCGCCGCCGTTCCCGCCTCTGCACACGCCCAGAAGCTCATTCAGCCCGGCATCATCCGCGTGGCCAACGTGCCCAGCGCCAGCTTGCTGGTCAACATCAGTCAGGTGTGTGTGTGTGTGTGTGTGTGTGTGTGTGTGTGTGTGTGTGTGTGTGTGTGTGTGTGTGTGTGTGTGTGTGTGTGTGTGTGTGTGTGTGTGTGTGTGTGTGTGTGTGTGTGTGTGTGTGTGTGTGTGTGTGTGTGTGTGTGTGTGTGTGTGTGTGTGTGTGTGTGTGTGTGTGTGTGTGTGTGTTTTCTCTTTGATTATAACACATTACAGTTGTAGCCATGGCCCTTTTAATCTACTCTGTCCTAACGGGGCCCCTTAGTTGTCCCACACATTAGCTCAGTGTCCCTCTGTCTTCTGTCTCCTCTCCTCCAGTCCACCGCCACCAACCTCAAGACGTCCTCAGGGAACTCGCAGGGGGGCGTGTCCGGCGACTCCCCGGCCAATCGGCAGGCAGCGGCCAAGCTGGCCTTGCGGAAGCAGCTTGAGAAGACCCTGCTGGAGATCCCGCCCCCTAAACCGCCCGCCCCCGAGCTCAACTTCCTGCCCTCGGCAGCCAACAACGAGTTCATCTACCTGGTGGGGCTGGAGGAGGTGGTGCAGTGTCTGCTGGACGCGCTGAACAGAGGTAGGCCAGGCCGACACGCCCTGCACCTGTTGGGGGGGCTAAGCACTCCAGCAGAATAATGACGCAGGCTAAACTTAAATTCCAGAAAAGTATCTTTGCTTAGAAAGACAAAATCAAAGACAAACTGAGCACATTGTCAACATAAAAAATGACAATTTATGCCATCAATTAAAAAACCATTTGCTCCATCGTGTGATCATCATGCTTCGGGCTTTATCGCTTTGTTCACCTTCCTTTCTTTTCTTATTTTCGTCCTCCGTCATTCCCTCTTTCTTTGTATCTCTTTCTTGCTCCTCTCATCCCCTCTGTCCACCCCCCCACCCAGGCAAGCAGGGAGGTGCTGTGGCCTTCTCCGCCTCCTCCACCCCGGAGCCCTACACCTGCTCCCAGTGCCGCACCGACTTCACCTGCCGCTGGCGCAAGGACAAGACCGGCGCCGTCGTGTGCGAACAGTGCATGTCCACCAATCAGAAGAAGGCCCTGAAGGCCGAGCACACCAATCGGCTGAAGGCGGCCTTCGTCAAGGCCCTGCAGCAGGAGCAGGAGATCGAGCAGCGCATCCTGCAGCAGGCCTCCTCGCCCCTCCCCCACTCCCCTTCCACGTCCTCCTCTTCCTCGGCCCACGCGGCCAAGGCCGAGGCGCAGGTGATCAAGCAGCGGCCAATCACGTCGCTCCAGGCTCAGCAATCCGCTCGATCCAGCCAGCCAATCGGACGTCACCATTCCAGTATCACGCAGGTGAGCCCGCCTCCGCTACCTTGACGATGTTTTGTGACGCGTTTCCTAGTCCAGTCCACTTTTGGGGACCCTTAGACAGTCCACAGTTTCGCTCCTAATGCAGCTGGAACGGTCTTGACCGCTTGGCTCTTGTAGCGGAAGCGCGGACAGAATGAAAACATGGACTGGCTAAGAGGCCAGGAATGGACTTTAAGAAGCTGCTTTAGTAGATGGTGTATCAGCATGGCTGTCCGAACTGGTGCTTCATTAAATAACGGCTCAAAGTAGCCGCGCTTCTGCAAAGCCACATGGGTATGTAATGCTGAAAAATGTCTTTGCCCCCCCCCCCACCCCGACCTCTGACCTCCGGCAGAGTTCAGGTCAGCTGTCCCGCAGCGTACAGCAGACGGTGAGCGCCCTGCGCGGCGTCCCGCACTCCTTCTCTCCGCCGTCTCAGCTCCAGAACGCCGTGGCCGCCGCCGCGCTGGTCAGCAGGCCAGGTAAGCACGCTGTGCGTCAGGGGTCAAAGGTCAGCACCAGCAACAACGGCCGCAGCGCCACCGACGGCAGCAGGATGGGCGGCAGTGCCGGCAGCAGGAACTCTAACCCCGCCCCCTCCTCCGGCTGGAGGAAGCAGAACAGCATGACGCCAGGTAGACTCTGAGCCCCCTCGCCGGTCCAACCCAAAAAACCCAAAAATCGCACCCTCCCTCCTACCCTGTGCTCTCCGACCTTTTTTATTTATTTATTTATTTTTTTAAACCTTCTTCCCGCCCCCTCCTGGTCTTTGCTCCTCCCCTTTTCTCTTCACTGACATGCGCTGACCACGGATCTCCTGGGATCTCCTGGGATCTACTCCCAGCCTGACTGCCTTTTTTAAAACACCTGAATCCACGCAGTCCCCAGCCCACCTCCACCTTGATTATTTATCTCTCGATTTCGTCCCCAGCTGTCCGTAATCTAGGCAATCTATGCTGCCCCTCCCCTTATCTAAGGACTGATTTAAAGCACTCCCTGGCAATAGCATAATCATTTTCTCTCTCTTGGATTAATCTCACTCTTCTGGTGTTGGGTTGGTTTTAAACGTCATTGCTCTTCATCCCATTGTGACACTTCCGGACCGTCCGCTGTGATTGGGCCGTTGTCGGGGCGCTGGGTGTGGGTGCTGCACCGCTGTGTTGCTGCATGACTAGACAAGAGGGCTCTGTCCTCACTTCTACGCACATACGAACACTGGTGTTTCACTCATTCCTCAGCTTTTCTTTCTTTCTTTTTTCCTTTCCTCCCAATTTCTGTCTGTCTTTGTTTGCAGGTGTGACTATGGCCTACGTGAACCCCAGCCTGTCTGTGCATAAGACGTCTTCCTCAGCTGTGGAGCGTCAGAGAGAGTACCTTTTAGACATGATCCCCTCCAGATCCATCTCCCAGACCGCCAACACATGGAAATAATCCAGCCACGCATACTCCTCCTCATCTGACCTTCGATCGCAGCAATCCGCTTCTAGAAGTTTAACAACCTTCCCTGCAGTTCTGGAACATTTTCTAGATCCTTATGATTGGATTCTGGCACGGATCAGAAGCTTCGTCTGGTTCTGGAACTGTCCCACAACCACAGGAACCAAGTTTCAGAAGAAGTCAACCAGGATGTTTGTGCTCTCACCTCCTCTCACAGTCCTTTTTCCACCCCAGTACTTTCTAATTTTCATTTTATTTCTTTAAACAACTTAACTGTTTAATCATCGTTCGGGAACAGTGTGAATTATTCTTCTTCTTATTTTTTACTGAAGCGAAACAAAAGGAGAAAAAAAACACGATTTAAGGGCTTCCACTTTAGCTGTGGCCATCAGGCTGTGGAAACGGCAGGACAAAAGTGTACTGTCCCTCCAGCACACGGTGCTCTGTCCGTCCGGGAGAAGGACTCTGAAGGCAGGGCAACGAGGAATCGAGCGAAGGATGCCGCCTGCAGTACTATGTGAATCATGGGTCTGCTTGGGACTATATAGCTTCGGTTCTTGGAGAAAATAAATATGTTTTCCTTATAAAAAAAAAATAATAAAAAAAAGATTAAAAGACTGGAAAAAAAAATCCGGGGAAAAAACATTTATAAATAAATCTTCAAGCGCAAACATGAAAGCTAGCAGTGCTAAACGAAGAGCCGTTTGTGGTTAAACGTTTTTTTTTATGTTAGTTTAGTTTTGTTTTGTTGTTTTGGTGTCCTGTTTGAGTATAAGTTAAGTTATATTGCAGTGTCGATTCGAAACTCGGCAGAACCTGTGCTTAAGTCTCGTATATGAGAGATTCTGCTTCAGAAATTGGTCCTCTTCAAAGAAGACCCCTCCCCTCCTTTTTCCTTTGCTTTTAGATTTCATTTAGATCATGCCATGGCGTATTTCGTTACTGTGACACACATAGGTGACACATAACTGACCGTGATCGTTTCATTGATGTAATATCCCTCCTTCTCAGAAATATTACGCACATGAGGACATTTTTATTTCTGGTTGATTCTGTCTTTTCATTTTGTAACTACAATTTTTTTTTAAATTTTGTAATTCGTAGCATTCGTGTATTACGGTTCACAAAAGACAAAAAAAGTAGCATGCTGTTATTTTTTTGGGACAATCACTAAGATTGATTGGTTACACGTTATTCATGTTAGACTCCAGTGCGCCTGATTTGATTGGCTACGCGTTACTGTACATTCATGTCATACTCCAGTATGCCTAATTTGATTGGCTCCTCATGCGTTTATAGTTTTAGACATGTTTACTCAGCAATTAATAAACCATTGATCTCCATAGTCATTCGTAGCCTCAGAAACTGCACTTCATAACAGAATAGTGGTGCCTAGAATGAGAGGGGGGGACTTTGTAGTGGATGCCTTTGCCATACCAATACAGTTTAGGTCTTGATAGGGTCGTGGTTTTGTAAGAACTGTGTAGGACTGTCTTACGCCTGTCGATGCCTCCTGGCATTGACAAGGTAGCAACTGTCATATGTACGATAGCAAATCCAGACCCAGTTTCTCAAACAGAGTGATATTTCACCTTGGACGAAGGGATATTATTTCGCTATAATATCGCTGTATTATAGTATGTGAAACTGGGCCCTGCTTTTTTGTGTTTGTTTTGTTTTGTTTTTTCCCCCCCTCACAAACATGTCACTAAACAGACGAACCAGCTTTAGGTACCCTTCCTCTTGTCATTGTGGGTGGGTTACACCTTTTATGGGTCCTGTATTTCTTTGTGTTAAATCCATTGCGAGCGCTCATGCTTAACATCACACTTTCTCTTTTGGTCTTACCGTATTTGACACCATGGGGGGGTTTCAAGATTTACTTAATTTTGCAGCACCCTCGCCATGTACTGATTTATCTTGCGCTCGGCCAATAGGAGGCGGAGACTACCACACTTCCCTGACTTCTGCTGACCGATGTCACACAGTTCCGTTGCCGGGGGTCACCAGCGGGCCTCTTTAGGTGTGGTGTAGCCTGCTTTCTGCCTCTGGACTTGGTGCACTGTACAAAACTCATGTTGCTATTTGTTAGGATTACTTTGGTTTCCCAGGTCTATAAAGTAATAATAAAAAGAATTTTAACCCTTTCATTTTGTGCGTCTCTCTCCTCTAAACATTGCTGAGCAATATTAACTTTGATTGCAGCTTATTCATGAATTCAAAATATATATGAATTAATTGTGGGTGATGGATATCCTTAATGAGAAGGGTCTAACTGTCTAGCCCTCCATGCAGAGAATAAGTATTTGAGATCCAGAGCATATGGAAAAATATACTTGATAAGATGTGGGAGGGACATTGGGTATGAGATGTGCACGGCTTACCTACAGTCCTACACAGACCTTCGATATGTAGAAACTGGGTCTGTGGATAAGGGTTCTACAACAGGAAGGAATGAATGGCTGGTCTATATTTGCACACCAAATAATGTGAGACACAATGTAAATAATAACTGCTCACGTCAGGACTTTCAGAAATTCAGAACCAAGTTTAAAAACCTAATGGATCAGATGTATTGTCAGAGGTTTCAGACAGTAGAATATTTAAAACACCACTTATCACAGGTTTGTTCATTGATCAAACATCGTTTGTTAATATTGCCCATGTTCACAAAAATGAATCGCTACGTTTAGGATAAAATCGTTGTTATACACACAATAGACGCCAGGTGGCGACGAAGAGCACACGTTCTATGAACCTGTTCAACGTCGGCGGCGGTGAGAGGAAGATGGCGGCGTCCAAGGTGAAGCAGGACATGCCTCCTCCGGGAGGCTATGGACCCATTGATTACAAAAGAAATCTGCCTAAAAGGGGTTTCTCTGGTCAGTACGGAGGATTATCCGTTTATGCTTGTTAGAACGACTGCAGACTGTTGTGTTTGTTTCACGGGGCACTGAACTCCCCCCGAGCTAGCTACGCAAGCTAGCAATGCTAACGCTGTTTTCCCCTGACAATACGCGTAATAACTAATTACACGATTAATTTGGACATCATTCCATCTTTAGCAATGTAAACAATCACCGTAGCTGACTACCTTTGCAAATGTAGTGAAATGAATGCATTTGTATTTATCCTGTCACGAGTATTGTCCGTTCCTATGTCATTCACAGGTTATAGTATGTTTGGAATTGGCATCGCAGTAATGGTGTTTGGATACTGGAAAGTCTTCACGTGGAATAGACAGCGGAGGTAGGATGTCTGACATCAGATCAGCATGTTTCTGCGTTTGTTATATACATCAATTTGCTATACATACACATCAAATCTACAGACCAGATGAAATCTTCGCAAACGATCACTGCATATAACTGCCCATGTGTTTGTGTGCCAGGCTGTTTTGCATTGAGGAGCTGGAGACACGTATAGCTCTGCTACCTTTGCTGCAGGCTGAACAAGACAGAAGGTACGACACTCATTATATCTTTTTGAATTAAAGCACTCCATTTTTATACGATTTTCTCCAAATGTTATAAATTACTCAAGGAGCCAGTGGCTCCTAAAAGGAAAAAATTAGGGGCCTATAACTTTTTCTAGGCACCATATTATACAAACATTGCAACACTCACATCAGGTCAGCTGTTATTTAGGATGTCTTTCACTTCCTGTGGTAAAGTTGGTTTCACGTTCGCATATTCGGAATTAGACATGTTATTTTAAATGTACTACTGTCACCGTCTACAAATTACCTTAACATGGACAAAAGTGGCGGTCGTAAAGGCCCCAGAGTCTGGAGCAGTCTGGAGCCCTGGCATGTCTGACACGTGCCTCTCTCTTTTTCCAAGATAAAAGACAAGTACAAAATCAGAAGAGTATTACATTTTTTAATTCTTTTTTTTGTACAAGCTGTCCATCACCCACCCAGAACGTGTCCGCGACCCACTTTTGTTTCACGACCCACCAGTTGAGAATCACTGCTCTAAGTGTTTACTCATGGTATCTTCTGTAGAACGCTACGCATGCTCAGAGAGAATCTGGAGGAAGAAGCCATCATCATGAAGGACGTCCCTGGATGGAAGGTGCCTCATATTCGTTTACTTCCACATCTGTTTGTTTGTTTGTGCAGTATTAAAAGATTTGGACAAAATGTGAGATACCGTTTGTGTGGTTGTGTCTGCGTATAGGTGGGTGAGAAGGTTTATCACACAGAGCGCTGGATCACTCCAACCGTAGACGAACTCTTTAACCTGCGTCCCCGAGAGGAACTGCTGGAGAAGAAGTTTGGTTTCATGTCATACCTGTAGGGTCCTGCCGCACACATCCGTGCCCAGCGCGCCCTGACCTTCCCTGGGTCTGGAGACCAACACAGGAGACCTTCCTGCCCAGGTCTGGAAGAAACGAGCGGCCTGTTCCGATTTGTAAATGTTTAAAGTATTAAATATGTTTTCGTTAATTCCCAGAACTTGCTGTCTCTGAATCTTTACTTATTTTTTTATTTCTGCCCAGTAACCGTAGTAGTTGCATGTCCACTGTGAGAAACATAATCTAAAAAAAAAAATTCAGAAATTGTGTGTTACTGCTGCAAATAAGTATTTGAACACCTGCCAATCAGCAAAAATTCTGGCCCTCAAAGACCTGTTAGTCCACCTCCACTCCACTTATTATTCTAAATTACAAGCACCTGTTTGAGGTCGTTAGATGCATAAAGACACCTGTCTACACAATCGGTAAGACTCCAACTACTAACACTAAGTCCAAAGACAAAAAATTGTAGACCTCCACAAGGCTGGAAAGGGTTACTGGGCAATTGCCAAGCAACTGTTGCAGCAATTAGAAAATGGAAGAAGCAAAACAACTGTCCATCTCCATCGAACTGGGGCTCCATGCAAGATGGCGTATCGGTGATCCTAAGAAAGGTAAGGAATCAGCCCAGAACTACACAAGGCAAAAAAATCATACATTGTGATTTCTGGATTTTTTTTTTTAATTATGTCTCTCACAGTGGACATGTACCTAAGATGAAAATTTCAGACCCCTCCATGATTTCTAAGTGGGAGAACTTGCAAAGTCCGTAAGGTGTTCAGATACTTATTTTCCTCAATGTACAACTTTTTTTGCCACTATGAAAAAGATGATGCATGATTGTTTACAGATCATAAAGCTGAGTTAGGGACTCATAAGTTAAGCAAGTTAGCAGTACCTGGCCTGTATGACACAGTTAATGCAAACACAGACTGTTGTGGGGTTTGCTATGATGTTTTCAGGGAATGTGTTAATAGTTTGAGTACATCACCCATACCACTCACATACTGTTTGCGGGCATCTTTTCCCCTGCAGTGATTAACAGGGGCTTTAATATGCTCAGTCTAGTATCTTTTGAAGGACAGGGCTGACAGTTCTCAGTTTCACAACTTTCATAGTTAAATGCTAAACGTATGAAATAATGGTGCATCGTATCTTCCACAGTATCTGAATCGGGTTGTTTTTTCACTACTTGAAGCAAAACTATTGCTACTATAGCAAAACGCTTTTGAAAATCTACTGGTGGCTGTGGACTAAAATATAAATGCTCCGTCTTATGGCCAGTATTTCTGATCGTATGGCGTTTGTGAATTCCACGTGTAAGTTCAAACGCCATTTCTCTTCTGTATATGGTCAAGCAGGACCCATAAGTAACCTACGGAAAGACACGGCTGTCAGTCTCCTGTGGTAGATCTTCAGCTTAGCTTTATTCGAGGTTGATTCCCATTTGAACAGTGGTGCCAACTCCTCAGTAAGGAAAGTAGCTATTGGCTGTCCTAAAAGTCGCTAAGTCACGTCATCGCCTAATTTGCATAATACGTTTTTTGAGGCTGTAAAGGAATAACGTTGTGGGAGAGGGTAACTACCGCTAGGGGGCAGCTGCTGTTGCTTAATTACAGTATCTAAGACAAGGCCTTTATCAAGGTCTTTTTCATGAAAGCTGCCAGTGATTTCTGAACTTGTCTGTATGTGCACTATGTGTAATTACTGTGACGAACATAACGGGCATATTTCAGTTCATCCTCTAATCCTAACCCAAGGTAAAAAAATAAATGCAAAAAAATCTGAATCACACTGAATTTATTAGATCAGGAAAGAAATCTAACAGTGCATAAAGATATTGGCTTAAGCCACTACAAGTGACGGTCCATCACTTGGCCACAGCCTGAGAAAACCGCATCTGCACCACAGCAGCAGTGGCGTAGCTGAGGTGCAGAAGTGACTGTCCTCACCCTCCCTCCCTCCGTGTTGGTGCAGGAGTGCATGTCCACCATCTTCTACCCAGAATGCTCCAGGCCGGACCTCTAAAATGATCCTCTAGCCCATTAGCCTTTCTGTTCTATGGATATAGACCCAAGAATATCTTTTATAATAATATAGGCTATATAATCATTTTACTTGGAAAGGTTCAAGTGCTCTTTATGCTGTAATCTTTCATGCAATATATCTTTATCCAAAACAATTCCGAGTGTAGAGTTGCTGAGGAGAAACCTACATTTCAAACATCGCTGGATGATCCGGGGCATCCTTCAACCCGTGTCATTCAGCGCCATCTTAAGGCTAAACCAAGTCCAAGACTCGTCACGGAGGTCAGTGGTGTAGCCCAAGCAGTGTCATACTGTGCAGGCTCCAAGTTCCCAAAGACATCATCAGGTCAGAAACCATCGAGACACAACCACAACTACAGACCAGAGCAATGAACCTGAAATGGCCGTTTTCTACCATACAAGTGTTCTGTACTAGCTAAAACATAAAAACATATACAGGTGCATCTTAATAAATTAGAATATCATCAAAAAGTTCATTTATTTCAGTAATTAAATAAAAAGTGAAATGCATATATTATATAGATTCATGACAATCTAATCTATCCACTGCGAGTTGTATTATTTAAGTGGCAGCATTTAAACCACAGCGGTAAGACCATGTTCTAGAGCGAGGTCACCGAGTGCTGAGGTACACATAAAAGCACTAAAAGTCATCAGTCAGCTCTGCTCACTCAATAATCGCAGTTCCAAACCTCTTCTGATATCAGCACAAGGACAAACTGCTGCACGCGAGCCTGACATCACCAGGCCTGTGTTCTGTGGAGTGACGAATCGCACGTCTCCATCTGTCAGTCTGACGGACGAGTCTGGTTTGGTAAATGCCAGGAGCATGTTACCTGCAGGACTGCCATGTACCACCTGTGGCTGTTGGTGGAACATATGGGGCGGTTTTTCCACAGCCCTCGGTTCCAATGAAACAAAATCATGCTTCTGCACACCAAGATAGTTTGGTCAATCAGGTGAGTTTGGTGAAGAATTTGAATGGGCTACACAGGGCCCAGAACATCAAACACCTTCGGGATGAACTATAATAGACATTAGGAGCCAGGTCCTCATGTCCAATGTCAGGGTCTGACCTAGCAAAGACTCTTCTGGATGAATGGGTCACTGCAGTGTGGAGCATTAATGATCACCAGTGTCATCGCGCCACACTAATGTAGAATGCTTTAGGTACAAAAGTACAACCTGTAAATGGACCCATTTTGTAAAAACCAGTATTTTACTATAGTAACTAGTCTGTATACCCCCCCAAAAAAAAATTTGCACTAAAATATTGTGCATTATAAATGGGCAACTACATAAAACACTCACATCAGAAAAGAATGAATTCATTTGATACTTAAACACCAGACAAGAATATTTAGGAATTGCATTTATTCAGTTCATGAAACATCTGCTGAAAAAACTACTCAGCTTCTTTGATCACATTTGTGGCACATCTTGCCATCTGCTACATCTATGCAGCAGCTATATATATATATATATGTTTTTATATGCATCTTTATACACTAGAATGGTGTAAAGCAATAGCACAAATCCCCAGTTTGTCCCTAGTCTTACTCTGGGCTTCGGATACGAACACTGAAAATTTGCCAGAAGGCAAACATTAGCATATTCGCCATTATATGAATGATGAATACACAGCTGACAACCACTAGTCACAAATTTGGCGTTTGGCAAATTTGATTATTCTTCTAAGGGTTATGAAGGTGCCGTAACCCTTCTGGCCAAACATTTGCCATCACGTGATAAAATCCTCTGTAGTGATTTTTTTTGCTCTGCCAGCTGATGTGACCCAAATTTCTTCCATGTCACACCTAGTAGAAGAAAGAGCGATGGCGCATTGAGTAGACGACGGGCCAGTTGGACCCCATTATATGCACATTAACCATTACAACTGCTACTTAGTGAGCCTCATTTACAAAACACCACAATGTAGGACTATGAATAAACATTTTAATACAAACCTCAATCTTGAACATTGGGAGATTAGCCATCACTGCCACGCAGAGAAGCCCTGATGAACTGAAAGACCTTTCCCAGGAGACATTTTCAACCTAGTCAAAAACAAACACGCAATCACTAGCCATGAACAGACAGGGGAAAAGACTAATGATGAACTAATACTTTTGCTAGATGAATATACTTATACTTTATTAAAAATGAGTTAGCACTAGAAAACATGGAGCATGAGCAAAAACAAACCATACACTCTATGGGGCCACGAAGGCAACTGTGCTCCAGAGGGCGACTGTGCTAACTCAGAGATGGGTCAGAGCACAAATGTTCACAATTTCAAGGATGGCTCAGGATGGGTGAATGGGACATGAGGATAAAAGTGGACATGGGGTTGAGCCAGGTCTCATGCGCAGCATCTGACGCCCCCCTGCGTGTGAACTTAAAGCTCAATACCAGGATTCCAGGGAAGGTAACAGGTGACAATAGGGGCTCAGGACACCGTGCAGGTGTGTCGAGATAGGACTGACATTTGTAACATGGTGGGGATGTAACTTGGTAAACACTGCTGCAATTTATTTAGAGGAAAATAATACTGGATAAAGAGGGATTGAAGGTTGTGAACAGGAGAGCAAATGAAGGTTACCTCACACACACAGGTCTACTGTCACTCCATACATCAACTAGCCCGAGAGCGGCGGTTTCCTCCTGTTCCAAAGACAGGAGGGGCTCACTTCGGTAGGTGCAAAGCTTCATTCTCCAAGGACGCGAGAGAGGAATTTTGCTCTTTACAGAAAGCACAGCTCTTTGGATACATTGATGCATTTTCTTTTCGGATCAGAGCCAAAAGCAGAACTTTTAACCAGCACAACTGTCCATCAGTGGAATGTTGCAATATTTTTGGTGAACCACTAAAGATTACAATCTTGCTAAATGTTTAACAATAGAAATGCACTTTTAAAGAGAAGAATTGGCAATTGATACAGTAGCAGTAAAAAGCAACAGCCTGAATGTTGGCATTGTACATATGACACGCAATTATACATAAAAATCTATCAAAGCGCACGTGATCTGCCTTTTGTAAAGACTGAGTTTCCCTTACACTGATCAAAGTGTGCAATAGCGCCATTTATGTGCGGTTTTAAAAGGTCAGTGCAACTTTCGATTTTACACATGAAATAAAAAATGAGGCATTCCGAGTCACTTTTTTTGGAAACCCTTCAGCATTGTAAACTAGTTTAAAGCAGAAGCAAAATCAGAGCATTTTCAACAGTTTGGTTCATTTAATAGGCTCCATAAAGCCAAAAATCAAAAAAAAAAAAAAAAAAAACAAACAAAATGTAACGATAGTGAGTCAGTTTAGACACAGAACAGAGCACATCCGCCCCAGTAGTTTGGGGGAAGGACTTGAGTTATAGTACTAACAGGTTTTCAAAGTTAATCCTTTATCTTCCACATAGATCACTATATATTTTACTAGTTTCGGTCCATCATTACAGCACGTTTTTCCTCTTTTGATTTTTTTAAATGCAAAAACGTTGGGAGCGTAGCAGAAGATACCTCAGGGGGAGTGAGGCTGAACGTGGTAAGCTTCAAGAGGAGCACCAATGTTGACCACCCCACTCGAGCAGTGTTCACCAGTCTGAAAGGAATTCACTGTATGGATATTGACAAGGACAAAAGCCCCCCCCCCCTCCCCTTACTGTCTATTAAAAGAGCTCTTTTCAAATGGATCTTATAGCTGTAGTATCATTTTAACTAAATCCACCCTAAAGCATATATGCCCTTTAAGAGGTAGAAATCCATTAAAAAACATTCCCAGAATAGGGAATGAAACTTAAGAGATCCTTCAGGTTTCAAACTGTAGCACACCCCATGCAAATGTGTATGCAAATGAGTGGTGGTTGGACCAATAGCGATAACAATACTGTGGCTGCTGATTTGAACAGACCGTAAGAACTGCTTGGTTGTGGGGTCTCAAAAAAAGAAAAGGAAAGAAAACGTGGGAGCCAGGACACTCCCTGCAAACACAGAACATTTCACAGCCAATATGAACAGACTCCCCATCTCCACAGATTTTTTTTTGTTTCTTTTTTTTCCCTTTTAAATAAAAAACAGAAAGCTACTACATGAAAAGATCCTTGAGGAGTACATCTTTAGAAAACGCACAGCCAGTGACGGGTTGGGTCTTGGGTTTTTACTCGTTTGCAGCTGAGGAGGAAGCAGGTACACATGAGAAGACACGGAAGCATCTTAACACAATGTTGGTTAACTAGACAGACAACATCCCATCAGCCATCAGTGTGAACAAGACATGGCAAAAGTGCCACAAAAAAGGTGGCGGCTCCATGATTGACACCTGGGGCGGCGGGGGCTTGAGGTTATTGGCTGTGACTGATTTACTGGGCGGACCATAAGCAAGCAGGCACAAAGCCTTGTTTAGAAGCAGCTTCTGTCCATCAAAGTCAGGAGGTGGCCATAGCAACATGACGCCACTCCCCATTAGGGTTTTTCACTTCAGCAAAATCAAAGTCAAGCTTTTGATGTGACCAGTCTTGACCTGTGCTAAAAGAACACCTGTGCTGTTGGGCAACTCATTAGAAGGAATCAACGAGTGACGTCCGTAAAACAAAACGGAAAAAATTGAGCAGAAGGTCTGTTCCCCACATTTGTAAATATGAAGCAACAAAAACTTGTTTAAAATGCCTTTTTTTTTTTTTTTTTTTTAGAAGTGCTACTAAACTCTGTAGCTTCCTCAGAGCATGTGGTGCACTAACAAGAGTTCTAGGACAAAGCAGACTGGTTAATACGTACCATAGCCATCGTAGCCATCTCTGTATGAGCCCCCGCGGTCTCCATAGCTGGAACCCCTGAAGAGACAAGACACAAAAGCAGCATCACAAGACCGTAAAGGCACTTCCACACTACACCAGTCGTGACTGGAGTGAATATGGGACCATTTGTTGTACATCATGAAAATTGCTTAAGTGAAAAAAAAAAGATTAAGAACCTTGCTTACTTGTCTCGGTTGTACCCTCCGCTCTCTCCAGAGGAGTAGCCTCCACCACCTCCACTCTTGTAACCTCCTCCACTTCCTCCGCTGTAGCTCCTGTCTCCTCCGTAACCTCGGTCACCACCACCACCATACCCCCGATCGCCACCACTGTAGCTGCGGTCACCGCCGCCATAGCCCCTGTCTCCTCCTCCTCCATAACTCCTGTCACCATAGCCTCCACCACCTAGAAAAGATGGCACATCGTTATTTGCAGCCTATGACTAAAATAAATAAAACACTGCAATTCGGTCATCTCAACTTGACCACATTTTAGCATTGCGCAGATTTCTTAAAATCTGGCTACATTCAAGTAAAAAAAAAAAAAAAACCTTATTGACTCACCTCTTCCTCGTCCACCTCTAAAGAATCCTCCTCTTCCTCCGCCACCGGCTCTATATCCGCCGCCGCCTGAACGGCCACTGCCGCCTTTGCCTGCCTCATCCACGCGGATCGGCCTACCGTCCACGGACTACGAAGAGGAAACACGGTCGGGTCAGTGCGTTGAACCGCGTCGAAAGACTTAAAACGTACTTTGATAAACCCGGTTTTAGACTCACTTTTCCGTTCATCCCCTCCAAGGCATCTTTCGCATCGTCAGGATTCTCAAATGTAACAAAACCAAAACCCCTCGACCTGTTCGTTTCCCTGTTTCTCGCGACGTGGACTGCGAAAATAAGGAGGCACAAGTTCCGTGAGGGTGAAAACCCGCGCCACCAATATATTTTAAATTTTTAACACGAAAAAAAAAAAACCAAACTCACCGTTTGTGATAACCCCGTATTTGGAGAAGGCCTCTTCCAGCGACTGCTCTGTCGTGTCGAAGCTAAGGCCGCCAATAAAAAGCTTACCTTCGTCAGACATGTTTCTGCGGGAAAAAAAAAAGATTAGAAAGCGTAAAAATCCACCACGTCGTAACCACGTCTACCCCGTTAACACAAACACAACATGACGAACAAACTTATCCGGGCTAGCGACACGCAATCCCTCGTGTTTAACCACGCCAGCCAGCGCGCATCTTAAAGTAGGTCAAACAATACACCCCTCCCCCACCAGCGCGAAGCGCCAGCTCCCCACTAGCCTAGCCTTCCTGGCGAGGCCCAGTTACACGCGAATTTGAACGAACAATTTACAATTTAAAAATATATATATTTTACCAATCTACTACCGCATTTAGAATACCGGGTTTTTAAATGGCTAGGCACCGACAATTGTAGGCCGACCAGCAAGGTAGCCAGCTACGCCAGTTAGCTAGCTAGCCACCTCGTCGATGAGATCAGAACTAGCTTAGCTCGACGCGCCATTTTAACTCGCACATTTGGTTAGCGGGCTATGCTACACACAATCAGCAAAGAAAGACGTTAAGCTAACGTTAGCAGGCGCTCGGCAACTCTACCGTGTGCTCGTTAGATTTACTCTACAGATGAATCAGAAAAAAAATAAAAACAAGAATTGTCCGTTTAAGGAAAAAAGACAAAGATTAACGACGTACCTTTCTTAGCTACTACCGATGGCAAAAAATGAGATTTTAGATGTTAGCTCTCGTCAATGTCTGCCTGCTCCGGCGAATCGAGCTCAGTGTGGGGGCGAGGAGGGTGGATGTTAGCTTTTAACGACGAAGCGGATAGGCGGGACCGGATTAGCATACGATTTTAATATTCAGCAGAGCTATTAATTATCGCGAGTTCTGGGTTAGAAAAGGGTTGTAGTTTTACGGTTATTGATTTCTTAGCATTATCCTTTTTTCGATAAATGACCAGCTATATAATGGGTGCTTATTTTACAAGGTCAAATTGTAACCTGTAATGTGCAAATCTAAATATATATATATTTTAAAAAACAATGACAGACATACTGGAAAACTTAAGATTTCATTGGTTTCAATTTATTGCTAATCAAAAACTGGAAAAGAACCACAATATGATCTTGCTTTAAAGTTTAATGTTTCGTTGCATAGCCTGTCAATCTAAACTAGAGGGCCTACAGAAGCACATTTCTGTACATCTTCATTTATTTGGTGCCTGTTTTACTAACGTCTTTCACAGCTTCCTGGTGGCCCATCGCATTCACATGAAGATGCAGCCTTTACAGCCAACCAACTAAGCCGTGTAGACAATGGAAATACTTATGTGTGAAGTTTATTCATTGCCTTCCAGTCGGCCCCATTGCAGTGATCTACAGACTCGGAGACCTTGGCCTACCGACACCACTTGCAGAATGTTTCTCAGTGGCAACCACCAATCTCATAATGAGTGGCTCCATCTCCTCCACACTCATGCTGGATTGCCAGGCATGAGACAAACTCCATCATTAAATATTCAGGTAGCTCTGGTGTGATAGGCTTGATGTATAATGCAGGGAAAATGTAGAATTGCTGGTGAACTGGTGCTCTGAGAAGAACCTGTGTGTCATCATCAGAAATACTAAGGAGTCGATCAACTTTGCGAAGCAGAATGCAACCCACAGATTCATCAGCATCAACGAACTGTCGTTGCGCTGTATTGTACTGTTGAGAGAGGTGACTGCTTCAAGGCTCTGCACACCTGCACATACGTCATAAAAACCCACCCATACCTACCGTTCCTCAGCAGGCTGTGAAAGATCAACCCTCACCCCAGATCCTCACTGATCTCCACAGACGCAGGTTAGAGAGCATGCTGAGTACCTGTGTGACAGTTTCATATAGCATATCTACTGTGCCTAAGTGTACTGGGAGAACACTGCCAGCAGGCATAGCCGACATTTATGAACAGAGAAATCTGCGGAGAGTTCTCCACATTCCCAGGGACCCCACACACTCTATATACCACCTATTCACTCTCCTAACATTAGTCAGGCGGTATCGAACTGTTCAGTCACAAACGCAGAGGGACAGTTTCTACCTCAGCTGTGCAGAAGCTTGTTCCCACTCAGTGTCGTGCACACACACACATATATACATAGTATATATAGTCATAGTTTTACAGTGTGTATATATACAGTGTACACGTGTGTGTGTGTGGTGTGTGTGTATATATAAACTATATAAACACACTGTAAAACTATGGCTATTGTATTACAGGTTCAAGGATTCATCAATTGGGACAATAAATATATTTATAATGTGCACTTGTACTGCAGTAGGCAACTGGCATTAGTCATGTGTAATCATCAATATAGAGTGCGCAATACACGGATTACGCATGGCACTTGAATGTGCGATGACGCCTGTTAAGACACCACTTAGTGTACCTTCATACAGCATACCATCTGGTGCTTTATGGGCAGTACCATGTAACATTATGAATTAATCCTAAAAAACAAAGATGTGGCAAAGCCCCTGGAAGCCCCGGGTCCTGTAGCCCAAGGCCTGAGACGGTGTGTTGGTGACTCCTCTTTGATTTGCAAGTGAATACTGGCTCCACTTATGTAAGTGAGATATAGTTAAAGTAAATGGCTATGCAAAGTGCCCTCACCCCAAGAAAAGAAGAAAAGAAAAGCAGCATGGATTTGTTCATTGAAGGAAGTCATTTGAGAGGTTTTAGCGCAGTTTCCTGTTGTTAACATGTGGACCTAGTTTTATAAGATAGATGTATGTAATGGGCAAACTGTTCTTCTTGAAATTGTTATAGTGATCTATATGTTTATTTTTTTAAGATGGAGGACATGGAACATATTGGACCTGGCTATCGCCTACCGATTCTGAAGTAACTTGAAGGTAAGATAGCGCAGATCAAACTTTAAAACTCAAAAGCTTCTTTGCAAAAGCAAAGTAAATTTAAATAGAAGGCGGAGCGACAGGCGGGTCATAGACACCATCGTCTCCTTCGCACACTTGCTTTAGGAACTTGGGAGAGTATTTTCTCCTTTGCCCTGTTAAATATAATGTGTAAAAACAACAAAAACATAATTTTTAAGAACTTATGGAGCTTTGAATTTGAGTCTGTTGTGAGGTTTAAAGCTCATAGTATTATACATCCTACATCAATTATGGGCCGAGCTATATGCGTTTCAATCGAACTCGTATTTGATTTACAGTTTCAATCACAATACAGAGATAGACTGGAGTAGTGTGAAGAGTGTTACCCAGGGACACTTATTGGTATAGCATGGCACATCCCTCAGTACCCCAATGAAGAGTCAGCATTATCAGCCACCAATGGCTAATTTCAAATTACCATCATGTTAATTGATGCACGTAGCACAGCTGTTCGTAATTATATATATGCACACACGTATATCTACGTGGTCCTCGTATTTTACTGCATTTAATTAACATACAGTTATGAAATAAAATACAATGCATGGTGTGTCCACAGACCTCCTGTCAGACTCCCAGCAAGCAGTAGACGCGTTGTAAAGTCTTACTGCAGTGGGGTGGATGGATCTCACACGTGGTTCTTTGGCACAGTGCAGCTATATCAGTCCGCCAATGAACTGGTTCCTTGGACTCGTACAACACAGGTAGGCTTCCCGTTCAGTTTGTTCATGACTGTTTTGGTGGTATCAGGACAAAACAGCATAGAATATGGCACTTGCAACAACAGACTGGCGGAATGTTCATAAGACTTTAGTGCACCTCCAAAGAACCCAAGACTCCTAAAAAAGTACAGAAAAAGAACAGGCGCGTTTCTTCAACACCGCGCAGGTGTTAGGATTACAGTCGGGAGTCCCCTTCATGCTGTGCAAGTTGGGTTGTCACCTACCCCGGTTTTCCCCGGGACTATCCTGCTTTTTAATAATTAGTCCGGGAAAAAATCTCATTAATGTCCCAAGTTTTCGCACGTTTTGCACACGTGGGTCAGTTTCGGAGCCTGAACTGTTAAGACTAATGTCGGATAGAGATCAAATGTAAAATATTTTGTGAACTAACAACGACGACAAAGATGAGAAGATCGAATTTGGTCACAAAATCATTTATTCGGACCACTTCTACCTGCTGTGTAAACGTTGCTTTCGATTAACTAAAATCATAAATATCATGCTTGGTTGCAATTTCATCATGCAGCCACTGGAGCTCAGCGTTTCCCTTTCGTGAATGGGCCGGCTCGTGCGCCATCTTAGAGCCACACGTTTAACACCAAGCGGCAGTCAGGGCTGGCTCCAGGGTCGTCCCACCTGCCGCCACAGGGGGGAGCTGATGACCTGCAACTGTCCTTCACCTTAATTAATAAGGAATGCAGATGCAGTGTCTTCCTGCTGAGCTGTTGGTTGCCTGTGCGCATGCAGCCAGCCTCTCTTATCGGCAACGTGTTGCGTTGTGTTGGTGTCTCGTCAGTCTCTTCAAAGTCATCTCTTTTTATAAGCGCTTGAATGTAATCTATTAATGCACTTAATGCAGATATTTTTTATTTGCCCATAAACTGCCTGGATTTATCACTTAGTACTTAAATCGTCTTCTATTTTATAGTATTGTAGCACTGTTTTATTATTAATATACAGCATTATAGAATAGCATTGTATTATGGCACATAATACTATTATAGTATAGTTTGAGTATAGTATTGTATTTTAGCATAGTAGGCCTATTGTATTATAGTATAGTGTAGTATGGTATTGTATGGCATTGACTTGTTTCTTGCAGTACCTTGGTTTGAGGGAATTTTTGGAGTTTAATCTATTTGTATTTGTCTAAGTATAATTTCTGAGTAGACAACTTTGAAAGTTGCTCTCGATAAGAGTAACTGCTAAATGTCACTAGAAATAGTTATTTGATATTTTCTGGTTGTTATTGCTGAAGAGTTTGCAGGTGTAAAACATATTTTTTTCTCTTCTCTTTTCAGGGCCTTGGTGATTCATGCATATTTTGAAGGAAATCAACAGAGTAACATCTCTCCACCCCCTCTCCCTCAGCCCAAATACCTCAGAGTTATAAACCAGACGTGCAGAAACACAGAAACAAAAAGAGAGACAGGGAGAGGGGGAGCGTGAGATAGAGAGTGGGTGCAGAAGTGAGTGAGACAGACATGGAGAGGAGAGCGCGGAGGACATTTTGTTCCAGACAAAGCGTGTGGGCTCAGATCCACCCCCGCGTGTCCACCTCGCCCCAGCAGCCTGTCTCCGAGCCTAATAACACCGACAGCGCCCACTCCTGCACACAGCGCCGAGCACTGCCGGGCAAAAATAACTCTGGCGTAACCATGGCGATGTATGCGCACGCGCGCCCCCAAACGCCGGAGCGCCCTCAGAGTGAGAGACGGGGGAGACGGGAACAGGGGCTCGATGCAGAAAGACCAGAGAGGGGCAACGGGGAGACGAGACGGAGGGAGGATGAGGGTCCAGCAGAAACGGATGTAGGAAGACACTTTTTTTTTTTTAACAGAAGCTCAAATGTTGTTTTATTGGGGCTTAGAGCAGATTAGAGAATGGGAATACCAGAGGGATTTTTCTGTTAATTGGACTGCTGCATATAAGGAAGTCTAAGGAACCTCATCTGTTCTTAAAGTCTCCAAGATAGCAAACCTATTCTTCCAGTCTAGAGTAAGAAGCTACAAATCCTGGACATAAATCTGCCTGTCATCCTTTTTCTGTTTTTTAAAAAACCTTTATTAAAACTCAAGGGTCTTTATTTCTTCTTTAAAAAAAAATGAGTTTGCTAAAACAGAGTTTAGAGGTCCGTCCTAACATTTGGCAGAATACAATCCACTTCTTGAGAGGACAATGTAGTGCTCCATTTTCCCCTTGTGCTTACCAGGCCAGATTATGCCAGAGCCAATTTTGAGTTAGGTAAAGTTATTGCCAATGGTAGAAGTCTTTCTTATGCAAATAAGTAAAGAAGGTGGTCTTTATTTCATCCTTAAAAAATAGCTAAAAAATAAAATGGAGGAAAAAAAATTGATGCACTCTAGAAGCACCTTTGTTGTTGTCTATGACCAGGCTCCAGCACTGCTGGAGTAGGCCCTCCCACAAAGCTGCCTTGAAACCTTGTGGTGGTAACAATGGCATCTTTGTGGTCCAAATTCCAGAACCCTGGGGCGAGTGCCTATGGTAGAAGCCTGGCGGTCTTCCCCTGCCTTGCGCAAGCAAGGTATGGAGATTGTCCGCCATTGGTGTGTAACCCTGTGGGGCCCAAAGCAGTAGAAGCTTGGTATCTTCCAGAAAATTCCATTGGAATTGTCTGGAAGATACCCGCTGCCTTGGTCCCCCACCCAAGGCCACCGGGGAAGTGACGTATTGCACGGGACCTGCTTCCCTGGCCCTTGGGGTCAATCACCTGGCAACAGGTGGTTGGGGCACTGGTTCTAGATGCACCTTTGTTGTTGTCTATGACCAGGCTCCAGCACTGCTGGAGTAGGCCCTCCCACAAAGCTGCCTTGAAACCTTGTGGTGGTAACAATGGCATCTTTGTGGTCCAAATTCCAGAACCCTGGGGCGAGTGCCTATGGTAGAAGCCTGGCAGTCTTCCCCTGCCTTGCGCAAGCAAGGTATGGAGATTGTCCGCCATTGGTGCGTAACCCTGTGGGGCCCAAAGCAGTAGAAGCTTGGTATCTTCCAGAAAATTCCATTGGAATTGTCTGGAAGATACCCAAGGCCACCGGGGAAGTGACGTATTGCACGGGACCTGCTTCCCTGGCCCTTGGGGTCAATCACCTGGCAACAGGTGGTTGGGGCACTGGTTCTAGATGCACCTTTTGTTGTTGTCTATGACCTGGCTCCAGCACTGCTGGAGTAGGCCCTCCCACAAAGCTGCCTTGAAACCTTGTGGTGGTAACAATGGCATCTTTGTGGTCCAAATTCCAGAACCCTGGGGCGAGTGCCTATGGTAGAAGCCTGGCAGTCTTCCCCTGCCTTGCGCAAGCAAGGTATGGAGATTGTCCGCCATTGGTGCGTAACCCTGTGGGGCCCAAAGCAGTAGAAGCTTGGTATCTTCCAGAAAATTCCATTGGAATTGTCCGGAAGATACCCGCTGCCTTGGTCCCCCACCCAAGGCCACCGGGGAAGTGACGTATTGCACGGGACCTGCTTCCCTGGCCCTTGGGGTCAATCACCTGGCAACAGGTGGTTGGGGCACTGGCTCTAGACGCACCTTTGTTGTCGTCTATGACCTGGCTCCAGCACTGCTGGAGTAGGCCCTCCACAAAGCTGCCTTGAAACCTTGTGGTGACAATGGTGTGCTTGGGCACAGAAACCCAGTATCACTGAGGGTTTGGGAGGCAGCGCTCTGCTCGCGGCTGGCCCTTCCTTTTGGGGTGTTGGGGGACTGCGCCCTGGATTTCTTCTCTCCGGAGGGGTTTTGCCAGGGTAGGCCCCAAGATGAGACTTTTTCTTCAAGCCCTGCTCGGATGGCCTTGGGAACAAGAGGTCGTTTGGGCAGGGGGTACGTATCCAGCCTCCCTGGGTCCACTAGGACAGCACGCAGGGAAGGTGGTCCATGGCAAGGGGGCCTTAAATGCTGCCAAGTCTTCTTCCGGTGACTAGCACCACTCACGCACCACTACATACACCCTTCTGGCAATTCTGTATTCTTGGCTTAGTTTTAAATACTTTATTTGGAAATACCTTAGCACTAAGCGTTAGCTTGTTGAAAATGGCAAAGCAAAAAATCAGATGAGGTGAATGTTGCAATGCTTATTAGTTTGTATATTATTTTGGCACCTAGAAAGTTATTGGTACCCAATTTTTTTTTAGCAGCCACCGTCTCAGAGTATTTTTTTTTGGCTGGAGCTCTGTGTATGGAAGCTGAGTTCATCATGCTGATCTTTTTCTTGTTGTCCTTCTGATGCAGTGTAAACAATGGGTTTTATCTGTCCTATGTTGGCACTTCCACTTTGCACCCTTAATGTTACAATGTTGCGCTGAATGGCTGGATCTAATGTTTGGTTTTATTGTGAATTCCACCTTAGTTCTTTCCTCTTAATTTGCGCACAGGTTATGGTTGATGGACACAACAAAGACCAGGTGTGTGCAATGAAGGGAGATGCACATCCCTCATCCTGGGTTGATATGAATGGTCTACACTTAGTTTTTTGCATCTATTGTTGTTGGTCTTCTAACACTGAACAAGCTGTGCTACACTCTGGTACTCTTCCAGTTTCTTCATCATCACTTCATTTTGTTGCTGTGTATTTGTGACTATGGCAATGACAAAGAATCTAATAAGGGATGAAAACCACCAGGCAATGGCTGGATCTAACATTGGGTTTTATTGTGAATTCCACAGGTTAAGGTTGATGGACACAACAAGGACCAGGTGTGTGCAATGAAGGATAAAGGTACAGATCCAGGGGTTCATGGGCAAAGGGTTTTATGGTGTACTGGGGTGTTGATACGGTCATCCTGTCACTGCACATGATCACTCAAGCTTGTTGAGTGTAGTGGATGGATGCCAATATCTCAGGATGCTCCCAAGTCTGTTACCTTCTAGTTGTGTTCTTTTATTTAGGCTGTAATAATTTAATGCTGGAGTTGCTGCCACCCTCCAGAAATGTTTTTAATTTCCACTCCCACATATAATCCCATACAGAGCTAATTGTCCCTTTTTTTTCCTTTTTGCAAATGGCTGCCCTCCTAATTCCGCCATCACTGTTTTACTTTATTGTAGAATTCTTTACTTTAAACAGTGCCACCTTCAGGTTTCCACATGAATTACATCTGAATTAAGATGTATCATTCACACTTGACATTCCTCTTCTGAAGGTTTTTTTTTTTTTTTAAACTAAACATGACACCCTGACAGTCCACTACTGGAAAAAGTGTAACAAACAATACTGCTTGCCACACAACAACATTACACTCATTAAACATATTGTACATTGGCACTCTTTATTTAAATGGTTACTTGTAATTAAACTACTGTCTCTACAGCACACGTACTGATGGAAATGTTGGTTTGTCAGTGCCTGTGGTGCATATGCAACTGGCTCATTCTCTTGCACTAAGACTGCACCAAGTCTGTTTTTTGAAGCATCAACTAACCCTACACTACAGATAGTTTTACATCATGGTATCTGAGCAAAGGTGCTTCAGTGAGCACTTTCAATTTGTTGTCTTCATTGTGATGTTGCATGACAGTGGGAAGATATGCATTTCTGATGAGGCCGTGTAAGGGCTTGGTGTGTTGTGATGTGACCATATCTAGAAATCGCTCCACATCTCTTTTGAATTGTGGTGTTGGCATTTTGTTTTACAGCCACAATCTGACTCTGATCTGGTTTCAAATCTGGTTTGTGAGTGTGACCCATATATTTAATTTCCTCTAGGTCCACCTTACACTGTTCTTTATTCAGTTCAGTATCAACTGGAATGCTGTTTTTCCCTCTAGGCAGCCTCTCCTGATGAGCCCCATTTCTTCATATGCCTGAATTCTGAGTATTGGTTTGGTGCTGGTTTTCATGACAATGAATTCCAAAAACATGTTTTTGTATGTGACTTTCCAATTGCACTTTCCTTCTACCGGTATTTTGTCTCCAGTGTAGGTCGACAGTTTGACATTTGTCGGTTTGTCTATTCTTTGCAGTAAACTGTAAGGTATTGCATTGGCTTGCACACCAGTATCTAGTTTTAATTGAACATGCTTGTGTTCCAGTAGTGGTTCTCTGGATTGTTGCCCCTGTGTGCCGCACATTTCACAGCTGTTCACCATGTCTGTCATACATTGTGACGTTCCTCCTCTTGCTCTGCAGCTTTCAGTGCCCAAGTGGCTTTCAGTGTGCTGGCATTTTGGCTCACGTTGCCGCGGGGACAATGAGTTGCTCTCCTTTGAATATAACTCTGTCCACTGCTGTAATTTCTTCTCTGAAATTCTAATACAGTTGTTTCTTTTGCTGCCTGACTTTTTCTGCTGGGCATCTAGTTTTGAATATCTCTGAAAGTTTAGCCAGTGTCATGTTTCCTTCCTAAATTCTTGTATTCTTCTCATTTGACATGGGCAAATTGGATACCATCTAGTTGTACCTGTGCTTCTATGTTGTTATCAGGTGAGTTAGTCACTGGTAAGCAAGCTCTGTACAACCCACCCGCTATGTGCATCTCCTTAACTGGCTTGTATTGCACATTTCCTTGATATTTTTGTACTCCCAAGTCTGTCTGCTGACTGGAGCACTGCTCAGCGGCCTTTTCATTATTGATTCAAGTGGTTTGTGATCTGACTCCACATTCACTTCTCTTCCATACACGTACTGATGGAAATGTTGGTTTGTCAGTGCCTGTGGTGCATATGCAACTGGCTCATTCTCTTGCACTAAGACTGCACCAAGTCTGTTTTTTGAAGCATCAACTAACCCTACACTACAGATAGTTTTACATCATGGTATCTGAGCAAAGGTGCTTCAGTGAGCACTTTCAATTTGTTGTCTTCATTGTGATGTTGCATGACAGTGGGAAGATATGCATTTCTGATGAGGCCGTGTAAGGGCTTGGTGTGTTGTGATGTGACCATACCTAGAAATCGCTCCACATCTCTTTTGAATTGTGGTGTTGGCATTTTGTTTTACAGCCACAATCTGACTCTGATGTGGTTTCAAGAAATCTTTTGAGAGTGTGACCCATCTATTTAATTTCCTTTAGGTCCACCTTACACTTTTCTTTATTCAGTTCAGTGTCAAATTGAATGGTGTGTTTTTCCCTCTAGGCAGCCTATGCCCTCAAACACATCCGCATACTCTTTGAAAATATCCATTTCATCACTTTTGTTCATTGTCATCACTCTCCTGATGAGCCCCATTTCTTCACATGCCTGAATTCCGAGTATTGGTTTGGTGCTGGTTTTCATGACAATGAATTCCAAAACATGGTTTTGTATTTGACTGTACAATTACACTTTCCTTCTACTGGTATTTTGTCTCCAGTGTAGGTTGATGATTTCATAGTTGTTGGTTTAAGTCTGTTTTTGTCTATTTGCAGTAAACTGTAAGCAATTGCATTGGTTTGCACACCAGTATCTAGTTTTAAATGAACATGCTTGTGTTCCATTTGTATTTCAACAGTCCATTCATCTGACTGTCTGCACGCACAACTCCAACGAACAGACTTGCTTGCTGATCCGTGATATCTAGTGTGCACTTTTCATGATCTACACATTTCTGGCAATACGGTTCATCTTCTCTCAGTTTTTACACTGTTTGCCATGAGCAGGACGTTTGCGTGATGCACGCTCAGTTCCACAGCGCTTGCAGTCTTGCTTGTTTTGTTATTCGTTTTATTCAGCTGATTTGTGGGTGTGTGTACTGAGCAGCCCCTCCTTATCTATTCTCATGCCGCTCTCGTCCCATTTGTTCTCGTGGGCTTTCGTGTATGTTGGTTTCTTCCGTGTTTCCTTCCAGTGTTGGTTTACATACTTTCGTCTGTCCCTTTCCGCCTAGCCTGAGTTAACCCCTTGTGTGCCAAACTCCAGCTCTCTCCATTGTGTTGTGTGATTCATTAGTGTCTGTCTGTGCGTTACTGCGTCAACATATTTGTTTCCTTCTGCAGAGGCTTGCAAGTTGTGATCCTCTTAATGCATCTGTTGGGCAACATGGTGGATTGGTGCTTAGCAGGTTTGCCTTTCAGCACTGGGGTCTTGGGTTCTAGACCATATCTGAGTGCAGTTTCCATGTTCTCCCTGTGTCTGTGTGGGCTTCCTCCCACAGTCCAAAAACATGGAGGTTATGTAAATTGGCAGTCCCTGACAAATTCTCCCCGAGTATGTGACTGTGTCTCTCTTCACGTTCAATAAAAACAGTTGTCTGAGTGTCTGCATGAATGGTTTGGATTAGGGTTTGAGCATATGTGGTATAATGCAATTCTGAACCTTTCTTTAGGGGACTTTTTGACTCTGTTAAAATGCATGAGCCTTTTGGAAAGAGGACTTTATAAATTAAGATAAAACTCATGAACCTCAGTTTGGGGACTTTGATGAAACCTATGAGCCTCTTCTGAAGGGATGTTTGTACATTTATGTAAATTATGAGCCCCCAAGAAGGACATGAATTTTTTTGAAAGCAAGCTCAGGGAGGCTCCTTTGTATGCACATAAATGCATAAAAAGAAACATTTTATATGCATTTAACAACTCGCATATAGAGGTGTGATTATAAGGTTGGTTTGAGACATCTCTCAAGCAAGACCTAGGTGCTTGATTTGAAGCTGTTCTTTTTGTAATAAATTTATTATTGACAACTCGGACAGTGTTGGCAGAGACTCCTTCATTCATCATCACAGCATTGCTACAGACAATACGCCTCAATTTAAAAATCTAAATTTAATAATTAACAAACAACATTAAAAAGCATATTAAATGTCATTAGTTGAAATTTCATCATAAGACCTCAATAAACATCAACATTAAAACTATTTTTAAATACATAGTAAAATGAAATGCTCTTTCAACCTACACAGTTAAAGCTTAGCATGCACTGCTGCTCAGCAACAAGCAGTTTATATCCGTTCTATAACTAGCACAGTGAGAACAGCAGAAATACATTGTGTAGCATGTTTAAGATTGCTGGGCCATCTTCTCTTTGATGTGGACAGTGATGACTGCAGACACCATGAGGATCAGAACTACAGAGTACAGCATCGTCTTCAGAAGGCACACAGACACACCACTAGGGGGAGACATTGCATCTGAAACACAGCATAAAGAAGTGTTTTTGAACTGACATTACACTAACGTTTTCACAGAAAAGTTACGCTAACGTTCTTGGACCAACAAAACACTAATGTTCTTGGCTATGGGGAAGTTCAGGCTGAAGGATTTTTTAGCAGGTGTGGCAATTTATCCAGTTTTGTTGCTGAGGAACAGCTAACAGTTTTTTTTAGCTGTTGGGGTATTTTTGTTGAGGGGTTATTCAGCTTTATGTTGGCTTGACAAAGCAGCTAAAACGAATAAAAACGTGTTTGGCTGTTGTAACATTGATAACTCCAATAATACCTTTATATATTTTATTAATATATAAAATGAAATGTGATTTGCTGTGTGGTTATTTAGTTGTTGTGGACATTTTAGAGTCCACAGTGTTTGCCATAGAACCACCAAATTTCACACAAATGTAGTTCTCAAATCGGAGTAGTGTGCTTGTACTTTTGGGACAGATCAGAATGACGTTTTTTGCTTGACAGCTGAGAAAAGTGGAAAAATGTTATGTTGCAGAATGTCCCGTGAGACTCCAACGGGTCCAGATTAGCCTGGCCTTGCTAAGCCCCTTATTTACAGTCAGTCTCAGAGAGCTGGGGGGGGGTCCTGAGTGTGGTGTCCTTTGAATTAGCTATACAGTCAAGAGAGATGAGGCAAATGGCGTCTGTAAAATACATTGTTTTTTTTTATTTTACAACACTGAAAGAGTCTGGGCCACTCAGAGGGCAAGGAAGGCTGAGGAGAGTAAAAAAGAAAATAGACAGAAAGAAAATAGAAATGGCTGGATGGATGTGTGAATAGATGACTCAAGAGATGACTGGACTCATCATTTCGGTCCTTTTTGTTCCTTTTTCTCTTTTTCTTTTTTTTTCCCCTTGGCAGCCATGCCAGAAACACTTCCTTCGCCAGTCTGCATGTTCCCCTGACACAGCACTTTGCTCATGCGGAACGTTTTCTGGAAGGCGCAGATGTCCTGGTGCACGACTCTCAGATGCAGCGTTCTGTTCTAGAACACCACCACCACCACCAGCCACACAGTTCCTCATATGTGTGCATCTCTCTCACACTCACCCACCCAGTGACACTATTTATATATCTCTGCCAACTCACTGCCCATTTTAGAGCTAGCTTTTATCAGTATGTAAATGAGATTTCCAGCCAGCAAGCGTGTTGGCTACCGGACAGCATAAATCAATTTAAAATGCATCTACTCTGGTACATGGTAAACTATGGTGGCCAAACATCCGGTTTTGAGCCGGAAAGTTCATGTTCTCAGCTCTCTGCCCTCCATCCGGCAAAATCCCTGGATGGACAACCATTTGTCCAAAATGGTAGAAGCTTTCCATTTATGAATATTCGTTTGGTTAAGAGATCACCATGTGACCTGGAAGCTCACCAACACAGAAAACGCTCAAATGCCCATCGGCATGTTCTTATAGCTGCTCCTGTGATGGTGTGAAAATACCCCCCCTCCCCCCCCAAACACTAGAAGTGATACCTTTCAATGGTTAACTGGGGCGCAACTAGAATCACAACGTTAAGTCCATACTGTGGAACTGTGCCTCCCTTCACATATAGTAACAAACTCCACTGATATGTGAAGGTACTGTGCGTGTCCCACCACCTTTTGTGTGTGAGCGTCGTGCGTTGCTTCACTCACGCATTGTTTTCACCGAAAGCCCATTGTGTGCATTAATTACTTGAGTTCAGTACATTCAGTTCTTCAAGCTACTCTTTACTCTGTCATCTTTTAAATATGGAATGTGAAATTATGTAGGGTTACCACACCTTTTACATTTCCACCACTATTTTCATCCATAAACTGATTGATTTTATGTAAGTAATTATTTCACTTTCTTTAAGAAGTAATTTATTTACCTAAATGTCTTTCAGATGAAAACACTATTTATAATCTGTAGCTTCACATTCACATTTTGTTGTCAGTATTAGCAAAACTCTCTGAATCTTTTTCTCTCTGTTCCTCTGTGCATTTGTGCCAGGTCTCAAAAAGTCTATAAACTAAATTTGACACTTAAGGTTTTTTTTTAGTCGTTTCAGTAACAGGACACACCTTCTGAAAACCACCCTTAACAATCTTAACCACCGACAGTGACGGTTTCATGTATTCCTCAATACTGGGGACTGTACTGGTCATACTGGGGACCCGGTGTCCTCCTGTTAGGGGTACTGTACAGTAACTGTACAAATACTTCTAAATGGCGTGGGTTATGTCAAATACTTCAAATAGTTTACTTCAGTAATGTACTTATGTCAGAAATCAATTGCTCATGCAAATATTCTGTGTATCATCAATAGGATTTATTTTCTTTAACTTGTTTTCCGTGTTCAGGACCCATTTTACGGGCTGCCCACATGTAAGGGGCTTGCAAGGCAAGTCTAGTGCAAACAATAGCAGAAGAACCCAAACCGAGTGTCAAAATCTGTAAACACCATGTTTTTTGGAGAAAGTACAAAGGGTTTTATGCAAGGACCTGAGTATTTTTAGATTTCTACTACAACCTCAACTCTGAGCTCTCACCATCTCAGACCTGAAAAAGACGTGTGTCTCCTAAAATCCTCCTGGTCTGTCTGTAAACGTTCATGATATGAACATTTTATTATGACAAAGGTCCCAGTATAGTTTAGACAGATCAGACCTTGGTTGTTATGTATTAATATTCTCTATATTATCTGTGTTGTTTATATTTATACATGTAGATACGCGATCAGGCTTATAATACTGTATCTCCAAGCACAGATAACCCCTCAGGACAAACTCCAGTCCACAAGTGAACTCAGCTGAACCTTCATCTGGCAGCGATTAATCAGGGCTGATTGGCACCCAAATCAGGGTGGAGGTATAAATAGCCCAGCGAGCTGAACGGGGCTCTGTGTGACACCGAACGCACTGAAGTGGCGAGGCTTGTGAATCACGCTAATTAATGCGTGTCCGTGCATCACTCCGCACTGGGCCCACCGGTGCGTGGAGGTGCCTGCAAACATCTCGAGAAAGGTCGTGAGAGCGGCGTGGGGAGGAGTGGGGAGGTGTGGGGAGGAGTGGGGAGGCGTGGGCTATTCCCACTTTCAGAGAAGAAACCATGAGTGGTGATGAGTGGATTTGGTCAGTGTTTGTTTTCATAGGACAACACTGATCTGACCAGGGTACATTTTGCTAGCGAAGGTGAAGCTCCACCTTAGCAGAGCTATGCTTCACGCTGCACTGATGTGAAGGTTAGAGCTGCCTCCACTCTCATATTTGTGTGTGTGTTGACAATATGTAAGAGTTTCTACATGGCTATGGGTGTGTGTACAGGCTGAGTCTACTCTGGTTGTATTTTTTACTCAGCATTGTTTTATGTTGTGTGCTTTGCGAGGAAGAGCACTGCCAGGGAGAGGAGATGTTCTCAGCTGTGCGCCATGCTGCCCAGCACTGCCTACCGCCACACCTGGATCACCGTGACTGGATCACTGTGCCTTCCACATGCGGCATGCAGGCCGCCACGTGGTACTGTTATGGTAGAGCTCTCAGCCCTGTGTCTGTCTGTCTGTCTGTCTGTCTGTCTGTGCCTGGATCTGTGCAGAGCAGGGTCTCTCCTGCTCCCTACGCCTGATGCAGCTACATGTCTGAACTCTTGGTGCTGAAATCAGGAGAGAGAGTGTGAGAGAGTGAAGGAGAGAGAGAGAGGGAGGGAGAGAGAGAGGGAGGGAGGGAGAGAGTGGGAGAGGGAGGGAAAGTGAGGGAGAGAGAGAGGGAGAGAGTGAGGGAGAGAGAGAGGGACAGAGAGAGAGTGAGGGCGAGAGAGGAGGGAGAGAGAGAGAGAGAGAGTGAGAGAGTGGGAGAGAGAGGGAGAGAGAGTGAGGGAGAGAGAGTGGGAGAGTGAGGGAGAGAGAGAGGGAGAGAGAGAGAGAGAGAGAGAGAGAGGGAGAGAGAGTGAGGGAGAGAGAGAGAGAGTGAGAGGGAGAGTGAGAGGGAGAGTGAGGTGGTAAGGCACTAAACTACACTTTGCATTAGTCGGGATGAACAGCTGCCCTGTCACCTGTTTCTTGTTATTTGAAACCTACCCGATATTTGGACTGAAATGTTGTTTTGAGGATCACGGGAGGTTCAAAATCAGGAAGGCGGCCTGATGCCAGCACAGTGACGGTGCTGAAGCAAGTGCCTCTCCCCAGCGGGAAAAGGGCACAGGAAATAGGTCACGAAGTGATAGAGAGAGGAGAGAGACAGAGAGAGAGAATGTGCCTTCATAAAAAAGGACTCCTCCAGCACAATGGGCCAGAATCCTAGTTACTGATGCCACATACTGCACCACATGGCACATCCTTTCATAATTAAGACATTTCCAGTGCTACAAGCTGTGACTGAGCCTCAGGTTTCATGGAGCACATAGGAGATACATTAATTTGATATCTCCAAATTCAGACTGCCGTGTCAAAATTTGTTTACTTATGTCTTTTTTTTTAATAACCCTAGGTTATCTTAACTGCCCTCAGAATGTGCGCAGTGACAATTGTTCTCCAGCAGGGGTCTCCCACCCATCAGTCAAAGGGCATCACCTCCCCCTCGGCTCAGCTGCTCGCTCTCTCTCTCTCTCTCTCTCTCTCTCTCTCTCTCTCTCTCTCTCTCTCTCTCTCTCTCTCTCACACACACACACACACACACACACACACACACACAAAACAACAACTCTGGCAACACATCTGACTCAGTGACTTCACAGTTCCATTGTAGCACTTTGAATAGCTGTTGCCTATTTATAGTACAAAGCAGCAAAAATAGCGGACATTTGGGAGGTACGGTGCATGCGCTCAAACCTCTGCGGCTGCTCCACTCTGTAGGTTTCACCAGTATAACCATTACCGTAATACTGCACACATTACTTCTAAGCACACGATGCAAAACATAGTTTGCAGCAAAGCATCTTGCTTCGCTCGCAATCGGACGGTCTTTGATTACCACTGGCGTGTGGTGTCGCAGACACGGAACTCGGCAGGCAAATGAGAGCACAGAGGGGTCTGATTCGCGGTGGATGGCCTCACGTGGGGCGTCGGATCATGATTTACTGACACGCCGCTGGCCTTTTATCCCCACGTGTTTGCGATTTCAGTGCAGTCTGGTAGCTGACGGCTGCCTTGACTCCAAGGCCGGTAGCGGGAATTAAAGGAATACGCCGACATTTCGACATTTTACGTCCGCCTTGACTGTAGCGCATTCCGTGGACGATCATGTCGACGAGTTTTCTTGTATTTAAGAACTAGCTGACGCGAAACACGCATATTATGCCTAAGGGGACGTGCTGATAACGTTTTCAACAACTGACCGAAAATGTGTTTCGAATCTCGGCTTTTCTGTTCCTTTAAGTGCCCGAACTAACTGTCCATCATAATTGACACTGCAGATACTGTACAGGCCCGAAAACAGGCATTCCTTTAAGATCACGACTGCTAGGGCATAGTGGGTTCTGCGTAGGTGTAGCAGTAGTAGTAATAGCAATAGTAGTAGTTTTAGTAGTAATACTAGTAGTAGTACTATTAAGACTCCTAACAGTGAAAACGTCTGTTTTCTAGTTTGCGCTAAGTACCCTTTCAGTGACATTTTGCCTGCATATGATGTGTTGTGTGATATCTGCTTTCTGAAAGCCATGTGTGTTATCAGAATGTTACGTGAGAGAATAAAGCTGTTGAACAGGTTCAGAAGGGCATGTGTGTGTGTGTGTCTGTGTGTGATGGAAAAGGCCCCAGAGTGAGGTTTCATAAATGTGACAGGCTTTCTAAAACACGTCACCATACTAAAGAACATTACAATGTCAGGAAACAGATTTGCATACAGGACTGCAGACAGGGACAGAGAGACATGTCTAATTTCACTGGATTTATGAATTTATTTATTTGAAGAAATATTCTTTCACACTGCTGTTTTTATCCAGTACTTATAGTGAGCACAGGACATGAAACCATCTTCATTTACATATTAAAATCTCTGTTTTCCGATAGGTGTGCATATATATATATATATATATATATATATATATATATATATATATATATATATATATATATATATGTGTGTGTGTAGGCCTTTCAGTAGAAGTACAGTCTGAGAAACATTTACACCTGTTCAGCTTCTCATTCAAGAAATATGTGAAAAGAAAAAGGAAAGAGAGAGAGAGAGAGCTGTGCCATAACATGTGCCATTGATTTCATTTTTATTTTGTATATATAAAGAAACGTTTGATTCTTCATGAACCATTTGAGACATCTTGTCAGATGTGTGAGGCTCTAGTCTCCCATCAAAACATTTTGAATGATGCCACAGACAAAGTGCTCCTAAGAGATGACTATCAACACGCACATTACCGCCCCGAGCATATCTGTGTGCCGTAATCTGGCCTAGTGTCTGATGATGAATATGCATGGATGATGTCACAATGGCTGATTGTGGTTTCTATGTTATGGATAACATAAGGCGATCAGTTGGCCTTTTGTCCACAGCCCTTATGTACTCACAAGTCTGCATGCATCAGCAGGGCGTAGCCCGTTTGGCTTGTAGCAAGGATGAGATACTGATCGCTGCAAGTGATGATGTGGGCAGGGGCAGGATTTGGTGCAGGGGTGGGGTTGGGGAGTATGGGCGGGGTTGGGTTTGGGCATGGGGCAGGGTTTGGGTAGGTCACGGGTGTGGTTGGGTGTCACATGCAAGTGCTCTCAAATCACATTGTGGTATATGATAATATGTACACACACACATTCTAAATTCATGTTTATACACGTGCAGATCCACAAACAATTTTTTGCTTCATTCTTTTAAGTATATGAATCTTAATGAACGCACACACACACACACTTTACAAGACACGTGGCCTTGAGCACACTGCCCCCTACAACTTCATAATTTCACCCAGTCATCTTTACGAGGTTTCTCATTCCGGTATGGGGAGCATTGTACAAATCCAGAACGTGATGAGTCACATTGGGTCCATTAGGACCAGTTCCAAACCAACCCCATGGGGCCAGTCAGAATGTCCAAACCGTAGTCCTACGGCCCAGAAGCCACGTCAACCAAGCAACCCAGCACTGTGAAGGTTTGAGAACCTGGGTCAAAGGATCGGAACGATGATGTGGAGTCGGGTGAAGTATCGTTGTTTCAAGGAAACCTCCCGAAGTTTTCAAGGAAACCTCGAGAGCCGTTTGTCACGGCGTGTTCTTTGGAGCACGTGACATGCCAGCAGAGGCGTGGGAAGGCCGTTGGGCGTGAACAAGTAGCGTGAGCTCCCAGAGAAACACCCGCCCCAAGCGTGGGCGGTGCTCAGGGTGGAGGAACAGTTGGGGGTGGGGGAGTGGTGGGGTACACGTGAGGCGGCTCATCGGTGCCCCGAATCTCTTTCACAATATCTGTTAAACACAGCAATGTTGGGAAGAAACACAAAGGCCAAGTGTTCATGTACGTGTGTGATGAGTAATAGTATTCATGCTTGTGTGTGTGTGTGTGTGTTTGTGTGTGTGTATAGCTGGAGAGAAGGAGGAAGCATCTCCCGTGCCCCATCACGCATGGTGTGTCATAATGGGACACGGAGGCTTGTACACACACACACACAGACACACACACATGTTTTTAGTTATGACTGTGTGTGAGAAGGAGAGGGGTGAGGTGTGTGTGTGAGAAGGAGGTATTCGTCAGTGAGAGTTGTTTTGAAATGCTGTATTTGTGTATGTGTCTATACATGCATAGAAACATGCAGAGAGGAAAGGAGAGAGAAAGGAAGGAGAGAAATAGAGAGAAAGTGTAGAGCGAGAGAGAGAGAGAGAGAGAGGGAGAGGCGGACTTCTCAAAATGCCAGAGTGGCCATGTCCTGTTTTCTCAGAAAACATTTGCATGAAGCCAACACACTTCATGTAAAGGAAGAAGACTAATGACATTCAGTAAGGAAGTGTTACCTCTGACAGAGAGAGATAGAGAGGGGGTATGAGAGAGAGAGAGAGAGAGAGGGGGGGGTAAGAGAGAGATAGAGAGAGAGATATAGCGCACTGAATTTATGAGAAGTGGTTGAAAAAAATCTCAAACTTTCAATAGCAATCAGTAACCTTTAAACACCGTCTGCATTGTCTTGTTTACATTGTTTTAATGAATAGTCACAAAAATTCCAGAACTTTATTCTTTATCTGTTTGTCCCCAGATGTAGAAGACGTGAGCGACTGAGGAATCTTGCATGCTCTGTGAAAATGTCAAAGCCATCAGCAACTGAACTGTGAGGTTTTCCTGCGACCCACAGACAGACAGACAGACAGTGTGTGACAGAGGGAAGAAGACAGACAGGTAGGAAGGAAGAGAAACAGAGACACAAACAGATCTTTTGTATCTCAAACAAACTCCATCGAGTCCCATACAAGTGCGTGTGTGCGTATGTTTATATATGTGTGAGTGTGTGTGTGTGCGATGACTAAGTGCTATGTGCCTAATTGTAAAGAAGGGTAGACAATATAAATCATCCTGTGATTAATAACACAAGACAGAACTGGAAAGGCACACACACACACCACACACACACACACACACACACACACACACACACACACACACACACACCCACACCCTCATGAATTCACAATTGTAAAGGATAGAGTCAGAGCCACTGGCATCAGCTTTGGTATGCTGGCTTTGAGTCATGTGTCTGAGACCACACACACACACACACCCATGCATACATACACACAAACACATACATGTTTGAAGACCGTTCACAGTAGAGCTTCCTGTTTGAACACCCTGCTCAGTTTCCATAGTTATCAGGTGCTACTAGTTACAAATAGCAAGGAGCAGTTAAAAATAACTACCCCCCCACCCTGCCACCCCACCCCCGTGCCCAGTCCAGCGCGTGTGACTCTGGGAGGGTTTAGCGTTTTAACGCTGTTCTGGGAACATTATCACCAGACCCGAACTGCTTTGGGCCGCTGTTAATCCATCTGAACGGTGACACAAAACCTTCTCACTGCAGAATTTTCATTTGTTGGTTTAAGGGACTTCATGACTGCCTGGAGTCTTGTTGATAAGTAAAGGTCAAAGGTCAGCTCTTACTGGGTTTTGGACTGGATCAACCACCCCCCCCCCCCCTTCTCCCGCCAAGTTTCCAGACAGGGTATGACAAGTTTGTGCTCCTTGTGAACCCTGTGGTGTGCATGCATGACCAGAGGATTCAATACAAGGTAGCTTTATTGGCATGACTATACCATGTACAAATTGAACATTTGTCATTGGTAACAAACTACTGGTAAAGGTAATCAAAACAAAAATAAATAAATGAATACAAAAAGAAGCGACAGTAAATTACAATACAATGCAACAAGATAACAGTAATATATTATTATTTTTATTATATAGTTTGAAGTGTGGTGGGTGTGTTAGTGTATGTAAGTCACTGTCTCAGATTGTGACATATGATGACATATTTTACAGTGAGAAGTGCGGAGACTGGGTCAGAATTTCAAAATTTGGGAGTTTACACTTAAATTTTGCTTCTATTTCACAATGTGGGAGAAGATGCTGCTGTCTCTCTCTCTCTGCTCTCTACACAGACCACACAGTCTCCCTCTCTGGCAGGTTATTCTGTCTCTCTCTCTCTCTCTCTCTCTCTCTCTCTCTCTCTCTCTCTCTCTCTCTCTCTCTCTCTCTCTCTCTCTCTCTCTCCCTCCCTCTCTCCCTCGCATGCATAAATCATAGCAGTGGAGAGTGGTGTTGGGAGAAAATGAGGTTTACAAACAGCTCACTCTGCTGGGCCCAGACCTCGCTGTGTACCCTGGTCAGTCTCGCGGACTTCTGTGGGTTCCCACCCGAACGGAGGAAGAAACCACACAGGGATTACAGCAGCGATGCTAACAGCTCTTACGGTAATCCAGAACCTCACTGGCTTCCCGTACAACAGCAGCAACAACAAGAACAGGTTGAAGAATAGGGATAAACCAGCACGTTAATTAGACCGCTGTTAGTCGAGTACTGACACACATCAAAACGTCCTTGCAAAACAAACGTATCAGGGGAAAAATGGTGCTATTTTTGTGTGTGTGTGTGTGTGTGTGTGTGTGTGTGTCTAGAGCAAGCTGGGAATGTAAAATTTTGTTCATAATGTGAGCAGGTAGTGGTAGTTATCAAAGTGCACTTACTACTAGGTAGGGAGTGTGTATGTGTTGTGTGTGCTGTGTGTGTGTTGTGTGTGTGTGTGTTTGGGTGTGTTTGGGCATGGTGTGTGTGCATGCGTGTGTGCGCTGTGTGTGTGTGTGTGTGTGTGTTTGGGCGTGGTGTGTGTGTGTGGTGGGGGTTTGGCGGTGATGAGCTCTGGCCCCATAATTCTACAGTACCACATCCCCTCAGCCTCCTGCATTGACAACCATGCCAGTAAAGCTTTGCAAACAACATGAGATGACATAGACGAGTGTCTCTCTCTCTCTCTCTCTCTCTCTTTCTCTCTATCGCTCTCTCTCTCCTCTGTCCTTCTCCCACTTCTCTTTCATCTCTTTGCCCTTGGTCTTTAATCCTTATTCAAAGTGCTTGTTCCCTGCTCTTTAAATTTTCCCACACTCAACCCCCCTTTCCTGCTCTCTTCCTTTCTCTCTCTCCCTCTTACTCTCTCCAGCTCTCTTTCTCTCTCTCTCACTCTGTCCCCCCTCTCTCTTTTTCTCTCTCTCTCAATCTACCCCCTCCCTCTCTCTCTCTCTCACACACCTCCACCCCTCCTCATCTCTCTACTCCTACACTCTTTTACTTTTACTCTTTTTCTCTTTGATGTAGTTCTGCATTCCTGTCCTCCCACTCCAGAATCTGTCTTTCTCTCTTTCTGTCTCTCTTTTTTCTGTCTTTCTCTCTGTCTCATAATGACTGTGAACCTTAAAGTACAGAGGGAAAAGAGAGAGATTGATCTTGTCTTTCACATACTTTTATTGTTCTTTATTGCAGCATCAATGTGCAATCAGTGACATATCAGTCACTAAGACAAAGAGAAAGGACAGAGAGGGTGAGGTTGTGTGTGTGTGTGTGTGTGTGAGAGAGAGAGAGAGAGAGAGAGAGAGTGACCAGTGTTACTCTGACATGTACTTCTCGACCTGTCAGTAAAAATAATTTCTCACTGCAGAATTGTGGAATGACGAAGTTGTTTACATCACATCTGCAGTTTTGAAGAGTTTACAAATATGGCGGCTGCAGTATACGTGGATCTTAGAGGAAGATCTCCGAAATGCCATGAATGTGCACCTCGCTATCTGTGTCTACCCTGTGCGGTCCGTCCCTGACATTTACCATCAAAACTATTTTGAAAATGTTCAGCGGACAGTGCGCTATTTCTGACGCGCCTGGGGAATCGTGCAAACGATGGAGCAGGAAATGGGAAACGTTTGAACATGTCTCGGACAGGCCATGCCGTGTCTGGGAATTCTGAGCAATAGGGAAAATGAGATAAAGACTGGATCCTGTATGTCACAGCGTCGCAATGCATGTGTGTGTGTGTGTGTGTGTGTATTTATGTGTGTATCACACACATATGCTTGCCAATATCTCCACGTACCTGACATGCTGTATACTTGGGCCACAGATGTAGACATGCTACATTATTTTGTCAAAACCGAATAACTAATTGTTATGACATTTAGCGAGATGATACCTATTATCCCCGAAGCCATTTTCTCTGTGATTCTTGGCAAACTCGTTCTTGCATTTCTTTCTTCCAGATATATTTATGCTCATGGTCGGTAGCGTAACCAGTGCAGAAGGGGTGGTGACGTCGCACTGGCTTCTGTAATGCAGTACTGGCCGGGGACTCGTGGTTGAGAGCGTCACAAGCACCAATAAGTTACTGAACAACTGTTGGTTAGAGTAGTTTTGGTTAGATTAGATGCAACCTACAACCAAGTAACGCAAAAGTAACATCGATCTGTGGAAACACCAGTTTTATCCAAACGGAGCTGAAACATCGGACTGACCAGATCAGACTGATGTGACCAGACCTGCTTGGGCCACAGGCGATGCTGAAGTATTCAGTGAGTATTGGCCATGTCTGGAGAGATAGATAAACTGTGGTCCAGCAGTCAGAGATTAAAGTGCTCTCTTAAAGGCTCTATCTTAACGGGTCTCTTAAAGTGTTTCACGTTAAAGGGTCTCTCTTTTAAAATAGTGTACCGCCTAATAATCCAGTATCTTTTTGCTCTGCTGCTGTAATCAGAAGACCAAAAAAGAACTCTGGAGAGTTGTTCTGAACGTGGAACCCATGTTCCATTTTTTCAATCCCTCAGAAGTTTTCCACATGCCGCGAGACACTAGCTGGACTTGAGCAGAGCCTGGAGCTGTCAGCGAGTTCATCTTGAGGAGAACTGGATTGAAAACAGATTTGGTGTTTTGGAGTACCCCATTCCAGAAAGTCCTTTCTGACCCTATAACCTCAGAGATATATGGCCAGCATATATCACAGTTTGCCTAAGCCAACACAGTAACGCGGTGTGTGTGTTTGTGTGTGTGTGTTTGGGGATGGCGTATGGAGGAACTGCATTTGTATATTGTTTCACTGGAAATTATTAATGGATTTGTAATAGTCTGTGCTGTTTAATAATAAAGCTACTGTCACGTAGCGCCGACAGTCAAGTTTGGTGGATTACGGATGATGACCTGTGATCAGGGTTTGGGGCAACGTTCAGTGAGGGATAATGCTAATGCTACATCTTTGTGTAGACTTTGTATAATTAGCTCTAACTGTTATAACAACAATCCTTTTTGCCCGGCATCAGTGCCTGACCTCATGAACGCTCTTCGGGTTAAGCGGCCACATATTCCTCCCTGTTCCACAAACCTTCAGAGGAGTGGAGACTAGCAATGGGACAGGATGACCAACACACTCGGGTGTCCACATACTTTTGGCTGTACAGTGCAGATCTCAAAGGTCTCAAAAACTGTGTTTCCTATTAACTGATCTATATAGATAGTTTTAATTAAGTAGCTGTGCATTAAATTGCACCAAAAGACGTAATTCTTTTTTTATTTCATTGATTTTAGGAAGTTCTTCTAGATTTTGAACTGAATTAATGTTGCGCTACAAAGGTTCACACCTGGTGGCGTGTTTACGTAGTAATAATTCACACATCAAAAAAAAAAAAAACAGTAAATAGTGTCTCTGTTCACACTTTCACTGTATAAATCATATGTCTCACCCATGTTTTGGTTTCATTTTGATTCATGAAGTTGAAAACCTCAGGTCATGATCTTCAGACCTTTAAACGTGAATGTAAGAAAATGCAGTCGACTGGAAAAATACCAGCCATAGATTCCTTGGAATGACACAAAGGCATATAGTGCCAGAACGTGACAGCAAATATCTACATTCAGGAGTTTTCCTGCTGCCTGCCTGTGTGTGTGTGTGTGTGTGTGTGTGTGCCCTGATGTCACTTTGTGTAAGAGAAGCAGAACAAAACTAGAAGCCAAGGTGTATGAAGAAAGGTGCATTTTAAAATCTGCGGTCAGCAGTTTAGGTTTTTGTGTTTTAATAAAAAAAAAGCACCCTTGCTGTGGCACGTATACACACACACACACACACACTCATGTTCATGCACACAGCCTGCGCCCGCTTGAAGCACGTTGCTACGGCAACTGCCCACTCTGGCCTACGCACACACCACCCACACGCGGTCAAGAATCAGATGCTTTTTCGTCTCACTGTGTTTGTGTGTGCGCACATGGGTGTGTGTGTGTGTGTGTGTGTGTGTGTTTGTGTGCTCAACAGGAAATGAGTTTGCTTCAGGATAGGTTGCAAGTCTGTGAAGGCAGGACCAGGTTTTCAAACAACAGTTTTTCACTGTGTAGACAATACAGACTCTGAACACACCAGCAGAGCATGCGAGTCTCAGCGAACCTCTGCGAACCTCTCACGTACGTCTCGCGTACGTCCATGTAAGCTTTGACTCAGTGTCACTGCAGCAAGACAGAACATGAGTTGCAAAAGTAGGGAGACGCAATGTCTTAAGCAAAAGCTCGCTATTCTGAATTTCATAACAAAAAAAGAACAATAAATGAAAGATGCATTTTCGTTGCACCACAGCAGATAACAGAAATGACCAAAGTAAGAACCGTCTTACATCAAACATCCATGCTTGACTGAAATTGTAGAATCACATAAAAAAATGAAACTGTTTGAGTGTGACTTGGGAAATCAAACAAATGTGACTTGGGAACAGTGCTGTTAAAACCACATCACCCTCATCAAAATTAGTGGGACTAATATTCCCACGGAGTGGACTTCTTGGTTCTGTTGCATCTGAGGTGCTGTTGGACAGGTGAGACGGCCCATAACAGGTTCTGTCACTACCCTCTTGTATTTTGTGGAGACGTCTGCTGTGGTACCACAGGGTTCCACCTCAGACTTCAGTGTTATTCCATTCAGTTTCATTTCATTGTGCTTTGTGAAGAAGCTGAACGTTCATATAAAGCCACAGGGTTCCTTGGTTTCTCTATTTGTTATTTTGTCTCACTACTTTTGAACACACTCCAAATTTTAGACTTGTCAACTTGTCAGTAATCAATTACATGTTTTTGTACATGTGTTGTGCATCTAAATGTTGTTTAAAATGAAAACAAACACTTAGGCATAGATCAACCAACCGATACACTAGCTGTGTTCCGAGGTTGCTGATCGAGTGTGAAGAGAGAACGACTAAAATCACCTCAGAAATGAATGAAGACTGAGAATTCTCCCGTCTACAGACACTCCTCCGCTAATAAAACTCCCACATGGGCCTACTTACCAGACACACAGGGAGAGGAAAGTAGCAACTAAATGGAAGAGAGTGAAAGAGAGAGGGAGAGGGAGAGAGTGAGAAAGAGAGAGAGAAAGAGAAAGAAAGAGGGACTGCAAAAACGTAAAATGAAAAAGGAAGCAAATAACACAGAACTCTAAAAATAAAGTAACCTTTGGGAAATAAAACAGATGAGAGCTCGTGGGAGGTTTAAAATAGACTGGCTCACAAAGGTTTGAATAAGAGTGTCACTGTTTCCTCAGCTTTTACAAAGCTATTTCAGATGAGTTGCTAAGCAACTTCAAGTGATGTCCATAGCCTTCAGAACACATGATTGTGTCAAGAGCTCTATCCAGAGGAGTCACTTCATCCATCCACACACACACACACACAAACACACACACCACAGACCAGTCAAAGTTTTTCATCTATAAAAAACAAACAAGCTGCTCTCTCTCTCTCACACACACACACACACACCTTTTAAAGTTCTGATTTAAATGGTATCCTGCACCACTGGGACAACACATTGTAATGCAGAAGTCAAAGGTCAAAGGGCAGATCTGTCCGTGGTCTTTTCATGTGTGATAAATAATGGTGTACTGGTGCAAAAGGGGGCAGGAGAAGGTCACCACACTGTGTGTGTGTCTGTGTGTGTAACAATATGGGTCAAGATCCATGTTGGGACGTACTGGTGATATATTACATTACTCTATGAAGACATGTTGGTTCCTCCCAAAGGCTTGAGGGATTCTCCTGATGTCTGATGTCTGGCACAAAGTACCCTGCAACACTTCAGTGCAGCTAGCAGAACACCTGAATGAAACCCAGGCACCCTGAAAACCCCTGCCATCTGTTTCCAGTGTAATAGATGCGATGGCGTAAAAGATTTCCAAAGAGCTTTTGCCCGTAACACAAACACTTAGTTGTTTTCCTTTCTGAGAAGTTCTAATGAAATGCTGCTTTACACAGGGAGAGTTTTGCATATCCTCATGTGAGCAGGTCGGGTCGGTCCACACCCCCGCCACTCATCAGGAAGTCAGCATGCTCAGACCTATATTCTGGGGAAATTACCACTGGGATCGTTTTGCAAATCCAGCGCGAATGTATTTTTAAAAAGATGAGAATTAACGAATCTTTGTTTGGTGGTGCACTTCAAATATATATATTTGGTTTAGTTGTGAGATGTGAGACCAGTTGACTAGTTTTTATTTTTTTGATAAGTCCTGAAAATGCGTTAATGAGGCAGGGTGTGTGTGTGTGTGTGTGTGTGTGTGTGTGTGTGTGGGGGGGGTTCTCCGTTCTGTGTATTTCCTCATGTGTTGAGAAAAGCCCTTACACACCCGCCCGTCAGCAAGACAGGATTTGCTGTGTCAGTGGAGAAATGGTCACTTCCTGTCCCCCATTATACCCCTTAACTTCCCCTCTGCTATCAGGTTGTACATCAGTTCAGGAAGTTGTGTAAGATGGTGCGGTGTCTGTTTCGTTCTGGTCACCGAGTGAGTCTAATCTGCCTCAAATGATGTCGGCAGGAAAGCACTGAATGGCCAGAGACGTGTGTGTGTGTGCGAGTATGTGTGTGTGTGAGTATGTGTGTGTGTGTGTGTGTGTGTGAGTGTTCTGAGACCTTACAATTATTGATCACCATATTGATGAACAGATGTAACAGAGAAGAGCTTTTTATAAACTGATAAAATTAACATTTTATGGATTTGATTACTGATGGAAAGATAGTTTTGATCTCACACACATACACACACACACACACAGAGCAAAGCCTCAATCAATGTATCACTTCAAAAGACGCAGGATTTGGCAGAACTAAACACAGTAGGCTCAAACAGGATCAAAGCCAAAGTCTGATTGCTGTAACACACACTAAATCTAATCTAATGCTATAACATACACTCTTTACCTAAGAGGCTCTACTCTGCTGGTCTAGAGAGGCAGGGATGCCTGAGAGAGAACCGGACTCAGTGTTCAGGTTTGATAGTTAAAAGCAACGCTCATTCCATTCCAATCCACAGCCGGCCTCAGCGCCAGGGTCAGCCAGTCACGCATGTCAGATTGATGGAGCCAATAATGAACACGGGTCATGTCGTTCAGCCTGAAGCTCATCAGACACACACACACACACACACACACACACATCAATATGTAATATCCACTCAATGCTGATGTGACCCATATTGATCAAAGAGGGCACTGAGCCCCCACAAGACAGCTGCTCCAGGTGCCCCTCTGCCCATCTGCCTCAGGCTGTGTGGTTATCCAGAGGATCACAGTGAGCCCGGCCATGAGGACAGACCCAGTTGCTCCCAACACAGTGTCGACACACCGCTTTATTAAGGGCGTCCAAGGTAAAACGGCAGGAACGTTATTCCATCCAAGGATCGGCGCAGCTTGAGCAGAAGAGCTTACAGCTGAATGTGCTAATGACTTCACTTATGTCCATGTAAACACTTTTCCAAAGAGGAAGAAAGGCTGATTATACAGCAAACTCCCAGAACACTTCGCCCCGACCGAGTGTGCCTCATTAACGTCCACTGATAAGATGAACAGGAAATGGTTTCTTAAGCGTACAGCACAAGCTCAAGGCAATGACTCCGGCCCAACCGTTTCCCAGCTGAAGCGCTTCATTGCACCCAGACTGCACTGGCCGTGCAGATAAGACGAGTGGGAGTGGTTTATGGAGGACCTGAGGCTTTGTTTGCTCGGTCTGCATCAAACACGTTGACGATGCACGGTGACCTGCCTGTGTTCTTGGCGAAAGCAGTCTTTACGAAACAAATCTCGTGCTATTAATCACGGAGACATCTCCCAGGTTTCTGGTACCGTGTAGATCACACCCCTCAACCAAAAATTCCATACGATCACCATCTTAAGGGGAGAAGCAGAGAGCTTTGGATGGACTTAGGCAAGTGGCGATCTAGTAGCCACCAAGGGCTCTGTGTCAGGGTAGGCTCCAGCGCGGCTCCCCCGGCCGTCACAAGGAAGAGCTCACGAGCCAGTTCCAGGCAGAGCTCCCGTGATCAGCGGTGATCTGCCACAGCTGTCTCCTTCCCTACTTTGGGGAGAGAGTTGTGCCCGCGCGCTGCTGAATCGTTTGGTTTTCATGCCGTGCGTTTGCCAGCCAGTTCTCTCTCTTACTTTTGTCTCGAGTTGCGTTTGCCGTTTGGTGTCTCGCCACCATTCTCCCTCTCTCTTTGCTTATTCGAGTACTTGCTTCCTGCGCCGCTTCCTGGACTCCCTCAAGTTTTCCTAAGCAGTTTGGATTTTTGTTTTGAGAAGGGTTTTTTGTTCACTGCGGCGTTTGCCAGCTAGCCAGTTACTTCCCTGTCTTTTGTTGTTTTTTGGTTTTTACGCCGTATCTTCCGTATCTTTTGTGTTTACGTTTGGTATTTTCTCCCGTGCGTTTCCAAGGTTTTGTTTTCCGCGTTTTTTTCTGTTTGTGTTTTCTCCCCACCGTCTGCCGCGGTGTTTCTCCTGTCTGTCCCTACTCCCCGGGAAGATTCTGACTCCCCTCGTTTGTACACACATAAAGACGCTACAGATGATATTCGGGAGTATAATTTCGGCAGGCATTGTGTTGGCCTCGCCAAAATTATACTCCCCTTAACACCCTTGAGTCGGTGTGTCTTTGGATATGGATACTGATGTGCCGTTTGCTGTGATGGATAATTAAAATCTAACTCTTATTTATGCATAGAAACGTAAATCGCGAAGATAATCTTTAGCGTCTTTTGCGCGGGTAAACGAGGGGATTCGGATACTGCCGGGGGGTCGGAATTTGGCACAACACCTGTTGGGTTCCCTCCTGTCTCTACAAATCCCGCGGTGGATTTGGCTTCTGTATCCTACCGCGTTACACTCACACTTAAAAATGTTTGGTTGTTTAGAAATGTAAAAAAAAACCCAAAACAATGAGGTCTACAGCCTAAACCAAACAATATCAAGCAATAATTTTATGCTAGTTCCAATTGATAACCTACTGATGGGATAATGTTGCACAGTATTGCCTTTACCCTGATTGAAGGTCAATTTTCCATTTGAACAGATCATTGAAAGATTCTGCACATGTTTCTGCTTGTTATCTAATTTCTAATTTAGATTCAAACTATTACATTTTCCCCTTGGGTCGAAGTACTAGTGATTTCTGGTTCAGTCCGTGTTAATGCTAGACTCCACCCTGGCTGGGGGTCTGAGACAGCATAATTGCCCTAGCTCTCTGGGCAGGTTGGAAGTATCCCCCCCTCCCCCCACCATGAAATTTGGACCAGGCTGTTTCTTTTCTATGGCTGTGGTTTTACGTTAAGAATAGGCCTGCTCCTCAGTACTGATCTTTTGAACCCTGTTCTTATGAATATGAAACATTATTTCATGAACTCACAAGGGCGTTGGTTAAGAAAAAACTAACCATGTTAGTATAAAACTTGTTTTTTTTATAAAGTGTATTTTACGAGGAGATAAGGAAGCTTTGTAAGGAAGCTGCAATTGTCATTCCCCTTTCGACACGCGCAGTATTTAGACATTGTGGCTACACAAAGCCACCAGCAACCACAGGGACGACTAAACCAACAACTGACACACACACACACCTGCTTGTGTGCGAACGATATCAACGGCCAAAACACACACCTGTGTCTACATACGTGCAAGTGTGAACAGTGACGTCAGATTACACGAGCACTGACATTTTCACACACATGTAATTAAAACCCCTCAAGAAAACTGTCGTTTTACTTATTTAACCAACGTTAACAAATATTATCCAGTGGTTGTATTAGATGCTGTTCAAATTAGTCTACAACTGCTTTGAAATTTAATACACTAATATTTCAAGTAATAAAGGGGGTAATATATCATGTGCACTACTATAATGCCAGGCGGTCAGAAACAAATGAGTCGAGCTGCATTATCTTTCAAATTTATTACCTAAAAAGAAAAAAGATCTACAGCAAGCCACACTGAAATGTATTGCTTATGAACAAAAAGAACAAATCAGTTTTGTGGTTCCCATTCCATTTTTACAATCCCATATTATTTTTTTGGACAAAATACACAAAAAAGAACAAAAAAAAACACACACACACACAAGGAGGGAAAAAAAAGCAAATGTCAGATACCGTTTCTTCACAGTTACTAGATCGGCATTATAAATTAGAACGGTTATAAAAGTGTGCTACACTGGCCCAGCGTGAGACCGTAAGCTTGGACTCCTCCCATACAGAGGTCACGTGACAGGCAGGAGAAAGCGCAGCGCGAACAGAAATTTGTGTCATACCATCACCCACTTTGAAAGCAATATCTCAACAAAAATGCATATATTTCCTCGTTAACTACTCACATAATCAATTCAACCTCTTTCAAATAAATTACATCGCATTCCATGCATACACGTAATTATATTTTGGGAGCTTGGTCCAGAAACAAGTGCTTGTTAAAAGGCTTCATGGATTATTTTTTTTTGTTGACAGGGTGAAGCTGGACCATAATTCTGCAACTATTCCTAAATATTGTGGTCTGTGAGCGTGTGCATGCATATATATGTATAGATACATACGCATGTACACACACACAAATATATTTGATACTTTTTGTTTGATTATGTTTAAACAAGTTTATTTGTTTGATTTAAGTTTAAACGTGTTAATATTTCGTAAAAGACAAAGATTGACCGGAGACGTCAGCTCTGAGCCACGGGATGCCATGAGCTTTGAGAAGTAGCGAGTGTTCCCTTCGAACTCTCAGCGGTGAGGGGCGCGAGCGCGGAGGATGGACTGGGAGGGCGTCTTGGCGGGTGACCCCTTCGAGGGCGGAGTGCTCGGCCCCGACGCAGGGCTCTTGCAGACGGAGCAGAGCAGCTAGGTGCGCGCTGTAGCATCGCTTGTACGCAACAAACACACACACACACAAACAAACAAACAACAAAGCAAAACCAAACAGAGCACAGGGGCAAGTCAAGGACCCAACAGGATGTGTCCGGTTCCCACTGCAAAGGCGGGGACAGCCATGACGCACGAGGTCCGTCCAGGCGGGGCGTCTTTCCCCCCCCCGAATGCTCGTCCATGGCTAGTGCTGGACCACACAAACGTTCCCACGGCGATGGCCTTATTAAACGAGGGGCCTTGGTCTCACCTCGACGGCCTCCCAGGGTGGAACAGTAGGCGAGAAGACGACACAAGAAATGACACAAATCTTAAAATCCATCTAAAGAGCGACATAAAAAATGTCGCCGTTTCTTCAAACTGACTGTAAAATGGAGTTAACGTTGATCGGACCAATCTGAAAGAACCTTTGACATAAACCTAGCAGGCATACGGTGCATTCCTGTAGAAGTATTAATGAGATGAATCACCAGACAAGACCCCAAATCTTGGTATATTTTCCTTTGTAACGTCCTTTGTAGCAGCAAATAAAATACTCAGATGTGTAATCTGATGCTTCAATACAGCAAAAGGTAAACAGAGGCACTGTAATGTCACCTTAATACTTTAACCAGCAGATACAGTTCACAACATGTGCACACAATTTTGGAAAAGTGTAGAATAAATGGCGGCTCCACTTCTAACTTACACACACAAGAAAAAGTGCCTTTACGTAATAAACCCTCACTGGGTTCGCGGTCACGACCCTCCAGCAAGGTTCCACTGGGCGAGAATGATTTGCTTCAGCATTTCAACTGAGCTCAGTATTGAAGAAAGAAAACAACAAAACAAAACGTAATGCTCACATGTCAAGAGAAACAGAAACGTGTGCAAAATGTTCCAAACCAGAGACAAAAACCTGATTTCTTGCTTTGTAATGCTACATGACGCGATTTGTAATGACAACATCAACCAAAACCACCATCGTGCAGAGAAGGTCACGTGAGCAAAACTGAGTGAAAAAATGCCCAATGAGGGAGAGTAGGGTCCTGAAAGGTTAGGGGTCACTTGTAAACCAAGTTCCACTGAGTCCACCAGGACTCAGAAGGCATCGTGACTGCCCGCCGCCTCAGGAGTCGGCTTGGTCCAGCCGATCACGAGTTCTCCTGAGGTTCTCCAGGCAGCTTGTGTTTCTAGGGTCTCCGGACCTGATGTCCAATTACCCACAGTCCTTTGTGTTCTGGCGTGTTTTGCTGTACCACCAATATGCAGACAAAATTTCCATACTCTTCCAGCTACTGCTCCTCTCTCTCTCTCTTTCTCCCCCTCTCTTTCTCTTTCTCTCTCTTGTCTGCATCAGGCTTGGGGATGGGGTGGGGGAGGGGGGGGGGGGGTTGTGGCATCGGAAAAACCCGCCCACCCCCGCCTTCACGCCACGGCGAACTCGGAGGCCACGTCGGCCTGCAAGTCGGCCTGCCAGAGCGCCTCGTCGTAGTCGAGGTCCAGCGAACCGTCGCTGGACAGACTGCTGGCGCTGCGACTACGGGCCGCCTTCCGGGCCGCCAGCCAGGGGTATGGGTTCCGGGGCTCCCGCCGGGCCCGTCGACGAAGACGTCTCTGCCTCAGGAGCAGCTGCAGTCGCTCCACCTTACAGCGCGTGGCTCGGTTCTCCGTCTGCCGGGACGGCTCGCCTGTGGGGGGGGAGGAGGTGTCACAGTTGTCACATAAAGGTCTGAGGGATTCCTCGGTCTCGCAAGCATTAAATAAACCATTAGAAGGACACAAGCAAAAACGACCCCCACTTGCCCTCATACACACACATGCGCGTATAAACACACACACACGGGCCCGACCCCCACTGGCCAGGGTCCCAGGCGTGGGGGAGGGGAGGAGGAACACTCGGACGCGGTTACGGCTCGCTGAAGGGGGAGGGGCCTGTTCTTTCCACATCCGTGCGTTCAGGCTCAACTCATGCATCATTTAAACTTCATCAGCATGTTTCCACTGTCCACACACACACACACACACACACACACACACACACACACCCTGACCCAGATGCCAGACTCTAGCTAGAACATGCAGCTATTATGATCCAGGGCCTGAATAATTGACACACGCTCGTTCTTGGAAATGCATGAGCTAAGGTAAGTGTGTGTGTGTGTGTGTGTGTGTGAGGGAGAGAGAACGACATTAATGGTCACCAGCACAACTGTGACCGGTTGAGATTAGGCACAGAGATATTCTCAGTCAGATTTCACAGGCCATTCCTGGACAGGCTGAGTTCAGCCGGTTTTGTGTGTGTGTGTGTGTGTGTGCGCATGTGTGTGTGTGTGTTTTGCATATGTGCGTGCGTGCTTGTGTACGTTTTGCATGCGTGTGCTATGCGTTGTCCTGCTAACTGATGAATAAGTGTTGTACAGCGACGCTCTGATTCAGGTTCATTCTTCCCATTCCCTTTAATGTGTGTGTGTGTGAGTGTGTGTGTGTGAGTGAGTGTGTGTCCACGTGTGACGGAGCGCGAGTGTCAAAAGCTTCCCCTCAGTAGTGGAGTCTGAGGTTAAAGGAGCAGCTCACCTCAGAGCCAGTGTAACGCGGCCCAAAACGCTCAAGGAATGAAGCTGCATTTGTGTGCCCTCCTCTTTTTTTCTGTCAACGCCCACACGATGCACATTCTGTCTGCAGCAGATGTGTGTGTGCGTGTGTGTGTGTGCGTGTGTGTAGACAGCTCCATATAAAGGCAGAAGCACAGTGTCAGGGAAAATGTGTACGTGTTTCAGAGATGAGGTTAGAGATCTGGAGCAAAATGGTGGAAATGTCTGGGGGGAGGGGGGGTACTCTGTCGGGGGTAGTCAGGGGGGTAGTCAGGGGGGTAGTCTGAGGGGGTACTCTAGTGGGGGCGTCTGACTGAGCCGTTTGTAAGGGCTGTGTAATACGGAACATGCACATGCCCCCAGAGGGAGCAACAAATATGTGCTCACACACACGCACACACACACACACACGCACACACACAAGAGCATGCCTGGTTGTTTGTGTTGGTGTGTGTGTGCACATTTGATTTGTGTACATCTGCCCTGCACGTGTTGTATGAGGTGTGTGTGTGTGTGTGTGTGTGTGTGTCCGGCTGCTTACCATTGGTCCTGCCCAGCCGGCCGTGACAAAGTGGTGGTCTGTCGGGCGATGACGACGTCGGCGAGGGCGGGACTGACGGCAGCTCTGCGGTAGTTGGCGAGGTGGGCGGCGACGCCTGGGCAGAGGCGGGGCTGTGGGCGGGGCTGTGGGCGTGGCAGCGGAGCTGGGCGAGGGCAGGCGGTGTGCCCTGGTAGTGGCGTGTGGCACTCAGGAGATCGTTGAGGATCTGCAGGATGGTACTGACGTCACGGCGCGGACGGCCATCGCTGTCTTGGCAATTGGGGTGCAAAGTGCCTACGTGAGAAAGGGGGGGGGCGTCGACAAGAGGAAAGGAAAAGACAATGTTCATTATATTCATTAATATTCATTTTTTTTCTTATTAATATTCATGTCCAGATTTCCTCTGCTGGAGGTGGTGCAGTACCTGAGAAGGTTCCTGAGAAGATACCCGGGGCATGGTTAACGAAGCTCTCAATCACAGCTCCTGGTTTACGACTCAGCCAGGAGCTCGATGTCCCGCACTCACCCTGAAACACACGCGCAAAACACACATTGCGGTCACAATCATCATCACACAATGACAACTGAGCACTCAAGCGCGAAGCAGAAGCCTGCCGTCGGCTCATCAGAGGGACTGGTCTCCATACTGGTCTCCATACTGGTCTCCATACTGGTCCCCATACAGCGCCTGAGCGCACAGCCCTTTCTGCTGAGAGACGTGGGGCTTAATAAGGCTGGAAGGGCAGCGGGAAAGTGTCACCACGGCGATGAAGTTAAAGTGACCAGTGATTTATGCTCAGGCCAGTCGATACTTTCACAGATAATGTTGCATCTTGGCTCTCGTTAAAAGCGAACTACATTAATCAAGCAGCGCCCACGTTTTTTTCCAAGCTCGGTGAGAGTTTGTACAACAGGATTTATGGATAAGTAACAACATGACCCATACGGGTCCCAGAATGCAATGTGTGAATTCAGGTGAGGGATGTTACCTGTTGGTAGGGTGTGGGTGTTCCAGGGGCGGGGCTACGAGCACCCGTGGGCGGGCGACCCTGAGGGGCGGAGCCTGGGGATAGGGTGGGACTGGAGGGGGGTGAGAGGTGGGCGGGGTGAGAATGGTGACCAGGCGATACCCTCCGAGTGTTGTGGGAGGCGGCTGGGATGTGGGCGTGGCTAGCCCCGCCCCCGCAGGTCCCCGCGGACGCCCCGGCCACGCCCACAGGACCCCGAGCGGCTGCCTGCTGTCCGGTCGAGCTCTGCGCTGCCAACTGCAGCTGTACAAACATCATGTGGTCACCCACGCGCAGGGCAAGGGTCAGCGGGGAGCGCCCCGACAGGAAGTCGCTGACCTGGGGAGGGAAAGGGGGAAGACAGAGGGAGACATGCACGTCAGTGTGACGTCTTCCATCACAACGCTGTCCCACGACGGCCCGGACCGCCGACACGTCCCCACGGCACCCCCATGTCTGCTTCAGCAGATGTTTCTGATGACCACCAGACCTTAAAAGTGCCCTTGGAAGAGAAGAAATACCCCCCCAGCTCACTGACAGCCCTTGGCAAGAATCGTAGGCACGACATTTACATTTACATTTACATTTACGGCATTTAGCAGACGCCCTTATCCAGAGCGACTTACAAAAAGTGCTTCATTGTTTTACTCAGAACAAAATCTCTAGCTAGTTAGTTTAGGCTAAAATCAGGAAGAAACTTTAAGCAAAGATATTATTAGATACAGTCAGTATGGACGCCTAGATATACTCAAATATATACTGAGAAAACCCTACTTAACAGATAAAAGCAAGAAAAGTCATTACAGTCACAAATATTTAATACATGCTAGTGTAGTAAAATTTAATTTAAGTGCTCTTGAAACAGATGTGTCTTCAGTCTTCGCTTAAAAAACAACAAGAGACTCTGCCATTCGGACACTCAGTGGAAGTTCGTTCCACCACTGAGGTGCCAGAACTGAAAAAAGTCTGGATGCATGTTTTCCGCATGTCCTGAGAGATGGTGGGTCAAGCCGAGCTGTGCTTGAAGCTCGAAGAGCTCTGGGTACAGATCGGGATTTGACCATTGCCACCATGTATGGAGGTGCTGGTCCATTCTTAGCCTTGTAGGCCAGCATCAGGGTTTTATATCTGATGCGGGCAGCTACAGGAAGCCAGTGAAGAGAGCGCAGCAGAGGAGTAACATGGCTGAACTTAGGAACATTGAAGACAAGTCGAGCCGCCGAGTTCTGGATCAGTTGCAAGGGCCTGATGGTACGACCCTCCACCGCGTCGTACACCACATGAATATTTTTACGTGTGGATACACGTTTTCTTATTATACTAGATAACTATGTACTTAACACTGTTTATAGATCTACTCTAATTTTAGCATGAAGTGTGTTAAACATGGCACGTGTGATTCTTTTAGATCTGCTGTTTGTGTGTTGAGGGGGACTGGAGGGGGGGGGGACTGGTGGGGGGGAGACTGGTGGGGGGGGGGGGGGTCGGGGCTTTGATCTCGTTTACTTTCAGACTTGCACTATGATCGCTGAACTGCACACTCTTGGCGTTTAAGCCTCTTGAGACGTAGGCCGCGCACAACCACAAACCGAACATACGCATACACACACACACACACACACACACGAGCACCCACATTCACACATGAACACAGGGCGTTTAAAAGTTAAACATTCTGACAGGGCCTCAGTATGTAACTCATGGGAACCCCAGACATAAAGGTTACCGTCATGTAGGGGTGTGTGAGCACAGGTGTGTGCATCTACTGTGTGTGTTTGGTGTTCATGAGCGTGGGCAGATGGCATTAAGTTTGATTGACAGCTCTCATCCCTCTGTTAGGCACTGGTCACAGTTGCGGGCAGAGGGTGACACCAGAGGAGTCTGGGAAATGTACGGTAACCTTTTCACCAGGCGTGGCCTGTCTTCAGATCTTTAGAAAGAAAAAGAAAGAAAAGAAAACCGACTGTCGCATACAACCCTTCGTAACACTGCAACCCCGAGGGGGAAAGAAACTCGTTTTCACATCGAGCATTTCAGGACAGAGGACGTCTGCGTCTACGTTGCCGGTTCTGGCTTGTACACGCCGGTACGTGAAGTGGCCTTGCCCACGTTGAAGCGGAGATGACACGACAGGGTTATGCCGATAGGAGCTCTTGGGGTGGGGGATGGGGTGTCAGCAGTCAGTAGGGGGCGCTGGAGAGAAACGTGGAGAGCAGGCGGTGTTGGTGTTGGTGGTGGTGTGAGGGGTGGCGTGTGCAAGGTAGCACCTCGGTGCCGTCTGTGCGGGGTGTGGGTGGGGCTGAGCCGGGTGGGGGTGTGGTTACAGACAACAGGGAACACTGAGGTCGGCATGCAGATCACACAACACGACTGCAGCGGATGAAGGGTGTGTGTGTGTGTGTGTGTGTGTGTGCGCAGTGAAGGGAAAAGGTGACGGAAAGGGGGGAGGGGCGTGTGCAATTCAAAACAAACAAACAACAAAAAAAAAGAATGAAGCTCAAATCATTTGCAGGCTTCCCTTGCCCTCCAACCGCTTTTTAAAGAGCACCGTGGGGGGAGGTTCTGGGGGTGGGGGGGCAGAAATACCACCAGCATGAACCACTCACTCTGCCTGCTTTCAGCTCAGCAGATGGAGCAGGGCCTCTTTGTCTGACGCAGTCAACCCGAGGGAGACGGAGAGACAGAGACAGCATCGGTCCTCTCCAGAAGGAGCTGGCACTGTCAAATGTCACATGCTGAACTCAAAAGTCTGAGCGAGGCTCCAGTTCTGATCTGCAGCCAGCTCCCCCCACCACCCCCACCCCCCCACCACCCCCCCACCAGGAAGCAGCTCCAGGCCGCTGCAGACGACGACCCTCTCGAGTCAGTGGACTGACACGCACGTTTTCAGATCCCCTTCGTTCTTCGGTCTGCGCTTAATAAAGACCTATCCCCCTATTGTTTTGTCTCGGGGGAACCGTGCACCGAGCCAGCCGCTTACACGTGAACGCTAATCGGGCAGCAGACTTCCCTCCGTAACCCCGGCGTCCCTGTGTGGTATCAGAGTCATGCGCGTGGAGCGGGCTGTCCTGCGCGGGTGGGTGCTGGGGCCTCAGAAGGGTGAGCTCACGCACGGCTCCGCCTTTAATCGGGGCGACGATCGGGGGCTGCGGAACTCATCGCCGCTTACAAAGAGCTCAGCTAGGACCCAAGGGTGAGTGGAGATTACAGCAGACTGTTCTCTCTCTCTCCCCCTCCCTCCCTCCCTCGGTTTCTCTCTCTCTCCCTCCCTCCCCGTTTCTCTCTCTCTCTCTCCCCCTCCCCCTGTTTCTTTCTCTCCCTCCCCCTCCCTCTGTCTCTGTTTGGAAAAGCCCAGTCACGATAGCGACCACTCCAAGCACAAAAGCAAGCGGATAGTCAGAGTGCTCACGACGCGGCGCAAGCGCGTGGTCCGTCTGCATCACGCTGGTGTGATCGCCACTGCACGCCCTGCGGGCCCAACCCCACAGGAGACCTCATTATGCGTGCAAACACACACACACACACACACACAGCACAATGCTGCTGAGAGGAGACAGTCTGTACCAATACATGGACAACACTGGGTAAACATCACCTTCATATTCTACATTTTGCTCTTCAGTTAGCCCTCTTGTCACTGTTGGACTGCATCTGGTCTAAACTGCTCAACTGCCGTATACCAGTGTAGATCACGCCAATGCCAACCCTGCGGTCTAAGGGTCTGTGAATACATACAGCTGTGGTACTTCCACCGGGTCCTTCTTATAAATCACTTCTTGTCTGAATTCTTAAAACCTAGTGAAGGGTTATCTCATCTTTTTCTGGAAAAAAAAAGACTGATGTAAACTATTACTCCAGCTGATAGCAGGTGAATAGATTACATTATTAAGGTTCACCCAGGGCAAGAGAAGGCTTAATCTCCGCCCGCCTGTTTCTCCATTGATCCGGAGGCCACACAGATGGCCCTCAATCCTCACTACCTGCACTGTCCCATTAAGAGTCAATGATTTCCAATTACGGCTGACCAGAGCTCCACAGTACAGCGTTTGAGGCAGGGAACGGGTATGAGTCTGCTCGTGTCTGTGGAGCGGGTATGAGTCTGCTCGTGTCTGTGGAGCGGACAGGAGCACGTGAGCTGGCTGATGGTTCAGTACTGACCGGCAGTACCGCTCACATCAGCAACCCCAACACAGATACACTGCTCACATCAGCAAACCCAACACAGATACACTGCTCACATCAGCAAACCCAACACAGATACACTGCTCACATCAGCAAACCCAACACAGATACACTGCTCACATCAGCAAACCCAACACAGATACACTGCTCACATCAACAAACCCAACACAGATACACTGCTCACATCAGCAAACCCAACACAGATACACTGCTCACACCAACAAATACTAGTGAGTACTACTACTGGGAACTACTGGGGGCTACTGGGAACTACTGGGGGCTACTGGGGGCTACTGGGAGCTACTGGGAGCTACTCTTGTGTGTTACAGCTTATTAAATTCATGACTGCAACAGCTCAAGCCCTGCAGATCCCCGAAAGCCAAAAGGAATTATGGATGCACATAGTGTATCAGCTTTTGGAGACAGGAAGTAGAGATGGTCAGAGTGTGGCTGACTGCCGACCAGCAACGTCTATTTAGCCATGAGCTTTAAAAAGACTCACTAGACCATCTGAAAGATCATTAGAGAGAGGATGTAATCAGCAAAGAATTCAGTCTTTACTGAGGTATGTGTGTGTGTGTGTGTGTGTGTGTTAGTTAATGGCAGAGTGATCAAATGATCTTTGTCCTCTCCCCAGTCCAACTCGGTAGTATAATGTTCGTCTTATCAGCTTACAAAAAAACGCACCCCTCTGTTGTCTGTTACCCCATATGGTGATCAATAAGGGTATACAAACACACAGACACACACACACACACAAGTGTACAGAGAGTAAAGGAGGGTCAGCTCAATACAAATCACCCATTTTCCAATTTGCACCTCTCCATATTTATACAATAGTGTCATTCTGTCAGAGAGAATGAAAAGGGTCGAATGGGACAATACGTGTGTGTGTGTGTGTGTGTGTGTGTGTGTGTGTGTGTGTGTGTGTGTGTGGGACGGCATCGCTACTACTGATTAGGAGGGAAAAGAGTTAGTCCTCCAGGTCCATCACCACACCGCCCTGTAATCCACGCGCGGCCTCCGCCCTCCTGGGTGGAGGAGCATTCAGGCCAGGGCTGTGCGCTTGGACGGGGAAGTGCAGCCTCCACCTTTCTGGGAGGCTTTCAGGCCCCCTGCACTTCTCCATTGTTACCGTTTTAGCTGCTTGGCTTCTGTGAATCAATGAGCTTCCCCTGCTGTCGAATTAGAAGCACAAGAAAGAAAGGGGACTGAGTAATGCAGGGGGGAAGAGGGAGAGAGAGGGAGAGAGAGAGAGAGAGAGAGAGAGAGAGGGAGAGAGAGGGAGAGAGAGAGGGAGAGGGAGAGAGAGGGAGAGGGGGAGAGAGAGGAGCCCCACAAACTCGAGCCACACAGCAGACGCGGGGCTTCCTCCAAGTCTGATGAAACCTCCCACAGCAAGAGAAGGAAGCAAAAGACGTCCATGATGTCATATGCTGAAAACCTTGTGCAGATCCAGCACATAGAGCAGCGCCGGCCACGCGCTGAACCAGCCGGGCCCCGCGGCGCCCCCTAGCTGCAGCCTGCTGTATGGCCACTCTGCACTTGCTCTGAGCGGAGCACTGCGCTAGCCTGCTACAGACTGATGTTTGGTTCCAGAGAACAGCACAATCTACTCGGTCCATATACGGTGCCCCCCCTCTCTGCGTAACGCTTTCTCTCTCTCTCTCCCTGTCAGGGTCTCTCTCCAACTCTCTCTTCCTCTCTGTTCCTCTCCCTTTCTTTGTTAGCCTGTCTCTCTCTCACGCTTTCTGCAGGCCTCGCTCCGTCAGTCTGCTCCGCGGGCTGTCTGCTCACCTCGTCTCTCTCTCTCTCTCTCAGTGGAAAAAGCAGAAGGTAGCACACAGCAAACGGCCTGGCCACACAGACAAAAAAGGAGCGCTTCCTGAACCCACCACCCCCGCACGAGCACACACACACACACACACACACACAACTCCACACATATGCACGCTATAAAAAGGGAGAAAACAGGAAGAAACCTTTTCTCACAGACACAGGTATGCACGAGTGGTTTCAAACACGTGCGTGCGCACGTTCACACACACACACACACACACAGATCACAGCTTCCACAGTTTGAGGCAGGATTTCCAGGTTATAAATATCTGCTACTAAGGAGCTTCACCTGTGCACAAAACCGCATCTGTTAACTGACAACCACCAATGCACAAATTCATACACACACACACACACACACACACACACAGGCATGCATATACACACAGACAAGGGTAGAGAACACCAAAGTTCACGACATTACTTTCACCACCAAACACGTCTCTCTCAAGATGGAGCAGCCATCCTGAGTCTCAGCACGTGTACACACATACACATTTTTAAAAAAAAAGAGAGGAAGAGGAAGAGGGTGAGCAATGAAGAAGTTGCCAAGTTATAATAAGAATCCCTTCATAAGACATTTCTTGGAAATCTTTTCTTATTCTTATCAGCTCGACTCTCTCACTGCTCGACCACAGAGACACACACACACACACACACACACACACGCACTTATATGACGGATGAAGTAAAGCTGACTTCACACGGAGCAAAACCCAAAATGACACGCTATCATAACATACGCAGGGTGGAGTCCGTCTGGGCTTGTATAGTGCACACACACACACACACACACACACACACACACACACACGTAAGCACACACACACACAGAGATTTAAATGGGCAGATTGCCATATCTTCAGCAACATGACTCACCCATCCTGTGTGATTTGCTTACATGGAAATACTGTACTAACTTAGACTCAGAACTATATCCATCAACAGTGCTAACTTGGACTCAGAACTATATTCATCAACAGTGCTAACTTGGACTCAGAACTATATTCATCAACAGTGCTAACTTGGACTCAGAACTATATTCATCAACAGTGCTAACTTGGACTCAGAACTATATTCATCAACAGTGCTACTTGGACTCAGAACTATATTCATCAACAGCGCTAACTTGGACTCAGAACTATATTCATCAACAGTGCTAACTTGGACTCAGAACTATATTCATCAACAGTGCTAACTTGGACTCAGAACTATATTCATCAACGGTGCTAACTTGGACTCAGAACTATATTCATCAACAGCGCTAACTTGGACTCAGAACTATATTCATCAACAGCGCAGTCCTCTGAAGCCCCACATACAACCAAACTGCACCCCAAAAAATGCAAAAGGGACACAAAGTGTGTGTGTGTGTTCTGTGTATGTGGTATGTAGATGGAAATTTGTGTGGGAGTCTGTGCATGCGCATTTGTGTGGCTAGTGTGCATAGCCTTATCTACATATACACGTGTTAGTGTGTCAGTGTACATACGTGTTACTGTGTGTCAGCGTATATGTTCATGTGTTTTAATAAGCTGGGGGTTGAATGCCAGCTCATAGTTTGTGCATGCATGTGTGTGTGTTTGTGCATGCATGTGTGTGTGTGTGTGTGCATGCATGTGTCCGATTGTCATGCACGGCAGCGCTGCCTCTTACCTGAGTCTCAGTCAGACTCTCCAATGCCTGCATGACAGACTGCTCCGGTCTGGAAGCCTGAGACTGAAACGAAAGAAAATAGCAAACACGGACGTGTCACAGACGTGTCCACCCCTCCCCAAAACACCACAAGGCAACGGTGGCGAAAAAACCATCCAACTGACATACTGGAGCAGAACAGCTCACTGAAAGAGAGCACACGCTACGTGTTTTGACAAGAAATTAAAGTGCTTTCTTTTTTTCCTCGCCTTCCCCCCCCCCCCCAGTTCTCCTTGCTCATGCTTACCATCAATCCCGCTTCTACTGAGGGGACTAGCGTCAACTTGCTGCCATCAGTAACCCCAAATTCCTGCAGCCTTCCGGTGGTCAGTCTCCTGAACAGCAACAGACGAGCGTTAGTGGCACAGCAACTGAACACTGCCAATAGTTTGATGCAAGATGCAGCTAATGTGAAAGTGAAAGATTTTCGGAACGGGTTGCGCAGTCAACATCAGTTCAAGACGCTTTCTCAGAACGTTCCTTCCTGTAATTCAGAGTAGCAAATGCCCTATTTATTTTTAAACCGCAGACACGGTAAAGAAACAGGCCAGGGTCTGTACTGGAGATTATGAGATTAAGCTCAAATAGAACCTGGATCAATAAACCAGCGTATACAAAGACCCCCCCAAATCCCATCTTCCCCCTCTCCAAACAAAGTTCCGCAGCTAAGTTGAAGCCCTGACTTTGCTCCAAATTACGCCGAGATTTCTCGGGAAGCATCTGGGTTCCCGTGCTAGGCTTAATTACGCCACGTCCGGGAAGCCGGTCGAGGTTTACGTTCGCCAAAGGAAACCTTCGCCAACTCTGTACCGTTCAAAAGGCTTGGATCATGATACAAAACAAGTGATTACATATATTTGAGTGTGTGTATTTGTGTAAGTGTCAATAGAGATGTTACATCCACTGTAGGCTATTTAACTATACACACACGTTAAACATTATAACGTATATATAAACCATTGGTAACGGTGCATTATTAAAACCCCTAAACACCCTCCTATGACTAACGCCAGACTTCGCTGTGCTCTGCTTCTCTCGGGTGTTGAAATGCACCACACAGGATATCCGAGCCTCTGGTTAGCTTGAACGTTTTACAGAGCACTTCGTAAAACTATGCAGGCTAGCGTTTATTCCACGGGTTTGTGGACGTGGCATGAAGCAAAGCAGACACGCAACACAGCGACGTTGTTGCGTTCACGGAGAACACCAGGGTGGGCTACTGTAACAGGCGGAGATCTTTTAAGACCAGATAAACCCCATTGTCTTCAATCACGAACCTCCGAGGAATGTTACGACTCACGTGTCTTTGTGTAGAAGTGCGAGTCTGTCTTTCGGTACTCTTAGCTTTTGAGAAAGTCTCCTCTTCAGCCCCTCGACCGTCTCCTCGAGGGGAAGAGAGAGTTCGAACCGAGTGCCCGTGGTCGAGTGGATCAATAAATTCATGGAGTGCTCGTGGCCAAGCTCCGGACACCGGGATCGAGATCCGTGATTCGTGCAGTTCCGCGTCTCAGTGTGCTGGTCCATCCGATATCGCAGCGATAATCGGAGAACTTGCAACAACGCCGGTAATCGAGAGGCGTAATGAAGAGTCCGTGCGCTCTCGAAGGAAAAGCAACGTGTTCTTTGATATTCTTTTGCCCAGTCTCCAAGAGCATGTGATGTATTCTGCGCAGGTTCTGTGCTTTCTCGGACGACAAGTCTATGCGACGGCAAATGAAATATTCCTTTCACGTTAGAAACCCGGCGGTCGATCTCCTTTGTTTGTGGACGTGGATTATTTATTCACATTGGCTATTGTGCTCGCAACGTGAAGTTATATTCCATAGTCCAGGGAGAGAGCTTCCGAAACCGCTGCTGTGTGCACAACACAAGACCTAATTCGATGTCAATGCCGATGTCAACAGGCCACTACGTCTACGTAGCATATGCCAAATTCAGGCTACAGTGGATTTATTTACAAAAAAAAATGTAAGCTTATCTGAAGGAAGCAACTGACCGTAAGAGAACTAAGACAATTTGGAGAAAACCGCTACACGCATTGAGAAAGTAGACATGGTATCATTGGGTATTTGTCTATGTCCCTTGTTCGATCTAAAGTCGAGCCGCACGCATGTTGCGAGCTCGATTTGTTACGAGGCCCGATTGTGAAATCCACCCACCGTCCTAAACAACCAATAAAAGCATTCGGATAGATTGCCTCATCCAATCATCTGCCTCTGCGTAACACCCACATGTAGAAAATATTCCGCCCCTTCTCCCTCCTCCCACGCGAGTATTGTTAGGACCAATCAACGATATCCTACAAACAGAAACGTTCCGTACCTTTCTCTTCAAATCATTCATAACAGTTTAGTACCAGGTGAATAAGACACGATCCTGAAATGTGGAATATTTAGCCTATTTTAAAACACTTACGCTTACGACTGTAGGGTACTCTGCACAGAACACGCTGTTAAAACTCTAAGCTCCTTTTATAATATTTGTATTATAAACATCCGCCTCCCAATACTGCGAATCTCCTAGCGTGTCAGGTCACTGTTGTGATCGAGTATGTAAACTACTACAAACAGTGAAACCGGAATGTCTTGTTAAAAATCCCTGTCCTGTAACAAAACGTACAATGAGTTGTGTATCCTGTACCCGGTGACCTCCCGTTCACTCCCACTGTAACTTATCTAGCCACCATGGCTGTGTACCGTCAAGGGCGTGGCCTTCTGGCTGTAGTACCTTCCTCACGGTACGCTGCCCTGTAATTTCAAGTGGCACACATTGTCTGCTAGTTTGTAATTGTCTTGTAAATCTGTTATTCGCTCACAGTCTGCCAAGCCCGATTCATATTTCACTGCAGACCATCGTTGTGTCTGAGTGTAGGCGGGCTTTAAAAGTCCTGCTCGGCGTGCCAAGTTAGATAAGCAGGAATTTAGTATGCGTGTGTAATCAAAACAGTCTGACCCATAGGGTACCGAACAGGACATTCTAGCATTATGAAATGACATTCTTCCTATATTTGTCGTACAAACTGGGTGTGGCATGCCCAGGTTACAGTAATGTGACTCACGCAATGAGATTGTGAGCTGTGTATTTTACACACAGGAGGAAATTGGGACACAGACTGTCACCATGCCAAGGATTAGAAGGCGGATGTACTCCCCCACACCTTTCTCTGGGGATACACATGACGAGTTTTGTCTTCAAGGCATCACTTGTTTGGGTTGTTTACGAGCCGAGTGTGGAAGTTTGGAGGACACAGAAGCTACATTCCAAGCGCAAGCGAGGGAGCTAGGCACGAGGGAGCTAGGCACGAGGGAAGTCCACAAACACAGGCACATGGATCAGCATGGCTCTCTCCGTAATGCACACCCCAGAAAGGGGACGTCGCATAAAAACACGGGGCAGCCTGCCTCGTGGGAAACACATCAACCAGGATAAATGTTTCTGAAATGTAGACGCTCACAAACGTGCACCGTGGAGTTGCGATTAAAACATGTGCAATTACCTCACCGTAGCATCCTGCCGCAGGTGTAAACGCATAACGGCACGGAACCATGACTGAGCCTTTTTGTACTATTCGACAGTGTCGACTGTATCGAGGACAAAAACGGTCCTTTATCAGTGTACCAATTATATCACTGTTTTGCTGATAAACGTAGGTGTGTGTAAACAGTGAACGCTGCGGACGCAAAATGTATTTCACAGCATTGTGTTTTGAGATGCACGGGTTTGACTGCGGCTAGACTTAATGTTGCTGTGCGTGCACCACCGTGAAGCAGCATGGGAATGCAATTACTGAAAGAGGAGGTCACGATCAGCCACGTGCGCGTGTGTGGTGTGAGTGTGTTGTGTGCGCGTGTGTGTTCAGAGAGGTTAGCCAAAGCAATGACGTAGGAAACAGCAGATACGCAGCAGCAGAGAACCACTACTCCATATCGTAGGCTTAAAATAGCCCCCCTCCCTCCTTCTCTCTCTCTCTCTCTCCCTCTCTTCCTTCCAAAGGCTGCGTCAGTGCCCTCACATCCCGCCCCCTCATATTTTCTCTCTCTCCCCTTCTCCCGTTTCTCTCCATTACTCTATTATCTCTCCTTCTGTGTATGTGTTTAAAACAGAGAGAAATTGTGTGCATGCGTATGAGAAAGAATTTTGTGTGTGTGTGTGTGTGTGTATGCGCTCGCTCTCTCTTTCCAACAGTAAAATCACCAGTGCTAATTAACTCCCACAACAAACTCCTACAGAGTTAAACAGAGTAACTTTAACTGTGTAGGAGTGTCTTTAACACTGATTGGACTGCTAGACTTCTCTTCACATTCTCACTTACTCGATTTTACCCCTTCATTCGCCCAGCTTTGTTCTGGAGCACTAGCAAATTAAGAGACTAGTTTTCAGATGACACAGAGATGTGACCTTTGTTACAGAAATATCACAGAATATCACGGAAAATATTTTCAATATGCTAGTGTAAGTCATGTGAAATCAAAAGAATGTATGCAAAAATGAATTTACATAAATCAAACATACACGTTTCTTATGCTTTTGTCTGAATTTCTTGAAGACATATAAGTGAGATAAAACGAATCGACACTATAACGAATAATGTAGTTAATTTCTATTCTGTGCTTTTGCTGGAAAGCAGACATGTGGTATATGGATTCCAGATCTGTTGCTAAGCGATTAATTGTAGTTCAAAATTCTTAAATGGGCTTTTCAATACGCTATTAAACAGTATCGCTCTCACCTAATCCTAACCTTTCTATAGGATTACATTTTACTGCTTGACCGACCTAGTATCACCTTGAGAAACTGCATGTTTGCTAAAACACGTCTGTCTGATGTCAGAGAAGCGTAGATTCGCAGAACTGGACTGAGGTTTAGTCGGTTGTCCAACATTTCAGGCTCAAATGGAATCTTTTCAGCTTTGACGTCAGAAGAACCGGGACAAGCCAGATTCCGCCGCCTCGCGATTCCGCTGTCCACACATTCTTTTTCTCCGCCCCCCTTCCTCTCGGCCTCTCCCGTTCGGCTTTCCGTGTACTTCACCGGTGTGGAATGTGGGAGCTCGTGCCAAGGAATTTCAGCACGCTGTATCTCATTGTGAGCTGCACTGACGCGCGAGTTCGAGGATGCAGCCATCCCGGAATTCCCAAGCGCTCGTTTCGTTCAGCACCGACTGTGAAAGCGGGTTTGTAGCTCACGAGGTCGAACATTGGTCCAACAATTGCTTACCGGTCTGTGCAGTGGAATCCTGCAGGTGTCCGCTAAATGCGTGAGTCAAAGCAACGCGTAATTAATTATTTCACAGTAGAACACATAGTATTGTTTAAAAGCATTTTCTTAAAGTGAAAGCGAAAACGAAGAGAGCGATCATGCTTAAACGTTTTAGGTAAAACAGGACACCTAGCTCAAACAAAACACATGGCTCAACAGGCGATCATTTATGGTTATCTTATGAGATTATGACATTTTTACTGAACAGAGTTAAAATATAATCGCTTGGTGTGAACGACCACACCTTTGTGGCAATAAGAACGCACGCACTGCAGCCTATCAGCCACTTTCTTAGGTAGTACACATATCTACGTGCATCTTTGTAGGGACTGAAGGGTATATGCTATAGGCTATTCTTTATCACTGGTCCGATTCTAAACATAGGTCTACGGACTGGGTATTAATTGGGTGGCAAACAATTCCCAACATAGCATTAACACTCACATCATAGCGACAATGGTGGGAGCGCCTCTGAGCTGGTATATGTTTTCAGCTAGTGGACATTTGAGCTGGTTTTTATTTATCTTTCTTTATTACATATGTCAAATGTCCCCTTGGGGTTGAGAGCATACCGCTACTGAAATAAATCCATCCAGCTGGGATCCTGCGGTCAGAAGTGACCACTGACGCCAATTTTACTGCCTCTGTACACTTACAAAGTGTTTTAAAAAATAGCAGGTGTGCAAATTGCCTGGTGGTAAAACAATCCCTTGTAGGTGTTAAAAACATCCTGAGAAATAATTACAGAGGCCAATCCTGTAGAGGGCATCTCCTGTGGCGTTTTTTAATAGTTCTTTGTGTGGGTGGAGCCTACCGACACCAAAGATTCAGTCACCGGGGGTCCTGCTGACATCACATTAACAAAAGTACAAATACAATCAATAAAATCAACAGTGTAAGGGAAGTACCCATTAAAACTGCGACTGAATGAAATGTGTTTCTAAGTATGGATCCCGTCCTGGGAATAGTATTGTACTGTAGCTCTCTAGTTTTCTGATGCAGTGTAGAATGTAGATGTGGAAGTGAAAAAGTGCCATGCATAATTTTGGCACATCGGGGTTTGTAGCACATCGTGTGCATGCAGATCTTGTGAACCGCCGAATCCAGTCCCCAACTGACCGTTCTATTACTGTTCAAAACTTCAACAAACGAGGCGAGAAGAATCGCACACTCTGTTGTGTCTCACACACCATCAGGCCATTCATAGAGCAGCCATTACACAGACTGACACACTAACAGCACACACACACACTCAAAGAGGGAGGACAGACCACAACCACCTGGCACCAGGTCGGGGGGGGGGGGTAAAATCCTGGGCGGGTAGCCAGTTCAGGTCAGAACAAAAATCCCCCAACCCAGTGCCCCCAGTCACATGACCCAATTCTCAGAACTGCCTGCAAAGACCTGTAAGTTACGCTATGTATGGAACGAAGGAACGGAAGGGGATGTTCAGACCTTTGTCCACCTGACCACACACATGGTGGCTGTACAGCTGTAGTCTGGGCGATATCTCACCTTCAGGACTCGGGTTTAGCACACGTGTCCCACCGACGGCTCACAGCGCAACTCTGGCGTTTACTCTGGAGCCGTACCCTTACGGAAACTTCCACACATTCGTAACAACGGAAACTATTTTATGGAGAAACTGGCTGTCTACAATAAACTAATACTCAGTGTGAACATGTGAGCACAGGTGTGGAATATCTGAGGATGTTCCAAAAAAAAATTCACCCCTTTGAAATTCTGTTCTGTGAGCTGAAGCAAAATAAGTATTAAAAAAAAAGGTCTTTATTACAAAATGCAACCAAAGATTTAATGCAGCCGGTTGCTTAGTTACACTGTCCATCTTTAATGAGATCTGTAGCGTGAAGTAATCACACAGAAGACATGTAGACCAACCTTAATATACAGTCCTGTTCTAAAGTTAAAATGGCTAAAATCAACACCATTCAACTGTTAAATTAAATGTGTTAAAATCATGAGAGAAAATCCAACTTTTTATTTTACTTTGAGGTTTAAGGAACTGTGTAAGGTCAAACATACAGAGGAGAGGGGAAGCAGGCATAGATGTGGGATGATATTTGGAGTATCCGCAGAGAACTGTTCGCCGCGTATTTATGTTTAAAGAATTTGTGGTTGCGCAGTGATTTGAGTGATGTCATAATTGGGATTCCGTGTGGAGTTTTGTGGATTGCTCACTAATCCCGTAAAGGTATAAAAGCCTTATTGTGAGCCCTTTGGGATTCCTGTAACGTCTGCTCATGTGCGACCCACATAGTTTCTGTCACTCTCTAGAGCCACAAAGCAACTTTCAGAACCTCTTTCACACCCATGAAAAGTGCAGACGTCTCTCAGTTCCTGCCAGCTTTGGAATTTGGGCTGAAATGAGACAGACGTCCAGTAGATGACGAAATACCTCTGAGGCTGGAATGCCTCGGCAGACACGGGTGGGGTTGGGTGGAGGTGGGTGGAGGTGGGGCAGCATGACACTGCAGCTTTTGGGTGTTCGCTGTCAGGTTATTATCTCTCATCAAACCATGTGTTCTTTGTGTGACATCTGCATCAGATTGACAAATCTAAAGAAGTAAAATTTAAAACATCTTCAAAGCCAATAATACACCAGCCCCCACCTACATGGAAGCACTAACCTCACACTACACCATGTGCCACGATTTATACATCTTAACATGACCCACTGTCCGGAAGACCGGAAGTATCGTAAGATATTCCAGGCAGGAAGATCAAAGATTACAGGGCACTTCTGAACATTTGCTAAATGTTAATGTAATATGTGAATTAAGCAATGAGACACAGAGAGTCTGTACATTAACAGACCCATGTAATGATATAATCTATAATCATATAATCTATTGTCTTATCTCATATATGACGAGAGCCAAATTAAAAACGTGTTTGAAAAACAAATGTCGCGCCTTTAAGATCAATCATCTTTACTGATACAGGAAGCTCACAGGAATGTGGCTAATTCAAGAGACGGGATAACTTCCTGGAATTAGTTTTGCAACTTTGTGATCAGCTGCAGTGACTGCTGAGTTGGGATGTCATTACTAACAAAAGACAGAAGCATGGTGTGGAGTGGAACCCCTCTAGAAACAAGGTGTGGAGTGGAACCTGAGATCACAAGATCTGCCTAGAATGAAAGCCTTGAGCCAAAATAAATCTTTGATAGAATTATTATAATTAATCTTATAGCCTCAAAAATACTTTTTTCTCTTAATGTGGTGCAGAGAACTACTGAGAAGGGTCAATGGCTTTAACAAACAGACGAGAGGGAAATAAAAGATGACTACTTAAATACTTCATGTCAGGGCTGGCTCCAGAGCCACCACCGGGGGGAGCTCACGAGCCGGTCCTCAGCGGAATCAACGCAATCGGCGGTGATGACCTGCACCTGTCGTCCTTGCTACTTAAGGTCTACAGATGCAGAGTCTCACCCCTGAGTTTTTGGTAGTCATTGCTATGAGCACTCAGCCCTTTCTTGCTATTAACGTGTTGCGTTGGGTGTCTCGCCACCTAGTCTCTGTCTCCGTCCGGAGGTTTGTCTCTGTCGCAGTTATTTCGAGGACTCTCACTCCAGCGCCGCTCTCACTGGCCTCCCTCAAGCTTCCCCATTCTTTCTCCTTCTCTGTCGGGGTTATTGATTATTTTGGGAAAGGCTTTTCAGTTACTTGTCTCGCGAGCCACAGAGCCAGTTATTTTCTCTGGCGTCCTCAACTCTTTTGTTCACGTTATTTTGGGAAGGGTCTTACGTTGTTTAGAACTCGAGACAGAGAGCCAACTACTTACCCTGGCGTCCTTAGTTCGTTGTCCCCGTTTCCCCTGTCGCTTTGAGATTTTCCGCGAGTGTTTTTTTCTCGTTATTTGCTCGTTATTATACTGTGTCTTCGTTATTATACTGTGTGTTCGTTATTATACTGTGTGTATCCGTTGTTACGGAAGGTTAAACCGATATTTTTCACGAGGGAAGGCACTTGGGTTCGCCTATTAACCAAACACGAGTTTCATCACGTTACACTTAATGTTACTTTATTCAGTTCCATCTTTCAATTTTACATTAGCAGTGCATTAAACAGTGTCTATCGAAGTGCAGGTAGTATTTGCACCTCGACATCTCGACCTGTAGTATTTTCAACAGTACTAGGCTGGCTAAAAACAAATAGCAAAAACAGTATCTAAAAAGCAATACAACACTTCCCCCATCAGGGAATCAAGAGTTACTGCAAGTTCCACTTGAGGCTGCTTGGTGGTGTACATAGTGAACAAAAGGCGCATGTTGTTTGGATACATCTCCAACAGGCGCCCGCTTGGATGTTGTAAATAAGCGTAAAAGGGCTTTTGTAATTACGGAATTGCAGGAATGTTTCTCACTTGATTCAAATATACTGTTACCGATTTGATTAAACACAACATCCAATTACGCTGGAATGGACGTTTCTTGTATTTTTCTTGTTTCCTTTAACAAAGGTAGCATTATATTTGGCATAAAATATCTTTTGACTTGATAGTATTGTAATATGAGCTACAACATTTACTAACGTTACAATGTTTTTCCACCTGCGCATTTAATTAAAATCATGGTGTTTAAAAAAAGAAATAAATTATATATATAAAATCTACCAGGCGATGGCGCAAAGTAACCGGTATTTTAGAGGCAACTCCTCTTACATAATAAATGCACATTTTATATCGCATGTCTGAAGAGACAGGAAGGAATTAAATGTTTCATTTTTCTTAATTTATCTTGATATAGATTTCCAGCTTTTCGTCAAAGTATGGTGCTTTGCTCTCTATTTTAACCTTCAGTGGCCTCAAATGCTTCTTAAAGATGTGAATCATTCTTGGAGATGTTTAACCTATAGATTTTCAAGCGCAAGACTCTTACGTATAAAATGACGCAAATCTGAAAATGTCCTTGGGAAATTCATTGACTGACAGTTGTTTTCACTGTAAAAAACATTTTATTATTAATCTACTGGCGTCAGCAATTAATCAAAATTAACCACTTTAAGACATCTATTTAGTCTATATTGTTGACTTGAAATGCATAGATTTAAGTATGATATTTATGCGTCTACATATGGAAGGAAAATATTTATCGAAAATCATGTGATCGTTGAAAAAATATAGTTGCATAGATCACGTAGGCCTGTATCTAATTAGAAGGAGGGATGCATTGGAAATCCTGCAGTTTGTCGGTGTATATTTAGATCAAGCAAAAACAAACGGTCTTCCATTCAGTCAGTTCATCCTTCTGAATCAGCCTGCTCTCGACAACGGGCAATGGTGCATGTCATCATTTGACAAGTCTGGCTACGTAGCTCACTCTGACGCACATCGCGAGTCGTGTTGGTCCATTTCTGTGCGAGGAATCCCACCGCTCGCGCCACCTTCCAGATCACGTGGTGTTTTCCACACCGGCCAGTAGGTGTGTCCTAAAGCACCGAGTTTCATTCATAACTACCGTTCGGCTTTCGGATGAAAATTAAACCGCTCTGTGGAGGACCGTGCAATTGGTGCGAGCATTTACTTGCTCATACATGGACCTCAAGAATCACAAATAGGTTAGTGAATCGTTCACGTGATTACCGTTGCGATTATGTTTTGAAAGCCATTTAATCGTCATCTGTTGCCTGTATTTAAAGGTTTGGTATAACGAGTTTTTTTGCACGTTTGTTTATAGAAGGCTGCGCCGAATGCAAAACGGAAAGTAATTTATGCGTTATCAAAATACGTGGTAGACATGAGTGACGCGTGAGATGAAATCCAAAACGCAATGTTCACTTGTCCGCGTATTCAGTGATGCTGCGATATGGCTCGCAGGAGGTGTAATTTCTAAGTCTGTTCTGATGTTGAAAACCGCAGACACGCTGTGTAACCGGTAATAACGTTAACCAACCGGATAACGCTGAGCTCATTATGGTTGTGAATGTGGCGGTGGGATCTGACTTTGTCTCTGGATAAGCGGCAATGTCGGGCTCTCAGTCGACGATAATATCTCGTTTTTTTTTTACATCCATTGCAAGCATTTCCTTCTTGACTGCTACGGCGGCTAGTGATGCGCATGCACTTCTCTCCGCGTGGAAAGTCGTTTCTCATCCTGCCTTTAAGTAGCGAAATGGGCTCCAATTAAGCCTTGCACGCGCTAATGACGACACGGAGCTTGCTGACTTTCCGGTGGGGTTTTTTCAGGAGTGATCGCTTCCACAAAGCTACGCCGTTGCCAGATGTTGCCGGAGAGTTCCAGCTGACCTGCATGCTCTGAATTAAGAGGCAAACAAAAGATTTTGTGTGTGTGAAAAAAAAATCATTTTCACAAATTCTTACGATTTAAGAAAAGCCACAAGATGTAAAATTGTAAAATGCAGTCACCGCCAAGCACTGGTGGACACAGAATCCAAATGAACAGTAATTGACAGTACGTGGGTGGTGTAAGAACTTTGTAACCTCACTGTTGTCGCTTGTCAAAATGGAAAGCCTTTGATCTATGCCGAAACTATACACTTTTGTGGAGCGATGCTAAACGCCTAGATCATTCTCCTCCAGCCACTCCAGTTACATAAACACACCCCTCACTGGTCTTAAACACGGCGTCTCCTCCCACCTGCGCGAGAACCAAAGGCCCATTTCAACACAGGATGATGCGCGGGATAAAACACTTCTTCAGTCTGCTTTTACACTCTTTACCTCAAAACCCGGGAAATGGCAAATAAATAAATACATGCAGAAGCCTCGTTCGTTGGTTGGCCTTTGCGCACGTGTGTGGGGAAGGGTTATAGTGAAGGTGATGAACAGAGCTGTTGATTTTGTGTTGCTCGTGAAGACACTGTGCGCACGAGCCCCAGACGCACGGTCTGGTCGCGTGCCCTGGCGCCGCCTCGGCGGAGACACGTTAATACCGGCTAATGGGCTGGACTGTGAACGAACCGCACCTGTGACGTGTATTTCGTGGTTTTACAGCCGGCGCTACCGAAGTCAGACAGTGAAAGGCGAGATTAGTTTGAGAGGCAGGCTGTTCTGAAAGAGGGAGAAAAGTTTTTACCCCTCAGTAAGCATGCAAGGACCAATAACAAATACATGCAAACACACACACACTGCTGAAAACATTCCACTGCTTTAACGCAATCACCCAAATGGATCTTTACAGCTGAAGCAGGACTGGCTCCCATGTTTTGGCAGTGAACCTGCCTCCTATAGCCTGGCCTGTGTGGGTGCTGGCTATGTTGCATAACCCGACACTCCGGCTCAGTCACTGTCTGCCAGCATGAATGGGTGACGTGTCGGGAAGCGGTGAACTGTCTTCATTAGGCGGACTTCTCTGACGCGAAGATAAACCTCAGCCAGCCTCTGGACTGGTCCGTTGTCTTTGAGATGACCAATAGGAGCTTAGATTCTCAGTGTTCTCGGATTGCCTGGCATTGATGTCTCAAATGGGGATTGATCTTATCTAAAGAGGAAATTTGAAGGGGTTTCACTGCACTTAAGATTGATCAGTGCACAGGAGGGGAGTATTACCAGTGTCTAATTGGTAATATCTGACATTTTTAAGTTTAAACAAACTCAAAGGCCACTAACAGTGAAGCAGTAAAGGTTGAAAAGAAAACCTTCAAAGTTCTTAAATGACTTTGCTTTGAGGTTATAACTGTGGCTTTTCTCTTTGAGCGTTTCCTCGGAAAGGGTTTTTACAGTGATGGCTGAAACCAGTGAAGCCGGAACAGTGTTATCATTAGAGATTTCAGAACACAGAAGCCAGTTCAGTGGCTTAACAGAGGGAGGGAGGGAGGGAGGGAGGGAGAGAGAGAGGCATACAAAAATATATAGAGAGAAATAGGGACAGTGGGAGGCGAGAGATAAGAGGATGAGAGGAAAAGAGATAGAACTGAAAGGCGGCAGATAGCAATCGAGAGAGAGAATGAGAGAGGTAGAATGAGAGGGAATGAGAGGAGGAGAGATAGAATGAGGGGATGAGAGAGGAGGAGAGAGGTAGAATTAGAGAGGGAGTGAGAGGAGGAGGAGAGGTAGAATGAGGGAGTGAGAGAGGAGGAGAGGTAGAATGAGGGGATGAGAGAGGGGGAGAGGTAGAATGAGAGAGGGAGTGAGAGAGAGAGAGGGAGGGGTAGAATGAGGGGGTGAGAGTGTGTTTGCGTGTTTCTGTTCAGATGAGAAATCGAGTGATGAGTTTCATCAGGACAGGTGCGTGTGAAGGGCTCTCACTGCACTGAGCTTTGTCATCTTCCCAAGTAAAAACAGCAACTCTAAATGAGCCAGGATCTCGCTAGCCGAGCACAGATTAGCTCGGCGCAGATCAGCTCTGCAGGAATGAACCCTGCGGCGACGATTTCACCATGTGCGCGTTTGTAAGCTGCCATGATTAATCTGTGCAGCGCGATATAAGCATCATGGTGTGGAAGCTTCTGCTGTTAGCGGGAGCAGTGATGTTTGCAGTGTGCAAGTGCTGTTTACGTATGGGTGTGTGTGTGTGTGTGTGTGTGTGTGCGGTGATGCTGCGTGCTGTGTGCCATCACAAACAGTCCCTCATAACAGGGTCACAGTCCAGTGCGTCTCACCAGACTGTGCTCTGTGAACACTGAAAACAAAACAACACACACACACACACACACACACACACACACAGGACTAAAAAACTATATAGATAGTCTTCTTTCATATGCATATAGCACTGCAGGTTATGTTGAAGATGAGGGCATTTACATTATGCTAGAATCATTTACAATAAGACAGTAATCATTAGGTTTTTATACTGTATTAATAAGAACCTACTGTAACTGCCTTTATGAAGATTTTCATTTAAAAGTGTGTGCATTTTCACAGCTCTTATGGTTAAACGTAAACTTTGTCTACCTCAGGAACCAAAGAGAAACTGTTATACTCCTTTAGGGTAATGCCTTTTAATGTCATGGGGACCAGCCAAAACCTGTAAATCTGGCATTTTCATGATTATATTATTGTTGCGAGAGCATTTGATCCCAATAAAAATGAAACCATATTGCACACGTACACCCGCGCATACATACACACACACACACACACACTTATAAAACTAATTTCGGCACTATGATAGCAGCTAGCTCTCTGATAGGAAGGCGAGGAGAGTGACTAACCCTCAAGGTCCACTTGGGTCTCCTTGAGGAATGTTTCGTCTTACCTCTGTCTGTCTATCCTACGTCAGTCGCCCTCACATTCCCTAACTGACTCACTCCCCCCTCCATTATCTTACACGGCCTCTATCTCTCCCCCCTACACTCTGTCTCTCTCCGCTCCTTGCCGTCGCTGTGCCGTCCACAGAGCACCGTGCCAGCATACTGGAAACTCTGCCATGTTTTTGGCATTTGTAAGAGCCCTGAGAGAGGAGTGAGGAGGAAGGCTCCTGACGCGGTGCTGGTCATGGGTTCGCTGAGTAAGCGTTTTGGGCTCGGGCCGCTAGCCCCAGTGAACGAAGAGTAGCTGTCTATCTGATTGCCCGTCCTATCTGTATCTCCCTTCCAGGAAGTGCAGGAAACCCCTCCGGGCGGGACCATGAGCGATGAGCCACCGCTGTTGACCAGCCTCATGGAGAACACCACTGTGAGTACCCCAGGTGTGCCCGCCAGGCCAGTTGTGAACGGGCAGCCGACTAAGGGGCCACAGGCACCCGGACGTCCCCCTTTTGGGCAGAGCTTTGTTACCACCCTGGCAATGAGACACCTGCTTCTAATCTCCACACACCCCCGAAGACCTCGATTAGCTGTGTTCCGTGTACTGGGTCAGGAGCGGAGTGGAGCTCCACGGGGCTCACAGATCTCAAGGAGCCAGTCAGCGCTGGTGCGACCAGCCAAAAGGGTCCATGTGTTGCAGCCAAGAACTGTTCTGAGAACTGTCCTATAGCCAAACTGTTCCCAGCACGTCTGCCCGCCGTGCTTGCAGAGTCTGGCTTATGTAAGTGTGAGAAAACGACTCGCTGCCTCAAAGGAAAGTCAGCGCGTAGCGTTTCTGCCTTCGTCGGCCCCCCCGCCGCACACAAGCACAGATCCACCCCCCACCAGCCGGCTCTCAGGCTCTTCGGAGTCTTTTTGACGCTGTGTGGAGGTGCTGCGTAGCTCCTGGGCCACGAGACGGACTGCTGGAAAACGGCCTGGAAGAATTCCTCGCCCTCCGTCTGCCGCAGTCCCTCCCTTTGCTCCTCCGTTGCACGCGGCAAATGTTCGTATCGCTTACACGATACCAAGCGGGACATCGGCGTCTGAACCCCGTTACTGATTGTATTTTAGCCGCTCTCTCAAACGCCTAACCAGGCAATCAAGGGCTTCAGAACGCTGTACACCTGGTATAAGTGGGTTAGGAGCTGGAGAAGAACCACACCAGACCAGCTGGTGGTCACAGAGGACATTTAGATCATATAGGTCTTGGCTAGAGCTCCATCTTGCTAAGTATTCTTGGATGAAGAGTGTAAAACGTTTATCAGCCAGAATTCTAGACACAGTCCTCCGTGCTGAGTCCAAGAGTCAGCAACTCATTAACACTGCTCCACCATAATGTTGTAATATACAGGCTTAATTCACAAGGTTAAACTGTGATAACTATAGATCTCATCGTGGTATGATGTTTTTGGAAGTCTGGCCCTACCCTGGATCCTGGGGACGTCTGTGATCTTATGCTAGGCAGACTGATGTATTCCACTCCTCCCATGTGAGGTTTGGTGGGATTGATCATATTGTTGCTTCTGGTCAGCCCGTGTTGGCAGGGCAAAGCAGACTACATCTTCCAGAGCAGAACCAGTCCAGTGAGAAATGGCGGCTTCTGTGTTGCAATAGGGAGAAACACATAAATGTTTGTTTATACACCTGCACAGCTGTTGGGTACTGGATATATTTCGAGCATACGGCTTGCCTGGGTGTTTGGTAGATGTACTGTGTGTGTGTGTGTATACACCGCAGTGATGGGGAATGGGTCCGGGGGGACGAACCGTTGCATGGAGACTATCCCGTGTGTTGTAAGGCTGTAGGTGAGTAGAGCTTTTTCACCTCGGAGCAGAAAACACGAAAGCTTCATCCAGGCTACTCACAGCAGTTCATATTGACATCATATTTTGAGTAGGTGTTGGAGGAAGAGCCTTGAATGCTTCCATAGCAGGAAATGAAAAAATAACCGCTGTATGCATGAGTCACTGCCACTCACTGGCAGAGTAACAAACACACATCACCTCCCTTTAAGTATCTCTCACTCGGTCTCTCTCTCTCTCTCTCACTCGGTCTCTCTCTCTTTCTTTTTCTCTCTCTCTCTCTCTCTCTCTCTCACACATGCACACGTTCAGAGTAAAGCGATCCGTCCACCAGATTACATACAGGATAATTAACAGAAGTATGTAAAAAAAGGGCTAGACAGAAACATATGACGGTGTCCTGATGGGACATTAGCTGGGAAATCATGTGGAAATCTGACCACAACATCGCAGCCTTTTCTATCTGGTTTGAGCAGCACCACCCAAAGCAGCCTTGGGTGGTGGCGTCACCTTGGGTGGTGTCGTCTCCCTGTGGTCCCCGCTGCGCTGGATTGAGGTTTCTCGCTTGGGAAACAATAAAACCAAAACAAAGACAGCAGTACATTTAATCTGAATTAGGGTCGTAAACACGTCCTTGAGATGACGAGAAGAACACGGGACGCTGATGTTTCTGGCTGGGTTCTTCGCATCTCTGGTCTCTTCCAGATGAAGCCCCACAGTCCACGGCTAATTTTAGCAGCCTGCACCCTCATTTCACATTTAAATGAGCTCCGAAATTGAATTTTAAGATCTCATTGCCATTTTGATTATGGTCCAGAGGCTCAGACATCTGAGCCAGAACTTATTAATTGACCATCTCGCGCAGCGTTAACTGTACGTTTTAGTGCTGTCGAGATATCCGACTTTAAACGATGCTTTTGCTTAATTAACACAGTAAAGACTGATTATTTGATGGTATTTATTCTCCCTGTGATGTTTATTCGGCGGTAAAAGATAAGCCTGTTTGCTTTATAGTTTCTGTACTCTTACCGGTAGCTTTGATTGTGTTGGAGAGGGAGTGTGGGAGAGAAACGAACGTGTGCCAAGGTCAGACGCAGCGATGCGGACAGTGAGGGCGACCGCCAAGACCCGTTCTGCAGGTCTTATCAAAGCATTAATCATTTGTATGTTACCAGCTACTGATGCGTTTGGCACCATTACGCTGCAAACGTGCATTATTAACAGACACTTCATGTATTTTCAGCTCGGCCACTTCTAAATCGAACTAGGCAACATGGCCGCTCTACAGCAGTTCACTCTTGATGAAATTGTGATGTCGCTCCAGAGCGGCACTTGACTATTATGGGCTGTTTGACTGAGAGGACGCTGTCTACAGCGTTTAAATTAAAATTGAAAAATGAAGAACCGTTTAAAGTGAAGGACTGTTAAAATGTTAACATTTAAAATGAAAGGACCTTTTACGGTGGAGCGTTTCTCTTTGACGTCTTTTGGGAGACACTTCCGGTCCCCGGGAACCTGGGGACGCTGAGACACAGCTGTAAACAGCTGACAGCGATCGTTGACAATCCTGGCGGTTGATCTTGCCACTGTAACAGTTTGCAGAACTGGTTCCTCTATGGCTGGATCTCTGCCAAAAACCTTTCACGAGCGATTGACGGAGATACCCCCCCCCCCCCCCCACCCGCTCACCCAGCCGGTGCGGCTCCACCGGTGCGGCTCTGCGTCTGGGGTTCAGGCGGGTGGGGCTACCTGTTCGACTTCCTCCTCATCACTTCCTGCAAGAACCAACATGTGAGCTGCTACAGGCTGGGACACACGTGGGCTGATAGGGCATTAGACCACAGCACAACAGCTGCTTCCCCTGAGCACTCTCACCTGAACACACACACACACGCACACACACTCTCTGTGTACCTTGAGTGTGCTTCCCCACACAGACTAGAACGTGCTGTCACGTAAGGATAAGTGTTGGGTAAACACGCTGATAGACTGCGGCTGCAAAATGTTCTATTCTTACGGACAGGACTGCGTGTGTGTGTGTGTGTGTGTGTGGGCGGTGATGGGACATTCATCATCATTGTGTTTGTGTCCTTTTCATCGTCTGACATCATTCTGATGCAGCAGCATGAATAACTTTGCATTTTTTACAGAGTGGGGTTTTCTTCTGTGTGTGTGTGTGTGTGTGTGTGTAGGATGTGCCGGTGGTGTTGGGCAGGCAGGATAACTACGTCCTGCTGTTGGTGATGCTGTGTGCATTCGCTGGCGGGACGCTTCTCCTTCTGGGCCTCCTCCTTGTCTTCTGTCACCGCTGCTGTCAGCCAGGACGTCGCTATTCCAGGTGAGGCCCCCCCTCCCTCACACCCTCCACCCCTTCCCCACGCCAAAAAGGGGCAGTTGTGCATGTCATTTATGTTTTCAGACATTGAGGGGAGACATTTTAGGTAATCAAAGCTGCAGACCCTGACCCCCCCCCCCCCCTCCAGGCCGGAAAGATGTAAAAGTGCTTACGAGCTCCACAAATAGCGTTCGTACCTTCCAGAACTCACGTAACAGATTCAGGTGTCGCCAAGTACGTGTGTAATCATGCTACCCCTCCTTTTTTAAACTCGTCTGATGTTCGAGTGAGAGCTGTATCTCCCACACAGGGAAAATGAAGAGAAGTTTCAGCAGAAGTGATAAAAGAAGTAATTTTTTCAGCTGACCCACCTGTTATGGAGCTAGTGCGGCCATATTGGTACGGATGTACCCAGTACCATGCTGCGTTTTGTAAACCAGACACTCTCTCTGACCCAGAGAATGAAACTAGGAGATATTTTAAGCAGAGGGATTTGTGGTGCAATAACAAAATAATAATAATAGACGTAGGCTACATTTTTATTTCTATATATACGTTCGATCACGTGTGTCGTTTCGCAGGGCCAGCGACGATCTGGAGAAAACCAACACGACGTATGTGGAAGACAGCAATCCTGGAACAGGTAACGCCTCCGAGCAGCCAAGGCACTGGCTTTCGGAAGCGATTTCCTCCACGTGTCCTGAGCCTGCGTGCACGCGGAGACGTTTTCTTCTCCCAGGTCACGTGCGTCCCTCCTTCCTGTTTTGACAGACGTCTCCGTCAGGCTGGACAGCTGTGGAGACGTTCTGCCCGCCCCCGCTCACCAGGCCGACGGCGACACGGAGCGCTTTCAGACATCGGCGTACACGGGCCGGCGTGTCTCCTTCAACGAGACGGCCATCTATGAGGAGAGCAAGAAGAGCCATGAGAAAGGGCGAAGGTCAGAGGGCGAGGGCGGGGCAATGTGTGCTGGCAGACAGGGCTTCCCCACGGCTCACGCAGTGTGTTAAAGCAAGGCAAAAGTCAAGGTCCCCAGAAAGGGACATGGAGCATTGTTTGGTCCTTCTAACAAAACAAAACCATCCAAAGCTTGAAGTAAAGAAAAAACATAAAATAGAAACCCATAATTTTGGTGGGAACAAGAAACTGTCAGGGTTTCTCAGCAACAAAGCTCTCACGACCACGTATGACTAAGACGTGACTCACTACACGTCATGTTTACTTCTCTGAGCGGGCAGTTTCTGCTCATCTGTTCTTGTTATGAGGGCAGTCATGCTAGCTTGCATATTCAGATTTTCTTCACGTTAACTCGCCACGTTTTGAAGCCCTTCGTGCTTAAGATCTGACTCTCGGTTTCATCTGAGTAGTGAGACAAAGGCCACTAAAGTCGTCTGTTAGTCGTGGCAGATGTCTAACGTGGGAAGGGTGGGTCACGTGCTCCCTTTCCTGCCGGCTCAACCCCAGGTACACGCTCACGGAGGGAGACTTCCACCACCTGAAGAAGGCTCGTCTGACGCAGCTACACATCTCTCCCCCAGCCATGAACATCCTGACCATCGTGGAGTGCGACTCCCCGGAGACCAGAGTCACCCTGCGTGAGCAGATGCAGCATAAACCGTCCCTCTCCATATTTCAGGTAACACACAGACCCATATCACACGTACTCAAATGCGCGCACAGTTAACGGGCTCAGCAGATCAACATAACATGCTCCACCTTTGAATGAAGGTTGTCTAACACACTTTATAGGCAACAAGACATCTTTGTTACGATGTTTATTCCTTGTGAAAATTCCACTGGATTTTGATAAGCCATTGTAAAGTTATCAGAACATCAGGAAGGTTGCGCTCACATCTCCACATCTCCAGGGTGTGTTGGACGCTCTAGTCCAGAACGTTTGACACAGATCAGTACTGCAGTGTATGTGCTTCCTGGGACTCGACCCCTTGACCCTGGCGTTGAACCCTGTCTGTCCCTCCACCTGAGCGATCCATCAGCCAGCCAAGCCTTAGTGTCCCTCTAAGGAGCGTAAGCATGCACCCGTGTGTGTGTGTGTGTGTGTGTGTGTGTGTGTGTGTGTGTGTAGCCTGCCGAGAGCGTCCTGCCTGAGTCCCCGGTGTCATGGAGCAGTCAGAGTCCACACTGTGGTCTCCCAGGAGACACGCTGAACTCCATACTGGACGCTGGCTTCACCCTCTGCGCTGCTGAACACGGCTCTGAACCACCTCGATCAAGGACAGTGAGTAACGAGCACTCACACACACACACACACACAAATACACACTCACAATGACATTTACATTACATTAACAGCATTTAGCAGACCGTGTTGTTCAGACCATCTTACGAAAGTGCTTTACTGATTCCATGGAATAATCTACAAGAACCTACACAATAGTGTATAATTAGAATATGTGTAGTAACACATTGTGGCCCATGATGACGATACATGATGGATTTGTACAGATGAGTGCAGCTCATCATGAATCTTAAGCTTTCCAGTGCTTAAATATAGAAGTGTGTTCTGAGAAACTACATTACCCACAGGCCACCTTTGCCTCAGGCCTCCCACCATTTGCTCTTTTCATCCTGTCAGCGCCATAAAATCGCTACATACATTTTCTGCTCCACTACATTTCCCTGTCGGCGTGCCTTTCCAACCCTGATCTTACTAACAATCTGAAGGACGTAGACGTTTTCTAAATTATGACTCCTGAACTTTAACCTTTCGCATGAGCTGGGCTTGTGGGAATTCCTTTTCATTTTCAGTCACTTCTCTCTCCCTCTTTCCCGCTCTCTCCTGCCCATCCCTCCATCTCTCTCTCTCGTGCCCCTCCCTCCCAACTCTCTCTCTCTCTTTCTCAAGATGGAGGTGATGGAAGGTTCCGCCCCGAGGACGGAGAGTGACACTTGCTCCGCCCTGACAGTAGGAGCAGGTGTAGCAGCCGGTGGAGGGGGCGGGGCTGAGGGAGGCTCCGCCTCAGGGCAGGGCACCGTGATGCACTTCCTGTCCCGGCTGAGACGGCACGCCAGTCTAGAGGGAGCCAGTCCTTACTTCACCATCAAGAAGTGGAAGTTCGACAGCAGCCACCGAGCCGCAAGTCTGGACATGAGAGGTGAGGAGGGACGTTGCGGACTCCCAGAAAACAGTCGCTTTTGATTCCAGCTGATTGAGGTCATAACATTCTTCAGTCAAGAGCGATAACGATGCATTACGTTTCATGGGAACAAGGCTGTCCTTCCAACACAGCAGTCATTTTTAGCCATACCCACTGGTGCCAGTATTTATCTGGTGAGTCTCATGTTCTCCGTCAGCATTTCTCATATCTCAGTTAGTGTTACCCCTGTACTAATGGATCTGATTTCAACACCCAACAAATCGTTTACATGGGGAAATGGCCTTTTTATAGCTGGCAAATGATTAGACCACCCAAGTCTCTCCAGGTTCAGGCTATACACCACTTTTTTTCTCTGGTGGTGATATTTGTTTATGCTAATTCTTGCTTTTCAGGTTTGTTGGTTAAAGGCTCCATTCAAGCCTGTGAGGAATCATTTGAGTAACGTTACAGTGTTATTCATTACATAGTAATTATGCACGTGTTATGCCACTCTGGGAAATTCCATGCTGGGCTCACCAGTATTTCTAGAGCTGCACATGACATCCATAGGGAAGCCAGCCTTAAACACTACATGGGGCTCAATGAACAGGCCTTTGGAGACCAGTCAATACTGGATCAATATGTGCGTCGGCAGCGTAGCTCTGCCCATAGCGCTGAGTGAAGGCTGGTGTTGGGCTGGGGCTGACTGACAGCCAAGGGTCTGCAGACAGATGGGGGGAGGGGGGGTGGATGTAGAGATCCTGCCTGCTAAACTAATGATGCTGTAATTAGATCATCCTTCACCTGACGTAAAAGGTCAGCGTGCCTGGCACGTTCATTTCCGCCTAACGAGCTCTAGATCCCATTATATCCTGTTATTACTGCGGCACGTGAGCGCTGCCGACCACACACCCCGTACGCGCTGACCTTTGGTGCTCGCTGGCCCCCTCTGCAGGCTGTATTGCTTCTTTCGTTCCTTTCGCATCCGGCACGCGTTAAACTGATTTGCACCCTGTGCTGTTGTTCTCACGTGCCCGTTCGACGCAGGTTCTCCGCGACGGCGAGCGTTTCAGAGGCAGAGAGCGGCGAGCGAGACTCTCGATCAGGGAGAGGATTCCCAGCTTCCTGGAGGAAGTGGAGGCAGTGACTTCCTGCTGTGTGACCTCCGCTCACAGCCGCAGGCCGACGCCCCCAGACGACTCTCGGCAGGCTCTCTGGAGCCGCCCACCGCAGGCTGTCCGCCCCCAACCCCTCCCCCTACCGACAGGTACACACCACTTCCTCTTTTAACAGCTCCATCTTGTCCTGCATGCCTGCAGAACTTTGGCACCGATAGTCATGGTAAAAAAACATTTTGTTTCATTTCCGTGACGTGAACATCACATGGTGATAACAGTGACGTCTGTCCATGTCACTTTATCCCCACATGTTGAAAACGAGTCGATGACTAATTGATCTGTTTCCTGCAATGTTTATTTTGGGTGTGATCTACACACGACAATAATGTACCAAACGGTCGGCGCAGACTGCATTCCTGAAAACGATCGATAGTCGTGGCGTCTCTTTCCATAGCGTACAGTTTAAAGAGGCCACTGTTGGTGGGCCTGACTCACGCTCCATCATGGGCGCCTCATCGCAGATGACTCAGCTCCCACTGTGGAAATCATTCACTTTAACTCTGGTCTCCTGCAGGCTAGAGGTTAGAGCCGTCATGGAGGCGAGGGGAGGGGCCGAGGACAGCAGGAATCTAATGGCCCATGGTTTCCCAGAATGCACTGTGCCTCGGGGAGAGGAAGAGGCAGAGGAGGATGGAAGCGGTGAGCCCATGGAGGGAGCGACAGGAGGAGAAGGCACCAGCGCTCCGCGGGGTGTGGAGTTCGGCCTGCCCAGCAGACAGGGGAGTCTGGAGCAGCCCAGCCTCTACCGGGACATCTGGAGCCTCCGTGCCTCGCTGGAACAGTATGCCTCCTCGGACCTGAGCAGCAACGACAGGGACTCCACACGCAGCGACGCTGACAGCGTGTGCTCGTTAGGGGGCACCGGTGCCTCCAGAACCGGCGTGCCCAGTTATCATTCGCAGGACATCGACGACGAGGTCGACGGCGAGCTGCCGTACGACGACGTGTCGCGGGAGCCGGGCGGGAGACGGAATGGCAGGGACAGCGTGGACTCAGAGAAGGGTAGCGACAGCGAGGCGGGGAACCGGAAGCTTCTGCAGATGGACAGCGGATACGCGTCCATCGAAGCTCCCTGCAGGGCCCCGGAGGAGCTGCGGCTTTTCGGGAGCTCGTCCGGGAAGACGGCGTCGGAGAGGCGACGCTTCTTCACGAGCACTGGCAGGAAGGAGACGCTCTGCGAGAGTTTCGAGACGTGCCCGTTCAAGGAGGAGCCGGAGGAGGAGGCCGCGGAGACGAGGGTTAGTACCGAGGTGGACCAGCCCGGCGGGCCGGGCATCTCGTCCAGGGACGACGGGGACGCCCAGGCACAGGCCAAGCCTCGGCCTCGCTTCCGTCGCCGGGACTACAGCATCGACGAGAAGACTGAGGCGCTGTTCAACGAGTTCCTGCGCCACGATCCCCAGTTCGACCAGCAGGGGTCGCCCTCGCTGCGGCACCGGCACCGCTCGCGGATCCACCTGCGTAAGCAGTGGCAGCGAACCAAGCAGTACAGCGACCCGGGAGCGGCCCGCTACTCGCCCTCCCTGGAGAGGCAGCGTAGTTATGCACTGCGGAGGGGTGACAGCGCCAACTACCCGCTGGACACGCGCTACCACAGCACCCTACCACGTATAGCTAGTGCTGCAGATGAGGAGGCCAGCGAGGGCGGGGCCAGCGAGGGCGGGGCCAGCGAGGGCGGGGCCAGCGAGGGCGGGGCTAGTGAATCTCCCAGGGTCCAGGATTCCTGCCCAGCGCCGGAGGACAATGCCAACAACAGCAGCAACAACAGCAGCCCTGCAATTAAAGTGACAGTGGAGGCTCATCCCACCCTGCACTTTTCCACCCCCTCACTGGACAGCACCGCAAAGGATTCTGGGATACTGGAAGACCGCGGAGGCTCCGAGCATCCGGTGGAGCCTCATAGTTGGCCTCAGATGACGGTCACGGACACCGTTCCGCTAAAGACAGGAAGCGGGGAATGGCACGCGCTTACAGACACGGTCACTGACCTTCCAGACGATATACATCATCGCATGGACAAAGACCCTATGGACAAAGGCTATGTGCAAAGTATGGTGGACATCAGTCCTTCAGACAAATTGGCAAGCAGTCTGGATGAGCGACTGTACACCGGTCTGAGGACTCAGGGCAGCCAGGAGTGTGTAGTGGCTGTGACCTACACCTCATCAGATCTCAGCAAGGAATAACGCCCTGACGCGTAGCTCTGATTGGCTGGGGAGATGAGTGGATGGCTAATATCAGGAGGACGATCCAGGGTGTGGGAGAGATGGATCACATGAGCGTGTAAGCTCGAGGTGCAAAGCCTGGGCCACTCCACCATAACCTCAGTTTCCCTCAGATAAATAATGCATGTGGGTTATGCTGACAGCCACTCTATTCCCTTTTTGCGGGGTGGATTGAGTGGGCTGCAATCTCAAACTAGGGAAACATGGGAAATGTAGTAAAAAAAAAAACAAACAAACAAAAAAGCCTGCAGAAAATATCGATAGGTTATGTAATATATTTTCTTGAAGAGGTCGATGTTAATACACCTTGCATATTGCACTGTGAAAGAAGGTAAGTTGATTTGGGGGAAATTCAGCAGGTATATCTGTATTAAGTAATAACTACAGCAGTCACACTGCACTTTTAAATAGTACATTTGGTAAGGAGTTATGCCACACCTTAACCCCTCGTCCTAAGATGCTAGGAGAGATAGTTATCCAAAAACAAGTTAGTAGCCTCTCACAGACCCCATTGTAATTGAAAAAAGACAAACACGAGTAATCAAAGCCTCAGTATACAATTTGGAGGTTTGATGCTCTATTCTGAATACTCCTTACCCATCAGTCAGAGATTCCATCAGTAGTGCTGGAAAAAAGAAACCCTTTAAACCTCTTATCCATGACTGCGATTAAAGTCCATGGGATAATCCTCCGGTTCGATATGTAACTCAGTGTTTCATAAATCCAACTTCAACCAATAGGCCACTAATGCTGTTCATCAGCTGTTTTTTTTTTTGTTGTTGTTAATTCAAGGGGAGAACGTCCCTCTTGTGATGAATGGCCTCGTCTTGACGTCAATGGCGTCCGTTCAGGCTGAGGAGGGCAGGGGACAGGAACACTGCACTTTTAAGACAGGGGAGTTGACTCGTTTGGTTCATGTGATTAATTCCCGTTGCTTTCATTTTGTCAAATCTACTTATTTGTATGATGGGGAAGTCATGCAGTGATGGATACTGGGAGGCGACCCGTACCTGAAATGTTTGGAGGGTCTGAACAATAACTCAAATAGTCACTTTCCAATTACATCTTTTTAAAAAAAATGTTATCTTATTTATTGATTTTTTTTTTTCAGCATTTCTGTACTGGTTGATGTGATTTCAGTTTTCAGGTGTGAAAAATGCATCGTTGTTCTTTTTTCTTTTTTGTTTTCCTGTCGTAAGAGCATTAACCAGCCCCAGTGATTGGCTGTGTATACCACAGCTGGAACTGGAGCAAAAGTGGTTCAGTGGTCCTAAAGGATGGATCACTGTGTGATATTTATTGGCTGAGTTATGGCTGAGTTATGTTAAATCATCAAAAGCCTCTTTCATAAAATCAAACACCATCTATTTTAGGGTTCATATAAAATTGGAATGCTACATTCAGTAGGATGTCTGACCAAGGGGCGGTGTAGTCACACTAAACCCTGATTTGAGATTCAGCAACACTGCCAACTCCATCATTTGCCCAGCTGTGCAGAACGTATTCGGGACGGCAGCCATCACTATTACCGGCTCATAACTGGATACTTGTTCGGAGACAAAGACGCAAATTTAGGTTTGCTTTGCACTGGTTCATGTGGTTGAGCTTCCATTTTCTGATGTGCAGCACGTGCAGCATCCAGACCAAACACTTTCTGACCAGTCTGGCCACTGAGATGGTTAAAGAAGCTACCGCTATGCCTATAGCAATGGGACAGCGTTACAAATGCGAAACACCTTTCTGTACATGGCTCCCCCTAGTGGACAATCGTGGGTGTGCTAAAATGTTCGAGTGAGGAAGGAGGAAGTTATGAGCTGGGTCCATGTCTGAAAGTCTGTAGGTCCGGCTGGGACGCAGAGAAATGACCCCGGTTTGGCCGAGTGAACACAAGCGCTTCCCTCCCCTCGAATTTCGGCTTCTTGTTTCCTATTTTCTCATTCTGAGCAGCAACCCAAAAACGGGTTGAAATCATTGGTGGTGGCCTAGCCTACTTACCTCCAGGAGCAACCGTGTCCAATTTGAGGTCAGAGCTTTCAGAACACGGAGGCTGTTTTGAGGTTCATGTTCGTGTTAAGAATCATTTTCTGATGTTCACTGACAATCATTCAATCGTTAAATTGCCATTTAGCACAGCTTCCTGTGACGGTCTACATTTTTGGATATTTGAAGCAAACGCCTCCTGTTTCTGTAATTCACGCGTCTCTCCGCTCCCTTCACCTCATGACCTCGCCGAACAAATATTTGAATGTTCTGTCTGAACCAACACCGAACCTCTGTTTAAAGTTGGCGGCAGGTAGCAGTCGCGTATCTTCGTAGCCTCTGGCGAACCTCACCGCCCTTCTACACACGAGAAGACGTGGTGAGGTGGAGATTTCGATTCCCTGCGGCTCCAACGCTATTCAGTTTGAGTCATCCCCGGCATCCGCTATCAGAATTGGTTAAGCCTCGTCGTTCGTTTGTTCAGCGCTTATTTTTCAGTCTGGTGGCAGGAGCCTTCTTACCCCCTTTCCTGTCTTGTACCTAACACTGGCATGTCACTTTATAAGAACTGGGGGCTTTTTCAGGAACAAGAGGCCCCAAAAGATGTACATTTTTACTCTCAGATTTTGTTTTTGCCAACCAAATAAATAATAATAAAAAGGTATGTGAGAGAACTCTATTATTGACATTATAAAATGTTTGAGCAGTGAAAGAGCTACAAATGGACAATTCAGCAGTTGGCAATCAGCTATGCCCCGTTTTCAAAAAAGCAGTTCTGGAGTCATTTCTTCAGTGGTTTATGGTATTCTGAGAATAGCGTATGTTTTTTTGCTGACATTTTATGGTCGAATAGAGGGAGATAATTCGTTTAGTTGTAGCATTCAGGACGATTTTACGACTAAACTGATGCAGTTTCAATCAATCTCTCCTCGCTAGGAAAACCGACACATACACACACACAAGACCACCAAATGTGGTTTGGTTGGGATGTTTTATATAAATAATAATTAAAAACATTTATTGGAAATAAAGAAAAACTAATGAAACAAAACTAAAAATAATAACCCAAGACATCCTGCACAAGCGCACAGGTATCCGTGCGTTTGCCTTGCACAGATCAGACCACCCCCCCCCCCCAAGCTCTTCACAACATGCATCTTTTTTGCCATGTGGGTATATAATTCTCATTAGCATTCTCATTCTTCAATATAGTAACTGATATCTTTTTTATTACTCATGTCATTCCTTTACATACCTCGATATGCATCATGAACTATAAAATTATAAAGATCTGCTAAAACTAAACGGTACGGTCGGATCTGAGGGGCAGCAAAGGCCCAGCAGAGGGGGGGAGGAGCACACGGTCTGCCCCGCCTCTTCAGGTGATCTGCGACAGGTGGAGAGTGAGAGAATGGAGTGAAAGGGAGACAGAGAACGCGAGACAGGAAAAAAAAATAATATATATATATATGAGAGTGAGAGAGAGAAAAAGGAAATTCAGAATGAATGGAGTGAAAGGCTCAGAATGCATCAGAGGAAGAGGAAGAGGGTGAAAAAGAGGGTAACAGAACAAAAAATATAAACCAAACCAGAACACAGGAGATTCCTCCTGCTTACAGCATTCCCAACCCAGTCAGTCCTTTCCAGGGAAAAAGAAAAAAAGATCCATGCTTCCTGGCACTGTTTCCTTTAGGGTTCATAGTCCATGGCAAAATGTGTCAGGAGCTGTGGTTCATGTGTCTGGAGATCCAAAACGGGAGGGGAGCAAAACTCAAAACAAACCTGCAGAGCAGAGAGAACGTGTTAATGACATGATCGCCACGGTTACACCCGCAGGGCTTCCAGCCAATGAGCATCCAACAAAGTGTGTGTGTGTGTGTGTGGAGGGGGGGGGGCATCAGACCTTTGGCATGTCACACATGTTCAAGTGTGTGTTGGTGAACAAAGGGGTGACGTGGTTGTTAATTCTGCGTTTGTTCTCTGGTGATATCAAAGCGGCTCTGCCCTTTCGTAAGTGGCTCAGATGAACTGAAACTGTCCAGTTTTAAAAATAGCGTGTAAAATACAAAAGCCTTTTCCTATCCTATATTTAAAACTACAAACAGAGATGCAGATGGGCTGTCTCTTTAACGCAGACCTCCTGCTTTTTTGGGTCCTATATTTAGAACGCTGTTTGAGATCAAACCTTTTCTCTCCTGCCTGCTTCTCCCTCACCACCGGCACCTTTCATCCCTCTGTGAAGGGTGTGAGTCATCGTCGGCTAGCACGCTAGCGCTCTAGCGCTCTGCCTCTCCGCAGTGGGTGTGAGCGGAATCAGAAGAGGGTCCCCCCCTCTCAGACCTCACGAACACCCTGCCTGTGGGAGAAGCCTCGGGGGCCAGAGGGAGGGTGCGGTACGGAGAGATGGAGCGAGTCATCAGGACTCGCTGCTGTAGCGGGCGAAGGAGAGCCGGGCGAAGGAGACTTCCCCACCCGTGTCCCACCACCACCACCCCTCCCAAAACCCACCGTCCTTCCCCGCACACCCTCCCCCACACAGCTGCGGAAGCACCGATATTTGCATGCCCACCACAGACTGACTAGCGGGAGAGGACTCGAGTAGGATCAGCCAATTAAGCAGGGCGATGCTCCGGCAGGGAAACCTCCTCCCGGCCTCAAAACTGATCCTAGATCAGCTGCTGAGATCAACAGTGATCTACCTGGGCGCTATCTGTGTGCTGTCCCAACTTAGAGACGTCGAATGAAAGTGAGCCCCGAACACCACTGCGTCCTATCACACCGCGTGCTTAGTTTCATCCTGCAGTGGGGCTTCATCAAAACGTGCGAGTGGGTGTAACGCAGCCAGAAAATACAGGCAGGCAAAGCGAGTCATTTCAAGAAACAAAAGGTTTTTATCAATCATCAAAAAAACTCAAAAACACACAGTGAAGTCTGGTTGGCTCCTCCCCCGTCTGCTCACCTGTACAGAGCAAGAGGCAGGTGTAGGAGGTGGAGGGGGAGGGGACGCGTCATTGCTGCTTGCAGGTGGAGAGCTTGCGGATCTTGCTAGCGGCAGACACGCCCTTGCGGGAGGGGTTGGAGGAGGAGCTGGACACGCCCTTGCGGGAGGGGTTGGAGGAGGAGCTAGATCGACGCTCCGCCCTCGGCTTCAGTGCTCCCGCCTCTGTCCCGTTCACACACAGCTGCGGCTTCTGCTCCGCACAGCACTCTTCCAACTCCTCCTCTTCGTCCTCCTCTTCCCCCATGTCCACCTGCCCTGTGGACACACACACACACACACACACACACACACACACACACGCGTATAAATTTCAACTTTTCGTGTGCTCGGCCTCCTCCTCTGTGTGGTCTCACGACGACGAGCCCAGCAGCCCCCCCCTCAGCGGAGAGACGGAGAGAGCTGAGCGCGACACCCTCTCTTACCTGGCACTGTGAAGTCCTGAGTGTAGATGATCTCGTCCTCGCCGTCGAACAGCTCGTCGTCCTCTTCCTCGCCGTAGCCGTGGAGGTCTTCCAGGTAGGGCACCACGGTCATACTGCGGCAGACGTCACGGGTCTCGGCGCTGGGGGGGATGGGCACCGGCAGCTCGGAGGGGGGGTGTTTCTTCCTCACCCAGCTGTATCCGGCCAAAACACAACACAAGGGGGGGCATCACACGGGGACTCACCTCCATCGGTTAAAACCCTCGGAGGTCTATTGACGTGGCGCTGCGTCCAAATCTATGTTTTATTCTCTGTTTTTATTAATATCTCTACGCAAAGACATCGTAGAAACGTGATTCAAAACATTTAATGAAACTGAAGTCTGGCCCTTTAAATTTTGGCCATAGTAGAAGTTATTAACCAAAATCGTTCGTGTGTCACTAAGATTTACACCTGCTAATTCATTCATGTGATTGGGGGACTTGTGTGTCATTTACTACATGACCAATGCATCATCATCACTAGTATCTATGTAGTATCGGAAGAAGGCAGAACCTTCTGTTTTCATTCGACATCTCGTTGGCTGGCGAGCGAGTTTTGCGGATCATATTTTGCAAACAACTGCAGAAGCGACACCTTCTACTAGCTAGCTAGCAGGAGCTAGGTAGCTACATAGGTAACGTAGCGATTTACAGTACATAGCAGCAATGAATGTAGCTTGAAATCCTGAGGTGTTTGATGAAGAAGCATGCAAGATTGATGGCTAAACGATGCTAGTTTACAATATCGCTCAGTATAATAGTGGACGTACACAGCTGGGTTCACATTTAGGCACGACGTCTGTATCTTGCTAGCGAGCTAACGCTAGTAGTCATGTAGATAATGGTGATGAAGATAAGGGAGCTTGAAACCCTGAGGAGTTTGATTCCTTTGGTGAAGGCGAATACGAAAATAAAATATTGGCTAAATGAATGTTATTTTACAATATCGCTCACTATAATACTGGACGTAAACAGCTAGGTTCACCTTTAGGCACGACGTGTGCTACTAGCTAGCTGGCTAGCTAGAAGCTGCTTCTGTGCAAAATTCATGTAATTGATTAATTATAAAATAGTCATGATTTCGTTTTTTGACTTTTGCCTACTTTGACTGTCCATTAGTAAATGTTGACGTTGTACGTTTCCGAGTGTTAAAGTATAGTATAGAATAATATAGTATAGATGAGTGGATATGTTTTGGCCATGCTGAACACTGCTCTGTGCGTTTTTGTTTGTTTGTTTGTTTTTATAGTTGCTGTAATTTTTTCCCGCTTACACACATGAATCTTGGCATTTTGATACTCCATGAAGCTTGATATGTCATAAACAAAATCACTGATCAGTCACATTTTATCACAGTGGAGGAGTTACTCATCGGAGTGCCAGTGACCTCCCATAACCTGCTCAGTCCTCCCCACCCAATCACCATGGTTTCTATGGTTATTAGAAACCGCACCTCCTCTGCGTCATCCCAGTCCCACGAGAGGAGTGTGTCGAGCTCTGCCCCTCTCTCCTTCTCTCCCCTCCTCTCCCTCTCCGACGAGAGGCTGACACTCAGCTTCTTGTTTCTCACACCATCCATTCCTCTCCCACTCTACTCATCTCCACCACCACTCCATCTTTCTGCCCATTTCCCCGCCCATTGTATTCCCACCATTTTAGTCCCTCTCACTTCCTCACCAGCAGCGCTTCTAAACCCCGCCCCCTCCCACCTCTCCTCCAATCCCCTCGCTCCTCGCACGCTCCGCTGACTTACTTGTGTTGCCTAATTTGCTGTATTGAGAATCTCTTCACAGGATCATACTCGAGCATTCCTACAAAAAACACAGGATTTTGAGAGAGAGAGAGAGAGAGAGAGAGAGAGGGAGGGAGAGAGAGAGAGAGAGAGAGAGAGGACGTCATAGAGCAAAATGCAACCTTGAGGCCACCAGAGAGCATTGGAGCTGTGACATAATTGAAAAAAAGGCTTTGAGACAACTCGGGAGAGGGAGAAAATGAAAATGCTCATGGTGGGATGTGGTTTCCCAGCGCCCTCTGCTGGACAAACCTGAGAAGTGCAGCATGGCACAAATGAGCTGTCCCCAGCCCCTCAGCTAGCGTCATTCATTACGGCTCACATCCAAAATAAATAACTCCTATCCAAAATATGTGGCTGACAACAGTTCTTCAGAGCTGAGGTTTGGGGAAGTGTTAAGTGCAGTTGTGACGTCGGGCCACATGGGGCAGTGGTGCGCGTACCTCTCAGCAGATCGGACAGCAGCGGTCCGCACTCATCCGGAATAGTGTAGTCTCCCTTGCCGATGTTCTCGAATAGCTTATAGATGTTATCGCCCTCAAACGGGTACAGGCTTGTTGTTATGTTGTATCTGTGGGGGCGCAGACAGGTGCGTTAGAGCCACTGGACCGGCGAGCACAGCAGTGTGTGTGTGTGTGTGTGTGTGTGTGTGTGTGTGTGTGTGTTGCATGCTTCCTCATGAGTAACACCACTGCCCATTTCCCCGCCCATTGTATTCCCACCATTTTAGTCCCTCTCACTTCCTCACCAGTAGCGCTTCTAAACACGGGCTGCAGTCCTGGGGTAAATCCAGAGAACTGTCGATCGGGGAGGACGAATCTGCATGTCGAGTTCGTTTAACACAAACTATTCTTGGCCAGGTTTGATTAGGCTGCCTAATTTAGAGACACACCCCCCCCCCAATCAACCAGCTACTCACAGCGTAACCCCCGCGGACCAGATGTCCACTTTAAACCCTGAAAACGTGTCCAGTCCGTTGGCGATCTCTGGCGGCTGGAACGCCGGCGAGCCCTGACTCGTCCTGCACGTGTCGTCCTCCGCAAACGGGTGGAGAGCCTGGGGCAGGGGGGCAAACGAAGGGTCAAAGGTCACATAAAAGCACAAACACACACACAAAGACTTTCTTCTCTCGTGAGAGGGAAAATCGGTGGAGAGAGAAAGTGTGTCAGCGCGGGGGCAGAAGGAAGACGGCCCTCTGCAGGCTCCTGGCACCACAGCCATCAATTAGCAGGAAATGAACACGCCGTGGGTCATTCGTTTGCTCAGCCGTTAAGCGACTGTGGCGCTAACTGTTATTATTTGGTTCCCTGTCAGAAAGGTCAGTGGGCACTGGGCGTAATGAGCATGATGGGACTCGTTTGGGACTCCCATGAACGCTGATGTTGGATCAGTGTCGCACATCTGTGTGTGTGTGTGTGTGTTAAAGGGGCCACATAACCCTGTGGCCGTGGCGGGTCTGCGTGATGTCTCACCTCCGCTACGCCCAGGTCTGAGATCTTCAGAGTGCCGTCTGTGGTCAGCAGCAGATTCCCTGGTTTAATGTCTTTGTGAACGATCCCCTGACTGTGCAAATACTCAAGGCCGTCCATGAGCTGGCAGAAGTACCTGAAACGCAGCGAGGGGGGGTGCTTAGGGTTGGGGGGGGGGGCAGTTGTCCTTAGTGTTGCCCTTGGACCCACAGTTACAGCCGGGGGGGTCAGGGCAGCGCCACATGTGCTCTTCCTTGTGGTGTGTGTAACAATGACAGGAATTCCCTAAATGTTCTGGAATGTTCCGACACTTAAAATCCTAAAATTTTAATTTGAAGCTCACGTTGGCTAAAACTTTGATGTGTGTGTGTGTGTGTGTGTGTGTGTGTGTGTGTGTGTGTGTGTGTGTTAGAGCAGTGCCCAGCTCTAGGGTTCAGAGACAGGAAAGGGAACCTACCCGTGAGCTTGAAACACAGGGAACCTCTTCTCTGAAACACTGTCCAACATCTCCTGCATGCCACACACGCAGTACTCCATTACCATATACGTGCAGCACGGTCAAGGAAGAGCCATGGTTCATCACATGTAGTGTAACACACACACACACACACTTAAGGTAGTGATGGTATGGTTTCCTGGGGCTAATATCTACAAACCCCTTTGAATTGGTGTGTTGTCATCGTCAACCTGTCAGACCCAACAGTTGGGCGGCTCCCCTAGGAACAGCAGCGAATGTGATGCTGTAGAAGTGTGTGTGTGTGTGTGTGTGTGTGTGTGTGCGCTCTGAAGGATATATTTTCTGCTTCTCTTCGTTGTACAGCACGTCCACCAACTGAATCACATTTTTATGCTGTAGTCTCCTCAGCAGCTGGATCTCCCTAAGAGGGGGGCACACACACACACACACACACACACACACACACACACACACATAAGAACCAAACAACAAGTAGGGAAAAAATACAACAGCTGTAGTGTAAATAAAACTAAACCGATATGGCCGCTGGAGATGCCCCAGGAGTGCTTTATTACCCCTTCAGTGCCTCCAACGGGGCAAACGTACGAGTCTTATGTTTCACTGCTCACAGGTCTTGCTGAATAAGCTCATGCATCAGGAAGTTGAAGCTCATGTCAAGCTCGAGTATCTGGTGCGATTAAGAACACTTCAAACTCCTGCCTCGGTCTGAGAGAAGCTTGTGTCTGTAAAGAGGGTGTTGGGGTGCGTGTGTGTGTGTATGCAGGTCTCTGAGCGCACGTGTGTGTGTGTGTGTGTGTGCGCTGAAATGCACTCATATCCATGCCTGGGGTTTTCCCTCCTCTTGAGTCTTGTCCAGTACTACAAGACTCTCTCAGTCAGGGCTGTGGGTTTGTATGTAAAACATACAAATTAGTTTGTATGTAAAACACTGTGGCCATACCGGGTTAGACCAACAGCAGTCAGCATGTCAGTGGACGCCACGCCGTAGTACAAGTGTTCAGCAACGACAGATATGAGCAGAACACAAACATGCGAATTCAGGACAAAGCAGCGAAAAGTGTTGACTGTGTGGCTACGCACAAAACGGTTGCAGCTAGTTGTTCCGTAGCACATAAGGGAATAAGGGGCAGGAGTCGTGGTGTCTCCTCCAGGCCACCGTAGCACATAAGGGAATAAGGGGCAGGAGTCGTGGTGTCTCCTCCAGGCCTCCATCACGGCCACCTTGACCCAACATGCGCCAATCACACACAATTATTTAAAGTTATTGGTTGGTGGGTTTGTTTACTGCAACGTGTAATTTAGTACATTTCTCCAATGCAAGGCACTTTTAACCATTTGCAATTATTGCTGTTTTGTTACTGTTGTTTATGATACGCATGAAGTTAAAGATCAATGTGACTGGTTAATGGTTTCACCAGGGGGGTTTAGATTAGAAACACGACGTGACTCAGTCCTTGTTACTATTACTATCGGTCTTGTGATTCAGTGTTGCGGTATTTATTTACATCGAAAAGCGCCCTAAATCGAGAAAGAACTGGAGGCGTGTCGTCCGAGTGGGTTACGCAGTTCTGAAACCTCACACTCTTGGCAGCGTGCGGTGAAAACAAGACATCAACACGCCCCCCCCCCCCAAGCGAGTCCAAGCGTGTGGACTGGAAGCCGAAAACGAAACGGCGGTTATTAAAACGCTTTTATTAACGGCATCTTTAGCAGCCGCTATTTCCCTTCAACATATAATGTTCGATAACAAAAATATCTACATGCCCAGGGTGTCAAAAGATTGATTTCTTTTGGGCTAAAACATCACTGCTATGGATATCAGACTCCAACGCCGTCCATAGAAACAGGGAGATAAACAGAATCGGGTCTCGTTCAAGATCATTTGTGTATTTATAATCGGGGCTGCACAAAACTAGCAAAACAATAACACTGTTGGAATATAATAATTAATGATTCAAATAGTGAATTGGAGTAAATATCTAAGGAGCAGCACATTCGGGATCTGGGAAGACGAAGGCTGTGTGGAGGCCCCAGGGTCGAGCTCCCCGCCTCCCCACGGCTGGAGCTTCATGACGTCAGGGACGTAGCGTGCGGCAGGTGGAGGGTCCGCTCCGTCTGCGTGCTGGTAAGTGCAATCTGAACAGAGCCGATCTACGTGTTTTAATGTCAACACTTGCATCGTATCGCAATAAATGATGGAAATGTGATTACTCGTGTCGCCCTCAATTTTAATGCTTCAGATCCCCCCCCCCCCTCGTAAAAACGGTGCTTGTACAAGAGTGCGCGGGAATGCAGAATACTGGCGAACACAGCAAATCTTGTTAAATCACTTGTACAGCGATTTAAGAAGCGTCTGTTTGTACGGTTGTAGCATGAGGCGTATTGTGCGTTGTCCGACTCTGGAACAGGAACCGCACACACACAGCCGCACACACACGCTGGCTGGGACCCCACACTCCCACATGCCTCTTATCGGCCTTATCGAGCGTGAGAACCAGGACCTTTTTCAGATGCCTGCAACATAATGGTCATAAAGGAGCAGAACAGAAAGTAGAAGCCTGTGCCCTCTTGGCCTGCCACGCTCGACCCAGACCAGTCACGCCGCCGCCGGCCCGATTAGCGCCCTGACGCGGGTACGCTTGTCTGGGAAAGTCGGTTGGAGCAGACGTAGTGCCGCAGGAAGCACGATAAAGGCAACCGTGTCGGCGCGAGGGGAGGCTGAGGCGAGAGGTCTGCGGCAGCATCACAGGGTTGAGATGCTGAACCTCCCGTTTGCCCTTGTGCAACGTAGCCTCACGAGAACTGAACAAGGGTTAAAAACAGCAGCTTATGTAGGTAATGAGGAACAGAGACGTGGAGGACAGAGAGGGAGAGAGATAGAGATAGAGAGAGTGTGAGAGAGGGAGAGCGTGAGAGAGGGAGAGAGAGAGAGAGAGAGAGAGAGCGTGCTTTCGCACAGGGCAAAACTAGCACCAAGGAGGAAGGTCTTAGCAGACAGTGGAAAGTTTCTGCTCTCTACATCCAGCCAATCAGACCCACCGGTTCAAACTCAAACCAGGGCTTAAAGGTTTTAGAACACACAACTGCCCCAGCAGCCAGGGGCATTATGTTGTCAGTGATCTGGCAACAGAGACACTACAAAACCAAGACCAGAGTGATCTGGAGTCGTACTCAGCAGAGCTCGATCAAACCAATGTCTCGTCACGCCCTGCCATAGTCTACGACCTCAACCCCCCCGCATACACGCGCACGCAACTTCGGCATTCCACACACACACATAACCATGGGGACAGCGTTATGCAATTCCAGTTACTCTCCAAAGTGCGTGTGTGTGTGTGTGTGTGAATCTACCAGTTAGGGCATGCTGCCTCTGGGAAGCAGGAATGCTAATTGCTGCTGTGAATGGGAAGGTCACCATGGTGACCCAGCCATGTCCATATAAGGCCGGAGGAAGAGTGTATGTTTGTGTGTGCGTCTGCCCGCCACCTCCCATCGCAGGCTCTCCGCCGTCACGGCCACGCCCCTCTCCTACACGCCGACCCTTAAACCGCAGCTGTACAACACGGGCCGAAAGACAAACACGGCCGGCATGCGGGCTGCGTGCTGCGTGCGGCGACTGGGTTATGGGTCGACTTAGACCAACACACACACACTCGTAAACCCTTGATCCGTCTGAAGCTGCACCACACTGTGCTACGTTTATACTGCTAGAGGTGAGCAAGTCTGCTGCAATATCAATACTGCGGAAAACAATATCACGATAATTAAGAAATGTCACATTATCCATCCAGACCTATAAGTGTGGGCACATCCGACAAACCTACTGCATGTTTTCAAGCAGTTTAAGAAGCACGAATTAACAAGAAAGGAACTTTATACATGCAGTTTCCAGCAATCCAATCGCTATTGAGTTCTAATGCATGTAGCGCATTTCACGTGGACACTTGTGAGAAAGTAAACATAATACATCGACAGCAACAACTGTTGTGAACACCAGCAACTCTGCCTACTCTTCTTGATGGTTCGTGAATGTCCCTTTGCCTCCGAGACATTAAAACAGCAAATGCACTTACGTATGTAACACACACACGAGCTGGGAGTATTTCTGAAGCAGGTCCAAAGCCACAACGTTATTTAAAGAGCCCCCCCCAGGCTGCATACTGTCGCATTTTAATTAAGCTGTGCGGTGTGATTAAAAATCAAATCCACGCTTTCCCTCCAAATACGGAGGGGATGGAAGTGATGTCACTCTGCTTAGGGCATAAACTGTACACGCATTTGCCCCTAAAAGGAATTAGCATTGGTGACTGATGTAAAGAAACAAGGGTATGAAAACAAAATCGCAGTGGCCTACATTAGATGCAGCTGTGTGTGTGTGTGTGTGAGAGAGAGAGAGAGCACTGGCTCTGGGAAAACACGGCCTAGAAGCAAAAGAGTGTTTTTACGTATTCCCCATCAACTGGATTATGTGCTGTTGCAGGTCAATGAACTGCTGTTCGAGGTACACTGTCGAGAAGAAAAGCCCGTTCCCCAGTTTAGAGAGCTCCACAGACATTACAGCAGCACTCTGTAGCCTTAATGTTTCCACAAAAGTTGACATTTCTACACATCCTTCACTTAGATTCAAGGTTGGCGTGAGAATCACCGATACACTGTTATTACAGCCTTGTGTGCAGGTGAGGCCGTCAAGGGCTGCTCCAGTTCTCCGTGTGCTAAACCTGCTCAAGACTGGGCTACAAAATGTCAGCTTGGCGGTAGCTAGCTTCCAGCCCTGCGAGGTGAACTGTTAGCAGGGACAAAGAAACACACAGGAAAGACAGGAAAGACAGGACAGACAGGACACACAGGACATCGGCTCTGACTTTAAACTTGTGGCTGCTGCTCTCCGCGCATGACGGACAGCGCAATCGACCAATTAGGAGCTTCCCGCCGAACTGGGTTTTGTTTTCTTATTTTAAAGAGACTTTACAGTCATTGCAGAGGTGTAACACGGGAACATGGTCCAGAGAGGTGAGGAGGGGAAGATGGATGGAACAGATTGGCAGAATGAGAGAGCGAGAGAAGAACAGACCAAACGTCTGAACACTTTCCCCCCCTGTTCCCCCACTTACTTCTTCACATTGGCCTCTCCATTAGGGATCCTCCTCAGCTTCTTCTTCTTGAGGATCTTCACGGCTCTCCTGCAGAGCGTCTCCGAGTCCAGCATCTCCTTCACCTTGCCGTAGGAGCCCTCGCCCAGCAGGTCCCCCATCAGGTACTTCCCGATCAGCTTGGCGCGCTTGCGCCGCGGCTGGTAGATCACCTCGGTGGAGTCGATGCGGTGGATGAAAATGTCCATACCCATGAGCTCATTCTCAGTCAGGTAGTCCAGCTGCTGGGGCTCCCCGACACTCATCTTCCCTCCAGACCTCCCGCTCTTCCGCTAGCTCGCCTCTCCTTCGCTTGGCCGGTGCTGCTCTGGGCAGGGGGGTGGGGTGGGAGAGGGGGGTGGGGTGGAGGTCTGTATCCCGGGGCAAGAGGAGTACAGTTTTGATTGGGGAGGGGAAGGGGGGAGTGGGACTGCCCACTAGAATGGCATCAGAGATGAATCATACCTAGGCAAGGGTGGGCAGCACTGTTTAGGAAACGGGCTCAGATAGGAAGGGCATGTAAACATGAGTGGCAAATGTGCCAGAGGTGTAACTGGGAGTCCACAGCAGAGAGTTCGGACTGGGCGAGGAGCCAGTGAGTGCAAATAAAGAAGGAAAAAAAAAAAAGAAAAGGGAAAAAAAAAGAGAAAAAAAATCAAACAAGAATATTTTTGTTTGTGTGTTTTACAGAACGCAGGTCTTTTGTAATTAAAAGTTGCTGTCCTGATGAAAGGAGGCTTGTGTTAGCCTACATTTGGTATTACTGGACTCCTGTTCGTCTCCAACAACATATCCAGCAAACTAGTTCCGAAGATCAGGCTTCACAGTATTCTCCTTCTGCACGAAGTGGTGTGCTCTAGCGCAGCAGGGCCAGCGAGACTCCACACATCTTCACCGTCCCACAGCAGGACCGAACGCGTAGGTCCACATCGGCGATAGCGTTTCTTTGGTATAGTGCGCTGCAGTTGTGAGATTATTTGCTTCTTACGACCATAACAAGCTGCAACCGGTGCTCGTCTTAGGAAATTCAAGATACCTGCAATTGGTACAATCGTAATAAATGGAAAAATTTTAATACACAACTGTATTAACATTACAACAACTGTATTAATTACAGTAATGACAGTTCATAATCACCCAAGGGCATGTAGTTAAGCTTTTCAAAAGCGAACTTTATGGGTACACAAAACAGTCAACACACAATTTACGTCGTTTTTCCGAAGCGCAGAATTGAGGGGTTATGGTCAAACAACCGAAGTTACCAAGACAGCTAATTAAATAAATCTGTGACGGCGTGCACTAAAAAAAACACTTTAAAAGCCCAAAAAACCCCACACAAAGTTGAACGTATGAAGCCTGCGAAGACGGTCGACAGCTACTTCATTTTGAACAAGGACGAAAAAATAAAAGTGCTTTGGGTCCACCAAATTCAGCTCTTAACAGCTAGCCTGGCAGGACTTGTGTTGGACAAGCTGGCCAAGTTAGCAACGAGCCATAACTAGAGTACCCAGAATCGGACTGGACGTCGCATGTAAAAATCTTTATTAATAGGTTATATGTGATAGCTGGGGGTCGATACGCATCCAGGTTGCTTAAATTAGACGTCCCACTAGCGACGGAACCGTCGCCGTCGTCGTTAGCCGCACCACAAGTCCGAGTTCAAGGCTACATGGCGGCGGATGAACACGAAATGTATCAAAACACGTTTTATCCGACTTTGCGTCTCTAACATTTCAGTTCACAGATCACAGTAATACCCCCCGTCCTATACGCGGTACGTTATTATTAAGGTTACATTTATATGTTGGTTTGGCATGCCGGTTTACAGACAAGGGAACTAGACTGGAATTAGTGCCAGTCGGCGTGTTGTTAAGCGGCGCGAGCCTAGCCAAGCTAAGATAGCTTTACAAGCGTTAGCCGCTGAGCTAAGCTAAGGTAGCTACCCGCTGGTCAACAGTCATTGCATCAAAGAGTCCCCGTCACAAACGTAAAAAAATGAATCCGTGTGTAGGAATCTCACCTCAGCATTGTGATACAAATGAGTGTAGACTCGACGTTAGCCCGGTCTGTCTCTCTTCTAAGTGTTGTCACTGCAGTCATATATATATTTATATTCTTTGCTCTGCTCTTACTGATGCAGCTGCTTCAAGGCTGCCGCCATCTTGTTTACCTCCTCCCCCCTCACGGTGCTAAATACCTCTCACGTCAGTACGTTAACATTCCTCTTCACACGTTTTTTTTCTTTTTTTTTTGTGATGTGTAAATAGTGCATACATAACTTTTCAAATGTAATTACAATGAAACGACTGTGTATTAACGAATGTGTAATAGTTTGGAAAAATAATTTGGTCTATGAAAAGCCGGATAATAATTTGACAGCTAAATGATTAAGATATCAAAATGGATTAATCATAATAGATTATTGCATACATTAAAAAAAACTTTGAAATTAAACTGACTGTACAACAAATATATATTTTGAAAAATGCGACATTTTCTGAGGCGTAGCACTTCTATTGACATCTACGAAGACGGACCTGCTAAGTCATTATTAACTTTCCATTTCCTTGTCCTGGGTGACTCTGAAGGCCCCCCACTCTGAAGCCGTCTCCTTTTGCTTAGCTGTCCGATCTGGGTTATATTTAACAAGTGTAAACCCTGGGGAATGGCAAGCTGAGGCTCCAATTACAGGCCCTCATTCCCTTTACTCATACTGCTCAAACTAGTGTAGCGGGGAGACTTCAACTTTGGCCTCCATTGGGTAAGTTGCAAGTCAGTTGGCGTAACCATGTGGTGCAGTATAATCTTGGCCTGACCCCAAAACAGACTGATTTAATATCGGTTAAAGACAGAAATTATGCAAATCCATTCACGGATTTACAAATATCACGCAGCTTTGTTGATGTTTTCGGTTACATATGATAGATTATTTGCTTGGGAGACTCTGTTTTCTTAATCTAATGACTTTGATTAAGACTTTGATAAAGATTACATTTTCCTTACTTTTCATTTTCACTAAGATTTTTGATAAATAACTGTTTGGCCTTATCATGTCCAGTACAGGGGAAAGTTTGGTTCAGCAAAATCTTACGTAGCCAATAACTGGGCTATGAAAAAGCTACAATTCAGTGAACACAAAGTGAATGTACAACCAATAGTTTAAAAATGAAACTGAAAGGCGAAATGCCAGACGAACAGACACACTACCTGTGCAGAACTTTCTTTACACAAATTCATTTTCAACCTCACACATCTGTCTCCCTCTAGTGGTGATTCCTAGTGTTTTTTTCTTTCTAAACAGGCCTGAAGAAAGTCAGCAAAGGAACTGCAGTAAATAAGAGGACAGGCCGCCTTCCACAGGAAAAACGCAACCATCTTAATCAGGAGATCAACTGATTTTGGCAAAATAACAAGACAGAGATATTAAAGCAAAACGGCTGGTCCATGTTTCCCATACAGGTGAGTGTTCATCTGACTTCTGAATCTGGAGTTATGGGTCCAATTAGGCCCATGGGACAGACTGTCAGCGCTGGCTCCAGAGCCGTCCCGCCTGCCACCACCGGCGGGAGCTCACGAGCCGGTCCGCGAATTTTCTGTTTTCTCCTGCCTTTCTCCTCACGTTGAGTTTTTTCCGTGAGTGTTTATTTTTCTAGTTCGTTGTCTCGTTTTGTGTGCACGTCGACTTTGCGTTGTCCCACCGCCTTACACTGACATATGTTTTGCATCCATGGTCTACATCATGAAGGGAAACAGAACTTTTGAGTAGCAAAGGATCTTTTGAAAGGATCTATGAAGTTATTTCATATGCTGCTTATTCTGTAAACAAATCCCAAAGCCAATTCAACAGTATAACACATTTCTTTAATGATGTAATGCATGACCCACTAATCAATTAAGTCTGGATGTTTGATTAATGGCATATCATCCACGATTAAAACTATACAAAGTTTCTTGATATTAATGTTGAAAATATCGTGCAATTAAACTTGAACCGAACTAGGTTACTCTGTTAAATCCCAGACCTTAAAAACCATGAATAATTTTTATAAAGTTGGTTATTTTACTCAGAGAAGGCTGTGGTACTCCACATGTTGGTAGGCAGGCTGCATCTGTTCATTAAATTACATTATTTCTGTCTCTGGAAAACAGTAGCGTGTGTAACAGATCCTGTGACTGCAGCTGCCTAGGGGGACTATTATACAGTATAATGTCAGGATACGGGCGCCCCCTACCGGTCGCCTCCGTCCACAGCGGCAGTATTTCATGACTTGTTGCGTTGTATTCGTCCCTCAGTTGGGTGGGGCTTACTATATTCCCCGCACCTGAAGGCCGTTTGTCCGTCTATATATGTCTTGACCGATGGTTATTGTATCCTTAATTTGGATTGTGTCACGGGTTTTCGGTTGGTGCACGTTCTCTATTAAATCCTCCTTTTTCCCCGAGACTGGCGCGATCGCTTCCTTTATGGTTTGCACTCCTTGTCCGTCACAATGTAGCTATCAGTCTTTCCAAACAAGTTCAATAATATAAAGAGCATTGTTGCAGTCTGAACAAAAAGGTGGCATTTTATTCAGTTATTTTGTAATTATGAAAATGTAGAAAAGTTGAATTCTGGCCAATTTATGTAAGTTCATAGTAAACTTGTCGCAACATGAACTTTTTAGTTTGTGCATGCCACAACATGCACAAAATTTATTTCTGATAAGCCTTTTTAAACGCAAAAGGTGAATTTATGCTTGCGTTACAGATTTAATAGATATCATTGTCAGGTGTGGTGTTTTTTACATTGGTAATCCAGTTTCAAAACTGGAGTATCCACCAGATGGAGACATTTCACCGCACATGAAGAAACCGGTCAAAGCGCGTTTGAACGTGCAGGTTTTCACCTTTCGCTGAGAATAACTGGCAAACTGAGAGATTAGCTGTGTGAGTAGACATGGCCAGCAGATAAACCGTCAGCCTCGCACAAGGACAAGTCCATCTCGACACACCTCCCATCACCTCCGCGTTCACCCAGTAGCTCAATACATTTTCATCTCTCTGTTAACACGTTCGGTTACCTAGTACTGACTAATAACCATACAATGGCCTTTTCCAAACTACTGAAAACTGAAAACTTTGATGTAGTAAAGTTTTCTAAAAGAGAGAGGAAACAGCCAAATTATCCAAAGCAGGAAAATGTTGCAACTTGTGAATTCATCTCTTTCTGCAAACGTTCCTTACTATCTAATATCAAAAACTCAAAAGATAAATCATTATGAGTAGTCACCTTCACAAAAAAAGATAACCTTATAAATGTTCCCAAAATAGTATTGAGGGGAATTTTATACCTGGTGGACATCAAAGGCATCTGGCTACAATTCTGTGCTTTGTTTACAGGGAGGAGAACAGTCCATAGTTCAGTGCTCAGATGGGTCTCGGCCACAACCCATTCATTGTCTTCAGTGTCTGGGTTGGATGTTAGCCATGTCTGATATGATCAAAGCAACACTATATTGTTTTCTATGTGTCAAAGGAGGGAAAAAAACACGCACCATCTGTTCACATCAAAAAGCTTTTTAAACAGTCCATGGACCAGCTTGAGTACTTTGTCGAAATAAAGGCAGAACCAAGAGTTTAAAAACAAAGTGGCAGCCTTGGTGTGTTAAAAATGAAATTCTGAAGAAGGAGAGAGGATCTGTAATTGCTAAAATAATAATAATAATAATAAAATAATAATATATTATATAAATAGGTATATTTGAAAAATACAGTTATTGCCTTCAGTATTCCAGTGTGACAGAATGATTTGAAAATAAGATATCTTGTTTCTGTAGTAGTCCGTGTCTCTTTACTGTGCTCCGTGTAGACTGGTCTACCTGAAGCAAACTAATTTATTTGGTGTATGGTATCCTAAGAAAGGATGGGAAATTCTTTATTTTTATGTGGAATTATGGTGTTAGTCACACGATGACCATAGGCATATAATTAATGTTGTAAATGTATTTTTTCTTAGCTCAAGGATAAATACATTTAGTTTAGACACAGTATGATCCATCCAAACGCACCATTAAGTTAAGTTAGAGGTAGACCACTGGAAACTGTCATTGTGAGCGCGCCTAATAACCGCGCGTTCCAGAGCATGGATCTGCGAGCGCGTCCACGGCGCATTCGGCGTGTCCGTTGAGGTTTTGGGTTTCTGCGCTCTCGGTGGCTGTCTACAACCGCGGCGCAGCGTTGCGTATCCGTCAGCAAACATGTCCAAGTTGGAGCAGGTCCTCGTCCTCGATCCTCCAATCGACCTCAAATTCAAAGGTAAGGGACAGTTGACATTCATTTACGACCAATTTAAAACTAGTCGAAACCGGGGGTTTCACACACACACTCTTGCGTTTAGTGCGCCGACCGCAACGCCGCCATTTTGAGGTAGGGAATGAGGGCCGTTACGGATCCCCATCCTCAAGTGACGTTACTCGGCCGGCGAGCACTCACCTTCCTCGGATAGCCGGCCACACAGTTCGCCTGCTCCCGTAGGAACGGTCAGGTTGCCTCTCCTTATTCCTGTCAGTAACGTTAAGCACTTTTGGAGCAGCAAACACCCACTGGTCACTACGGTGCTGATGTAGAGTTGACTTCCTAACTTTTTTTACTCGTAAAACGAGCCATTTATACACGTTACGTACAAAAACAACAACAACAAAAAAAACTGTCCGACTAACCGAGCGAGTTTATCCGTTGACACGTTAGCCAACATTAGCTAGCTGGGTTAGCTACATTTGATGATGTTCTGAGCAAGGTGTGTGACGAGCGACCATCCTAGCTCCAGCTAGACGAGTTTAGCTTGCTGGCTAAATGGCTTTAATGAGAGTAGGGTATATGTAAAAACCGATTTTACATTTTATTTTTTGGGGTTTAGCTAGTAAATGAAGACATAAAACCACATCTAAACCCTCACACACACACAAACGAACTTGCAATGCCTTATCAAACTTCGTGCAAAGATCTCAACAATAATAAGCAAATGGACTATAAAGTAACTGGCGTAAATACAGTCGTCTTGGTTTGCTTAAAAAACGTTCCATTTGGGGAAGTATTTATTCGACAGCAATAATAACGCTGTTATTGCTATATGATATATTGATATGGACCATAATTTACACCCAACCATAACACAATGTCGTAGTGTGTGTAATGGCATGATGTATAGTACTGATAGCAGTGCCTTAAAGTGTACGTAGCCTACGTGTTTCCTACGTGTGAGTCCAAAGACGGAGCGAACCGCTAACAATAAAACATAACGTGGTGATATAAGATTGTGTGTTGTAATGGGGGGGTAAGATTTGTGTTTTCTGTACGATCTCGCTGCTTCGGCCCCTTGGTCTGGGTCCATGTCCATCTTCCTCCACGATGCCGGTCCGCATCCCGTGAGAGGCCCAGACTCTGTGCCATCAGCGACATCGGTTCAGTTCAATAACGCAGATCCAATAACACCTTATTACGGAACTAATTCTATAATTTAGACAGGGACGTGTGCTCCGGCCTGTTCTTTTTCCACAGACACTGAGTGGCCAATGAGGGAGGCAGTGCCTGCCAGGGGTATTTATCTTGCCAGACGTGCAGTTTTTGCATCGTTGTTTTTGATGGCACTGGGCAGGTTTATTCTAGCTGCTGCGAGGCTCGTGTAAGTCGAGAGAGTCCTTTTGAGAGCTGGTTTCCTTGACTGTCATCAATAGGAGTTAACTAGAAAGCAAACAGGGCAGTGGCTTGCCAAGGTGTTGACATTACAGCTCCACTTGCATGCAGAGCAGTTCTTGTATTGGTGTTTTCCAGCCTAATCTCTTGACTACAGCGAAGCCCGATTCCTCAGCAAAAGCCGGCAGCTAGTTTATGGGGTGCTTGCACCGATCTGGTGAGCATGTCCGTGCTCGTGACAAAAACGCAAAAGGTACCAAGCACACACTGAAGCCGTAAATGGAAAGACATAACCGTAGGTACCACGGTAAGAGGTGTTTGTTCACGCATGTGTCCAGTTCCTGAGAGACATGGCATTAATGACACCAGTCCACCCCATCAGTATGCAAAAAGAGCTTTAATGAAAACGCAGCCACTTTGTGCTGGTCACATATTAACCTGTACCTGCCTGACTTGTTCTACAGTGGGGTTTTTGTCTCAAAATCTAACCTGATCTGTTTGTAAACCTGCACCTGGCAGTCGGCGCCAGCCACACCGTATGTGCCCACGTAATCCAGGAACAGCGACCTGCAGGAACAGTGTGGACTTCACCCTCATCACGTAGACCTGGGCAAACCCTTCTCTGCTCTTGTCTTCTTCTGTTCTGTTCCCAGACTAATGTGTCGACTGATCAGCAGGACTCCAGGTTTATAACTGGCTGGCCAGAGTCCTGTTTCTGCTGCGCTGAGAACAGCCACCAGGTCCAGGGTCTTGCCACGCTTCTCAAACTTTGCTGGGCTCCCTGTTCTGTAGGGTCGACTACCTACTGCTCCCCGTCTCTGTCCGTCCCTCTTTCTCTATCCCTCTCTCTCTCCTGGTTTATCTCTCTTCCTCCCTCTGTCTATTCTTGTCTATCAGTCTCTCTGCCTGCTAGTCCCTCAAGCTTTCTCTCATCCTTGCGCCCCCCCCACCCCACCCCACCCCACCCCCCTCCGCTCAGACTCGTTATTTATAGTGGCAGGGAGGCCAGGGAGAGAGTGGCAGAGATGGGGGAAGGCAGCAGTGGAAGGACGACTCCAGCTTCCTACAACGATCCCTTTTGTAATGCTGTCCTTCTTTGGTCATTCGTCCACGAGGCCGAGCGAAAAAACGATGGCTCCCAGCGCAGCGAACGTCGTCCGTGGCCCATGAGTCAGGCGGGGAAATCGGATTCATCTCGTTGCACTTTACAACCGAGACGAAAGAGCTTTTAAAGTGGCCGAAGTCCATCGGAGGCTCAGATCAATGTCTCGTGTGCTCACATGAACCGATTGATCCAGGAGAGTGCGTCCTCCTCGTGCAGGGAGCGTTCGTGTATGTTACAGCCACACTCCCAGTGACCTCCACGACGCTGGGTTTTGCTTGGTGGGGCCCGGTCCGTGTTCCCCATAAGAACTGCAGAAATCGGGTTGAATTGTACATGACCGTCTAGGAACGAGGGACATTGGAAAACACAGATATTTTCATAGCCTCACTTAAAGTGAAAGATAAACTGACAAATGACCCCACCTCCTCATGCAGGTGTTTACTCGAGGGCGAGTCTTTATTTGTTTGATTTTGCTTTTTTTTTCTCTCTCCTAAAATATGTACAATTATTTGCATAGTGCTCCCAGTAGCACTGGTCTGATCTGCACACCGCCAGCTTCATGTCCATGGATTGACCAGAATTTGGTGAGTTTAGAGTAGATTTGCATGGAAGGCATTCATTTAAAACTGTTGCAAAAACAAACATAACCGTGTGTGATCATCTTAATTTAATATTTGATCCAAATTAAATTATAAAGTGTGTTGGTCTGGGCGTGTCAGGTTAGCAGTAGGGAAGGGTTAGTATCATTACAGTAGGCTACAGCATTGACCTAGAGAAGGAAAGTATACTGCGAGATACATGCATACATATGCAATTTTAGTGAGCTTTAGTGAGATTTGAGAAAACAGCATGACTGTTTATTTGGGATCATGCATGATGTGGATACCTTGATGATGAAACTTAGTTTTTTAAGTTTATTTTATTAATTTGCAAATTGACAGTAGGTTAAAGCTTTCAAGTGGTGTTTATTCTGTTTGAAAGGCTTGTGATCTCCTCTTCAGTGTAACTTGGGACTCTTCAAGCTCTTCGTCCTTGTGAACGTCTCACTCCTTTGTGGCAGTGTTGTCCTGCCCTGTCCTTTCACAGAAGGGTCATGTGTTTGCTCTGACTCCGCCCACCAGCACACCTGAGCCAAGCGGTTACAGACACTGAACACCTTCCACAGGTGCGACAGCAGCAAACAGCTCGACTTGGTTGAGAAGCGCAGACGCCTGTATTAGCTTGGCTGAGCGTTGCCCAAAACGCGACATCGCCGGAACGACTTTTCGCACGGTGGAAAACTCGACGGCGAGTCGGGTAGAGCCGTCGGACGGACGCGTGGCCGTCCGATTGAACGAAGAGCTGAGGGAGTGATGCTGGTGGGCAGCCGCTCCGAAACCTGATCCCAGCCCCTTTCCACTGCACCCGGAACGTGAGGAGGCAGCCTCTGGTTACCCGCCGGGAGCCCTCGCCTGCTGAAACGCCGCCCGAGTTCAAGTGTAGAACCAGAGCAGATATTCCAGGAGGGGCCTGTAACTGCAGTTCTGTCAGCCAGTTTGGACGGAATTCAGCCTCAGACATTACACTCCTATAAATGGCTAATTTCAGCTCGCATAACCCTATTTTAAAAACGACATGTGGGCATGACCAAATAAACTATGGAAGACAACTAAGAGAGAGAGAACTAATACATAAAATGTTTTTATCAGATCACTGTAGACTAGAGCAAGGAGCAATGGCCTAACATTGTTGACTGAGGTATCTGTTCATTGAGTTATTCTTCCTGCAGGTGGGACGGTCCACACGACACTCCGATCCCTCTGCGTCGCTCCTGATGGTCCGACGTTCGTGCGCTTGGTTCTCGGGCTAACGCGAGACCGATGTTCTCCCGGTCGGTTTGGCTAACGGGTCCCAGTTCCTGGTGTGGTTCTCCTCCCCTGCCTGGAGGCCCTCCTGCTGGGGGCCATGCTAATGTCACACGCCCAGCAGCTACTCATCTAACTCCGTCATAAGATCCCCTGCTTGGCTCACCTCGTCTCCTCTCACCTCCTTGGCCGTAACCCGACAAAGCTGCCAGAATGTTTTAAACTGAGTTCGACCTTTTGGATTAAGCCTGTACCACATTCTGCCACTGTCTGTAGTGGATGTTCAAACAACTGGCGCGAGTCTTTCAGAGGCCGTATCGAAAAGACGGATCGTTTTGTTTGAATTGTATTGTTGGAGTTTGTTTCGGACAGTAACTGTTCAAAGATATTGGCACTGATTTAATTTTAGGCTTTGCTATAATTGATTATGTTGATTAAATCGTGTTCTTGTACGAGCAGACATGAGACGCTCCTGGAGGTTTTTTACTAGTAAAATATGATGTCATGCGGTGATCTAACCGTTTTCACAACAATGATGTTTAATTCACTTAATCTGATGCGTTAATGAAGCCGGTTTCAGGTTCTGTTACACACACAAGTCTCGACTGTGGTCAGTCGAACATTTAAGGACGTTTTCTGAGTGTCGGGTGGCGTGTGCTACACAATCGGCATGCATTGTGATGTCACCCACCATGCACAATGACGAGCGGCTGGAAACGCGGCGATCGAATCGCGCGGCCAACGTGAGGCTAGAGCACGATGACGGCAACGAGCACCCGGACAGACGAGTTAGCCCGGTGGAAGCGTCCTCGTCCGGAAAAAAAGCGAAGGACGTATATAAGACGTATGTGGTTATGCTGTTAAACTAGACGTTGGCTGTTGATGGGAGTGGCCACCCTTTGACGACGCTTTGGTTCGGTGTCTGTGTTCTCTCAAGCCGCCTCTTGAGCCAAAGCCATTCATGTTGCTTCGCCATCAGTCCCGAAGACGTTCTTGGCGTGGGGCTGAACCCTTGACTTTGAGATGAGGACTTTTGAGAGGAACATCGGCGCACGTGCGCTCACGTGTCAGCCACGTGATGATTCTGTGGCTGCGTGTAAAATGGCGTGCTGAACGCCGTGCACTAGATCCGGTACACACCGCTCCACCAGTAAAGCAGTTGGCTCTTTCAGTCGGCGACCTCGCACGCCCTACGTCTGCCATCTTACCAGCGTCATGTGACTTTACTGTTACAGTTACACGACCCATGACCATTGAACTTCATGACGAACATTAAAATTGATGCTGAGACTAAACGAAACACCCCCTTAGTTCACACAGCCGTAAACAGTTTTTTTTTTAAAGAAAAAAAAAAAAGAAGAATTTTTCCGTTTAAAATAATCGTTCACGTGAGCAAGCACAAAAGTGGCCACACTGGTACTGTTCTTACAGCAGAGAGCGTCAAATCATCCTTTATTTATTTCATGAAGCTGTTCTAAAACTTGGGGTTGCACATAAACATGCTATTTTAAATTTGTATTTATCTGCTTGTGTCTCCCCCACACCAAATTGTTTTCTCGGCTTCAAACATCTGATGCTCCAGAAGGAATCATGGGATATGGCGGTGCGGCCGCATGCTCCACACTGGCTCCCCGTGCTGTCCGTCATCCGGGGACTTTCACACGCTGTTGAGTGATTACTGTGTGTGTGGGGTCCACACTGCTGTGTTCTCTTGTAGTGCCTGGTTTTCGGACAGTGTGTAAGTTTGAGATTTTACAGCTGATTTGCAGTGGAATATTTATGGTCAGCGAGGATGTGTTAAAGGACGAGAGAGTGTGTGTGTTCAGGATTCTAATCCCACACAAAGCCATTCTACCCCAATCTGGGTGTAAAATGGACACTTACCCACACGGGCAGCAGTGTGTTAGCGCGTGTGAAGCAGCTGCCTTTGCCTGCTCTGTTCTCGAGGGTTTTTCCTTTTTTCTGCACACACAGCCGTTTGAGACGCTCTCCGTTTCGCCTCCCCCGCAGGTCCGTTCACAGACGTGATCACGGCCACCCTGAAGCTGACGAACCCGTCCGACCGGAAGGTCTGCTTCAAAGTGAAGACCACAGCGCCCCGCAGGTACTGTGTGCGGCCCAACAGCGGCTCCATCGACCCTGGCTCCTCCCTCATCATCTCGGGTAAGCCAGGCCGTGCGTTCAGTATCAGAACTACATATCCCAGCAGTCTCTCCGGCAGTGCACGCAAGCTGGTAAAACTGTTGGGTCTGTTGCGGTTCAATGACATCCGTTAACAGTTGAAGTACTGGGGTGAGTCCCCAGGTGTTGGAGCTGCCCAGGAATTTTAAATAAAAATAATGAATAAGCACAGTGGAGACGGAGCAGCTGCTTAAAAGTCCATACCATATTAAAAGTCCCTACCAAATAAAAGTCCCTACCAAATAGTTTCAGAGTCTGTGACCACGACATCCAAAGTCAGCGCCAAACTCTTCAGTTGGGTCAGTGAGCAGCACCAGCATGTTTTTAAATCATGATGAATAGAACTGCAAGACCTCAGAAGAACTTGGCAACAGCAGCCCTCTCTGTTTAGGTGTGTCTCGCTAACGCTCAGAGACCTCACCAGTGTTGGACGAGGCTTTGTGGCTCTCTCACAGAGAACAGACACATCATCCAGTGTAAACTTTTCTAACTTGTGTATGACGTCAAGTTACTTTGCAGAGTCGTGTTATTCAGCAATCTTAATTTTATCAAGCAGCAGGCACAGAGAAAGCACCTCAGCTCTGTTAATAATGTGATCATGAGTGAGTCTTTCCCATAGCCGTTTGCTGACGGAGGGAGTCTGTCCTTAGCTTACACAGCGGTGTGTTAAGCCAGCACTATTTCCTATCTGATCTCCAACCAGCTGGTGTAAACCTCACAAACAGCAGGGAACATCCTTGAACGTAAATGACCTTTTTGAAACGTACTGAAGCCAGTTCAGGACCTCAGGGCGAAGCGTTTTTGAGATGCGCTGACATGATTTGTTCTTTATGATTTTGTTTTTTCAGTTATGCTACAGCCATTCGACTACGATCCCAATGAGAAAAGTAAACACAAATTCATGGTGCAGACCATCTTCGCGCCACCCGCCATCACAGACACAGAGACCATGGTAAGAGTTGCACTCCCTGCCCTTTACCTGCACCTGCAGTTTTATCTTCCAGTCAGTAGAGGGCAGCAAAGTTCAATCTTGCTGCCACGGGTTCTGTATTGTAGGCAAAGGCAGGCATGTTTTGTCTAGCACTTTATATAGACTGACAATTCAAAGTGCTTTATATAGACATAGAAGGATAAAGATTATTATATGTGGGGAAGGTTTTCAAAATCAAAAAGGAAATGGCACAAAACCAGTTTAACCAGGAAAGTTGCTTTGAGCGGTTTGAGTTGCTTTGAGTTGCTTTGAGTTGCTTTGCTTTGAGCGGGTTCATGTAAATCCAAGCCAGTGTGCACTTACCCTCCCAAAGGCTCTACAGGACCTTGTTCCTGAACTCCCATTGACCACGTTGTTTAAAGACTAAACATGGACGTGGACACTGGTAATGCGTGTTGGGTGGGGGCAGGTTAAATGGGCTGGACCAACATGCACTTTTGTGTGTTGGCTTGTGTGTAAATAAACCATAGTACAAGCACTCTGAATTGTAAAGGTGTGTGTGCTTGTGTGTGTGTGTGTGTGTGTGTGTGTGTGTGTGTGTGTGAGAGAGAGACATTTAGGCTGATCAACCATGCACATTTTTTCTACTTCCCTACAGTGGAAAGATGCAAAGCCTGACGAACTCATGGATTCCAAACTCAGATGTGTGTTTGAGATGCCTTCTGAAAATGATAAGATGGTGAGTACAACCTGAGAGAGAGAGAGAGAAAAGAGGGAGAGGGGGAACGAATGAGGGAGAGGGGGAACATCAACCGTTTTGTTGATCTTTTCAAGTTTGCATGATGATATAATGCAGTTTATATTTATCTGTATTTTGTCACTTTACTATATAAAGGATTGAAACGTTCTGTGTGCGATTCTGAAATGCAGTACAGAATTTAGATATGATATAGATGCTCTGTACACACACACACATGTGCGCGCACACACATCTTACTCTACAAACTTTTAGTATGTCCTTTAGTATTTCCTCTGAATCCCCAACCCCTGCAGTTTGGCCTTGGCACCCCCATGCATCTGAGCCAGGCCATGTTGTTTGCGGGCGGGGACTCTGGCGTCGAGAAGGTCCGTCGCCTGGTTCCCCGTGTTCTGGCCACACCCACCCCGAGCAGGGTCGAGTTCCGCACCCCTCTGCAAGCTCGACCCCCCTTCCCTCCGACCCCCGGCAGCCATAGCAACAGGAGCGACCTGCAGGGCTACAGGACCGCACCCAGTTCAGAGGTCAAGATCAGGAAAGTGCAGGTGTGTGAGGGTCAGACACACAGGCAGGGAGCAGAGCCTGAACTGGGATACAGGGTAGGTCAAAGGTCATTTGATATCTTCAGGCTGTCAGATGAGAATAGGAGGAGTTTAGCTCAAAGACAGAAACCCCACCGTGTTGGATCTTTAAACCATGTGTCTTCCTGATGCGTCTAATCGAGCCTCCATGTATCCTGGGTAAGTCGGCGTACTCTAAATATAGCCAGTGGTTTGCGTCTGGCCAGCTAAGAAGCTTTTACTAAGCAGCCATAAAGCAAAAGAGATGTTTGTATAATTGGGCCTGACATAATGGCCTGGAGTGCCCCCCCCCCACGCGCACACACACACACACACACGTGCCCCCTCCCGTCCCTGCGCGTCCCAGCCTGCGTCTACCCCTGAGCACCGATCCCCTCGCTAATGCCAGCGTGTGGGACCCCCGTCCTGGGCCCTGTGATGTGGTATGTTCTCCTACGCCATCAGTCACACGTTCACCCGCTAACGTCGCGTTCCACCACAGAACGATGCCGACGTCTCCGTCAGCAGGGCGGGGCCCGCGCTCAACTCCGCCAAGCCGGACGGGCCGGCAGCGGCCAAGCCGGCCAGCTCCGCCCTCGACGACACGGAGATGAAGAAGGTGCTGGAGGAGTGCAGACGCCTGCAGGTGGAGGTCGGCAAGCTGCATGACGAGAATCGGCAGCTCAAGGTACAACGCAGACGCGTCCGGGCCACCGGGGGGCGCCGTGGGGAAATGCCGCGTCATCTGTGCGTCTCTGGTTGATCTGTGGAAGACTCATGTCACGATTTTCCTTCTCGTCGTCAGGACGACGGCCTGAGATTGAGAAAGGCCCAGCGGTCCGACCACGCGGCCTCCAACTCCAGCTCTCTGATTGGCCGAGAGATGTCTGCCAGCTCCCTCCCCTCACTCCTGGTCGTCATAGCAGCCATCTTCATTGGATTCTTCCTGGGCAAGTTCATCCTGTAGGTGGACGGGAGGGGGGATGTCTTGCGTGTCTGCCAGCCTGTCCATCGCTTCCAGAGAGAGAGATAAAGAGAGAGAGAGAGAGAGAGAGAGAGAGAGAGAGTGCTCTATCACGTGGTCTGGATGAAAGGAAGATGTCTTTCTGTTGACTTTGCCATGTCATTGGTAGCAGGGCCAGCGGCAGCACACGCAGCTATGCGGTATCCTAGCAGGGCCTTTACCTTCCTCAGCCTGACACATGGGTTAGAACGACGAGAGGGGGAGGGAGGGAGAGGGAGGGGGAGGGAGAGAGAGAGAGAGAGGGAGGAGGAGGGAGAAAGAGAGAGAGAAGACAAGCAGGAGCAGAAGACCTTTCTCCCTTCTCCCTCTCTGTCTTTTTCCATTTTGTTCTTTTCTTTGTGCGATGGACAGAAGGATAAATCAGGCAGGTTTATTGCACAGCGCTGGGTTGAGAGGTCATCGGTTCAGACAGAGCGATGCTCCGTCACACGAAGGGAAGCAAAAACAGCGGCCATGTCTGAGACGTTCACTAGGAAGGTGTTATATAAACATTTACACCCCCCCCCCCCTGCTACGCTCTTGTTTTATTAAGAGTTCAGTGAAATGTTCGGTGTCTTGTAAATGTAATTTTAATCCTTTTTAAGCAAAGGAAAACAAACTTCCATCAAAACAAATATCAGAAAAGACGACTCATCACCTTGGCACCTAGGGGCCTCAGAAGAGGGCCAGATGTTTCTCCTGTGCCGCCTCCGTTTCCACGGCAATGTCAACGGTTGGGAACAAAGATGCCTCCTTTTGTACATTTGTTGTTTTTGTCCCTGACGATACCAATGCAGACTTTTATTACTGTTCTCATATTAATATTATTAATGTTCTTTATTTTCCCTCAATACAAAGCATTTATCTCCTCTTGAGGCAAACGTTGACTGAAGTTCGAGTCTACACCTCTCCTGTCCTGTCCCATGCTATTCAACATTGAAGAATAAATAAATGAACGAATAAATAAATAATTTGTACAGCTGTGTCTTTCCCTTTGTATTTTGTATCCCCCCCACCACCACCAAACACAAACTACCTTGTTACTTTGGAGCTGCTGCGTTTTCTCTTGCGTCTGCTGTAGACCCTGTAGGTGGCGCTCTAACCCCACAGGCACTGGAGAGAGGAGGGTTACTTCTGGGGCCAGCAATGATGCTTAGTGTGACTGACCAGTGTAAAATAATGAGAACGTGGGAGTGACTGGGAGGTACTGGGAGGGTCAGCACTGAAATGAAGGCACTGCTGGACTTGATTTGGGATGAACTCTAAACCTTTTTATTGTCCTTCCATTTTGGTGCTATATTTTGATTCATTTATGAGAAATACAGAGGACTCCTTACATACAAGTCAATCCAATTATTACAGTATTTCATTTTTATTTGTACAATCCAGCTAATAACATGTGATGTCAGGCACTTGCAGGTAACACTGCTGTTGGTCCAGTTGTGTATCTACATACCGATTCAGCTTCCACACACAGACAGATGACCTCCCAACCCCTTACACAGTGTCACATTTTACTCTCCTTGTTGGATTTATTGGAAATCCACACCGCTGGTGCAAATGGCTGTTCCCACAGCGTTCCCAGTCCAGCGGCGTGGCGCACGGGTTTGGCGAGCAGAGCAGCGCTTCCTGGTGGGACATACGAAACCACAATTGCTTTGAATTATTCTGCGTGCCATAGCACAATCCAGGAGGCAGAAATGATGGCGTTCAGCTCGCACGAGGGACATGTTTGTGAAAGAAACCAGGAAATCGGAACCCCTCCCTCTGCTCCAAAGCAAACACGACCGTTAAGCTGTTCGGCTTTAAGACGTTCTCTTCTGCAGACGATACATCGTCCGGGAGGCTTTGCAAACTAAAGATTTGTTTTAGTCGTTTTTAAACAACATGATTTGTTTCAGATGTTTTGTTAGTGATGATGAAATAGTAATTCCATTTTCTAAAAAGCGCTGAAAAAAAGTTAATTTAGTCCTTTTGAATGCACTCGCATTGAAGTCATGCTTCACGTACTGAAGAAAAAAATCTTCATAAGTCTGAATGTCAACAGTGAAAGTTTAAAGACGGAGGAAGCAAGGAGGTTGGTTATGTTGCTGTCTGAGGTGGCTGTAAAGATTCCCACATTTCAGTTGCTTTTTATGTTTTTCAATCAGAAACAGACGTTTTCAGTCGTGTTGTACTAAAGTGCTGTTAGTGTGGTGCAGCAGGTTGAGTACTTTGGAGTCTGGAGAGCCGTTCGCCTTTGCAACTCCGTCTCCATTTTATCCGGCTTCCGTGGGCCAGAAACCAGGAACCAAAAACCAAGGAGTTGAGTGCCCCAGTGCATCATGGAACCTTCCTCCCCGTCGGCCGGAGAGCTTCGCCGAGCTTCTCCCATCAGTATGTACAAAAATGTACAGAAATGTCGTTCCAGTTTTGTGTGTTCGTCGCCCGCCCCCGACTCCGCTCCCCCCACTCAGCCAATCAGGTGCGTGATGAGCAAGCTCAAGGCCAGGAGGGCGGTGGCCTGTTGCCGTGGGCGGTCCCGCCAGCCGCTGCTCGGCCAGAGGGGGCGGTCGGAGCGCCGACCCTGTCCGCCCTCCGGCCTGTGAGTGCTGGCCGAGCACCGGACCAGAGGCGCCTGGTAGGAGGTGGCGCGCTTGTCCGAACGGTCGGGGCTGGAGCCGTCACTGGGCCGCTGGCCGTTGTACAGCAGGTAGCGCCCGTGGCCGTCGCGCTCCATGCGGAAGAGCTCGTACTCCGTGTGCGGCAGCCGAATGCCCAACGCTACGCAGCCGGCGGTCCGCGTCACGTCCTGCTCCACGCCCACCTGCCAGGAACCCTGGGCCCCGCACTCGTCACCGCTGAACACATTGAGCAGGGACGTGGTGGCCAGATCCATCGGCATCACGCGCATGTGGTTCACTGTGGACAGAAGGGCGGACACGCACACTTCCATTACAGGGGATTCTTGTTCGACATTTTGACTTTGACTTAACTTGTAACTTCGATTGCATAATGAACTTATAGAGTAAACATTTCCTTTGGTCCATACTTTTCTAGGTTGAAGTAGCTACAACTAGTGAAACAAACAAAAAAAAAGCAATAGAGTGCTAACCTTTAAACACGAACTCGGTCCCGCCCACCACGCGGGTGGAGGGCACGCCGCGGCTGTAGCGTCCCCGGGCGTAGATGGTGAACGTCGGGTGCTTGCACACGGGGTCGGAGTAGTGGTAGTAGTGGCCCTCCCACGTGTTGTTGTCGTCGTGGAAGACGAAGTGGCGTGTGAGGAAGAGCACCTCGGGGCGCACCTCGCACCGCTGCGACACCCACTGCCCGTGCAGCCCCACGGTGAGCTCCGCCCGCGGGGGCAGGATCGGGGGGTGGAGCTCGTCGGAACGGGCAGTGATGCGGCACGCGATGCAGCCCTGCTCGTGACTCTGAAAGGGGGAGGGAGGGCATGTAGGGGTGGGGTTGGATGGGGGAGAGGGCAGGTCAGGGAGGTCAGTTTAGCGGGACTGCTACATCAAGGCAAGGGAAGACATTGTAATTAAAGACATTGTAATACCATTAAAATATATAGTTCTCTGATGGTTTATGAAGTCCATGTATTATAGTAGCAGAGTAGAGTGTGAAGCGGATCTGGATCAAACTAAAAGGACCAGATGTTCAGGAAGGTGCCCCAGACACCAGCTGGAAATGGCAGGTAACATGCTAAGCCTGTAAAAAGGAATGGTCATTTTTTGCTGCAAAGCCTCCACAGGTCACCCTGTCAGATCACGCGCTGCGTCTGAGAGAAGGAAAGTCTTGTGCGTTTCGCCGATCTGTCGAGACGTCTACTGAGGCAGTGGAGAAGGTTCCCTTCAAGGCTGCCAGGGGACCGAGTCTTTCTACTCTTGAACTATGTTAGTGTTCATGTAGGTTATTGTTTACGTAGGTTACTGTTTATTTACTGACTGAGATGGTTTTCCTCATCGTAGTGGTTTCTAGCGGAGCTCTCGTGAAGAGAGTGGATCACCCGCTGGACAGTCATGGCACTACAAGTTAAAACAGTGTTTAAGGGAGAGAGTGAGTTTTTAATTATCTTCTGGAACAACAGATCACTGCAGTAACACCGCAGGCTGGAAAGCGGAGACGCCGTGTACACAAGTGACTGCGAGATGTTTTCATCTCATCCTCTGGCAAAGACTTCAGTTTATGAATGCCTGACCTTCTGACTCGCCACAGGCTATGAAATGTAACATACTCTCCACCACACTCTCTCTCCTTTTCCCTCACTCTCCCTCTTTCCCTCTCTCGTTCTCACTCCCTCTTTCGCCCCTTTCTGCTCTTGGCTGTTCCATTCAACAAAACCCGTCTAAAGTGGTTTGGTAGTTTGAATCACTGTCGCCATGATCAAAGACAACAGGAAATTGAACCCTAGACTAATCAGATACTCTGTAACAATTCCACGTTAGAAGAGGATTATATTGTTTTTTTCCTTCTTGTTATTTGGTATGCATGCTATGAAAGCAGTTCTGTAAATTAATGGTCTCTTCTGAGAAAGGATGTGAAGAGGGCGTGGCTTTGAGTTTTCTTCAGCCTTCCTCATTATTATATGCCCGTTTTGAGATAAAATAAAATAATCCTTTATTAATCCCGCAACGGGGAAATTTGCTACGTTACATCAGCAGAGAGGAAGAGACAGAGAAACGCCAGGAAGTATAACAACAAACAATATATAAAATAAAATTTTAAAACAAAAACTATGTACAAAGGTTTACAAAATATATAATGATACTGAAAAATATAAGTCTATTGAAAAATAAAGACCAGAGGAAAATGTGATTCCCCTTATGTTATGCATAAGTCGTGGGACGATCAGCCAATCAAAGGAGAGGAAATTAATGAACATGGTGAAACGACAGGTGCGGGGAACAGGGGTTGTAAAATCTTCTAAGGAGCAATTTTTGGTTTTCGGATACTTATGCAATATCCTCATGCGCATTAGTTTTTTTTTTGCATGTTTGGCACTTTGGATGCGTGCTGGATAAAAGTGGATTACTGTTTTTTTCGGAAGTAAACAACGGATACCGAGAGGTGAGCTGTGGGGTTTTACGGAAGTTTAAACAACCGAAAAGTATTGTTCCGATTGTCTGAATTGTGTATGGGCGATTTAAAGGTGAAATGTTTATATGTAATCGCGATGAATATATGACCATTGAGTAATGTCTGATCCTTGGTGCTTATGCTGAGGTGCACACTGTAGGGGCTCGAGTTGAGCGGATAAATGCAATAGCCTCATGCGCATGAGTTGTTTTTTTTGCGTGCTGGATAAAAGGGTCTTAGCAGGAGCTACTGCCAATGGCAACGTAGGGATGGAATTGTCATCATAGCAATAAAGCATCTAAATAAGGAAGGATCACTCTTCCCACGCATGGGAGGAGTTGTTAATTAAATGTCTTTTAGTTCACAGCCCTGCCCTGTTAGTCTGGTGCGGTCACTGTGCATGAAAGAGTAGAGGAAACATTCAGGCTTGATTAGAGTGAATACGAGTGTCGCATACTTACGATCTCATTTATAGGGCAGTGATTTGTGGAGGGTTTTTTTTGTGTGTGTGTTCTGTTGTTGCTTGGATGCAAACTGTGGCTTGGTCTTCTCCACACTCTCGTTCAAACCCTTTTTTTTTAATAGCAAGTCTCTGAGCGGATGTATCTGTGAGGGGAGGATGGAGTGTGGAAGTGTGTATGGCCTCGCTTGGAGCATGGTTGCATGGCAACGTTTTTGAGAGGTGGCAAAATGAAAAATCCCGCTATGCCAATTGCACGTCTCTTAAAAAAAAAAAACCAAGTGGTTTAATGTGCAGTCTTAATGCGGAAGTCTGGTCTTCTGTGGTTTTCTTGCAGAACACAAGAGAGACGTTCTGTTCTGTCCACGTGAACGGCTGTCTGAAAGGGTTAGGGTTAGGGTTAGGGTTAGCCCTAACCCTAACCCTAACCCTAACCCAAGGTTACTGTTCTTTTGTTGTTGAGAAGCAGAATGAGTGGGAGAGGGGGAAGCAAAAAAGCAAAACAGGAACAGAGAAGCTTGGTTCATCTGAACATTCCCGTAGTGCCTCAGGCATGAAATCAGATCTGGAACATCGGAATAATTCAGAAGGCTGCATGATTCCGAATTCTGGGAATACCACGTGTCGCCCAGTCAGGGAGATAGGCCCGGTTTTGCGTTTCGGGTCCCGTTCTTGCAAGTCCCGTTCTTCTCCGTAATGCAGGGCTGCTGGCCCTCAGCAGCAGAGAGCATCTGCTCGCGAGCGGCAAACAACCAGTCTGGATTACAAGTCCTTAATGCAGAAAGCCACTGTACACAAACTGATCACTTTAATAGGTACTGCAATGTAACTATACCCAACAGGCTGACACACGGTGCCATTTACAGTGAGTTGTAATTGGCGTCTACTTGTCTCTTTCCTGACTGACATGGTTTTGAGTGTTAGTTGTGTTTTTACGTTTTACTACGTACTTTTATACGTTTATATACACACATCCAAAAATATCTAGACATCTCTGGCCGTTTGTTCTGAACTGGAAAGTTATTGCGTAGAATTGACTAAATGAACTCCAGGATTCTCCTGCTTTTTACTGAAGGACTTTGATCTCCAAGTTTCTCGTTGTAAACCTCTTTATACTTGTGCTGAAGTAAACAGACTAGCGCGTAATTGATCATAAAAAAAGCAACGAAGCTCCAAGGCTCCGTTTTCCACGTTGGCTCCTTTAACGAACAACTGTAGACGACAACTTCAACCGAACGGCACAAACAGAGTGTAGCAGATCGCCTGTACGTTCCACAGTTCTGTCTCAACAGCTGTACTTGTACACATGTGCATGCTCACACACACACACACATACATGCACATACATGTGAATTCAATCAGATCGGCAATATTCAAATGACTTCATGCGCAAGGGATGCCGAGTCAAGGGGTTCTCAAACGTCCCCCTTCCTGTGTTTTTATATGCGCATATGGAACAGCACGCCAGCATATGCACTCAATGGCATATATATACACACACACACACACACACACACACACACCCCTGCGCTGACCTTGGCATTCTGCAGCGGTGGCTGATAACTGGAGGGCCGGTGGTATATCCTCTGGGCCGACTCGGTGTGTATGTCCCCCAGGAAGAGCTCCTCCACGGGGTGGTCAGGGTTGCGGTGGAGGTACTGCTTCTCCACCCGCAGCAGCTGCAGCTCGTGCATGGCAAAGTTGAGGCCCCGCGTGCAGTCGCAGGCACCATCCACGTCCCACAGCTCGTAGCTGACGTTGGGCTCCCAGGAGCCCGGGCTCCGCCCCCCGCAGGTCGGCCCCAGCCGGCGGCTCAGCTCCTCGGCCGCACCCGGCGAGTGGCACGCGACCCGGACGCCGTGAACCTGGTACTCGGCCTCAGTCCCGCCGCGCACGATCCAGGAGGCCTGCCGGGGTCGCACCCGCCCGCGCACCACCAGCGTGTAGGCCGGCGTCGTGCAGTGGTTGTCGGTGTAGTAGAACTGGTGGGCGCGGAAGGTGTGATTGTGATAGAAACGGTAGGAGCGTGTGATGAACTCCGGGCCTGGGCGCACCTCACAGCTGCCGGGGGGGATGGGGGGAAGAGGTCATGTGACTAAATGTTCTGGGTTTGAGACGGAGGTTCAGCAGAGTCACCACAGACATATTGGAAGTTGGATGTTTTTAGACTGCACATGAAATACTATCAAAAAATCTATCCGAAATTGTATGTTATCATATCGTTTCAATATCGTTTGGTGTGAACCAAAAAGCATATTCGAAAACCTCTGTGATAACTTAAAAATGCCTTGAAATTTCATTTTTATAATTTAGTTTTCTCTCCACAGCCCTTGTTCCAAAATTGTCTGTCCAGAAAATGCATGAGTGTAAGTTAAATGGCAATCTTTAAACTCCGAGTGAACTTCTGTGTACAGAGTGAGATTATCAATGAAATATTAGGAGAGTATTTTGAACCGAGTGGCAAAGTGCCAACTGAAAAAGTCAGCCAATTCCACAGCGGTCGTCTTTAATCCCTGTTCTGAGGTCAGCATGTCTTGGCAGGACTGTCTGTGAGATGTGGCCGGTGGGCCGCTAGAGGGCGCTCACCTGGTGGAGACCCAGTGGCCCTCTATGTTGGGTGGCATCTGCACGGTGATGCGCGCGCCGTTGTGCAGGTGTTTCAGCATGTGCAGGCACTGCACGTCTTTCGGCGGCCAGTTCGGGTTCTTTTCCAGGGCGAGCCGCGGAGGGCGGCCGTCCGGCGCGTGCAGGGACGAGCTCTCCGCCCAACCTGTCAAACACGCCGCGATCAGACAAGACGAAGGCAACGCTTAACAAACCGGCGAACGTCCGTCTATCTGGCTGCTGCCAACAGTCATTTAAACGAATCGAATTTATGCGCACTGCAACTGGACTGTAAACTGGGTAGATTGCAAAATACACAACATCGTAAATAGGCTAAAAATAATAATCATATACTTAAATATTGTCAAATGGTAATCAAAACATAGCATAATTCTCATCTTTACGATAACACCGGTCAGATTCGTAGGAAAGGGTGCTTGACAGTACCTGCCGAAGGCAAGGTTGGTGTATCTGTGCTTAGAGAGGGCCATACATGTGCACTCTGGAATTACTGTCAACCAAACTCTGTGCAATTTCCTTTATGGAATAATCTTTGGAACAAAAATGGAACGTCCCGTGGAAACGGCACAAAGCGCACGTGTGCTAATCTCTCCAGCTCAGCTGGAATCATTCGTGACTCTTACGCATGTCGTCACTGCTCCGCGTCGTGCCGTCCTGAGAACACACTGGCTGGATTTCCACCTGTGTCCAGTCCGCCCTAACAGCTCGGCATACGGCAACCGCCTGCCAGACTGTGTGTTTTCAAATCCCGACACCTGAAACCACTGTGAAAAGCGCCAGACGCGCAAATCCTGGAGAGCAATCCTTTTATGTAAACATCCCACGATCATGAAAAGCAACCTGTCACGCGCGCTGCTGTGGCGATCCTCCTGTGAGCACCGGCCTTACTCATCGAGGCGAACAGTCTCTCGAAGATTTTATGGATGGTTATGGAATTTGCGCTGCATAACGTTTTAGAGGGAGACGCACAGTATTACTTCTGAGGTGGATACAGTTCGAGGTTAGGAAAAGACTATTTATCCTCGGCCAAATGAAGAGTTTTAACTGAACTCACTCCAGCCTAGAACAGCCTAATCATATTAATGTAAACCTGATATTCTGTATAAGAAGACACACACGAGTATAGTAAAAAATAATACGCTGATGAGTCATTGTTATGGAAACACTGATAACTAAACAGGATATTGGCTTCACACCGTCAAAGTGAATGGAGCCGTATGCCAAGCCTTTCTGAGTACACAGTAGTATTGAAAGACGGAACACGGATGTTATTATTCCACTATCTCTAATATTCTTTATAGTTACCAGAGTGTCATAAATCACGCCTGATGCCTGGGCCCACCCATTTTCTTGCAGTACTTAACAAATCAACTTTATTTTAACCCTTCCCATGTACATTTGTCAAACCTCTACAAATGGAAGACAAATAGCCTAATCTGCTCTCTCCTGAGGTCCGTAACCGCTTTTTCCCAAGCTCTCGCCGCCTAATTCAAAGCGCCCATTCTGTTCCCCACGCTCCAACCACTAAGAACATTTCCAGTTGGCCGGGTCCCATCGGTGAGCTAACGGTTCTGGGACGGCTGACAAACGGACGAGCTCCAGAATGGGGTCGGAGCTGGAGAAAACCAGGATCTCGGTGACAACACGCCTCCGTCTTAAAGCGCTTCACCATGCCCCATTCTGAATATCTACTGTGTCTGAGGGACAATGTTTCAATGCCAGACCACAGAGTAGTTTATTAGCCCCTCGTTAATACAGATAATATACACACGTTTTATTAGGCCGTGGGTGTTATAATAGATACATAAATGAAGTAAAATGGAAGGACAGGAGCACGTACGCCTATTAGCTTACATTGCATTATCTCCATTGTGCTGGGTTCCCTTAATACATCTTTGCTATTAAAAACTTCATTTGAGTACCTGCCCCATTATTAAGAAATGCCAGGCCTAATTTTCCATACCAGAGTCCCAACTGCGAGGAATCGTATTTCCAGGTAGACCAATAAACGGGACGATCTCGTTTAATTCGAACACACATTCGCTCATTTTGCCCGTGCACGCGCGATTCCTTTAATGCATAAGGTAGTACGCTAAATTGGCGATCTTGGCAGTGGGGGTCTCGAGCTGGGCGTTAAGCACGGACCTGAGAGAACCCCGGTACAGTGTTGGTTACTGCTTTGGATTCCCTTTGACCTCAACTTGTGCGACACCACCCCCTCCCCGCCAAATGTACTGTATGCTCTAATCTGGCCTGACGGCGGAAGTTTTATGGCTGATATGAAAGGCTGCAATAACGCGCCACTTAATTGAACGTTAGATTCATTTAAACACACCCGGGAGTTAAGTGGATTTGAAATGATCGTTTTTATCTCCACGCGCCATTTGAAGTGGCGGCCAAGCCTTGACCACCACTGTCATTTCCAGCAGATGGAAGGGGTCAGGGGCAGAACAGTAATCCATGCTTCCTCTCCATGCCAAACCAGGCTCACGAGAGCTAAAGTAGTGTCTTGGAGTCCAGAGCTACCCTCATCTGCCCAAGAGCCCCCACCGAGTGAACTTTTTCTCCCCTCCACTCTCTCACACGCACACATATCCACACACCCCCTGACGAAATCATTTAAACATAAGCCCACCGCGAAAGCTAAATATTACAATGGAAAGTAAACTTGTTCTTTTCAGAAGACTGCATGTGTTTTAAAGCGAAAGAACCCGAGTAGCCAGACGGAGAGAAAATTATAATGGAAGTGACTAATCTGTGCCAATTGTGATTAATACTTCCACTGGGAATAAAATTAAATATGGGTCAGAGCCAAAGGTCGCACACGCACACAACTACTGCAACCGCTACTGCATCGACAAAAGGGAGTTATTTACAAAAATTACAAAAAAGAAAGACCGAATTAGTCCCACACAAAATGAAAACATGATATTAAAATGGATGACATTAAACGCAGTTTCATACACAAAGAAAGTGTGCGCCGTCACGTGATCTAAATAATCACGAAACATTCAATAAGATTTGTCTAACATTAACTTAATCTGTTTTAATCTACATGGGTCTAATAATATCGAACTCTTAAATGAAGAACCGAGACTCACCAAACGTCACTACTGGTAGTATAGCGAGAATGAGCATTCTCCAGGACGCCGAGAGATTAATACTCATGTTAACTGTGTCGGTGCAGTTCGGTTTACTGATGCTAAATGAGCCTTCACTCTTCAGCATTCACGAATCCATAAAAGCGAATAAAAAAACCCCAAAACAATCCAGACTGTCCAAGACGCCGAACGTATTTACATCGCACTGAAAGCGCGAGAGAAACCGTTCTGCAACACTTGAAGTTCAAGTGCGATCTGTTTTCCGAAAGTGCCTATTACAGTTCTGACTGTAAATTCGAGTGGTCACACATTGGAAAAGGCAGAAAAAAAAGTCTCGCAAATTTGACGGTTTCCACCGAGTCGTGACGATTTTTCATAAACACGGCTACGCTCGACGTGTCCGTTCCTTTCTTTACAGCGCGTGCATCACACCGAAGTTAAAGCGCGCACAACGCGTTTGGGAGCTCGAGGAGGGGCGAGGGGCGTGGATCACACTACCGGGGCTGCAGGAGTTGATGGCGAACTTCCATTCGTGAAATGTCAACTCCAGTTTCGTCACATTAAATAAACAGCGTAGTTTACTCCTGTTGTAACTCCAGCCTGCGCTGCTAGAGGGTAGGGTGCAAGTCAATGATGTAAGTGTAGGGTGCAAGTGTAGGGCGTAAGTATAGGATGCAAGTCTAGGGATCAGTTTGACAGGGTCATGTAAGAGGCACTATATACAGTGTACACAGTCCAAATTGATTTAATATACCCGCCGTTATTAGACATGAAATCCTTTCTCAAACGTTAAATTTGACCTCCCTCGTTTTGGAAAATGAACGCAGGTTTGGGTACAACCTTAAAACCAATTTATTTTTTCTTATATCATTCTTATTCTTATATCATTTCTTGCACATATAACTGTCTTATACTGTCTGGGGACAAATATGCAATTTCACTTGAAGATGAGGCCAATAATTTGGGAGTTATGACAACTGTCACCATAGTGACGCAATAAAAGACTTCGGATTTGGTTTCTGTCGGTTCAAAAAAACTTTAATTCTGTTTGGCCACAGACTGGACTCTCTCTCTCTCTCTCTCTCTCTCTCTCTCTGGAGCACTTGCAGCTGTAAGAGGTAGATTGGGGAAGGACCTATGAACTTGTGACTTGACACATATCTGTTTCTTTTGAACTCTGCTTTTTGTCTCTCTCCGCATTGTCCTAACTAAACGCATTCTCCCCGGGAACCGCAGACCCTGGAGAATCAGGCGTCCACCCCATACACACATGCACACCTTGTCTGCTGTTGTCTCGGTGAATATCCAACTGCGATAAAAGATTTGGAGGGCTCAGTCAGTATAGACAAGCCCAGATAAGAGGCTCCACTTTACAGTGAGGGAGTTGGCTGCTATGGTCTGTTATTATCTGTGCATTTCCAGTGACCTCAGTCTGATATGAGCTAACCTCACTTTTCAGGACATCTCCGTATCGGAGAATGGCGGGTTGAATACGAGCTTTTAGCAGTAAATCAGTGAACAATTCCTGCTGTCCACTGCTGCAGTACATCAGTTTTCAAGTTAAAATAAAAGGAGGGGTTGTCAGATCAGTGTGTTTGTTCCCCGAAATGTAGTGGCATTGTATGCAGGCAAAGCTGTGTGTGTGTGTGTGTGTGTGTGTGTGTGTGTGTGGTGGAGGGGGGACTGGATGTAGTTGTGTATTAGATATGTGTTTGAGTTTAAGCCTATCAGTTTTCTATTAAACTCTTAACACCTGCATGGTGGTGATCCAGATAGGAAGCCCTCTGTGCCCAGGCACTCTGCCGTGCCATTGGACCCTTGACCTCTGTGTTTGTGTGTGTTTGAGTGAGAGAGACCTCCTGCACTGGACCGTGGACAGGATTTTGTGGCCTTTCTCTGATCTCTCTAACCCAAACGTATGTTGTGAGAGCCAAAACAAACAGCAGACACCCAATCACACTGGCTGTACTTGGAGCTGTAGGGATGCGACTCCACGGCACTCGGCACTGACTCAACACAAGTGTGCGGATGCTGGGTATGGGCTGCTTCTGGCAATAATAAACCCCCACACATTTTGAGGTTTATGTGTGGCGGTGTGCGCAACGCAAGACCTCAGATCGGCATTCCCCATGAAGGTCCTCCGTAGCTGATCATGCGGACGTACGTGAAATACCCCGGAAAAGCAGATCTTGGAATTCTTCTGGATTTTCGTTGAGTGTCTCTTGTAAACATGCGTTGAGGACGAGGTTCACAAGTTTGGAGGGACTCGAACTGATGGGGGAGGAAGGGAAAGACACAATGAATGTTTACGGCTGAAACTGGATTAGTGTGGCGGGTTATGTAGTCCTATTCAGCAGAGGTTTTTACCTTCCCTGCATGAAGACTTGAATACTGTGTGTGTGTGTGTGTCTCATTCCACTTTCTATCTCACATAAAGTCTAGCGGGCCAAAGTTAAGTGATTTTGACCTGCTCTACTGTCTGTAATTAACCTCATTGTTTAGGGGATTTCCTCTCCTGTGTGTTACCATGGAGGTTGCCATAGCATTGGCCCTCTGGTCCATGAAATCTGGGTGGCTACGGGCCACCAGCCTAGCTACCGCCCTCATTCTCTCCCTCTCTCATTCTCTCTCTCTCTTTCTCTCCTCTGCATTGCTCACCTCTTTCCTCTCTCCTACATCCTCCTCTTCCATCTTCTCCTCAGACCCACACAGGCCAGGATGGGGAGTGATACTCTGGGAGAGGGGAGGGATTTACCAGCTTTGGGTTCGAAGGAGAGACGGAGAGGTCATGGTGCGTTAGCCACGTCTGTGTCCACTAATCCCCCCTGGGCCCCTTTGGCCAATCACAGTGTGCTTACAGAGAGCCTTTGAATAGAAATAACTTACTCCATACTTTTGTTAAGACATAGATCACCATGTTTATTACCATTTAGTACACATGTACATAAATAACATGTGAATAAAGAGTCGTTCCCTCAGAACGCTGAAGTGCTGCGTGGGACGGATTCCCTTGACAACACATCGCATACGTTTCCACACGCCCCTCGCGTTTCTGGCGGTGTCTCGAATTAATCAAGCCCGACTGGTCTCACATTGGGCCCCCTCACCCCACCCCACCCCACCTCTCCCTTTGGTCCTGGTTCTGCGAGACGGCAGCAGGGCGCGGCAGACGCACACCGCACATCTGAGCTCCGCTCCGGCCGTATCGTTAGCTCTCGCGCTCCAGAACTAATTGCACGACAGCGAGCCAACACACGAATGACCAGCCAGAGGCCCAATCGCTGACGGGCCCCTGAAGTACAGGGTGGCCGCTATGTGTTAAAGCAGCGGTGATTCCAATACCGTCCACCCAGCGCATGAACCCCTTCACAGTAAGCCGACCTTCTGCACTACCAGGACCAGTTACTGTTCAAACCCTGTGTGCTGGAGTGCAGACTCACAATGTAGAATCATATAAATGTTGGGTAACTCACTGAAATGCTTAGCAGATGAGAATCCAACCCCCCTTTCTTCCCCTTACACACACACACACACACACACACACACACACACACAGTCTGTACATATACTGTTTGGAACTGTAGAACTGCTGTAACAATCTACTCCAACCACGTGAAAGCTCTTAGCTCTTAGGAGTGGTGCTGCTGTAGATGACCTCCACCCGCAGTGGTACTACCCTGAACTACGTGCTTGTTTTGTGTGTGTGTGTGTGTGTGTGTTGTGTATCCCTTTTGTGTTCATGTGTTATTAGCAACCAGCTCATTTTCCAGAGAAGTTAAAGTTGAAATGACTTTAAAGGGGAATTACACATCTGAGGGTCTGTTGGTAATTAAACACATGAGACGTTGGCTCTGGCCCCACTGGTAATTTATACTGATTTCTGCGTTTTGCCAAAGCAATATGTAACTCATTACACTGACACTTTGCTTTTTTCCTTAGTATCTCAATATCACTTTTGATCTGAGCTGTACCATGTGCTTAATTCTATATGTATTTATACAAAATGTGCATATAATTTTAATAATATATGAATATATTATGTTATGCCCTTTTATTACTTTACAATGTCCAGCACAAGTGTGCACTCAGTAGTAGCATGACAGCTTAACCAAGTCGTGCAAATGCAAATTCAGGAACGATATACCTGCCACTTCATTTTAATTTGTTTGAAGAAGAACAGACCTGTCTGAAACACAGCAGAGAGGTGGAGAAACTACGACCTCTTTGAACATTCCACACGCCGTTGCAGTGTCACGTCGTCCGCGTGCCGTAATGACCTGGCGCGGAGAGGCAGGAGTCTGGGTAGGAACGCCACTTTGTGCACTCGTGGGCGGGAGGAGGAGGAGGAGGAGAAGGAGGAGGAGGAGGGGATGAAGGCCACACTCCATGGCGATTGTCACACAGAGCAGGGCGTCACCGTGACAAGCATCTGCTCAGAGCATGGCTGAAACACATCTCTCTAAATCCAGAGTCGGGGGTGGGTGCGGTAATTAAGAGTGAGAGAGAAAGAGTGAGAGAGAGAGAGAGAGTATTGTTCAGATGATATGATGCGCATGCTAAAGTAGTGTATAAAGAGATCTCATTAGAGATAGAGGGAGAGAAAAAGAGAAAGAGAGCACCTCTGCAGCTTTTCCTTCCCCCTTTCTTTCTCCTCTCTCTCTCTCTCTCTCTCTCTCCCTCACTCCCTCGCTCTCTCAACCCCCCCCCCCATCAGCCACACAGGAGAATTTGAGGAGCAGTGGTTTGACCTTATGGTGCCTGTGCCAGAGATGGAATCCCTCTGTAGTGAGGCCACTATCCCACAATGCCTTACGACCGCCCTGCAAGTTTAGACCTCTGTGGCCAAACTTTGTCAAAGCGTCTCTCTCTCTCTCTCCCTGTCCGTCTCCCTCTCCCTCCCTCTCTCTCTCCCTGTCCGTCTCCCTCTCCCTCTCCCTCTCCATCTCTCCCCTCCCTCCCTCCCTCTCCCTCCCTCTCTCTCTCTCTCTCTCTCACCCCCGCTCTCTCATGTTCGATGTGAATGTTTGGCCAGGCATCAGATCTGGCCCCTAAGCCACATGTAGAGAACACTGAACTTGTCTGTTCTCTAACAGGTGACGCCATTCACACAAAGGACGAAAGTCTTGCTTTGATCTGGATGTTTACAATAATTGTCTGATTGTGGTTTCCTGATTTTGGACATGAGCACCATGAAAGCTCGACCTCTTAAACAGCTCTCGAAAAATGCTCCTTTGGCTTACTGTACCCCAGCATTTAATCCCTAGTTAGCTGTCATATTTGGATAAGAGTTGATGCATGCACACCAGATACAACCCTGTATCCTGTCCTATATTCTTCCTCACCCCTGAATCTCAGTGATAACTGGGCCATGCAATCAGAATCTAAGCTGCCTTAATAACTGTTCTCATTAGAGTCTCTCTAAATACAAACCTAGCTTCCCCAAACCATCGAAACTTCTGAACTGTAATACAGTTGCCAAATATCGATGCACTAGATTTCGATGCAGTACGTTCTGCTCAACCATTAAAGCAGCACGTTCTCTCAGTAGGCGACTGGGCAGTTTTCATAACCTCGAACACACTACCTGTTATCTCGTACTATTTTGGCGTACTGAATAGGAGGGAAGTACGACATTTCGGATTCTGCCTCGGCTTCTTCCCATTTGTGTGTAACCACGCCCCCTCTGTTACAGCTGTTCTGAGTTTGTCATCAATTAGTTTATTTAGTCTTGGTTTTTGCTTTGGGTGCGGGTCATTGTTTGAGTGCTACGTGGGGCATTTAGGTTTAGCTGAGCTGCTTACCACTGAAGGCTGCTGGCCCTCGTTTGCTTGCTTGAGTTTGGAATCCGTTTCATGGAAGTTTTGATTTGTAGGTTGTGTGTTTGATGCTTGTTGTTGTGTGTATGTTCTCTTCTAGTTTTATAGTTTAGTCTCCTGGTTTTGTATCCGTTTCTTGGCATGGTTCCTTCCCCAGTCTTTGTCTTATTATCTGTAGTCTTCTTAGTTAGTTTCCCAGTTCGTGTTTGTACGAGTGTTTGGTCGTTTCCTTTGTGTAGTGTGCTGTGTATGATTGGTAGCATCAAAATGCCCCGTAAGTCACGTACACTCCGGGCGCAAGCTGTAACCTTGTGCGGAGAGAGACTCTTAGTTCACACACCCGCTCTTCCTTGCACGTGTGTCCGCCCCCTGTGCCCTCACAGCCCTAGCGATACACTCATTTGCAAAGCTAAGACAACCATGAACCTCAATTAATTATTAGCAGTATCATTTTTGTTCATTCATTTCATTCATTTAAATGCTCTTGTAAACCTAGCCCGCGCATGTCGGCAAGTTCTTCCTTGGTCATTAGAGGATTCGTAGCAGTCCCTTTGAATCGGAGCCTCTCTCAGATCAATCAGTGACAGGGTTTCTGTGGAGATGAAAGGTTTAGACGAGCTCGGCAGAGAGGAACCAGCCCTCCGGGTAACCGTGCCGACGGCTTGCAGCATTCCACACGCTCCCATCTGGACGGAGGGTCAAATCTGCTACACACATCCTGACCTTAAAGAAGAAGCACTGCAGTGCAGTTTGCCAACTGAAACTCACATACTTTTTTTCGTATTTCATTGTTTGGCAACCTGTTCGTTGTGTATTAGCAATGGGGAAGGATACTGGAGAAAATATAGTGGATCAATATGTTAATTTGTATTCCTTAAAAATATTTAACTAAGATTGTCATGAATACAATGCAATAGCACAAGTTTAACTTTATTTCATTGCCGTGTGTGTGGGTGTGTGTGTACTCTCCAGACGATCCTACACTTCCTCACGCTGCAGTTTAGTCTGAAGCTACATGAGAACACTGTCCAACCACTTCCTGACAGATCACTTTCCATTCTGTGTGGCTTTGGCAAATAGGAAATTATAACGTGTGTGACAGGTGAGCAGGCAGGGACCTGCAAAGACCTGTGTGTGTATGTGTGTGTGTGTTTGAGAGGGAGAGAGAACAGGTCCGTATGTGTTCCAGCTGTGTGGTGGCCTGTAGACTTTGTGTTTATGAATGTTTCCTTAGGCTACATTTATGGGAATTCGTGGGGACTGTAGCACACAGTGTGATAACCAGGTCATTAATTATTCATATGTCTGAGTTTAAATATGCAGATATGTTTAGATATGCAGGCTTCTTTTTTGCTCAAAGCTATTTTGGTGTGTGGTGGACAATAACAAAAATATATGCAATTCGTTACATTACTAAATATTTTTGTTTCTTTACTCCATTTTTATAACTTTTTACTTTAACTCCACTACATTTCAAAGTCCGATATTTTACTTTTTACTCCACTACATTGTGCTTTAAAAAAGGTCGAAGCAAATTCCCCATCTAACTGGAGGAAACGCATAGAGCTGAGCTGTTTTCACAGACCTACTGGTCATTCACCTCAATGAGAAATTTAGCCATATCTTGCAGCAAACCGTTTCTTTGTGTTTGTTAAAATAAGTCTGACATTAGCATTGTATACACGGTTAGTTAGCTAGCTAAGTAGGCGAAAACTGCCTTAGCAACGTACTCTGCATGTAGCTAGCCAAGTTAGCTAGCTAGTTATTTGTTTTACCATAGTTCATAGTATTTGGAGCTTCCAGCTAGCTAAATGCTTTGATATTGAGAAATAAACACTTTACGTTAGAAAACAAATTCTGTTTTTACATGCAGACCATGGTGCTAAATATTAGACCCTTAACTTTACTTTCAATAGCCTACTTAAGTGCAGTACATTTGAAGGCCAATGCTTTTGTACTTTTACTCAAGTAGAGAACATCTACTTGTACTGGAGTAATGTTTTACCATGGGTATCTGTACTTTAACTAAAGTATGTGGTTTGTGTACTTCGTCCACCACTGGTGTTTGTGTGTGTGTGTGTGTGTGTATGCGTGCATGTTTGTGTGTTCATGGGTCTTTATCTGCCCCAAGACTGACTGAGTGAGTGTGTATTTGTCTGTGTGTGTGTGTGTGTATGTGTATGTGTGTGTGTGTGTTGGGGGGGGGGGGTTCAAAGCTTTTGCATGTCGAGTGCCACAGGTTCTGGAATCGATCGATCCACAGTACAGCCCCAATGATGTGCACCACAATTACTTCCATAAGTGCAGGGGGACTGTGGTCTGGGAGTGAGTGAGTGAGTCTCTGACTCCTCTCTTCCTTCCTGTCCCTCCCTCCTCCTCTTGCTCCCTGTGAAGTGGTGCTGGTCGCGGTCTGACCGAGCTGTCCGAGCAGCAGCAGATGCTCCGGGCCCTGGCTGCTTGAGAGGGAGGGACTGCAGCCTACACACACAAATGAAGAACAGCCTTCGTGCCAACGCAGTTTACTTTTAAGTTCAGTTTAAAGAAAAACAACCTGGCTCCACACTGCTGCCTTCACTCCCAGTACATGTGTGTGTGTGTGTGTGTGTGAGGGAGGGAGGGAGGGAGGGAGAGAGAGAGAGATAGGGTGGGAGGGGGAGAGAGAGAGAGAGAGAGAGGGTGGGAGGGGGTGGGAGGGAGAGAGAAAACAACAAAAATAATTCTATCCACAAAATCAATTAATTTCTCCTCACCCTCCTTCTGGACCATGGTGCTGCCATCGAAACCAAATGTTATTAATGTTAAACAAATATTATCAGCATCGTCTCAGCTTACGGATCCTACAGTGAAATCCTGCAGAGTTGAACAGAGAAACATCAATTGATCCACTATTGAGGAAGTTCTTAGTTTATTCCATCATGTGTTGTCTGTTTTATATATATATATATATATATATATATATATATATATATCTTTGTATTTCTGAGAGATGACACAGTTTTGACTTCCATCTGGGTCCACAGTGGCAGTTTCAGGAAGTAAATGATGAGTGAGTAGAGTGGAGGAGCTGTGTGAAGCTTTATGCTCTCTCTGCTGTGGCTGAATGCACCAGGCTGGCCTAAACCTCATTACTGCGTGAGTTATGCTCAGTCCAGGAAGCTGTAGATCAGTGTTCAGCGCTTGACCACATAAACACCATACAAGACTGAGCTGACAGACCAACAGCCTGATGGCACAGAGAGAGGAGAGGGAAGAGAGGAGAGAGAGAGAGAAAGGGATGACAGTATCTCCGTCCACGTCATCTACACATCATATATCAAGAGATGCTTGGAAATGCTCTCTCATCTTGGTAGGAGGTGGAACCCACTGACATTATAATGTAAAGTGTGACTGATGTCCCTCTAAATCCTCTGAGTTCTTCTAGCGGGTTGTGTTATCTTCAAAATGGAATGATAGTGTAAATAATTAGGTGCTTGCTGAGCAAGTCCAAATCTCTTGCTCTGAACTCCTTGAACTACAATAAGGCATGTTGATAGCGCCATCAATATACCACACAGTATATGAATCACCACAGCAGATGATGGGGGGTGTGAATACCCAACGGTACTCATCATAGTAATGCATTACAATCCAGGGACTTTATACCATACACTGACTACAGGGAACCATCAGACGATCATGTTGAAAAAACCACTCTTGATAAGTGTGGACAACAAGCGTTCAGAGTCCCTGGCACTGGGGGAACAACCCTGAGTCTGCAGTCTATTAAGACTGTTATACATTTATAATCAGAGGATGAATAAAGCCTTATTAAACCAGGGCATTATTCACTGGTTATGAATGAAGGCAACGTTCTCCGTCTTTGAAAATGTCAACATGAGACATTAGTTAAGGTTGCGTTATAAGACGTCAACATGCTGTTACTTCTGTAAACTCCGTCCATCAACAACCAAGATCCATGATGTTGAAGGGTGCTGCTACCTTTAATGAGAGCTGTTAATATAAAAACAGCAACACCCAGCTTTGCTGTTCTAGGGGATGATAAGGCCAAAGAATAGGTTTTGCTATTACAAACATGGCCATTACTAAGCCTTGGACTAATTGGTGTGCCGAAGGCACTTATGTTACTGGTGTCTTTTACAAGAATTCGACAGTCAGTCTCCTTCAAATAATCACCTCAAACACCCACTTCCTCCCTCTCCTTGAACGCCCATATCTGTCAGAGCTCTGTGTTAACAGAGGAGAGTATGTAACGATGTATAAGGTGTTATCTGTGAGTCTGGTAAATGCTGGGGTGAGAGGCCCACTGGTGCGATGCGCACTAGTGCACGCTGGGGTCACTCTCCTCTGGGGTCACTCTCCTCTGTGCCTCCTCAACACGTCAAACACTCCATTACCGTTGAGCTGCTCCCGTCTGACGCGGCGTCCCAGGGCCTCGTCCCAGCCTCCCGCCTTCGCCATCCGCTGCGACCCCCCCCCCATTACCCTTACGTGTGGAACGCCACGTGGGGTTTCTGCCACTAAGGAGAGACGCTCGCGCAGCGCGGGAAAAAAAGTGGCGACTGGTCAGGAGGTCACGCGGATGAACTCCAGACCGCGTGAGACGCTCGGCCTAACGACGTGAGCAGTAAAGGAGCCTCTTACTTTAGCAGTACCCTACTGGAATGCAGCCTGTATTTAGCTTTCTTGTAAAAACCTATTTGCAATGTAAATTGGGAGAGTAACTTGGACTATAAATTTACAAAGAGGTCCTTTTTATTTATGTGACTTCCATTTTCAAAGTAGCTATATAAGCATTTTATGCATTCACACTTCATATAGTTTAAAGTATGTGTAATATAATGTAAACATGTAATTTTATTTCTGTATGTATAGTAACCATTGTCATCCTGTATTGTATTAGCAACTTTCAGAATCAAAGCTTGTACATGCTAATAATAGTGAAGAGAACCAAATTAAAGGTGAAGGTGATTTTACAACTAGAACATCTGCATTTGCAAAAGGTTATCAAAAACATCACTTAGGTACAGACAGACAAGACCTAATCCAGAGGAACAGCTTGCTTGTTTGGGTGAATGGGTCCAGTGTACACAGATTAGATCTGACCTTGGAAGGTAATCCTGATGTGCTGTAATCCTAATCATAATTCTCAAAGTGTTTAATTCTGATTATACAGAGAGAGAGAGAGAGAGAGAAAGATGCATTTAACAAGGGTGCTTACCAAACAACTTTTCCAACCTTATCATTGCCAGATGTTAACTGTTCAACAGTCTTGAACCCATCCAGAACTTCAGAGAGAGAGAGAGAGGGAGAGAGAGAGAGAGAGAAGAATGACTGAAACTAAATGCTCTCTTTTAAAGTCATTTAAAGAGAAACCTAATCCAGACAGGATTTTATCTGAACAGACAGGGTTTAATAAGACTGTTTGTCAAAACTGCGTCAGATGGAAAAATGAATTCGTTTGGAACCATCTGGGGATGGTTACATACTATATGATTTTGGTTTACTGACTGGCTTTTAACTGCAATGCTCCTGTAGCTCATATAATAAACATTTTTACATGTTTTTAACAGGGAAAAGATATCACACATCTGAAGATGTCTCAGCAAAGAACAACCAAGTATTTATAGCACATTTCCAACTCCAGTAGTTCAAATCTGAAAGATCCATCGGTCCTGGTGACCCAGGGGTCATACTCATTTGAGGCTTCAGATTTAAGGGTGCAGATCGTTCGTGTTTGTAATACGCGTGGCACGCACTTGGCATCAGCACGAACGCAGGCGGCGAGCAAAAGATGCCCTGTGTATCACCGTGAAACACGGTTTGTGCATCATATCTCCCAAAACGTCCTCAGCGCGTGGCGGCGGACGAAAAAGTTCCGTTTGGTCCGTCTGCAGTTCTGGCGCTGACAGGACGCCCGATAGCATCTCGGCTAGCTGAAAGGGAGGCTCTGTACCCGACACGCTTTATACAAGCGTGCCCTTGTCTCTGTTCTGGGATCAGTGGTCTGCTTCAGCCACCCAATACAATGTGGGCCTGGATTAAGCATGTCATATTTCAGCCCTGCGTGTCGTCAAGTCCGGGCGCTACCCCTCACGTAGGGACACGGCCGGGAAGTGAACGCATTAGCGCTGTGAGAAGACGGGAACCTTTTCAAGTGGTTCCCAGACCAGTGACCGCTGCAGAAATGCAGGGCTGGTCCGGGATCAGTTTAGAAAGACTACTTCTGACAGATGTTTTTTTTACAGGTACAAGCTTGTGCTGAAGAATAGAGAGTTTACTGTGTGTGAGATTTCTCGCACGCAACATGTAGACGCATCATGAACAGCATCGTGTGCATGTTTAAATGGATCGAATGTACATGCAGAAGTAAGATTCCCTGTGAAACCCCTGGACATTGTAATAAATCCTGTGAGAAGTTCTGGTTAAGTGTGTAGCCCCAGTCTGGTTGCTCATATGAAACACTACAAGCACAGTACAAATGTAGAGGTTGGGGTGGTGAAGTCCTATTGAAAGGACACACTCCTCTGCAGACTTCGTGTGTGTGCGCGTGAGTTTGCATGCCTGTGCATTGCATGTATGCGAATCCCTTTGTAAGACCACAGACAGAGTTGTGCATCATTCTGTTGCGTGAACTTTCTTGCTGCCAATTACTGGACCATTTTCCTCGAATACGCACCCAGTAATGTACAGAGAAATGCCATCTGATGCGACAGAATCCCTATTATCCGATACGACAATCTCTATAATCTGATACGACAGAATCTCTATAATCTGAGTAGTTATGGGATTAATAACAAGCACAGGCTCGCACAGGTAATATGTGAAAAACGTGTCAAATTTTGCTTTCATCTCCAGTATGTGTGTGTATGTGTTGGTGCGCAGTGTCTCTCTGTGGGATAATCACTATATGTCTCTGTTGTTTTTTAAAACAAAGTTAAAAGTTGAAAAGGAGTGTAATCCTGGCTTAGGCGTCTTCGTTTGAAGACAGCGAAGCGCTCACGGTTCTTTTATCCGATTACAGGAAGACATTGTGAATACTTTACTTGGCTTCAACAAGATCAAGGAATAAACCGCAGAAGAACTGCGTCTCTTTAGAGAAACTTTGTGTGTGTGTGTGTGTGTGCACCTTTCCATGCTTTTTATCACCGGTTTTCCCTAATGAATCTTCTCCATGCTGGCAGACGAAGCCTCTGATGATACCGATATTCACCACAGTCCATCCCCACGTGTCAGTAATGAGCAGCTCCGTAATGACATTCATTCACAGATGCTTTTCCCTTTTGCTTCCCCCCCCCCCAATGTCGCAATACTTGGTTTTGATCGTCTGATGGTAACTTGTCCCTACAGATTTGTCTTGTACATGTCATTTTGCAATTTTGCTGGAAACACTGGGTTAAGAAATGTTTGTGTTTGAGTGGGTTGTTGTACCATGAAGAGCAGTGCGGTCTGCATCATCTCAAGCAACCAAACAGCCTGTGTCCCTTTCAGCAGACCACCAGACCACCCAGTATGACCAGTCAACCCCCCCTCCCCCTCCCAGTGCCCCTCCCTCTTCACTGCTTTCTGGTATCGGGTTACACAGCTTCAGTGGGCACAAAGGGAAAATGTACCGAAACAGAAAAAGAAAAAGAACTTGAACTTCAAACGGGGGCTAATCTGAAGGAGCCAGAGTTAATCGCCTGCATCTGTTCTTCAGAGAGAGAGAGAGAGGGGGGGGGGGGGGGGCTACTGACCAACCCACCAACAAATACCCAGTTACAGTGCCACCATTGTCTAGCATGTGCTGTTCTATATGCTGGTCAACGGCAGATTTGATGGTTTGCAGTGTTGAAACGGTAACAGGAAGGAACCTTTGTTGGTGAAGTTTTTTAGCAAACACCGAGTAAAGTATGCTCTCTTAAGATGTTCAGGTCTCTTGATGTTCTGATTTCTTATTCAGGCAAGTCGCTCGGGGGGAAAAAAGAATCTTGGGCAACCATGAAACACTGACTCTCTCTCAATGTCTGTCTCTCTTTCCCACACACACACACACACCAGATGGTTTCAGTAGGAATATGTGTATATGTATGTGCACTGTAAACGTTTTGCCCAGCGAGTGTGGGCGACGTGTCTGTGAGTCTCTCTGTTGCTCCTCACACCTGATTAGATGTATGAACTTTGTCCAAATGCAGGACGCTGTGACCTGCTCCGCCTCCTTCAGTTTCCCACGGGTTGTTCGTGGGTTCAGGCTGAACAAGGTCTGTCCCCTTTGGTGTCTGTGTTAGCGGTCTCTCCACTACAGCCATGCCTGTGTCTGCTGATAGGAGCTTAGAGACATGTGGCGTGTGCCCTTGAAGGCAGCTAAGAACCACATGTGTCATCTACACACACACACACACACACACACACACACACACACACGGCTGTGCTGAAGGGAGATGATTAGGGAGATGCCAGAATCAAAGGAACCAATCGGCTAAATTAAAGGCCCGTCTGAGACGCCGATCCTCCCTCACGCTCCTCCCTCCTCCCGGAGGGCTGAAGAATGCATTTCATTTGAGGAGCCCTCTCTAATTTGGCTTTTCTCCTCTGCAGACGGGGAGGTACGGGGGAACTGAGGGGGAGTTACTCCCCCCGCCCCCCCTGCCTGAAGGTAGGACCTCGTAAAAAAAAAAAAAACCTGTGCCATTAAAAAGGAAGCGTGTGGAAATATATAACGGCATTTACACACATTATTCGCTTAAGTTTCATGGAGGGTTCGTGCGCAAGTGTTCGATTCCATTTAATATAAAAAAACAGCACGGGGTTTCATCGTTGAAGGTGTCCACATGCACGTGCAGACTGATCATAACAGTCCTGGCCTTACGTGTGCACACGCTCTGGTGGCGTGTAGCTGGGTCACGTGCCCTGGGTGGTGTGTAGATGGGTCACGTGCCCTGGGTGGCGTGTAGATGGGTCACGTGCCCTGGGTGGCGTGTAGATGGGTCACGTGCCCTGGGTGGCGTGTAGATGGGTCACGTGCCCTGGTGGCGTGTAGGTGGGCCACGTGCTCTGGTGGCGTGTAGCTGGGTCACGTGCCCTGGGTGGCATGTAGATGGGTCACGTGCCCTGGTGGCGTGTAGGTGGGCCACGTGCCCTGGTGGCGTGTAGATGGGTCACGTGCCCTGGTGGCGTGTAGATGGGCCACGTGCTCTGTGCTGCTGCGGGTCTGACAGACATTCCTTCCCTGACAGACTCGGGTCTGTATGCCAAGAAGGAGAAGCTATTACTGGCAAGGCGGGCCTATAACGCGGATCCCGTGAATGACCGTGATAGACGGCTGAGGTTAATAAATACTTAGAGAACAGTGGGGAGCAGAAAACTCTCCAAAGTGTTGCTAAGGCAGTGGGTTTTTAAAGGGGGTACTGCTAAGAGACAGACAGATATACATGCATGTGTTCTTGATGTAACCTTGAGGTTTTGTCGCAATACTCGTCTGTACAATACAGGTGTACAGACACACACACACACACAAGCAGTCCTTTGCCAGGACACATTGGCCTAGGGAGGTGCCTGAGGTGAAACCCAGTGTGTATTAGTGGGCTGAGGACAGCACCCCAAATCCTGCTGATGGATGAGCCAAAACAGAGGAGTGGAAATATTAGCATTGGCCAGAGAGCTGAGAACTGTGCTGTGTGCTCACGCTGTGACATATAATCTCTCTATGGGCCTCTCTGGGCTTTTATCAGACACAAAGCATTAGCACACACACACACACACACACACACACATCCATATCCACTCACTTACTCACTCATGCACACATCCATATCCACACACTTACTCACTCACACACACCCACATAGACATGCACACTCCCATTCACACACTCACACACCCATATCCACCCACCCATATTCACTCAGTCTTCTGGCATGTGACATGTGCGTTTGATGTGAAGTATTTACTGTCTGTCTGTCAGCAGAGGAAACTGATTTATTGCTGACCCACACAGGATTCTTCACTACTCTGTCCTGCTTTCTTTACACACACACACACACACACACACACACACACCAGTCTTCACTTATTACATGTCCTGACACATACTCCCTTCTCTAAAGTGCAGTTACTCACACACACACACACACACACACACACACACACACACTCCTTCAAAAATGAAATCTGAAGTCTAACACCTCAGCAATATCCCCTCCTAACTAAGGATTACATACTGGTGTGTGGTCACTTCCTGACTACCAAGTCAGAGGCCATTCAGTTATGAAAGACAAAAAGTAGCACAATGTAGCACCAAAACCGTTCCCATCTCTTGGGAAGCCTACAACATAAAACAGCGAGGACAGGTTGTTGTTGTCCATGCATCTGTGCTATCTCATTACAATAAGGTTTTGGGGTCTAAAACAATGAGATTTAAGCCGTTACGAGTGGAGACTTAATTATATCCCCCTGTTTGTTACAGCTGGTCTCTCGATTAATAACAGCATTGGACACTTTTATAAATGTTAACGAGTAGCAGACGTAGCCGGCAATGATGCAGTGCAAAGAAACGAAAAACGTAGTTTATTTAATCACAAGAAAGGAAAAGGATGGCTCTGGTATGCCCCGTGAACAGAGAACACAACGGCCTGTGTAAAATCTGGCGGACGATCCTTGTACAGATGTACTGAGCGATCTTAAAATGGCGAATGCGTTCATAATTTGGTGCGAATTTCTTTTTTTCAGTCAGTGTGGAGCTGAGAATCCAAGAACAGCTCATGAATCAACAGGTTAAGAAGAACAATTACAATATCTGTTATGAATGGCTTAGCCTATAGGATTTCCTAAAACTGTCTATGTTGATACAGATGGTTTCGGGATAAAGAGCGAAAGAGTGATGTGGAATGGCGTGATTTCAAGCAGGTCAAGGGGGTTGCGTTCATTAAACCGTCGTTATCACTTCAAAGTTCCTCTCTGACAGGACGGAAAACGTGAAATGGCGGGAGAGATCGCGGAAATGGCAGGAGTGCGAGCGAAGAGAGAGACAGAAGATCCTCTTTATCGTGTATTTGCCCTCTGGGAGAGAGTTCGTGAATGGTTCATATTAACCAGAGGGGGGGGAAGCCCAATGGCCTACTCACCTTCTCTGAATAAAGCAATATGAACGTGAGTTGATATTTTCGCGACCTGTCAGCTTCTAAATGGAAGACACGTAGAATCAGACGAGTTTTAACTCATCATCTGAACCCATATTGTTCCAAATACTAAAACCGACATTTCATCACCATTCTGTTTTGCCCTTGGCCGTAATCTCCCCTTTGCGGAGAGTCTTTTATTGACCTTCAGCTCTGCTTGGAAAGGGACCGATCTCGTTTTTATCAAAACAATGAAGCTGATTGTACAAACCTCAGTGCTTTCCTGAACACTGTACATGACCTGTCCACACGACGGCTTTTTAGCAGCCTAAACTGATCCCACGTCGGACAGTGGGGGAGATAAGGCGGAAAACTGGAGATGAGATGGGAGGAAAGCAGAGTTGATAGAACATCAGAGCGGGGGAAAAAGACGAAGAGAAAGGGACCAGGACATGAGCTCAGAGTGCTCCGTGTGCTGCTTCTGGGGCAGATCTGGAGCTTATTACTGCAAGATGAGGTCCGGAGATGAGAGGGACTTTTCCCAGAACTGCCTTTAATGACATTAGAGACATTTAACATGTTCAAGAGCGTTAAATCAAGTTTGCCTTCAGAGGGCGTTGAAGTCCTCAAACCCACACCAAGAAGCCCCCCGTTCAGCTGTGCAGGCAGGAGGCAGAATCAGGAGGCAGGGGCAACATGGAGATGCAGATGCCGGTTATGAAAATGAACCTTTGAATTCATTCAGGGTTATGACGGTAATCTGGAACGTGTGGTTCTGATCAAGCCACGCTGACAGAACTGACCCAGAAACTCTCACATTGTCACATTGTTTCGTTCAAACATGCAATCACACAAACAGCTACACACACACACGTGAATGAACATGTGTACAGCCCCCATCCACCCCACACCCACCCACACACACACACACACACACACACACACACACACACACACACACACATAAACCATAGGCCAACTTCACTGAGTGATTTAGAGGATAGGGCATGAGCAGCCAAGGAATTTAATTAAACAAAGTTATGCACCACAGATCACACACACACACACACACACACAGCAACAGCTCAGGCTGCACACTGTGTGTGCCTTTGTGTGCTCTCAGGAACAAAGGTAGTCTCAGACCAGATTCACTCGGTATCGTTCTTCCACCTGTGCTATTTATTCATTCATTCATAACCACTGCAACACATTTGCCAGGGAATTCCAGGCGTTCCGTGGTCACTGATAACAGTTTTCCAGAATTCCACCGAACGTGCTACACGAAAACAGGTTTCAGATTTATGCTGTGTCTCATTCCACTGGAGCCACTTGTGTGTCGAGTGAGGAGGAGAGTGAGGGGCCCACACAGGTCCAGGGAGCCGCAGTGCTGGCTTAGGGGCCCACACAGGTCCAGGGAGCCGCAGTGCTGGCTTAGGGGCCCACACAGGTCCAGGGAGCCGCAGTGCTGGCTTAGGGGCCCACACAGGTCCAGGGAGCCGCAGTGCTGGCTTTGGGGCCCACACAGGTCCAGGGAGCCGCAGTGCTGGCTTAGGGGCCCACACAGGTCCAGGGAGCCGCAGTGCTGGCTTAGGGGCCCACACAGGTCCAGGGAGCTGCAGTGCTGGCTTAGGGGCCTGGTGGCGGCGCGCACCGATGCTTCTGCAGCTTAGAGCAGAGCTGTAGGCTTTGGTTTAGAGGTAAAGGCAGAGATAAATATCAATGGGTGGAACATCTGGTGTTGAGCAGAGAGATGGGGGGGAGGGGGAGACAGAAAGGGAGAAAGAGAGAGGAGGGGAGAGAGATGGAGAGAGAGAGGGGGGAGAGACTTTTGAGGCTTACTAAATCTTTTACTCGGATGCCCTCAGGTCAGAGATGAGAAGTGATGATACGCTAGCGCAGTCGTAACTGGATGGTGTTGTGTGTGTCAGAGTGTACATGCTAACACAACAAAACTATAAGAGTCTCTATATACAGTGTAATCAGTGCATGTAGCCTGTTTTGAACAACAATAATAACTTTACATACCACCTAAAGAAAAGGCAGCAGATGAAGCAGGTGCTGTGTGCACTAGGCTGGTCGGTCCGCTGAGATATGGACGTTTCTCAGTATCCATAGCGCAGCATCAGCCCCCTCAACAAGACGCACCATGACATCACTGAGGCGCCAGTGAGAACCCCCCTGCAGCAGGCCGTCTGTGTGTCTTCTGTTCGCACGATGCTCGTCTTTCTCACGCGTGCGCACACGTTCAAGACAAATCACGCCATCGGGGTCGGCCCGGTAAAGTCGGAAAGATGGAAAGAGCTACGTTTACCGCAGGAAAGCTACGCAAACGGACGTACAGGAGCTATGGGGCCCGAGCACTGGATTTGGCCAGAGAGCACCAAGGCACTTTTACTGCCCTGCTAAAACATGTACGGAGAGCAAAGCAGGACACACCGCGGAGAGACGCCAGTAGGGAAGTGACGGTTTCAACAGTGACACCACCAGGTCATGGCCCACACACCATAAGAGCAGGAAGTGACTTCTACAGCTGACCAGCTCACTTTGGGCAGAGTACAGTAGTTTTAACATGGGAAATGTAATAAGCTGCCCTAGAACTCCAGGACTCTGCTGTGGTGTTACCGTTTGGTACAATGCAGTATAGTGAAATGTAGTTACAGGGACGGCTCGTTTGGGGGGGGTCCTACTGTGTTTTGTAGTACAGTAATGCTCGTAGACGTCTGGCGGAGTGTTTCAGCGCAGGGCAGTGGTAGCAGACAGAGACTGCAGGGCCGGACAGCGTAGCGTACTGTAGTGACGGAGCGTGGAAGTCAGGGATGCCTGTGGCGCTGCTGGGCGGAGAAAAGGAGGTGGAGAGGCTTGTGGTCTGGCAACGTGTGAGCCACCTCCTGCTAATGGAAACCGTCTGAGACACGCACACACACACACACACACACACACACACACACGCACGCGCGCCCTGCACTGTGACTAGGATTTCGTATGAGTACCCACTTCTACTTGCACAATACATAATTTTATATGGCAAGATGCATGCAAGTCAAAAGGGAGGCTATGTTCAGATAAGGACACACACACACACACACACACGCGCGCGCACACGCACGCACGACTAAAAACCCAGACTGTCACTCCTTACTGCAAACATTGGGGCACAGAAATGTGAAAAGCAGACTTGCAGTGCACAGCACTAGTGTGTGTGTATGTGTGTGTGTCTGTGTGTGAAATCAGGTCTCCAATAGGACCCACTGCCCCCAGCTTTATACTGAAACCCTCAATATTCCTCATAGACTTCCATCTGTCTTCCACCCAGGACATAATACAGACCCATCAGTCTAGAGTCCTCCAACTGGACACACACTACTTCTACGAGAGCATGAAGCTTCCGGTTTAGGGTAACGCACGGACAACAGAATACACTCACGGCACGTCTCCTGTGGGCTTGTGCACGGCCATAATGATCACTCGACTGCTTGTGAACTTCACTGGGCCACAGACGGGAACCTAACATACATGTGGGATGTCTGCAAAGGATCTCACACCATCATGAGCTCAAACGCATTCCATGTGTGAACAGTGGAAGGAATGAACAAGGTTCAAAAGCAAGGCGCCACCTAGTGTCCAACAACCAAAACAGCAGGATTAAAAACACCTTCGCCAAACAAGGATGAACAAAAGAAACCAGTTGAATAAACATACTCGTTTTTATTTCACCCCCCCACACAAGGGGAATGTTGAGAAACAATCTAAATATGAAAGCCTTTCAACTGATATTTTCCAGAATAGATATTTTGAACAAGTACACAGTTCCAACCTTTCTTGATTTCGATAACAGTTTATTCAAATATAAAAACAAAAAAAAATTAAATTCATTTCTGCGGTAGCCATTCGTACAGTTGAGGCAGACGGTGACGTTGGAGAACGCCTGCTGGATTCAGGGAACTGGGTCTCAGGAGGAAGACGAACCGCTTGAAGAACTTTCAACTCTGACCTTCGACTGGAGCCATGAAGGTCACAATGAGAGGAATTAGAAAACAGAAGAAATGCCTCAAGGGTCTACCTGCTGCCCTGCTGCCTAAACACCTTAGCCACACACAGTTCTGGCTCCTCCCAGGATCTTCACCAGAGGAACTGGGGGGAGGAAGAGGAAGAGGAGGGTCCATGACATCCTTTGTGGGTTACCTGGGAAACTGAAATCAGCCCTTCAAATATTGCTAGTGTTTTTTTTTCCACTTGTAATTGCCCTTGCAGTAGAAACCTTGATGCCAAATTGTATGCGACGCTAATCTTCTGGTAGGATGAAATAATCACTTTAATGATTTAAGTATAAATATTGCAGAAAGTATCACCTTTAGCTAACAAGCACGAAGGCATAAGCTTGGTACTAGATGGAGAAATGGGACGCCTTAACTTCTGCCTTTTGGCAAGGTTTTGCACATGAACATTAAGGTCTTGGGACTAAACTGACCTGCTGGTCTCAATTCTCCACTGAAAACTGTCAGGAGACCTGGACTAGGGAAAGACTGGCACACTGGAGGAAGCCCTGGAACACGGGGGCCCTGCATCATGTTTGGCACGGCGATACGTCGGTCCTAAAATTCACATGCATATTTGATCTCGTACACACTCAAAGTTCATATGTAGTCTACAATTCCCATGTTGGAGTGTTGAACTATAAATAAATTGAAGTTGCATAAATTAAACATTTTGTAATTAAAAAAATGTTTTTTTTTTTATTTTTAAGGCAGTTAAACAATTTGTGTCTTGGAGGAAATGTCTCTAGTTCTGATGCTTCTCGATGTTCTTGCTCCTGGCAGTAACGTTCTTCGCTCCATTTAAAGAAGCAGGGCTGAGTCCCTCGTCACGGATGCTACGGTGTCCTCTGCGGCTGCCGCTGGGGGGGTTTATCGGGATGATTGGTAGAGCGGGGCTAGGCTGGGTCTGCACGTCAGAGCGATTGCTTCTCCACCATCCCGTCACGTGGATAGTGTGATCCTTTGGGATATCTGAGGTCAAGGGTCATGACTCAGAGGTCGCAGGATCCAGATGTCCAAGGGTGTGGGGAGAACAGCACGGTCCTCTGTCAGACTGGCTTTATTCCTAAGTGTGGGGTCATACAAATATCAACAAATGAGCTGTCAGGATTGTGTGTGTGTGTGTGTGTGTGTGCGTGCAACAGGGCAGTGGTGGCTACAGGTGCAGCAGGACAGTGGTGGTTACAGAATAGCATGACCACCCAGTCAGTGAATGAGTGTTACAATGGTCCTATGGTGTTAGAATGGTCCTATGGTGTTAGAATGGTCCTATGGTGTTACAATGGTCCTATGTTATTTGTACTGTTAAGCGCTTAAAGAACAGTGCACTGGTGCTGTGCACAACACCAGACATTCAGTGCCAGCACTCAGACTAACAGCAAATGACTTCAGCAGGCACCGAGAGGCAAGCGTCTCTCCACACAAAAACCGCATCAGTACAAGAGAGACGTTAGCACATCTCTGTGTGATGAGGCGTTCAGCACAGCAGATGTCCGAGGCGAGACAGAGACACAGAGATTAGAGATTAGAAGCAGGTGAATAGCAAGCGAAGTCTGTTCTGGGGTCAGTTTTAAACAGAGCTCATCTTCATAGTGCAGTAAGAGATCAGAAAACCCCTCTGTTCTCAGGTCTTTTGGAAAGAGAAGTCACGTTTGCCTCATTCTCAGAGGCACAAGAGAATTTCCTTCCGAAGCCAGTGGAAGAGTTCAGCGCCTGTCCAAAGTTTCCCATTTGGATGCAGTAAAGAGGAATAAGGGATGTAGTTGTAGATGGAGATGTGTGCGGGTGGAGGCCGACACCACCGAGGGAAGTGGACAGCAGGACGAGATAACCACACCTTCACAGCCCCAAACCCTTATAACCACAGCACATGCTACTAGCTGTAAATGTTACACACACACACACACACACACACTACTAAGGCCTTCACATACTAATAGCACCCCACTGCAGATCTGCTACTCGGAGACCAGACACCCACCGGCAGGATATTGTAATGGCCTATAATGCCTATGTATCCGTAATCATCATATGGCTACAGGAATGCAGAGTTTCACATAGCATGCCAAGACCACAGTGTAGTGGAGAGCTCTACAGGCAGATAGAGGCCCACCTGGTCAAAGCCCCGCCCCCTTACCTGTATCACTGGCCACCTTCCTCAGGTGTGATCTCCGTCTCTTTATGAACCACTACTTTGGTGACTGACATGTCTGGATGCTGCTCTTTAGCCTCTTTAATGGCCTGAGCCAGAGCCTAGCTCAGAGTAATCAACAAGACCACCAGGGGGAGACAGAGCACACACGGCACACAGGAGGATTATCAGAATGATCAGAATTAGGCAAGGAATTTATCATTGAATTAATGACACTTTAGAGTCTGTTAATGTGGCATGCATTAAATTACATATTTCTATCTATATATCATGATTATCAATCAGTTCTAAATGTGAATGTTATTATTTATATTATTATTTACAATCATTACATTAATAATTAGAATAAATTGGTGATTAGTAATGATAATTGAGATTCTGGTGTTTTAAAATTTGATGGGTTTTCCTTGGAAGCCCAAGTGTGTGTTAAACTGTCCCGCTGGTCGCGTCCGTCTCGTCAGGAGTCCAACATTCTTAACATTTACACCACACATGTGCAACACATGTCAAAGACTTGCACAACGACCTGAAAACGTTAACCCTGTGTGTTCTATAGCTACGACTTCTGTTCTCTCTTCCCTATTGGCCCGAACGTACAGCACATTCTGAGCGCCAGCAGCAGTGTGGAGCCGCCTCAGTACCTGGTCATGATCGACGTTTGCATCTCCCGTGATGACGATCCTCTTTTCAATTCTCGTCTCCGAGATCCCTCCCTTTACCGTCTAGCAGGGGCAGATACAGAGCTTAAGCAGCACGTAACTCAAGGGTAAACCAGTATAACAGACACGTAACTCAGGGGTAAACCAGTATAACAGACACGTAACTCGGGGGTAAACCAGTACAATAGATATGTAACTTGGGGGTGAACTGGTAAAACAGGCATTTAAGCCAGGGATAAACAGTTCTTCTCCAAGATAACACACCGATGAGACCAACACACAGACCAAGCAGTGGATATGATATGTAGAAGTGTGGAAGGGAGAACAGATGGATGGAAATATGATGGAGAGAAGAGGATCAAACACTGCAGACTCTCAGCCAATAGCAGCTAAGAGATGGAGCAACGAGTAAGGGACAAAGCTGAGAGAGATTGATGGTCATGTGACGGACGGGAGGATGGTCATGTGACGGACGGATGGATGGTCATGTGACGGACGGGAGGATGGCCATGAGTGGAGTTCTGAGCCTTATGCCCAGGTTTGTACCACCCAAAACCCCCAAACAAACACTGCACAAGTGCAAAGATAAATGTGGATAAAGATAAAGATGACTGTGAATGACATCATAAAGACGCCTTAACATGACCGTGAATGACATCATAAAGACGCCTTAACATGTCTGTGGAACGTGAATGATATCATAAAGACGCCTTAACATGTCTGTAGAACATGAATGACAACATGACTGTGAATGACATCATAAAGACGCCTTAACATGTCTGTGAAACATGAATGACAACATGACTGTGAATGACATCATAAAGACGCCTTAACATGTCTGTGGAACATGAATGACAACATGACTGTGAATGACATAAAAACACATGGACTAGAGAACAGTTTCCAATCAGAAAAACAACTGCTTTCATGAATAGAACTACGATTGTGATTTTATAATTTTTAACATTTTATATCTCATGTTAAATGGGGGGTGCGTTGGGGTTCGGACACCTTGGTGATGTGTGTGGTGGTGGTGGTGCTGTTGTTCTCTGAAGTGATGGTCTGTGCGCTCATCAGGACTCCGGGCTCCGTGTCGCCATTTGCATCAGTCTACACATTTACATGTACACAAACCGAGAAGGTCAGCAGTGAATGATCTGAACATATTTAAGCATCTCCAATTACAGACATGGGAAGTTCCACACTTAAGCAAATGAGATGGGAAATATGTGTCAAGCTAGCAGGAGAACTGGGCGGGACACGGGCTGTGTACCTCAGAAGACTCATATGTGATGGTCTTGGTCTCTGTGTGAACCACGGACACTTCGTTGGTCACCACGGCCTTTGCTGCCTCTTCCTGCACAAGTCAGAGGCAAAGAGGGACAAGTTTGCTTTTAACCACACGCTTCATCTGCAGTCTCTTAACCTAGCTTGGGTTTAAAGGGGCTCTTTCTCCCCAAAGCTCTGTTGAAGCTGGAGTAGAAAGGGAGTGGGGGAATTTAGCTTTAGCTTTGGTAGCATTTGTGGTGAAATGCTCTTGTAAGGTAGAGGCTACGTGCACATGCTAAGTGAAACGTTGTAAGCAGTTTTCACTAATTGTGCTGCTGGTCCTAATCCTCTAGCAGCTTCAAGACCACCAGGATTAGTGTCACATACTTCCAGAACAAACCAACAACTAGAATAATAACATACATACATCATACAGAATACATGCCACAAACAGCACAGACGTACAAGAACATCGTGCAAAACCCCACATGCTCTTGCGCCGTGACTGATCTGGCGAACACGGTGACGGCAGTTTGGAAGAATGTGCAAGGCTTCTGTGCTCGTGCAAACGTGTGCTGTGTGCTCCTCGCTCTCTACTCAAGCAGTCACCAAACGCTTCAGCCTGGAAATAAGGTCAGGGCCGTGAGACAGACAGCCTCTGAACGTGTCCAGTGTTGGACAGAGTTGGTGCCCGACACGGAGAATGCAGTGACGTTAAACCATACAGGCCCCTCACGGCTGGGTTACCTCAAAAGCACCACTCAGTGTCTCCATTTCCTGCTTCCTCATCTGTACTTCCTGTGGAACGTCTTTCACTTCCTCCATGTCCTCCCACGGTTCCTGTTTCTTCTCATCTTTGCCTCCAGATTTGGCCTCGATCTCTTCGTGTTCCTGGCGTTCGCGGGGCGAGGCGCGTGTGCGCGTGGCCGTGCTGTCCTCCCTCGCTGACCCGTGTCCTTCCACTTGTGCGTCCACCAGCACTTCAGTCTCCTCTTCAACTTGGTCCCCCTCCTCATTGGATGATGCAAACTCCACTGCAGCAGTAGAACCTCCCAACCCAGCCAGCTTGGTTTCAGTTTGTGCGTCTATGTTTGCTTGTTCTAGCTCACTGCTGCGCGAATCAGTAGAATGATCTCCCCTTTTCTCCCATATCTCCTTCGAATTCTCTCCATCGAGACATTCAGGAACGCTTGCTTCACTCGCTGCTGCAGACCTCTGGCTTCTCTCATCCTCCTCTTCCTCTTCCTCTTTCTCTTCAACTTCTGGATGAGCGGGAAGGTTTTTGCCCTCAGTTGAGGTCTGCGGCAGCACCTCTATTACGTAAATCTGAGCTTCGCCAGCAGAGGGCGCCACCGCACCAGGATCTCCAGTCTCTTCGCCTCCTGACTGTTCACCTGGGCATGTCGCCGGGCTTTCACTGCCAACATCTGACCACTGTGTGGCGCTCTCACCAGCTGACCCTGATTTCGCGCCTTCGGGTGCTGCCGTCTCATCCTTTGCCTCCTCTCGCTCCTCCTCAGCCAATCTGGACGGAGGAGGTGGACAGACAATCCTCCAATCACAGCCCTCTTCAGTGATGGCACCCCTTGGCCTTTCAGGGGTCGGTGGGGTCACCCTGGCTGCTGATATCTCCGCCTCCAGAGCCCCATCAGAGAGCGTCTCCTCCTCGTGAACCTCGGAAGAGGTTTGTTCCACCTCCTCAGCTGCATAAAGGGGCGTCTGCTCCTCCGAGGCCTTGCGAGAGGGCAGCTCTGCTTTCGTAGCCTCATAAAGAAGTGACCCCTCCTCCTGGGCCTTGTTAGAGCGTGACTCGGCTTTCTGTCCCTCAGAAAGGGGTGAGTCCAACTCCCGAGTCGTGCAGAGAGGTGACTCCTCCTCCTCCTGAGCGTCAAAAGGAGGCTGTGTCTTCCTAGTTTCTCCGTGACACTCTTCGTCTGGCCTCTCCTCTACGACCACAGGCTCCCCCTGCTGGTCATGTGAGAGAGAGATTAACAGCACATCCACATCTCTAGGCAAACAAATATGTTCTGAAAATGAACAGCCAAGGGATACCAGGCAGTGCTGACCAAGCACCATGACCTTATAAGGGCACGACTCAAACGTTACATCACAGAGAATGGTCACCACGGCAGCTAAATGCGCTAGACCCCTCCTGTCTTCAGCACTTCCCTCAGACGGGGGCGGAGCCATCGGGTTTTCACAGCACCAGCCTGAAGCTGACCAAGCCATCGCTACACCCCCACAGCCGGACGGAGGCAGGCGTCTCCTCCGAAACAAACGCTCGCCATGTCGGGGTCCACCGGGACTCATTACTTTGAGTTCACGTGAACACAGTTGGAAGCACTTAAAAAGAACAATGTCCCTCATGTCAGAGGAGAACAGAAATCAACACTAACATTTCATTCCCAAACATTATTTATCATCAAAAGCACTGATTACGTTCTAAATGTTGCTTTCCCATCTTAAGGACTTCCTCTCATAAATAACAGACATCATTTATCTGACTCTGAACATAGCAGAGTCAGATTTATAATTATTTTTCCAAAAGCTGTGTTTGTGTCAGTATCACGAACACACCATGACCAAAGCAGATGGAAATTAATCATGATGCGCTGAATACAATAAGAACGTGAACTGTGTAATGAAACGCCGACACCACTATAGATAATTTCATGCCAAGGACGAACCTTCCTGCCTCGCTTTGGAAACACGTACAACAACTTCCAACACACTGATGCGACAAGATTTCAAGAAGAAACACAAGACCAACTCACACCAGCTAAACCAGAAGGACACTGGCAACATCTTGGCTTTCTAGATCGGTTAGCCAATAGCAACAGTTGCAGGTGAGTCACACCACCACTCTGGTGATCTTCAGATGGTGCGTTTGCCATTCATTGTCCTCTTGAAGTACAAGCTTTATGAATATAAATCTATATTTCTATTTGCACAGGGATCTCTTAGTATCTAACAAAAGGAGAGCCCCCATATTTCAGATGATCTTTATCAGGGGACGATGTCCAACTGGCTTGTCTTGTCTTCAAGTATCTCTTTATCATGATGGATTATGCAAGTGATGGTTTTAGATTGGACTCTTTCTGGATCAGAAGATGCATTTCCTGATGTGAACGTTCCTGTTCAGAGAACTGGAAGCCCAATTTTCCCACAAGCAACCACCCAACGTACATACAGAAAAACAACAGCACTATTAAGTGAAACTAAAAACGTCTCCACTGTCTTATTTGTGCACAATCATGCAATAATTCTGAACCATTGTCTAATATTTCATGGTTTGTTAGAGGGATATTGTAGTCTGTAAAACATTAGTAGTTTCATCCATGCTTGGAATACACTTTTTCTTTGACAGGATTTAAGTGGAGATTGTCCGAGACCTCAAATTGTGGTATGCACGCTTAAACGAAATATTACAAAAATATATTTCTAAATATAGCAAAATGTAGCAGAGCTCTCATGGGAAAGCTGTTATTTTTGCCCTGAAACTGAAAATATCTTCAGGCAGACGATTAGGCATTTCCTGAGGGTTGTTTTCATGCCCCCAGCCGTCTCTACACGACTGTGACTTCATCTTGAAGGTATTCGGTGCTTTTTCGGTAGTAAAACCCAGCAGACGGTGAGAAGATTGAAAAGATTCCAGAAGCTTCTCTTCAGCAGTATCTGGTGAGCACCATTCTCTTCCCAGTCATGGTCATCAAATCAAAAACACGAACATCACAAATGGTCATAACTAGCAGAGCAAACCCCAGGACATGCCCAGACACAGGGAATGTGCTGCCGAAGGGTGCGGTGGTACCTCAGTGGAAGGTGAGTCATGGATCACTGGCTCCTCCTTTGAAACATCCTGAGAAGGTTCTGCTTTGGCATCTTCTGTCTGTAGAGAGAAAGCAAACGTGAGAGATTAAACGACGACGACGTATACACGGTTTATAATGCTAAGCCCAAGAATAGCTTGCTGAAGATGTGGGGGGGGGTGTGCAGGGTGCTTATGGGAGACGGGATGCGTGATGGATCATGCAGACCACAACGAAATAAGATATGGAAACAACCACTAGAAAGTGAACTCCAGTGAGATTAAAATTCAAACACTTCTGGACCACAACAGAGTCAACAAATGCTTCCTTACTTTTAGGCAAATTAGAAGTGTTATTACACCCTGACGGCCTGTAACAAGCCAGAGTTGTACAACCAATAAAACAAGGCCTGGGTCCCACGCCAAACTGCTGTCCGCCACACAGGGTCTTACTTCCTGTGAGTGCAAGAAGGGATCGATCATCGACGTGTGAGCGTGAGACAAGCAGAGTCTTCTCTCCCACTCGCTGTCTTCAGACGGGACGGGACACGATTCCATAAACGACCTCTTCAGCTCTTTAAGGTTCGAGTGCCTCTTCACGAGCTCTTCTGGATCGCCGGGTTCCTGTCCCGCCAATCACAGCCCAGAGACGGGACGAAATGGGAGGGGCATTCAGCGTATGATGATTTGATTGGTTGGCACGAGTGGTTTCAGAACACCTGTGGTGTGGCAACTGTTCATTACATCAGCTCAGTACAGGTGAGTTTAAGATCTACTTTGGACGTTTCATTTGTCCGACGTTATAATAACATGATAAAACACATCTTGAGGATTTCATGCAAGCCAGAGCATCCGCTAAACTACCACAGCAACTCCGTGACATACAAATCAGTATCCGACTTCAACCGCTGTTTGTGAATAACAGTTAGGACATACCAGTTAGAATTCACAAACACGCACCACTGTTAGAAACCTGCTATTTTGTATGTTCTAGTTCAAAAGGATCATTCTTTTGTGAAGTAGTTGGGTAAAGGAAGGTGGGACCAGAAAAGATTTAGTTCCAGAACATCTAAAGCTGTCAGTTAACGTCAGACTTTTGCACTTAAAACTTCTCTCGTGTGATACCTTCCCATGCACGCAAGTCTCACGCAAGTCCAACAACCTAACACTCAAACACAAGCCCCACACTATCTTCTGCTTCATTCCCTCAGTCTCTGCTTTTTTACAAACCTCCAACATCAGATTGCTGTGTTTGACAAAAACGTTTTCTCCCTTTATCCGTCTTATGATGCTACTCTGGGAAGAGAGGGAGTAAGGGTTAGGAAACAGCCTCAGTCACCGCTCATAAAGGAGGAAACGGGAGGGGGGGAGTGAATCTTCACAGGAGCAACTGTAGGTTTCCGTTTGTTTTAAACGAAAAATAGTGGTGTCAGGAAAACCTGAAATGTACCGATCAGAGGGTTGACGTACACAGTCGCCAAGCTCAGTCTGAGCACCACAGACACACAGCACGATGAGAAAAACGCTCAAACTCGATGGCATCATGACCGCATTCCTTATGCGACATCAGGAAATGAAACAGGTGAAATGCGTCGATGCTGCATCGCCAGGATGATCAAACAAAACGCAGTGCCACAAGAAAGGGTCAGGATGGCCTCTAGACATTACTAATGGAGTACCTGCGACGTTGCTTCAGTCTCGTCCTCCAGATCGGACTAAACGCCAAAGCCGAGCCATGTGTGTCATGCGAAAGAGCAAAGGCAACGATCAACTCAGACATCACAATCAAAAACCCACAAAGCGTCCTGAACACCAATAATTGATCCCGATGATTCGCGTGGTAGCGGTGAAGTCGACGTCCACGCACCTCCGTCGCAGTCGTGTCGCCGCCGCAGCCGAACTCACTCTGCTCGCTGTCCGACTGTCTCGACGTGTCGGGAACGTTCCCGTTGGAAAGCAGCGGTAGAGGAAAGAACCCGTCACGTCAGGCTGCTGATTCACAACGCAAGTCATCAGACAGGACGGCGACGGGACGTTACACTCACGAATGGGGGATGTGCTGAAGATACGTCTCGCGCCGATTGTGAAGACGCTGTGTGGTGGGAAATGTCTTTAAAACGAAAGAGAGTGACGCACTACATGCTATGTAGCAGCAATTTTTGTCGCGTCTAGACTTGGATCGATGTGGCTAGATGTCTATATAAATCGACACGTTTAGTCAGCCGTGGCTCGGAGGTTCTAGCATGCGCTCGGCTGTATCAGAACGCTGTGTAGATTCGCCTGCATGTTCATATTACTGTATGTGTAAGTCTGATCTGTAACTTCTGGCCTCCAGATGCTGGTGAGGCCTCCGTGTTGGTAACGTGGAAGCCAACCAGCTCTGCGGGCCGGACTGAAGGGGAACACACTAGACATCCGGACCATCACATTCCAGGATGGGAGCGCAGACCAGGAATACCATGTTTCCACTGGCTGGGCTCTCCCGCGTAAAGCCGAGAAGTTCCACCTACTCCGTCGCCGAGGGCTAAAATAAGACGGTTTGTTGCCATGGATGACTTAAGGTAATGCAGACCGTGCTGAGTTTACACAGGCGGACTTGTGTTGACACAGACTGCGTTATGTTTACGCAGGGAAGCTTCTAAGTTTAACGCAGGTATTTCAGAGTGTCTGCTGATGTTCAGACCTTAAAATTGAGCTTGCGCTTGCGGCGAAGGGGACGATGGACGATGGACGGACGATGGTCGCAAAACGAAATGCAATGAAGGTGACGGGAGACATCATATGGTGAGGAAATACCGTTCCCTTGATGTTTCCATGACTATTCACACGTTTACAAGATGAGCAAAACCAAGAAAGACTTGGCCCACACACACACACACACACACACACACACACACACCTCGTCGTCTGAGCTGTCCTGCAGGGTGTCGGTGAGCGAGGCGCTGAGAGAGGCAGCGCGGGGCTCTAGGTAGCAGAGACACAGTGCCAGTGGGAATGAGAGCGTGAGGGCGCACGGTACCGAGAACGTCGTGGAGAGGAGGAAGAAGAAGATGAAGAGGAAGCAGGGCACGAGCGAGGGCGACTTGATGGGCAGGAAGTGGCGGAAGCTCTGGGGCAGGAGGTGCAGCTCGGACAGGTCCGGGAAGCTCAGGTAGCCGTCCTCGTCCAGGAGCGAGGACAAGTCGGGCAGATGCAGCGAGAAGGAGAAGAGCGTGCCGCCCTCAGGCCGCCGGGGATCCGGACGCGGCTTGCGGACGGAGTTGGGGAGGACGGGACCCGCCGACGACGCGCGCTGGCGTCCGCTCGTCTGCCGACGACGGCGCACCTTGGTGGAGAACAGCGGGGACGAGGGGAGGGAGCGCTTTGACCCCAGCGGCTCCGGGGAGAACGAGGACGAGCTCTGACGAGAGAGAGCGGGGAGGCGCGAGAGCGGAGGGGAGGTGCGCAAGGGGCGCGAGATGGGAAGAGGAGGGGGCGTGGTCATACGCGCAACGAAACGGGAACGAAGGAGGAAGAGAAGCACAAGTCATTAGTCAAAGACGCAGCAAGACTCAAGACGTAACCCAGTCAGAAGAGGAAAGGGAGGGGTTTCAGTCATGTGTGGTTACCTTGGCAATGGGAGAGGGAGGAGCTGGATTGGATGTCTCTTTGGCGGTTGTGCTGTCCATCATAGCTTTCTCTTCATCCGGCTTCTTCTCCGGGGTTGCGGTGATGACGAGTGTACCAGTATCATCGGCAGGGTCAGCATCCTTCATCGGGGTGTCATTATTGGCCATTGTTGGAGCTGGGGGTAAAAAAAAGAAGCTTGTAAAGGACCTAAAAGAGAACAGCACGTCATTCACGAAATATCCTGAACTAGGTTCCACAAATCCAGTAGCTGTGTGAAGGTGCAACGCCTTTACGACACGTCCACTCGGCATGAAACACAGGGCAAGGACGACGCTGTTAAACAGCAAACACTGGAGCCAGCGTAAGAATGCTCACTCGCGTCTGCAGAGAGGCTGCGAGAGGTAGTCTGCCCTCTGTTGGCCAAGCGCTGGATCTGCGGGGCGGGCCGTGAGATCTGGGAGCTGGCCCGGCGTGTCTGCGTCTGCGTCCGCCCGCTGTAGCGGAACTTGGAGCCCAGGGACAGGAACTTCTTAGGAGGAGCCTCGGGAGACACCAGCCTAAGGGGAGACGCACCGAGGACCAGCAATCAACAACCACTGGGGATGGACCGATATATCGGCCCACGATGTGTATCGTGCGATTTGTTCAAATCCGCTATTGGCTAGTGACCGACGTATGATCATCAGCATGCCGGTGTGTCCGGTCCATCGTTTATGGATCCCACCTTCCCACTTCTGTTAATGAAATAATTAAGCCCAGTGCTTACCTGAAAAAGGTGTGATGTTCCACGCAGACTTTCCACAGTCTCTTTGCTGCTTTGTGGTTGGGAAGCTTGAAGCCAATTGTGCTCTCGAACTGCTCGAGCTAAAAGAAACGGAGATTCAGAAGGTTGAACCTGCTAGATGGCAGCCACACCGACACCACAGGTCCATCTTTGGAGTGCAGACATGGCCAGATGCCCACACAGGCACTCGCTCAACCCCTCCCACCTCTCCAGGGCGGATCTTGATGTAAAAGTTGTTCCTCTTGTAGGAGATCTTGAGGATTTTGGGCCAGGCAAAGCGATTGATGCGCAGTCTGTCTCTGTAGATGAGTAGGCCACTCGCGCACACGCCCAGCATAATCTCCACTCCCTCTGAGTCCTGGGGGGAGTAAACAGTCAAGATACCAAGATGAACAAAAAAACACTCAAAACTCATAAATACTGCGAGGATGGATGCGAGGATGGATGGATGGATGGATGGATGGATGGACAGATAGACAGAGATGTTCAATGAAACTGGGTCAGACGGATAAACAGCTGTGTCACACTCAGCTCAATCGATCTCCTGCGTAGGCAGTGGGGGGGGCTAGTGATACAGATCCAGCAGAGTTGCCCCCATAGACTCGTCCGCAGGCTGTAACCATGACTACTATCCAGGAAGGTGCAGGACCCAGACTGGGGCAGGGATCATGTATGCGAGACACACACATCGCCTTTGTCCTGCTGCGCTATGAGACCTGAGCTTTCGGCTGCGTTTGGGGGGTGTGTGTGTGTGTGTGTGTGTGTGTGTGTGTGTGTGCAGACTGTAGCGCAGACCACAGACACAGCAATGAACAGGTAGCACTGCAATGCAGTATGCAGCCAATGAGACATTCTGCTGCTCAGCTCATCAGAGGACACACACACACACACACACACACACACATACAAATACATGCAAATTTACAACACAGTACCATGTCTGTATATCCCAGGCTGGAGACAACGGCCATATCAAAATGCACATAGAGAATAGACAATATGACATAGACAAAATCTGCATGTATCTGATGAAAAAGCCAAATACATAAGCAACACACACACACACACACACACACACACAGACGAATGCACAACACCCAGCTCAACAGCGTCTTACCTCTTCCTTAGCCGCTGCTAAGCGCTCAGAGAGCTTCCCTACCAACTACGTCATTGTTGAGGAGAGAGGGAGAAAGAGAGAAAGAGAGAGGGAGAGAGATTGTGCAGAGCAGCCACAGCCAATAGCAGCAGGGAAGGGATCCGTGCATTTGCATAGAGGCGGGGACAGAGCTAAGGCTGAATTCTTTGCTTCCAATATTTTCTCAAGTGCCTTTTGGTGTAACTTAGCTACAATATACAAAACTATCCCATAAAATAATTTTTTTAATTCTTTTAAAAATCACACTATTCACCTGGTCTGGTGAATATAAATTACTTAAATCAATAATTTTGTTCACAACAGGCCAATGTTTAGTTATATCTCCTCAAGGATCCATCAGTTTGTATTATTATGTTTCAGCCATACTCCATGGCTGGTCACACTCACTCAGGTCCAACACATTTACCACACGTTGTCTGCACATTCCACCACTTCTTCCACACCTTTAACCTGCACGTTCCAACTGCTCATACTTTTATTTTATACACACATGCATTATTGCACTCTCATGAATGCTCACACACACGCTCACACACATGCGTGCGTGTTCACACACACACTCTTTACCTTGGCGTGATGCAGATCTACTCCATACATGGACAGTTTTTTGGCGTTTTCCAGAAACAGCATCTCAGCCTCAGCAGGAGTCATTCCCCTGAAAACAGAGAGACCGAGAGCAAGAGAGACGTAAACAGAGAGGGAGAGGGTTTGGGTAAGATAGAGAGGGTAAGAGAGAGGTAAACAGAGACACAGAGAGGGAGAGAGATTAACAGAGAGACAGACAGAGAATTCTTAGTGGTGTTATTACACAATTTATAATTTATGGGCCTTCTCTGTCCAACAAAAGGATTTTAACATTAACCAGCAAACTCATTAAACCCCAGTGTGGGAGTCGTTTTGGTGTACATTTATATAAACCCACCAGCTGACCGTGAGGCTAAACACACACAGTCTTCACTTGTGTTTCAGGCTCTATAGACTCCCAGCAGGACAAAGCCCTGAACTGTAGCTCGAGACAGGGACGCGCTGAAGAGCTCAGTGTGACGACGTGCTAGCGGACATTCACATGCGTCTGTCCGTCTGTCCACGAATGAATGAGGGGCCTGTGCTTCCAGCCGGAGTGGAGATGCCACGCAGGCCTCCGCCTGCCGATCCTCCACCCCTACGCCCTTCGCCCGCACACACAACGCTGGGACAGAGCTGCTCCACCTACGGCTTCTGCTCCGCGACTGCGTTCGCTCTCAGTGGTAGCAAATGTTAGCGTAGCATTTTGCCCATATGGTACATATTTGTTATATTTGTATATATAACTTCATGCAAGCATCCTTTGGCTTGTAGCCTTGATGTATGAATTCTCAACATAAGCATATGTGAACTCAAATTCAGAGTATCTCCGTGCTTTAGCTTTCTGGTGTCACTGTTTACAGATGCAGATGTGGTTGGGGGTCAGTCGTGCGTCTCGGATTGCGGAGGCCGGCGTTCCGCTCACTTGTAGTTGCGGTGTAGGTCCATGACCTTCTCCTCCAGCTCTTTGGTCTGGTTGGGGGCGAGGCGGAGTTCGCTGACGTAGTCGGCGCTCAGCTCCCCGGGCTCGTGGTCGCCCAGCTCGGACTGGGCCACCAGCGAACCCAGGAGGGAGTGCGTGGCGAAGGAACAGGGCAGGCGCCCCGACACCACGTCGTTCCGGAGCTGCAGGCATAGGTAGTACCTGAGCGGGACAGATGGGCGGCGACAGTTAATTAAAGTCTTAATCAAGGGGTTTAATTAAAGGTGAGAGAGGGTAAGAGAGAATTTGTGTGTGTGTGTGTGTGTGTGTGTGTGTGTGTGTGTGTCCTAGTCCCTCACCTGGTTATGTCCTCACGGAGCTGGGCAGGGTCAGGGGGATAGAACTTCACATTAAACCCAAAGTTCCAAGGGCCAGCTGACACACACACACACACACACACACACACACACACACTTTAGCACCAGTATCACAGGATCTTAGTGTTATTTTGACATTAATAGATCCTAAGTCAAATGACACACTTGCATTGTAGGGGTTATGGCTAACACATTATGGCTGTCACCTTATGCCATTCTGTTTTTGTACAGACATATGCTGGAACAGATGTCGGTGATCTACCTCTAATCTGTTTCTTCAGTTCCTTGGCAGGGTCCATCCAGTTCTTCAAAGAAACCACAAGCCCATGAAGCAATTTCAAGACATGGATTCAAAGTAACAAGTTATTGGACAGACATTAAAAGGGAAACAGAACTGCCGTCTCTGAAGTTCTGGGTACCTTCTGGTTTTCTGCATCGCGGTATGTGAGTCCAAAATAGTCCTTCTCCAGAAGGTTGAGATGGTCACATACTTTATCAAAGACCACTTGACCTTTGGCCTTTTTCTGTTGATAACAGAATGCACATCAGTTGACCATGTTACCTGTTACCAACATGTACAAATTCCCTTCTAAAGGGAATCCAGATTCGTAGCATTAATGTAAAAATGCCATAAGCATGTCTGAGAGGAACAGGTTAAACAGGCAGGATAAAATGATGTCCAATCAGATCACTCCCTCCTACTGGCCCAAGATTCTAACCAATAGCCATTCACTCCTCATGACATCACAATGAAATTCACTTGCACTACACTTGCAGTGAAGTGTATCCTACTTTCCTATTCTTATCCAAGAGTAACGTGGATTGCTTACAAGACTTATAATTGGATCACGGTCAGTGGAATTTTTGATGATGGACAAACAGTAGCTAATCGTTAGCGATCTAGCTGATCGTTAGTGATCTAGCTAATCGTTAGTGGCTGCTCTGATGCACAGACTGCCTGAACTCGGACTGCCTGAACTCGGGATTGGCAAGGAGTCTTTTAGGAGTTCTCCGCTAGGAGGAGCCGACTGGCCCCTGCGGTACTTCGCCGATGGAGAGACGCGGCGATAGGAGTCCTGACTCCAGACCTTCTCCTGGAGCGGATCACTCACAGCGCTCCGGTCTGCACGTGACTCCTGCAGCCTCTCTCCTGGGTCACGACCTTTGGACTCATTTCGGATCCTTTCTTGCGGCAGAAATCACCATAGATGGGAGAAGAATGTGAAGCTCACGGGTGTTTGCACTCAGACCTGCCCAGGACGCCACCACCATACGGCACACTGGACGTGTGTGTTTGCCCCTCTAGTCTGCTCTAGTTTATGGCTCTCTCATGCACAGAACCACTCTGGAGGGCCGTGGGAAGATCAGCAGACCATTTAATTCCTTCATTTTACATCATGGTTAACTTGAATGTTCATTCCACTTTATGGAACGCACTTGGAAATGTTGGAAAGAGTAATGTATAAAAAAAAAAAGATGAAGATGATGACAATGTTAAAGTGAATAATACTCTCCAAAGGGATTCATGCTCTGTAAGCCAAGTCAGCTTTTTTGGGACTGTACTAATGACCATAATGACCAACCCTTTACCAGTACAGTCACCTTCCATTTTTTTTGCTACCACATCATTGTAGCTTCCTCGCGCATCCTGGACCTTCCAACAGGACAGTAACGGTGCTTAAACCACATTATCAAACTGTTTGCTATCTCACAAGCCTCCTGCCACTGTCTGGACTAGCCTGGACGAAGAATGTTTCAAACTCTGATGCATCAGAAAGGAAAAAAAAACAAATAAAAATAAAATATACTGTATCGTGGTGTAGCTGCAAAGCTGACAGCCGAGTTCTAGGAGCACAAACCAATAGTGATTGTTCACTTCAGTGTTTACATCCCTCAGCCCCGCCCACCTCCACCGTGCAGGTATAGTCGGAGCCGTCCAACAAGGTAATCCGGCACTGCATGTTCTTCAGACCGTGGGTGCTCCCTAGAGAGGTCCTGGAAAGTTTGCTGGTCAGAGACTTCTGGGATATGTAGTCCTCTTCTCTACTCTGGTGACAAAAAGACAGTGGTGGCTCTACAGGAAGTGCGTCCGCAACCTGTTCACCTCAGCAGCACAAACAGGCTGGATGTTCCACACAGGGCGTGTGGGTCGAGCAGAACCAGTAAAATTATTACTTAGTTACTTACTCTAATAATTTAATGTTTAAAATTGGTCAGATATATCTTAAGTTGTAACAGGGTCCTTTTTTAAAAATGATGCATTTTTAAAGACAGATAGTGCTTGACAACAGAGACGTTGGTTTATGCTAATGAGCTCAAGTTTCAGGGCTACTAATATGCTGTTCTCTCATTTTTGTCCAAGCACAGAAAAGCTGAGGTTTAAAGGGAAGGGCTTTGATGTGAAGGCCCCTATAAGCCCCTCGGACCACAAACCTCTGCTGCCAAATTGCTGCACAACATCACTCGCACAAGTGCGTTATTAATAGCCACGGGGCACGCCAGACGCTCCAGACTTGTGGGCATTGCGTAGATATTTTTACATGCTGTTTCTATGGACAAAACCTCATTACTACGACAGACGTTTCAGACGTTAAGCTGACCAGGATGTGAGCGACTGTCTCACCAAGCATCGCAGTGCTAGTTTTTCGCACCTTTCGACGATTTCTGACAACTTTACTATTTTCCGCGTTCTTAGCAGAAACGGGCTGCTGTTAAACGCACAGAGTGCCAAAAGCAGTTAGTGCGCAGATGCCCTGCGCGAGCTGTGGCCATCTGGCTCCTTTGGGAAGCAGGCGTAGACGTGTGCAGGCTCACCTGGAGTTGTGCAGCTGGGTGGGGGTCTCCACCCGCGGAAGGCACGCGCGGTCAGCCGGGCGAGGGGAGCGTTCGGGAGGTTGGAGTGGATGCTGGTTCTGCCTGGATTCTGCCTCCTGGACTGCGTCAGCAGTCATAGCAGTTCACGCTGCCAACAGGAGAGAAGGGAGACTTAATACTGCAGAATCATCTACACTTGTGGAAAACATATTAAGCCTTTGCATTTGCTATTACGCGCCCATCTTTGAGATATATAAAGTCAGTCTGGTATAAAAGTCCTGTTTTTCCCCGTAGAAACAAAACTAAACTTTATATAGAAAAAAACATTCAGTACACCGAGTCTTCACAACGGTGCAGTTCGGAGTGTTCTGTGTGGAGTCTAATCTGGATTCTCTTTAGAAGTACGTTTCATCAGGATCCAACATAAACACTGAACTCTTGAACCTCCGGCCTGAGTTGGAGTATTTCATCGTTCTTCCAGGGGTCTGCGAGACACATCAATGGCAAATCCGCCGAACCTCAGCCATTGCTGACGTCTCTGTGCTAGTTCGCCTTTACCGCCTTACCCAGCATGCAAGCTGCCCGGCGTGCCAACAAGCCGCCAGTCTCCCAGCAAGCAAAGCACTTATAAGGTGACGACAGACACTACAAATCTGGACGACGGTGCAGTCCAAACACGGACAAATATTTACAGCAGCACAGGTTCACGCCGCACGGAGCTGCTCGTGTTAAACCAGGCATATCAGCTCTGAAGGCAGCCATCCAAACAGCCACACACACAGGCCTGTGTATGTGCTAGCCGCAGCTATGCGGACATCCGAGACCCAGAAGCCCTTGGTGCTGGCGAGGTTAAAGGCAGCAGGTCGGTCGGATGATTGGCGTTCTTCCACGTCCGCTCCATTCTCGCTCACGCCCGCTCCCCCTCGTCTCGTCTCGTTCTCGCGCACACTGGCCTCTATTTCTAGCTCAGGGTTTACATGCGAGGGGACACGTTCAGGGCAGCTCACGGGCACGTGCGCATTCTGGAGAGGACCGCAGAATTTGGCGGTACAGTCACGGCACAAAGATCCCAGGACCACAGGGGGAATGTCGGCACCAGGGCCAAGGTGCGTCACACCGGATTCTTGCTGCAGGGTGACGGGTCATGTAAAGGCCATGGGTGCGCGTAGAATTCCTTTCTACCTCCCTGAGACTTCAGAACAAATCGGTTCTTGTTCATTCCCCGCCGCAGCGCAGCGAAAATGTAAACAACATGTGAGCGTTGTGAATGATGAGCTCGTAAATGTGGATGTAAATGTAAACCCACTCTGTGTTCAAAACGGAGACTGACAAACGTTAACAGCTTGACTGAGCAGTGGCAGAAATACCTCCGACCCTTTGACAGTGGTGCCCTGTGAGAGGGTGAGACGAATTGTTATTTGGGCCATTTAGCTGCTGGTCAGAGGGCCGGACGATTCACGGAACCCACCGGCACAAGAGGAAGGCGGCCACAGCAGAAAGGCCATCGGGAGCAGAAAGGCCAGTGTGCTCAGTTTGCACTCTGTAAGTAGGTCAAACTAAACCACAGGGTCTGGCGTGTAGGAGGCACAGCAGACTAGCAGAGCTGCGCGTTTTCAGGATTAGCATCAGAGCAGAGGAGGGGAGACAGGAAAGAGGAGAGGATGGTAGAGAGATGGTGGAGGGGAGAGGAAAAGGAACAACCACATATACAGGCCATATACAAGACCAGAGAGATGGTCAGTCCTCAGAGTCTGACTAAAATACCTCGATAGAAGACCTAGAGGTTGAGAATGAAGACTTAACCAGACATATGATTTCACTCTCATGAGCCTCTGGTGTTTGAACAACCTATTTTATTTTTACCCAGATGTTACAAAACACAGCATAAAAAAATTATAAAAACGCATAATCCTTTGACAAAAGGTAGGACATTTTCAAGTGTAGTCATCCAGTCATTATTATGGAGCGCTAGCGTACCGAAGTTACCACAGCAACAGCCTGTTGTTATGGTAACCCATTGTTTCACCACAATGAATGGCTACTGAACTTGTAATTGTGCTCTAGAACACGCTGAAGTCTGAAATCAGCTGAGCATGAATAACGATCTGAGAGCAGTGGGTGACTGCACCTGTACCGGAGCATTAACTGCTGTGGTGAATATGATATTTTAAACATGCTTGTACAGTGCAGCGGTCTGATGCGACGGGGATTCAAACAAAGCAACAAACAAATGATATTTAAAGAGGAACATGTGCCTGGTAATGTGAGCGTATTTTTGTAGAGCAGCAGGGCACAGTGGGGCTGATTACTGAAAGTGGCGCCGTGATGCAGAGTCCGCAATTGAAGGGACCGTGTCCATCGGGTCAAATGGACACGGGGACATCTGTCAGCGCTTCTGTGACGATCTTAACGGCAGTTTGATGTGAAACCCACACTCCTGAACTGAGGCGGGGTGGAGAGGGGTGGGAAGAGAAGCAGGCACCCAGGGGCCAGGGGCAGGAGGGCAGAAGCTGTCTGCGTGTTTGCCGTTTCCTAGGAGACTGAGAAGCGAGGAGAAACGGGGGCGGCACATCTGGCAGTATGAGTGTGTGTGTGTGTGTGTGTGTGTGTGTGTCTTTACCAGAGGTGGGTAGGAACACGTTACATTTACTCCGTTACATGTACTCAAGTAGCTTTTTGGAAAAAATGTACTTGTGAGAGTAGTTTTCATATGAAAGACTTCTACTTTTACTTTAGTAAATATGTGGTGAGAAAAATGCGAATTTTACTCTGTTACAATCGGATTTGTGCCGCGCGCTACCGTTACTTTAGTTTTGTAAATAATTTGTTTTTTCGGCGGGAAGACTGTCCAACGTCCTGTCACCTGAGTATGTGTGACCAATGAAATGAAGACGGTCAGTCACGTGATCGCATACACAAACTTTCTCCACCGTTAGCCAGAAAGTATGGCGACAGAAAAACCGAGCATCCCTAGTAAATCTGTAATCCATAAGGGAATCAGACCAGGTAGAAGCGCAGATGGTCCTTCACCATCACCGTCCATGAGCAGACCGAGCCGCACGTACCCAATCCCATTACCCATCATGCAAATCAGCTGGACCCACAGCTGAGCATGCATCACATCTGACCCCGAGCTGGTTAAAGTGGGTCATGACGTTCTCCTGAGAGAGTGCACCCCTGCCCCCCCCCCCTTCCAACCCCAGGACACATTCGGGCGATTGTACTGCTGGGACGCCAGATGGGCCAATGCTCTGTGGACTGAGCAGGCAGACGTTTGAGCTGCGGCCAGATGCTGACTACAGGACACAAAAGAGCGTGTTCACGAAGAGCAGAGGAGCCCACGTGGACATGGGCCACCACCCAACACACACACACACACACACACACACACACACTACTGTATCTGTAACAGTGGTGCTCAGTGGCTGTTCACCTTGAAGCAGGTCTGTCAATAAAAATAGATTGCACAGAGCCATTTCCACAGAAGACCACACCCGATCTCAAACTCCATCCCAGTAAAGATCCCTGCACCTGCCCTGCGGGACAAGGCCAGTCTGAAGATAAACGGGTTCAAAGGGGCATTTCTGGATTGCCACCCCTATTCTTAATAGTTCAAAAGTCAGGACAACTCTGGTAATTCTCAAAACTGGATTTGAACTTTGCGTGCCATACCCCCCCCCCCCCACCTGTCAACATCCATCTTTTCTAACACTACTGAACTTCTTAAGCCTGCTTGAAGTCTGTTCCTAACCACCGCATCGCTTCACACTCCGCTTCCATCGCAACACAAATGCTCGTACGTGCTTTCGAGATTGCACAGAGGTTGATAAAGTGAATGTAGGGAATGTAACCGTCCTCATATAAATAAATATTTATAATTACTCTCGGCTGACTTTAATTGCCATAATTGTTTTGATTTAACCCCTATAACGCGTGTGGATAGGGGGATGTCCCCAAATACACACTCTCATCCAAACGACTTTCTAACGGACTTTAACTAGAGAGGACGACCCCAAATTGTCTTTTGCAAAGACAAAATCTCTGAGCCTCTCCAAGCCTTACCATTTTTTTCAGATCCTTTTAATGGTACTAAAATAAATAATAGCGTTTTCTGAATGTATTGATGAATACGCAGAAAAACATCAGTGTAAAAAAAATGCTTAGAATACAACCCGAGGGCTTATATATGTATATTTGTATTTCAATCCTTCGTTGAACCATCACCATTTTCTCCATAGTATATTTCTGAATGAAAGACGCCAATAAAACCGTGTTGGCTGACATCGAAAGCTGGCCACGTTACGGTATCAAGCATCGACCCAGCGGCGTGTTCAGCACGACCAGGCAGCGCTCATCACGTGCCTGGCAGACCGCACTATGTAACAGCGCGTGAAAAACTGGGAGCTGCCAGGCGAGTGCGATCTCGCGCCAGATGTTGCAACGTAGAACCCGAATCAGAACGTTGGAGAAGCAAAAAAAAACCAACAACCTGGGGGTCGTGTGTCAAGCGAATCAAAAACATTTTAAACGAGTCTATCCTGCATAAATGAAAGCAATAACGTAGCGGAGGCAGACGAGACTTATAACGCGCTACTCCGTGTTACACTTTCCACACATCGAGTGTATATGCGAGTTCTAGCAGGACAACAATCCCGCAGAATGAAAAGTGACATTACCGGATATGCGGTATCCTTTCCGCTCAAAACAGCCACTGCTCCACCGTCGAGGAGCTGCCCACAGCGGTGACGCTTGTTTGAGTCTCCGCTATTATAGAGGCGGTCAGTCCCTGGCGTGTTTATAGGGTTCTGGGTTGGAATCTGCGTAGTGCAACGTAGTATACTACAGCCAATGCGCGCTCCGCCGCGTCGCGGGAGAATCGAAACGGCTATAACGTCAGAAGCGCGGCTAAGGAAAGGAAGAAGTCTCGAAATACACGAGGCTTTTGCATACGCGAGCATTTTCAATAGAATAAGTCGGCCGTGCACCGGACCATACGACCATTTGAACTGTTATGCTCAACCACTGCGCATTTTCAGGACAGCGGAATAAATGACACCTGGGCGAATAAAAGCTGTTCTGACAATTGACTTTTACAGAAAAACAACACACCCGGTCAGATACAGCTAGACACCCTTTCAATAAGGAACCCCCACAAAAGCCCCTCCCACTTTTCTAGCTTTGCCATAATGACTAACTTCACCATGATATTCTTCAGAGTGATTATATATATATATAATATCCCACTAATGATAGACTACTTGTGTGGAGTACGGTACACGCAAACATGCCACGATCAAGAGGCTAAAACATACAACGCTGGGTGGAGACACAAGGCTTGTTGACATCGCAGACCACATGTACACACCAGTTCAGTGCCTTGGAAAACGCTGAAGTTCAGTGCCCCAAGTTCAAACCCTTAAGTTCAGAGCCACCCCCCCCCCCCCTCCCCAAGCTCAAATCCATAAGGTCAAACCTGTAAGGTCAAACCCCTAAAGGTTAAACTCCTAAGATAAAGCTCTTATACTCCTGGGCTGACTGAAGGAGGTGCTTGATGCCTTGCAAGTGACCACGGACATTCCTGGCCTCCCAGCTCAGCCGTGGGTGGAAGTCCACCTTTCAAGTGCACACTACGAAGAGTATTTCGGCGACATTCTTGTCCCTGTTGTACATTCATGTATGTGCTGAAACAGCTTAAAGGAGCAGACGGTGTAAATGCCTCCTACTGCGTCACCACTGCAGAACAACACAGTCGCACATAACAGTGCTCGCGTTTCTACACACTGCAGCCATTTGAATGTCTTCAGTTTCTTTGATTTGCAGAAATTCTTTTTGAGCCGTAAACATTCTTTTTATCTTCCTTCTTTTTTTATACAAATACACTCATCTTGCCTTATGGGAGAGGTGAGTGGAAGAGTGAAGATCCAACAGCCAGATATCCACCCTACCCCCACCCCCTACGCCATACACCCTACCCCCAACTGTGGAGTAGGTCTGGGTCTAATGGTAAGGTCAATACAGGGGCAGATGGGAGTGGTTATTCTCCCTTTCTGTAGATTACCTTTCAGAATATCAGCACACGGTCATGTTGTGGTGATTAGTATCCTAAAGACGCCAATTTCACTGTCTAATGGAGGGAAAAATTAGTGAGTATTTGGTCAATAGTCCAAAGAAATCCAGAACAGACAGGAGTGGGTCTTCTGAGGGCATGTAAAATGTCACCTCTTTCAGTTCTTAGATTTAAAAATGAGCTTTCATTTAGATGTTTAATTTTGCGTCGTTATAGCTCAGTACACTGCACTAAAATTATGGTAACCAGCGGTCCACCAGTCAGTCGGTAGGACAAAGCCTTTATTTGCAAATTCAGCAAAACTACTAGCAATGAAAAAAAGCACCTGACCTTTAACCCAATGAGTCATCGCTGCAGTGAAGAAGAAGAAAAAAAAAAACGGAAAAGAAAATCCTGTTAGTCAGCAATGGACGAGAGCAGACGTGGGCCAATCTCTGGTGTCCAGACCGTTGGGAATTTTCCTCCTCTTTTGTTTTAAGGTATTTTGGCAAGAGGCCTTTGCCAGGAGGGAGCCTGAAAGGATGAGGTCACGCTGACCTTTCACCCTGACCACAGCTGTGTGGAGCCGCCACAAGTCCGGCACAGGGCACTCAGGTGTGCTGAGTGACACGTGACTGACGAGACTGCTGCATTTCTGCCTTTGAAGGAATTCGGTTCTGTTTCCTGTACCTTAGCAGTGCAAGTGTTACAGCTTTTCCTAAGATTCCTCTGCTGACAAAGGAAAGACCCACTACTTTAAACAGGTTTAAATCGTTTAATCTAATAATTCATCCAGCACTTTGGATGTTCAACCTGACTGTAATCCAAGCCAGACACCAGAGCTTATGATTCACGCTAAACCATATGATCAACCTGCCACAGACACTGTGGTACAGTGAACAGTGACAGAAAGGAAGAGGGCCAAAGGAACAGGTGATAACATTACCACAAGTAACCAGACAGAAAGAGAGAGAGTGTGTGAGGGAGAGAGAGAGAGAGTGTGAGAGAAAGAGTGAGTGTGTGAGAAAAAAGATAGAGTGTGTGAGAAGAGAGAGAGAGTGTGTGTGTGACAGAGAGAGAGGGAGGGAGAGAAACCTGTTCAGAGGAACTGAAAAGGCCTTTTCTTGCCTGGTTATTTAGACAAGCTTTCTTTCTTTCTTTTTTTACTTGTTCATTCTGTTTATTCTGTCCCTGCAGAACTGCTGAGCTTGTGTCTCAGAAGCTGTTATGATTCTCATTTGGTTGCCCAACAGGTTTCCATAGCAGCCCCCAGCAAGTCCTCCCCGCACCACCACCGACAAAGGCCTCCCAACCTTTAACGAATTACACCACCAACCTAGAAGTCAGATTACATCACTGTTCAGTTGGCGGTAAAGGTCTGTGGGTGTATTGCCCTGTCCTCAGTGTGAAAGGTAAGATAATGTAAGATAAAGGCAGATAGGATGTTGGCATTTTGACTGTTTAGATTTGCACTGAGGTGGTGTGTGAGCAATGTGGCTCTGTTCTTCAAACCTGCTTCTAGCACCGAGGTCAACCTTTCCAAATGATATATACACACTTATATGTATGAATTTGTGTTTGATACGTAGACATATTAAAAATTGTAGTGAAGAACACCAAGTTTCCAGAAAAACAGGATGTTTCGGACAAAGGTCCTTCATCAGCAAAGTTCTTCTGAGTTAGTAGGAGGGGAATCAGTTCCTCCTACTAATTCAGAAGCGCTTTGCTTGCACAGCTGATAAAGGACCTCTGTCCGAAACGTCCTATTTCTTTAGAAACTTGGTGTACTTCACTACATTTTTTTAGAGAAAAAGAAATAATGAAAAGGTACACAGACTCGGCCTGAAGCTGAGCGTTGAACAAACAAAATCAAAAACAAACAAAACAACAGCGACAACAAGTTCTGGACGCCTGGACGACCCTTGTGGTTGTGAGCAACATTCACCTCACGGCCATATAATGACACACATTAACCACATGTGGTTAATATGATGAGACAGCACATGATGCGCATGATGTCACGCCAGTCCACACAGCCCCAGCAGGTCTGTCGCATCACGAGGGACGTGGCCACACCGAACGTATTCCACGTGCTTATCGCATATTAATTACAAGTGTAATCACATGGATAATAAAGGCTTTGAACATCCGTTAAACTTGATTATAACAAAAAGCCGACATCCCCTTCTCGGTAGCCTGTCGCTGCGATGCGTCCACACGGTGTGTCTGTCGGAGTCCCCCCTGCTGGGTGGTCGTCGGTCTGCTCTTGACACACCTCTCCTCAGCCTCCAGCAGCCAAGATGTGCTTGTGCCTGAATGGACGCGGCCACTCAACACCGTTTGTTTGGGAGTAACCCGAGACGCGCACACACACTGCAGGACCTGCTTTATCGTCGGCTTTTGGGAAAAGCCTTTTATCTTCACCGTGACCAATAATCAACTTCAGGGGGGTGACTCTTTTATATCTGTGTAAACAGCAAGCCAGTGGCATGCAAAGCAGAGTATCAGTTATAGGAACCCTCATCGTTACTAGCGCCAGGGCGTGGTCAGAAGTGGGCGGAGTCACAGGGGGGACACGTACGGTTGCCTAGATGAGCCCGTGACAGGACAGTGCACCTCGTCCTGCTATTAATACCCGCTGATACGGTGGCTTTGTTCTCCCAGCACTTTGTAAGGGCAAAAGCAACGTCATGGCTTACACCCCAGCTCACCCACACTGGTGAGACGGGTCAATTAGAGTTTCCTTATCACTGCTTTAGCACACACACACACACACACACACACTGTTCACTGGTGCCCAGCAATGGCTTTTTGGACTTGTGGGGTGAGGACAATGGAGATCTGATGTCCAGTGTGATCCAGTCTACACACTGCTGGACCCAGACGCTGCCAGCCCAGCAGAAGACCAGCAGTGGCACCGCCGAGAGTGTCCCGCACCACTCCGACTCACGTGTCGTCTGAGGAACGGGAGAACGTGGACTATGGACACTTGCGACCTTTGAGCCGCCCCTTATCACCTTCTGGGCTGATAACCGGGGCCAGAAAAATGCACTGATGCTTCATTCTGGTGGCCCTTTCGCCCTCTGGGCCACAGTCTCGAATCCAGGGAGGGACACTTACTGCCTGCCTCTACCCATTCGCTTCAAGAAAAGTCCTAAAAGGCCTTTGCTGATATCCGTCAACACTAGAGGCTTTTAAGGCAACCATCAGCACACTTAAAACGGCTGATTTTCATCAACTCCGGATTTACCGTTTACGTACAAGTGAAAGATCACCGTAAATGGAGATTCAGTGCAGCAGTACAAGCGTCGTCTGCCCGTCGGTCTCACCAACAGGATTGGCCTGTGCCCCACCGTGTTCACAGGGGCAGAACATGAAGACCTGACCCAGAGACCAGACTGCCGCGGGGTTCCTTGGGAACGCCACCAGTGTACAGAGCCATGGAACTGACCCAAACAGACGCAAAACATTTCCTCAATAAATTTTAGTTTGTCTCATCAAGTAGATGATTAAAACCCACTCTCTCAAATCATACATCCCTTTTAATGGTTCATTTTGACTTGAAAACCAAAAGAAGAAAAGACCAAAAGAAGCTTAGAGCACAGCCCAGCACTCTAAACTACATACAGAACATTGCAAAAGCAAGAAGCAAACTCTTTAAAAAACCAAGAGGGAAAAACGAATCACTTCCTGTTACACTGCCAGCACTGCAGATTCATCGTGCAGATCACTTGACCACAAACATAAACCCTCAGATACGATTACTCGGCCATTCAAACTGGAAGGCTTCGATGTGTTTGTTTTTTTTATGGCAACAAAGAACCGATGGTTTCAGAGCAAAACATCGCTGTCAGTTGTTTAAGAAAACATGATGATGATATCTGTAAACTATAAGAACGGCAAGGCAGATCATAAAGGGCAGAAGTATGGCTGATAATTATTACTTTCAGAACTGAACGGGTTTGGCAAGCTGTGGTTTCCCCCTTAAATATTATTAACATGCGGCACAAGAGAGTTTTGCCCCAAATCCCAAGGTTTCTGACCACGACGCACATGAAGGGTGTGTTCGTATAGTTACATTGAAATTTCGCACTTTACGATTTCTTGGAGAAATGAACTTACCCCAAGAAACGCGACGTCAGATTCCACGCGCAGAGATCAGCGTTCAGAGCCAGCAGCGCAAGTCGTAACCCCAACATTGATGCAGAAAGAAATTACATATTCAGTACAGATTCGCATTCATCGAGCCTTATAGAGTTTTCTTTTCTTCTTTGGCAACTATATTTAGTTGGCTCAATGCTTAGTTCACTCAAAGCAAAATTTTAATGTAGAATATCAAGAAAACATATTTTGAAAACTTCTGAATGTTACGATGTGAAAACGGAGAGAAACGGAGAGTTCACATTCTGTTACGGCGTTCACATTCTGTTACGGAACTCTGCCACAGTAAAAGTTACCCCCCCCCAAAAAAGTGTAGACTACCACCTGGCTATGATCCGACGTTACGGCTTGCAGAAGAGTCCGCTCAGGTTTCACGGATGATAAACGGTCATTACACCCACTATCGACCGCTTCTTATACTTCCGGCAGTTGCTTACGCGTTTAAGATGAAAGGCTGGGAAGGAGCGCTCACCTGGGGAGAAACCCCTTTGATCCGTCCAGAACAACCGAGACTTCCTCGGGCGGCTTCGGAAACCCCTGCGTCCCCGCCCCTCCCCAAGCCCATTTGTTGTTAAGACCACGTGTCACGCCTTAACCCCGCCCCACAAGATGGAATGTAGGAACGTATCCTTTCGCATGCTTCGCAGCTTTTTGGTCTGCAATGAGCTAAGACGAGCGGTAACGTTCACTATTTAACAAGCCTCTTGTTTTTTCTGCTTCGTTACTGTGCACCGCAGAATGAACTTAAACACAGGTGGGAAAACAGCAGTTGCAAAAGGTATCTGGCACACATAGGGATCATTGTTATGGACACACAACAAAAAAGTGACCGTCACTTATCAATATGTAAACATCTGTAACTCTATCTCTTCACTACGCACTTATGTATGTATACTCATTTGAATATTGTTAATGCGAACACGGTACAAACGGGTCTTTATTTGTTTATTTCCTTGGATTTCGAAGCATTATAGGAAATGTATTTGTGCTGTAATTGTTCCTTTAAAACGTCGCTACCATCCCTGTCCACGAGGTGTCAGCATCGACAAGACGATGAGAATGAGGAGAATCCTCACCAGGCACGTGAGTAATCACAAATGGATGATTATCAATTCTTTATTTCACTTTCACTGTTAACTCCTGTGCAGTGACAGTTGTGTATGAAGTTTGTCGTAAACATACACTTACTACCCCTAAACAAAACACAAAGTTAAGAAAAAGCTGAATGTTTCATTTAATATTGTCCTTCATTGTTTACAGCCAGGGCAACACCTGAGAATTCAGCTGTAGCAGTTATTGCTGTTTAATTATACAACAATATCCAGGTACTATATATATATATATATATATATATATATATATATATATATATATATATATATATATATATATAAAGTTGCATAATTCTATACATCAAAAGGAAAAACGAGGGCAATTCATTCTGACACTGAACTATCTACAGCGACGATATATTTCATTCAAACTGTACGATTGAATGTTGTTTGTGATAAGACATGGAGAAGAGTCAGTAAAACACATGAAAGACTCCACGGACTCGTAACTGTTCATCAGTTATAACACTTTAAATGAGTCTACGTGAAACACTCCAGTGTGAGACAGAACAGCATGGACCAGGTCAAAGGCACGAGAACAACTCTTTTCTACTCCTGGAGTGAACGATCGTAACACTGAACACAAACCGGTGACGGTCTCCTCAAATGATGCACTGTGATCCAGTTTAACATATCTTATTTAAATATACTTATTTAATACAAACGTTATCAGAACTTGGAGCTAGGTATGCTAGAGGACCACAATGTATTTTTACACCCTGATAACATAAGAAAACACCAGTTATTTCTAACCCTGAACAGTTAAGGATTACTAGCTTGTTTTTGTAGCTGAGAGACACGTGTTCCCCTTCAGATCCGCCTTTGGCTGTACATCTGTGATGTGAGAGTTTAACATGGCGTCTGCGTGGCATCGTGTGAGAGTGTGACGAGGCAGGGCGTATTCATGCCCTACACCTCCCTTTCTGCCCGTGCCTCCCCAGGTCCATCTGCCCCTGATTCTGCTGCTCCATCGGGGGCCTCAAATGAGTCTCCACCCAGTTCGGTCAATTTGATGTAGCCCTTACTGCTGCAGCGGTCCAGCCTTGGACAGCTGAACCTCCGCGATCTCTCCTCATGACGCCCGGGGCTCAGGTCAGACAGGGCGTTCAAGGACAGGTGGGAGCCCAGGACTTTGGTCCCCGGGCTGGGGAGCAGCAGCTGCTGCCTGTGTGTTGGGGGCGCCACCTGCACCTCAGCCGACACACCCAACCTCAGCACCTCGGCTTTGGTTTGTATGGAAGAGAGGTCCACGGAACCCGGGTGCCACGGCTTCGCTTCCCCCTCCGTGCCACAGGGGGCACCCTCCACGGGCGGCGTCTTTTCCTCCTCCTCTCTCGCCTCCATTTCGTGATTGTTGAGCTTAATCACCGGCAGAGTGAACGCGTTGACTGACGAGGTGACTATGGAGAGCGTCTCCCACTCCTTGGGAGCAGGTGCGGCCTCCTCGGAGCTGGCCTGGTCTCTGTAAATACTATAAACCGTGTCGGTAAATGACTGCCTGTCCCTCGTCCAACTGCACTTCCGAGCGTACGACGCTCTCCGGTACTCGCCGTCCGGACCGGATCCCGTAGAGGGCCAGGAGCCTCGGGAAGGCACAGCGGCGCCGTAGCCAATGGACGTCAGCTCTCGGCCCTCGGGGAGGGTACAGCTGAATAGACCGTTTAGAGGCGGACAGTCTTTGGAGCGCATGCTATGGAGGTCAATGACCGTTGAGTAAATGTCCCTCAGGTTAATGATCTTGGTTGTCTTGTCCCGGTTCTCGTGGAGCACGGCGTTTGCACAGATGAACAGGAAGATGCCGACACCCATCACCAGTGGCCCAGACACCTTCAGGTTGTCCGAATGCAGGTAGCCAGTGAAGAGACCTTGGAAGAAGCCGACCGGGCGAGAGTCGGGTTTGGTTCCGTTGCCCGCTGGCCCGCTGATGTTTCTCCACGCCTGGACCCACGGCTCAGTATTGCTCGTGAAGTTAGAAGCCGCCCGAGGGGCGTTTTTGTTCTGCCTCAGCGAGACCTGCGGAAAGGCCACGTTGTCTCTGGGCCAGTAGCCCAGGACCGCCATGGCTACACCCAGCATTAAGATCGCGACTCCGGCCGCCGCCACCAGACCGGAGACGGAGACCAGTTGCAGCTTTCCCTTCACCACCACCACGTCGGTCTTCCTCTTCTTTTTGACTTTCCTCCGTCGTTTGTTCTCCGCCCGGTTCTTGGCGCGCAGCGAATCCTGGCGCCGGGAGATCCGCAGGAGGCCGCCTGTCGCTATCATCGCCCCTACTGGACGACGGAGCTGTCAATCAACCTGCGGGCGACAGACATTGGTGGATAAGTTAAAAGTGAATGGATTATCGGCTGAGGCTTTGTGGAACACAATAATGGGTGAAACTGAATATGTGAAAAGGACATGGTGAAGAGAAGATGTGTGGGAGTCCATGAAGCAGAAGGTAAACGTTTCAGGTACACAGTGAAAAGCATTATGTGAAAGTTTCAGGCTTTCTCCTTCACACCACAGGGTCTGTCACCTTTAGTAAAAAGGTTTATGAGAGAATAATAACTGCAGAAATGCACAATCTGTACCACTTGGATCAGCACTGGTGACATTTTCTGCACTGCATGCATCATGTGACTGAATTTAAAGGGACATGCATTGATATCTTTGACTATAGGAAATGCTTAGAATTTAGCTGAAACAAAACCTCCCTATCCCAGAGTCAAATAGCATGACACAAAAAGGAGGCATTCCACAGGGATTGCACAATCATCACTACTACGTTAAATAAATTTAGGAAACATGGTGGAATTATTTAAAAAAACTACATTAAGCGTGCATCATCAACATTTGCAGGCTTCTCATTGGTGTCTCCCAATGACATCCTCTCATTGGTGTCTCCCAATGACATCCTCTCATTGGTGTCTCCCAATGACGTCCTCTCATTAGTGTCTCCCAATGACGTCCTCTCATTGGTGTCTCCCAATGACGTCCTCTCATTGGTGATTTGTAGATGAGTATTGTAGGCTTTGATTTTGATCTAAATTCTCTTGTACTACAAGAACTCAAAACTGACATGGGGTACATCACATTCTGGGGTACACCTCATGGGGTACACCTCATCCACTCAACTTAATGCACAACCAAAGATTTTTTCCTGTGATGTATGACTTGGCATACGGCAGTAAAATCAGCCCAAATATTGTGCAACTTCACCAGGTAAAAGTGAAAATGTATGTGTAAATGAATGACTTGTTTAACACTTATTTGACTGAACAAACACAATCAGAACACTCAATGGGAATAGCTGAAATCAGTGAACACACACACACACACACAAAGCACACTCATTAGATAAGCAGTTTGATTCAGCTTGATTATCAACCCATGGGAACACTGCTAAATGAGCATAATGTACATCATCACTGCCTTTTAGCAATCAATTAATTGCAGAAGCTAAAAACGCAATTCAGATTATTACGCAATTAATCACGAAGTCCTAATTTCACCCAAAATTCTTCCACCTTCGATGCCTAATTCTCAGTTTGTGCTTATTAATGACAGGTGGAACCTTTGCATAAATCAAAATTCGACATCGTACGCACACTCCAATCAACTACCACGAGAAGCTGCCTCTGTCTAATTGAGCTGAGTAATACACAGCCCACCCCTTACTCTGCCTGTAGGTGTTCCACTTGCCTAATCATTCATAATTATTGCGTGGCTTAGGGTGAAGGCTTCATGAATAATTCACCTCGTGAAATGTCTGCCATGACATGTCGCTTTATTCCTGGAAATGTCAGTGCCTTAGAACGACAGTGTGTTGGGAATGTGAGTTTACTTGGCTGCGACCCCTGGTGGAAACGCCACAACAACCCCGGGGTATTTTCTTTGCCACACGTTCCAACGCTGCGAGGTAAAACGGCACGATGACCTTCGTATCGGCCAACGCTGCGCCGCATGTTAATCGCGGGGACTGCGAGGAACGTCGTGGAGGGGGCGGAGTTCCGGGAGGGGGACACGCCCCCTGCGAACTCTTCGCTTTGTTGTGGGTGTTTTTTTCTGAAACTGCTTTCGTGAGCAAACGAAGTCTCAGGTGCTTCGGAGTTCCAAGCCCGTCTTCCTCGTCTTTAAGGGAGAGCGCGCAGAAGACAAGCTGTCTTCAATGGTCCATACTGCAGTTACAGATAGTAACGCCTCGAGATCGAGTGCATGATCTATTGTGGACTTTGGAGTTGCCCTGAGTTTCTGGACACTTGCTTTGAGCTGATAATGGGAGAAGTGTCGCATTTGACGTTATTGTCCTGAATCGTTCGTTTGCATGATTATTTATGCAGGAGTGAAGTTTGATCTCCTTTATTTTATGACAACCTACAGTGGGGTTATTGTAATATATAAAAGGAGTGGGTTGGCATCAATCAATTTATTACATGCAATTTAGCTCAATAATTTCTTTGCTCATTATAAAAACGAACTTATATGTGTAATTAAACCTACGTAAATGTTAATCTGTAGCCATTGATCTAACTCTGGTGGTTTTGCTGTGCTAACTGTAAAATCCAATATTGGAGTTTCACATTAATTTGTGATCTTTCTTTTTCAGGGAAACACTAATACCTGAAGGCGCCCTGCATGGGTCTTCCTGGCTGTGATGCCTGAAGCCTGCAGTGCCAGAACACTCCTGGTCTTATTTTGTCTTCCTCTCTAATTCCTCTCCCTTGGTTTCCCTCTGCCTCGTTTTCTCTCTGTCTTTCTCTTTCTTTCTCTCCCTCTGTGTTTCCAACAGAGCAGAGGTAGAAGAACAATGCATACCACACACACATAACCCCACGCCTCCCCCCTCACACACACACACACATGCATAACCCCCGCCTGCCCCATACACACACACACACACACACGTCCATATGCCTTCCTCTAAGAGCCTGTACAGGCATCCTCACCTCAGCTACCCTTGTCTCCAGAGCGTTTACAAGTTGGCAGCATGAACAGGCACTGTTTGAACAAACCAACACACCTCCGTGAAGAGCAGCTTCTCTTGAAAGGACAACCCTCTCCTCGGGCCCAGTGTGCATGAAATCACACGGGCTGAGAAGAAAGATGCACAGGCCCACCCGTGCGGCTCGGCCCGGCTGCGTTCGGCCCGGCTGTGTTCACCCACACCCCCGGACCCTGACAACTGCTTCAGGATCGCAACACTTTCACAACTTTATGTTCTCTCTCATTTCCTCTGCCTCGAGTTTGGGATCAATTTTTGTGGAGAAAAACCACAAAATGTGAGAATGTTGACACACCACCATACCAGTGCCATTCAAGTGCAGAGTCTACTCTACTGTACAGAGTGCAGAATCAACTCCAGAGAGCAGAATCAACTCTACTCTGCTCTTGTTTCAAATTCTATAGTATAGGCTGACAAATCTGTTCAAACTACATTGAAACTATTAAGAAAGACGTTAGTTACCAGAGCGAGGAATCACCGACTGACCTAGTGGGTGCTTGGACTGCACAGGGTTACAACTGTCTAGACTTTCTGTGAAATGCACTGATTTCACTAATTCATTTCACTAATATGACATTAGACTAACGTGACCTTACAGTTTATTAGTCTGTTTTGAGCATAGCTGCCTGTTTCCATTTAAACCACTACAACAGAAACAGATAAACGTAGATTAATGCGCCGTTGGCCTCTGTCCATGGTCCTAAAAGCACTCACATAGAGATTAATGGGACCGACACGACTGGTTGCATTATAAAGTGTTGTGATTAAGCCACAGCATGAAGCATACATTACAACCTGGCATAAATATATTGGTATTTTTCAGGACGTCCTATTAATGCTCTCATATTTTTATTAATTGATCTCTGAATGTTAGCCTCCATTTTCCCTCTGGGAGCGGAATGACGTTTCTCTTTGTCAAACAACTATGACGTTTACCGTACATCATTATTCGGACTGTGCCATTTGTGCGTCACAAAAGCACGTGGAGATTTCCCGCATCATTGTGCATGTTTAAGGTTAATCGCTCGAACAGTCTGTTGTGACCCGTCAAAGACTTTTTTCACAGGAGTGAAAAACATTTGCGCTCTCAGACACAATGCCTAGCTTGCTAACTAGCAAACAGAAAGGAAATATCGACATATTCGAGGGTAATGGTCGCTTAAAATCTTGAGTATTGCTTCGTGCTTCGATTATATTTGCTATTCCACTTCCAAGACCATACGTGTCTTTGTTTCTGAGCACTTGCGACGAGTTTTTGAGGCAAAGGCAGAACAAACCGAGACAAAACGAGATATAAGCTTTGAGCGAGAAGTCTGCTTGCGACTCTTCCTCTAAATCTAGATATAAAACATTATAGACCTATTCACAAAAAAGCATTCAACAGAGCAGTTCATTAGCTTCATATAGCTTTCCATTTAATGTAGGCAGAAAATTCTTCCCAGTGGCAGATGGAAACGACCCGTTGTTTCAAACTGCGCTCCGACGCGTCTACAAAGCTGAAACGCGTGTTGCTCTGTCTAGTGTGTGGAGCGATACAGTCATGCTACTAAAATGCGCCTGTAGTGACATTTTATTCCTGTAATTCCACTCTTCATACAAACACTGAACAATAAAAGTTCTCTTGTGACGATTCATCGATATCCATACGGATGCACGTACAAGTTTCAATTGTTTAATCGCATAAAGTTGTCTTCATTGCTACCAGAAATAGAGCTTTTGACAAACGATAAAATCTTTTGATGTTTTTCTTACCAAACGCGGTCCCCATCGTAGAGGCTTCAAAGCTCGCGTGTCCGCCGGCTTAGTGATTCATCGCGCTCGCTCTTCGCTCGGACTCCGTTTGCACCGGGCTCGGAAACGAAATAACTGTCTAGGAGCGCTTCACTACGCCGTCGCCTGAAGGGGTGGAGCGAGCCAACGCACACCCAGACGCGCGTATGGGGAGCGTTAGGGCAGCAAACTGTAAATGAAGCCGTCATATCATGTGTCAAATGTATAATGGGATGGAAACGTACAGGAAACGGATACAGGCCCTGCTCTTTATAGTGGATTCCTCAGAACCAAACTTTCAGAGGTTTTTATAACCTGATGTAGAACAAATCACTTCCGACACTGACTGTTCCGTTAGAGCCTAAGACCCCATACAGACGGATAGAATCCAGGTCTTGTTTATCTCATGTTTTAACGCTGACCCGACCACTAAACCGTGGTATGTTTAAACTTTCATGGTGTTAAACGTTTTAGTTTTTGTGTGAGCCCGTATTCGTGAGTAGGTTTTACGGCTGAGGAAACGTGAACGTGACAGATGAGCTTGTCAAGACAGGATATTGGAGAGCTCGCTTTTTAAACATCTGTTGTTGACGATCAGATACTAAGTTTTACAGGCGGAAAGACGGTGACATTGCGCAGGCATCCACGTGAGACGCCACCGTCTGACGGTCTGGGTTTTCAAAAATGTATTTATTTTTAATTTTTGTACGGTTGTGTAAGAACGGTGTTTACTCTCGACATTGCGACATCAAGCATGTTATTGTTACGTGTATATCCCAAGTTGTATGGACGGAATAACAAACCTGTCCGCTAAATCAGGTGTTCCAGCGAGACAGGTCTTCACAGGTGCGAGCATAACGTGATATAACGTGACAGGCCACAAAACAGGGAGGGACTGTCCTGCACAGTAGGCCTGCTACATACATGTTTCTGTCTATTAGAGACGACACTTCATGCCAGATCAATTAGTGATGTTGATATATATATATATATATGTATGTATATAAAGCCAATCGGACTATTGAAAATGGTGCATATTACTCCGTCCATCTGAACAAAGCAGAATCCAAGGAGACGAAGCAGATTCCAGGAGTCCCTCTCCCTTCTCTCTCTTCCCATTCCTCCCCCTTTCTCTTCACCCTGCTTCTCCCTTTGTCTCCCTCTCTCTCTCCCTCTCCCTGTCTCTCCCTGTCTATCCCCCCCCTCTCTCTCTCCCTCTCTCTCTCCCTCTCCCTGTCTCTCTCTCGTACTGATCACACACATCCTCCTCTAGAGGCTGCATGGTGCTTTAATTCTCTGCCTTGCGGTGAGTGCTAAGCTACATGCTACATGCTCCCAGCTTATTCCCCAGCTCAAAACAGGCGAGACTCTTCCCTCTGTGTTCTGCAAATGAGCTTTGGGACCAGACCCCATATTGAACACTCACAGCTCCACCCCCACCCCACTTCACCCCACCACTAGAGTTGACATTTAGCAAATGCACCGACTGGCTACATCCATACCACACCTGTTCCTCCTCGCTAAGGGTACATACTGGGGCAAAAGTTAGAATTCATTATTCTTCGCTATCTGGGGCGATAGAGGAATGGTCCGGTAATCTGGTGTCCCATTAGAAGGGGCTGGGCATCTTTTTTTTATTGGATAGAGCTGGAGGTGGAGATAAAGCTCCCAAACCCACAGACGGAAATCATTTAGCTATTTCGGTGAGATCAAGAGAAGTAGGCCAACATGATTGCTGGAACTGCCAACATTAGAAGATGTTCCAGCCAAACACCTCATCCATTCTCCAGCTCTAGTTTGTTAGATTTACTTCCGCAGTCCAGCGATGGCCAAGTTTATGTTCATCACCTTGTGGCTGTGAGATTTTCCAACTCTTGTTGACAGTAGGTGAGACTGTTCCACAGATCTTGGGTAGAGAACGTTCACAGAACGCGTTTGCAAGGCGCTGCTGTTCCCTAAACCCTAACCCATCAGCTCCGAGCATTTTGCGCCCATGAAATCTTTTCCACAGGAGTGAGCGCTGGAGTGTGAGGATAGCCATGCTGCCCACCCTGTCTCCAAGGCACAAGATGGGATTTTAAACATGCTGTCTCGTTACTGCAGTTATGGCTGAGGGAGATGACTACATTCTTACATGAATATGAACACTTACGCAAGCTGTCCAGATATCAAAACCTCGAAATGACTAAGAAGCTAAAAAAGCAAAATCTAAAATTCTCCATATTTCTGGCACTCACTAGAAAACCTCTCCAAGGGTTTAGGAGTTCCAAATAAGCAGGTGTTTAATGTAAACAACAACAAAAAAATATTACCTAAAAAAAAATTACTTTTTTGGAATGAAGATTTGAAAAGCTGAACAGCAGAGAGTTCATCAGTCTGCCTGCACACTGGTGGGGTTCACAGTCCTTCACTGCGTTACAAATCTACCATATGTCTAAAGAGGGAAAAAGAGCAGAATTCTACCCACTCTGCCCTTGAGCCCTGGAACACGCTCAGTTAGGGGTTAGAGATACATACACAGAATGTCAGTCCTGTCCCCTTCATTTCATATATATATATATATATATACACAAAAGTTTCCAGAGGAACAGGATGTTTTGGACAGAAGTCTTTCATCAGCTGTGCAAGCAAAGTACTGAAGTTGATGAAGGATCTTTGTCTGAAATGTTCTGTTTTTCTGGAAACTTTGTGTACGTTACTATATATATATATTGGGGAATTAAGGGGAAAGACTGTGTAGCACTTCTTTCTCACTAAAGCAGTAGAAGTAGAAAAAAAGCTTTTTTTTTGGGTCACACCTCACCTAGCGGGGCCTCCGCTTTAAATCTATAAATTCTATGACTGTGCAGTGTGATCTACCATCAGTTGAAGGCATTTCAGTCAAGTTAAAATGTGGAGCGCCTCCCCGACCGGAGGAAATGTACCTTGGAGTCTATTAGTTACACTGAGATTTTATATCCCTCTAAAGCCTCCTTAAAGCCCCATAAACACCGTTTAAAAAAGCTTTTCTGATGTCATACAGCACTTAACTTCATTTTCACTCCGGTACAGCGACTTTGTTCTACAGAGGTCCGACACGGTCATTTCCATCTTCACTCAGACTCCTACACTCATTCATTAAACGCTATATCCATACGAACATCTCGCAGTCTCCGTGACCAAGCCGACTCCATTCGGATGATGGATTGAAGTGGCTCATCCCCTCTTCAGATCCACGGATTAAAGGGTTTTGGCAGTGTTGATAAGAGCACTCGGTGTGGAGATGGGTGGGGTCTTTTAAAGGAATAACGTGGTGTGACTTCCTCACCATTATGAACCGCTGCTAAAAAACACAGTTTTGGTACCGTCACGCTACAAAAGCGCCGTGATTTGAGGTGCCGTCCATTTGAAAGCCTTGATGAGGGATGGATTTACCTTTCTCTGTGGGTGTGAACACACACCACACATCACAGCATCAGGAGAACATGGGTCACTTGTTTCCATGGTAAGCCATCACAGCCGTAATGCGGATCTGCATTCTGTTTAGATGACAGACCTCTGCACCCCCTCGAAGTTCTGCATGTTCCTCCAATCAAAGAGTTTTCTCTATGACACTTAATCAGGGCTGTGCAGACACATCGTTTGGTCTGCGGAAAACAGCCTCACCTGCGGTCCCCGTAGTGGGCGGATGGGATAAATATGGGTTTTCAGGAAAGTGTCAGAGCTTCCTCGAGAATGCGACTCTGCTGGCATCCTGGCAACAAGTGCCTATGGAATTGGCTCATCGGTGAGAATTAGTGAAGTGGCTAAGGGAGCCGTCGGTAAGGAGGAGAGAGGAGAGAGACACTGGGGATGGATCTACTGCAGGGAGGAGAAAGAGACACTGGGGATGGATCTACTGCAGGGAGGAGAAAGAGACACTGGGGATGGATCCACTGCTGGGAGGAGAAAGAGACGCTGGGGATGGATCTACTGCAGGGAAGAGAAAGAGACAATGGGGATGGATCTACTGCAGGGAGGTGAAAGAGACACTGGGGATGGATCTACTGCAGGGAGGTGAAAGAGACACTGGGGATAGATCTACTGGAGGGAGGAGAAAGAGACACTGGGGATGGATCTACTGCAGGGAGGAGAAAGAGACACTGGGGATGGATCCACTGCAGGGAGGATCTACTACAGGGTCTGCAATTGTGGCAGAACAGATTTGAAGTCTGATCCTCTCCATTTTAATGTGAAGTTACATCCTAAAAAATTCATTTTTATAGCGCAAGAAACAACCTCCCACCTCCCAGTAACTCCAGACCCATCTTCATGGGGGTTCCACAGGCCCCCTGTAGGCAGGGCAGCTCAGGGGGTTGGGACCACTAATGAGATGCATGACATGGCGGTGGAAGCTGTAGGTCAGTGGAGACGTATGGCCAGCCAGAACCCCCCCCAGAAGAGAGGGCTTCCGTGCATCAACAACATTATGCCGAGCTGTGGAACTGGAACAGAGGAGAGGGATGAGATGGAAGACTGCATGGATAGAGAGAGAGAGAGAGAGAGAAATGGGGAGGGGGGTTATTGAAGTGGTGCTCCAGATGGGGCAATCTTAGCAGGTGTTCTGGGTCAGGTCTAAGAGGATTTTGTGTTCCTCTGTGTGTGTGCTCAGTGTGTGTGTGTGTGTGTGTGTGTATCAGTGGTGGACAGTAACGAAGTAAATGTAATTCGTTACTGTACTTAAGTACAACTGTTGTGTTTTTTTACTTTACTCAAGTATTTTCCTTTTTTGGAAACCTTTTACTTTTTACTCCACTACATTATGCGAAATCTGTCGTTACTTCAGGCTTCATGTGTTCAACAAAGTGACGTCAAAACAAAAGAAGCGCAAAGCACGTGCAGCAATCAGCGTTCGGTTCAACGGCGCTGCACGCGCACTAAACAGCGTACAGTTCAACGCTAACGCAACAGTGTACAAGTTAATACGGCAATACAACAGCATAACAGAAAATACACCTACTTAAAAATGGACGAATCTACTGATTGTAACGCGCCACACAACCCATGGCCTTATTTGAGCACGTTTTTTGAAGTAGTCGAGATAAAAAAGATTCGTTTTCAAGTGCCTTTCCCCGACTGCCTCAGTATCATCGGATTTCTACCTCCAAAAGTTCCCCATCCAATTTAAGGAAGCGTGTACAGGTAAGATAATTTCATAGGCCTACTGGTCATTTACCTTAATGAGAAACCTTAACAATATAAAAACCGTTTCTTTGTGTATGTTAAAATAAGTAAGACATTAGGCTATTGGTAGTACATAACCGAAAACTGCCTTAGGAACGCACTCGGCTAGCTAGTAGGTGTGGGTATGGATGTGGGTGTAGGTGTGGGTGTGGATGTGGGGAAGTGAAGGTTGTTGCTGCTCCTTATCAACTCCACCAGTAAGACGCAGAAGCGCAGTCGTGGTTGTAGCCGTCTGTGTTCAGGAGCTGTGGCGTGCGGTGGGGGGAGGGGCTGCGGACTCGAGCTCGCGCGCTTCAGCCGCCACGCGCGCTTCAGCTGCCACACGCGCGCTTCATCTATAAGTCATGGCGTGTGCTCGCGCTCTGGGGCGCGGAGTCGGTGCGGAGTCGGTCCGGAGGCGGGCGGCGTGGGGCTTTTTGGTCTGGAACAGCGCTGCATCAGCTCACTCCCACCTACTTGTACCTCAAACCTCCAGACCGGAGCTTCTGAGAGGGGAGCATGCGGAGAACCTTCTCTGTTCTCCATCCCCAGCCCACCACGCCTACTTCCCTGCTTGCACTGATAGGACTGTTGGATCCCACTACTGCCAGAAGGGCCTTTTGCATCACTGAACAAGAGAGGCCAGTTAAAATTTCACTCTCATTTTCTCCTCCTCTCTCTCTCTCTCTCTCTCTCTCTCTCCCTCTCTCTCTTTCTTTCACTCTCTCTCTCTCTCTATTCATCTCTCCTTTTCTATTTTTTATGCATGAGCTCTAAAGTGATTACATGAATGTTGGAAAGCATGTCGTTCTTATCAGACCGGCACGACAATTTGGGTCTCACCCTTCGGCTGGACCACACGATGCTGGGAGACCCCCCCCCGGCGCCTTCGCCGCTGTCTCTTGGGTGGGGTCGTGCAGGGGCTGGTCTGGGTGGAGCCGGGCAAAGGGTCTCGTGCCGGGAGTGTGATTGTAGGAGCAGTAGGAGGAGCAGGAGATGGAGCCTGTCGTTACGGATTCAACTCAGAACGCGAGCCGCACGCTCCGACGAGGCTGTAGCCATGGCAACCATTTTATAATGCATCCTGAAACACCTTCATGCAGGTTTTCATCAGGCGCATCTTTTTTATTAAGGAGAGAGAGGAGGAGAGAGAAGGAGAAAGAGAAGGAGAGAGAGAAGTAGAGAGAGGGAGAGAGGGAAACGGAGAGAGAGAGAGGCACAGAGTGATGATAATGAAAAAAAGTCTCATTCACTGATGGGATCTCTTCCAGAGAGAGAGCAGCTCTCCATCACAGCTGGACAGAATCCGTAGCTACGTAGGCCGCACTCAGATCAATATGATTAGTGATGCTCCGGTCGCTAAGCACTGTCACGTGCTGCTGCTTAACTCTTGTCCGCCCCATTTCTCCCAGTAGCTTCTGCACGCTTGATTCAGTGCTGGGTTTACGCCGACCACAGACAGGCATACATGCGTAAAAGCCACTGGTCCCCTTTCCCCCTTCAAGCCTGTTTAACAGACCTCATTTCATATCATTCCTCCTAATATGTTATTAATTCACATTCCCTCTCCAGCAAAAATGAACAATAATAATGAAATAACACGAAACACTGAGATGGCGACACCGTGTCGGCTGGAGTCAGAACTTCCTACATGCGCTTCCCTTGCATGGCTGCTCCTGCATCTGTCTCCTGTACGAGCACGCTCCATCTGTCACGCTGGTGCCCTTGACCACAGTGTACTGCACCATGACGTCTAGGATCATGGACAAGCACGCAGACGCTTAGCATCACACTCACCAAATCATGTGAGATGCTCGACACGTGACATGCCTTCCCGAATGCCACCCCTGGACTTCCTGTTGCAGTCTCATCGCGGGGGGGGGGGGGGATGTGCCAGGTACCTGATCGTCACGGTAATCTCGGAGGCAAAGCCTCCCTCCATGCAGCCGGAGGGATCCAGCTGCCTCCGCGAACGCGGTTGGGCGGCATTACCTTTGTGGGTAAGCCATGCGTGCAGGACGGCCGCACGCAGTGCCCCCGCAGGCCTGCAGGGTGCCACGGGCAGGGAGAGTACAGCTGACGCAGAGCCGCACTACTGAAGGTGAGCCATGTTACTGTCCCACAGAAACACCCCATGGGAAGAACGAATTACATCATGTGCAGAAGTGACGAACCTCGGAGATGGCTTAGCTGAAACAAAGAGGATTTACAAGCTTGTGATGATTAAAAAAAAACAGATTTTTAACTTCACTATAATCCACTTAGCTATTTGCTTACAGTCTTCAACACAGATTGACTGTTTACTCCTGGGTCCCGTAAGTTCTTAGAACCAGCACCTACAATTGATTTCAAGGCTGCTGACTCTATTATACACCACAAATCTTCAACAGGGGCGGCATGGTGGTGTGGTGGTTAGCACTGTCGCCTCACAGCAAGGCGGTCTGGGTTCGATTCTCGGTCTGGGCTGCTCTGTGTGGAGTTTGCATGTTCTCCCTGTGCCTGCGTGGGTTTTCTCCGGGTACTCCGGTTTCCTCCCACAGTCCAAAGACATGCATCATAGGTTGATTGGTCACTCTAGATTGCCCGTAGGTGTGAGTGTGTGTGTGCGTGTTGGCCATGTGGTGGACTGGCGAACTGCCCATGGTGTACCCTGCCTTCGCCCGGAGATGCTGGGATTGGCTCCAGCCCCCGTGACCCGACTAGCGGGAATAAGCGGTACAGATAATGAATGAATGAATGAAATCTTCAACAGGGAAGCTCACGTCTGGTGCCCGTTAGCTAGTTCTGTCCAGCAAAGTTACACGTCTGGGAACGGACAACACGGCGTTTAGACAAGCACCCGTGCACCAGCAGACAGCTCCACTGTGGGCGCCACACATACGACGCCAGCCAGTCCTTTTCAAGAACATGAATACGATGGCTCTCCTCTCCTCTCCTCGCCACCTTTTAAACCAAGGTATTACTTTATTTCCCACCATATGTCGGCTGTTGGTTTAAAACAGTGTTCAGTGAAGCGAAGATCATTGGTGGAACATGTTTTTCTGTCACATACTCAACTGCAGTTGGCGGCACCGCTGCTGGACCACGCTCGGCGTGCCGGGGGGTTTTCCGGGCCGCCGCGTGTAAAAACGTCAGTGCGAGGACACAGAACAGCGCGGCGAGGAGGAAGGAATGCCGGAGATGTCATCTGGATGAGGCTATCCAGGCACGTCCTCTCAGTGCAGCACACGCTGCTCCCATCGCATTCCGATGAGTTACGAGAGCGCGGGTGTCTGATCCGGATTGCGCGAGGTTCTGCGCTCTACGTGAGCGGTTCCGTTCGGCCACCGCAGAACCGCCCTGCCGAAGGGAACCTTATTCAGTCATTCACAGTCCACAGGAAGCCAAACGGGGGCTTGTTGTGCACAAAATTTCTAGTAAATACATTAAATAAATATATTTACATGTTACAACACCATAAATCCCAGTATCCAACCCAGACAGTTAGGTTCAATGGTTAGTTTGCCATGCCGACACACCCGACCACTCCACTGCGGGCCAAGAGTGTGGGACCAATCAGCAACTGCGCCGAGGAGAACGCAACGTTGCTCTTCCACAGGATGATGATCGCAAACGCACGTTGAGAACTTTGCTCTATGTTTGTAGGCCAGACCGAACAAGCGTGCAGCAAAGCGTAGCATTAAAGAAGGCCTGGCTGTCATAGTAACGGGATCTCTCACCAGAGCTCCAATGTAATGAAGGTATTACTTTATTTCCATATGAAAGACGTAATAAAGGGAGACCCTTTTGAAGGAGTCTCGTATTCGGTATGTCCGCTGATGCCTTGATGTTTGCAGGAGGCTAGTTTTTCTAAAGCGGTCTGGACACACAGCAACAACAGGCAAGACGCACCTGTGGTGTGTAAAGCATTTCTCAGTAAGGAGGATGTGCTCCCAAATGTATCTACCACGCGAGACACAAACGGCCCCGTCTTGGCGAGCCGGGCGGCTTTCGAGCGGCAGGGCAGGACCGGTGTTGCTCTGGATAATTGAAAATGTTAAAATCATTAAATAAATGCAGCTATAAATAGGTGGGGGCACTCCAGCAAATTGGGTAATGGCAATTAGCTTGATGCTAACAGGGCCTGCTGCATCCATCATCTTAACATTTCATATTCGTTACTGTCTTTTAACAGAGCGGCTAATACTGACCCCAGCCAGCTGAGATTCCAATAAGATCCAAACAGACAGTACAGCTGTTTAGACAGCCACTTATTTGATATTTTCTCAAGTGTTTACAGAGATTATTTAATATTTGTATTAGCTGCATGTAGGCCACTTTTCAGATAGTCTGGACTTTCTGGAGTGTAGATTTAATAGACGTTATTATGGGCATCACCTGTCTCTCAGCAGGTCTCGTCTGAAAAGTGCTCCCAGAGATTACACTATTCACATGGAAATGTGTTAATCAGGGCCTTGGAATGAAGCCACACCACTGAACTCCTAAATTCATTTTCTTTATCAGCCAAGCACTCACTAAACAAATTAACCTTTGCATATTCGAGGACAGTATTTATTCTCTCTCTTTGTTCTTGCTCAGCCGGTGTGACAGACACAGATCTTCATGTGCTTCTGTCTGGCATGTTCGGAGGTAAATACGTCCTTGTGGAAATAAAGTGGAATGTGCAGATGAAGACTACTGCAGTAGTATAAAACAAATTACATATGTGGTGTTCGGACATTCTTGTGGAATTTGGACATCCATTAAACAGGACAGACAAATTTGACCACAAACTAGGCGGAAATGTTTTTTTTAAGTTGTCTTAAAAAAGGAACCCTCTGATGCAGTCATTTCTGTACTTATTATAATGCTAATCAACACAAGATGTCATGAGTAAACCAAGGTATCTTATTCCCATGAATTACCTCAGTCAATCAACCAAAGCAATTCGGTGTTCAGGTTCTCTCATGATGTAATTCTCCTAACCCCATGCTAATGTAATGAGTAAAATGGAGATTTATACTCTTCAGGGTCAAACTCCTCTCTCCTAGCCCAGCTATCGGCCATCATGAACAGTGGCATTCGTGCGAGCTTGTGGAAGCCATATGCTGTTGTCTTGCTCATTACGTTCCGTTACCTTATGTAGGTCACGTGACCCGTTGCCAACGGAGCTTCCTCCATTCTCGCAAGCGCAGGATTCCGGCTGTGCTGGCAACCGCAGACCTCTATGGAACCTGCCCTTGTTGTTTCCACGCCGTTGGAGCCGCCCACCCCGTAGAAGCGGAGCGAGTGGAGCCACCACAGCCCGCTGCACCGCGGCGACCCAGACGTCAGCCACCGCGGCTGCACAGGGTTAATTGCTATGATACCGGGGGACGTTTCCATGGTGACAGATGGAGTCGTGAGTTGATGATACCCATTGCACATGTGGCACGACTGAACCTGTAGGGATGTGTAGGATCAGCTGCAGTGACACGGCGATGAAGGGTTCAGCGCACGAGATCAGCAGGATGCCATCAGTAAGGAACGTCTCCCATTTATCCAACATCTTCCCCAGGCGAAATACTTCAGTTGTGAAACGAGATATTTCTGCATCTTGCCTCAACTTTTTCTTGTCTTTATTGTGTTTCTTGCTCAAACATTCCCCGGTTCTTTGAAATCACCCACCAGCTGATTCCTTCTCCATGTGCTGATTTGAATAAGAGTGTGTTTTTGTGTGTGTGTGTGTGATCCTATTTCTGGGGTCCCAAGCGAATCCTGCTGTGCAGTTCCACTCGACTCCTTCCACGGGCAAAACCCAGGAAAACCGTCTTTACTTCCTTTTCGAACAAACCACACTCCCTCAAACACAACCCCGCCCCCCCTGGGGGTGGTCCAGCAGCTCAGAGTCCTCCCACAAGCATAACCCCGCCCCCCTGGTGGTGGTCCTGCGTCTTGGAGTCCTCCGCCAGTTTAGGTGGAGCGGTTTGCTCTGAAAGGAGAGGAAAAGCAGGCCTGTCCTCATGTGTTAAACGCCTCATCCCACGGGACCCACATTGCTTTGTTTACGATGCCTTTACTTGGACCCCTCAGGGAGGCTCTGTGCTTGAAGATAAGAGTACAATGTGGATTGCACAACAGCAAGACCTCTGAAAATGCCCACCATGCCACGCGGTGCATTCAGTGGCTACATCGTCTTCGTTTTCATTTGCTAAATATATACTGCAGCGTGCTACACTGCGTCATCTCATCATGACCGCTATTTCTGTCTCATTTCTGATTATAATACTTAACCAAGTCAGTAGGCACAGAGAGTATTTTCTCACCGACAGGGAAATCTGTTGTGTTTGTGCAACTAGTCGTGTGTAAACTCCACCGTGACGATCCGTGACACCGTGAATCAGGCTGAAGCCACGTTCCTCCGGCCAGCCCCCCCTACCCTTCCTTTGATCCTTTGCTTGCTCCTCCCACCCGTGCCACCATGGCAACGGAGGCGGGCCCACAGGGTCGCCGACGCTCCTCCGGCTTCTGCCTCACCGCCGCCGACCCACCGGGCAAAGCTCGGCGCGGCTGCCATGGCAACAGACCGACCGTATGCAAAGAGGACTGAGGCAGGCGAGACCGAACCTTCACCGGAGTCTTTGAAAATCAAATCGACTGTGATGAGGAGTTGGCCCGGGGTGCGTTCACTCGCGCTCTCTTCCTCTCGCACACGCTCAGAACAGCAGAACAGCACTCGCTCTGGCTTTCTCTGATGTGGGACGTGGGGGGGCGGAGGGGGCGATGGTGGGGGTGTCAGTGCGATGGCTAAACCCCACGCCTCTCTCTCTGTCTCTGGCGCTAAGATCTCCAATCCTGATGATTCTCGAACACTTCCACTCTGTCGCTCTGCCAACGCTCCTGTTCCATTTGCAGTACATCACGACGACACAAAATCACTACGATGCTACCTTGAGCTCCACAGTGGAAATGTGAAGCAGAATCAGGCTGACATGTTTGTAGGCCCCCAAGTGTCAAAACTGAACCCAAGATTACCGCGCTACACACCAAGTTTCTCATAACCAAGTGACATTTTCAGCCCTGTAGACTTGTAATCTTCTCTCCTGGCTTTCGCACCTTGTTAAGATGATGCTAATTTTAATATTTCCCACCATATGTCGGCTGTTGGTTTAAAACAGTGTTCAGTGAAGCGAAGATCATTGGTGGAACATGTTTTTCTGTCACATACTCAACTGCAGTTGGCGGCACCGCTGCTGGACCACGCTCGGCGTGCCGGGGGTTTTCCGGGCCGCCGCGTGTAAAAACGTCAGTGCGAGGACACAGAACAGCGCGGCGAGGAGGAAGGAATGCCGGAGATGTCATCTGGATGAGGCTATCCAGGCACGTCCTCTCAGTGCAGCACACGCTGCTCCCATCGCATTCCGATGAGTTACGAGAGCGCGGGTGTCTGATCCGGATTGCGCGAGGTTCTGCGCTCTACGTGAGCGGTTCCGTTCGGCCACCGCAGAACCGCCCTGCCGAAGGGAACCTTATTCAGTCATTCACAGTCCACAGGAAGCCAAACGGGGGCTTGTTGTGCACAAAATTTCTAGTAAATACATTAAATAAATATATTTACATGTTACAACACCATAAATCCCAGTATCCAACCCAGACAGTTAGGTTCAATGGTTAGTTTGCCATGCCGACACACCCGACCCCTCCACTGCGGGCCAAGAGTGTGGGACCAATCAGCAACTGCGCCGAGGAGAACGCAACGTTGCTCTTCCACAGGATGATGATCGCAAACGCACGTTGAGAACTTTGCTCTATGTTTGTAGGCCAGACCGAACAAGCGTGCAGCAAAGCGTAGCATTAAAGAAGGCCTGGCTGTCATAGTAACGGGATCTCTCACCAGAGCTCCAATGTAATGAACTTGACAGCTCTGCATGACCACGAGGCACCAGTTAGAGGGCTTTAGACCAGAACTCGCCAATGCTTGAAATGCTGTACCAGCACGGCACCTGCTAAAATGTTAACGTTAGTGTTTCACGTGCACCAGGCTGTCATTAAAGATAAAGGGGACGGTTGTAGAACAAACTATTTAGGAAAAAAACACAGGAGGAATAAATTAGTTGAAAACCCTTGAAAACAACACTATTGGTTACATGTAGATTTAAAATCTAATTTTAAGTGTTGCTTCCTAGACTGTGGCCTGTAGTTTTAGTAATGATAGTATGGAAACTCTGCCAGTACCGGCCCTTGAGGAACAAGTGTGCCATTCACTTTTATATGCTACCTACACCTGTTTGAATCTCCCCAAGATATCGGTGCCATGACCCAAATAAATGTAACCTAATATCAAGGAAGAAGAAAAGGTCAAAGGGGACAGGAAAGTCATTGGCTGCAAATGTAGCAGCGGATCCGCCATAAATGACAACTTATACGCGTATGTGCTTTATGTTTATATGCACATTACATGCGCATGTCCCTTGTTCATTTTATTATGCTGCAGATATAACATGTTAGAAAGAATACATAAACCACAAAAATAAGGAATAAAGTGGGGAGTGAGCCGAATGGGGAGGTGGTTTCTTTAGAGGGGAAAAGTAAAGGTTTTTATTCACATTACTTGCCCCGAGTGTCTCAGCCTGATAATAGATCTGTTGGACTCAGTTTCATGCCAGAAATTGTTAAAAATGACAATATTTCCAGGACCGACTCGAGCAGAACCGAAGACAAAACCCTGTCCAGCTTTATACGCCCCGTATATGTGTGCATTCATTTATATTCTCGTAGCCGTAAAGGAGTATTTCCTGTGCGGATTTCAGAACTGACATTTGTAGAGCTGCTGTTTCTGGATGCATGTAATCATGTTTACAAGTATGTCTTCATCTCTTTATCTGATTATGCTCTCTCTCTCTCTCTCCCTCCCTCTCCCTCTCTCCACCTCTCTCGTGTGTCGTGTGCTCTCAGACAAATCAATCGGTATGTTTAAACTGGCTCTAACACCCAGCCTGAAGGAGACTAAAGAAGGAGGAGAGAAAGGCACACAGGGGGTTGGATGGATACAGGGATGGGGGCGTGGCTGGGGGCGTGGCTAGTGATCATATCCATCTACAGTATTCCCAAAGCAGGACTGTACTATAGTAAAGATATTGAGTCTTAGTGCCCAGCTAAAGTGCTGCCTTCTTTCTTTGCTCCTTGTAGTACAGGCAGTTTGTCAGTATTGGGCTTGTCTCAAATGTGCTCGGGTGTTTCTCGTTTGGTGAGGAAGTGCGGCACCATTGTTGCACTGTTGGCAGAGTGTCACTCTAATTCATGGTTCCTCCTAATCAAGTCATTCAGCATGAAGTGACTCAGGCATAATCAGATGCCCAACCTCACACACATGACTTTGGGTGTTCGGTTCCTCTGACAGGCTGAATGTACAGATGCACTGTGAGACTCCCACGTGCAGTGTGTGTTCGAGATGAATCCAGCCCTGGCGTAGATAATGCCATCTGCAATGTTGAAACCCCTCTGGAGACTGTGGTCTAATTCAGTCCTACCAGTGCATTACAAATTCATGCAGCCCTGATCCTCTACTCACTTTAGGTTTTGCTTAGACATTTGGACTTGATACAGCATATCTGTTGCATTGTGTACAGTGGAATCTCAATCTAACTGAGATTGTATTACCATAACTTGAACAACTAAATCTGTGTTATCCACCTAACATCTTAAAACTGGTATTTATATCCACAGCCAGGATATGGTGTACGGGATGCTCTAACAGTCACTGCATAAGAAGAGATAACAGGGAGGACATGGCCCTTAGATATGCCTTCACCTGTGGAAGAGACCTACAGTGCTGAGAGCATTAATCACAGAGGTGAGCAAATTATCACGACACCAGCCTCTTGAAGGGAAGGATTACCAAAGCCGCATGAGTTTGGGACATAATAATTACGTTGATTGTGATTGTGATGTCATAAAGGATTCCACGACCTGTCACCCCAAGGTGAAGTGTATAAAATCCATTTCCACCATAAATTTACACCATTTACACCTGAATCTCACCATCTGCATTGAAGGGACTGTGATTACTTGGCCTGGAATTATAACTATAGAACTATATTTGAACTATAAATGCGGACTTCTGATACCCAATGGAGGATGGGTTCCCTTTTGAGTCTTGGTCCTCCCAAGGTTTCTTCCTAATCCCTGCCATCATAGGGAGACTTGTAAACAAAAAGTAGACATTTATGTTGTGTCCAGGAAAAAAAATAAGAAAGAGTCCAGGGGGAAATACTTCTATGAGCCCAGACTGATTAAAACTGAACGTGATACACACTGAATGTGATATATACTGAGAGTGAATACATACTGAATATGAATGCATCCCCAATGTGATACATACTGAATGTGATACACACTGAATGTGAATACGTACCATCACCTTCTCATACATATCATGTTGTGTTACTTTGTTTATATAAAGTCGATAACAGCATAAGTCCAAGACAAAGATAATATATCTTAGAATTTCTTTATTTATAACTATCAGCTGTTGATTCAGTAGTTGTTTACATCATAAACAAAACTGCAATATATTTTGAACCAAGAAACCCGGTTCATCTTGATTTGAATGTTACTGTATAAATAACAAAAGGGCAGATATTAAGTCATTATTCAGGGTTGGAAGAAGAGACTGCAGAGAAGATTTGCTGAAAGAAATTGCATGATGGATTTGCTGGATAATTGGAATTTAAGATTCCTAACAGGCTAATCTGGGGGAAAAGACAAGAATGGATGGATGAATGAATGATTGGAAAAAGAAATGATTTCAGAAAGGCCTGCTTGGCTGGAAGAGAGAGAATGAGAGATGACCAGAGAGATGAACAGAAAGAGAGATTGAAAGAGACAAGATTCTTTAAGCAGTATCACACTATGACCTTAGACAATATTTGTTACGTGTGGAGCAATCCCGTTAAGACAGCAGTGGGAGTCGTGAAGTGTTCACGCTGCTCTTCAGGCCACGTCTTCAGGCCACGTCTTCAGCAAGGCTGTTTTGCCAATTTTCATGCCATTATTTTCCTAATAGTCCCCAGGGGAACTGGAAGGAGGAGGTAGTGGGTCAAATAAAAGAGCTATGAGAATTCCTAAAAGTAAAGTGACAGCACCAGTACACGTGACAGCACCAGTCCTTCCCAGTCCAAAAGTGACGTATGGGTCCCAGAACCTGTCAGACATGTATTTGTCAGGTCCTAGACTTGCTCCACCCTTGCCAGCAGTGGACGCTTCACTGCATTCTGAAAGTGGTAAAATACTGCCACCTAGTGTTAATACTGAAAAGGCACTGTTCAACTTTTTTTTTTTAGTTCAAGTCAGATGCCTAGTTCATTACACTTTTTCTGCACTCACCTTTCCTTCACTTCTCTGACTGTTCCCTGGCCTCCAGAAGCTCCCCGTGGCCCCACACAGCCCTCTGCATCTCCCACTCCTCTCCCATGCGTTCAAAAGGCACTTCAAGCCACATCATCAACGATCTAAAAGAGGAGATGCGATGCAGAAGGTGGGGGGTGCTGCTTTTCATCCAGCTGGACAGAGCATCTGAATGCGGGTACCATGCTGTGGTGGTACACACACACACACACACACAAGTGCAGAGATGAGAGTCTGGACTCTTGCATACATCCCCTCGCCAAGCCCTCTCCCACGTCCAAATACCTTCTCCAGGGACGGCAGGGGTGCTGGTGAATAGGTAATTAGTTCTCTACCCAAGCGGGGGATGGAGAGGTAGAAGTTGGATGTGATTTGACTGTGATCATACAGTAGGGACAAGCCATGTTGTGTATAATGCAAACTTGTGCATGTTGACAGAGGGCCCATGTGAGAGACAGAGCAGCGTCTCATGGGCTTTTGTGTAGCTCCCGTCTGCTGCCGGACCTGGAGGCGCTGCGGTTCTGCTCTGGTGCACAGAGCCGTGGTCGGAGGACAGTGGGGGGCGTGGTCAGTGGGGGCGTGGTCACTGGGGGCGTGGTCAGTGGGTCCTGTAGCTGTGGGAAATGGCTGCCTTGCGAACACAATGCCTGCATGCAGATGGAGGAGAGATTATTACACCACATGAGGACTCGCTCTCACACACACACACACACACACACACACACTTATGTGCACACATGCACATGCACACACCCACACAGACTCACACATGTACACACTGTGAAAAAATCATTACTGATCAGCTTGCATAATTTAAGAGATCACAAACCTTCCTTTCCACCAAGATTAGAGTTGTTAGTAAGATCAGTATTGTTTACCTGTTATTGGCTAGTATCAAGATTGTACATACCACACATATGTTCTTGATGACAAATGTATAAACCTACACAAATGTTTTTAGCTATGATTTTACTAAACCTTGTTGTCAATCTGCAATACACCTAATAACCAGTAGAGAGAGCCAGCGAGCCAACAATCGGTTCTGAATTAGAGTCAAAAAGTCACGGAAGTCTCTGGCAATTATAGCTGCAGAATCACACCTAATCAAGTGTGTGGAAAGACACAAGGTTCATAATACCTATACTGCAAATGATATACCAGCACCACCAGTTAGAAAAGAGCGTTATTGAGGATTTTAGCACGATGGTGGTGGTAACCCAGTTCAGAGAGCAAACCAGTGGAACTCTTATGTGATCCATGCACTCCTGTGTGTGTGTGTGCGTGCGTCTTGCATATAATATCCAACAACGGCCAAGCCCTTCTGGAGCTGTTCCGGGAGATCGGTTAGGGTTTCTGCAGGGTTTCCGTGTGACAATGGTGAGTATCTGTTATGTATAACTACTTTTTTAAAAGCTCTGCCTGTATAATGGAGTGTGAGTGTGGTGCCTCCGTGCACACCGACTGCTCCCTCTGGAATACCTTTACCTGGAGGGACAGCAGGAACGCAGTACTCTCTAACCTACTTATGGAGAGTAATGTGGGCCAAGAAGCTCATCCATCTTACATGTGAGGAGCTTCTGGTGTCTAGAATCGTGTCAGGCTCACATAATAACCCCTGCGTTCCCTTTAGTTAGGGTTATTATCATTCATTCATTCATGCACCTAGGTCTTGTGTTACTAACTTGCCATCATGTTTTAAAAGCACAGTTCCTTTTTTAAAATGTGTGTGTGTGTGTGTTAAGTCCAGGATAGCACCGGGGCTTCACAGTGCAGTATATTCTCACCCACTATGCTTGTGTGACGAGGGTGGTAAATGTCACCGACTTTTCAATTAATTTCAATTAATCACCCAAGGGACTAACGAGAGCAGGGATCACAGGAGGTTTCTAGGAGAGGGCTGTGATTAATTAAGCAATTCTCTCCCCACCACCCTGCAAGGAAACGCTAAATGTCAAATAGAATATGATCTATTGAGTCTGTAAGGGAAAGTTTGGGATGTCTTGCGCAGTGTTGCATACCATGGCAGACAACGGCCCACTCTGTTGGGCGTGTCTAACAGCACGGGGCAGCGTCACCTCCTCGCTTGTGATTGGTGGAATGAGCTTGATTCGATTAGCGAGCAATTTAACGTGATGTCATACTTCCTGACTATAAATGGTTTCAAATGTTATGACAAGAGACGCACACTCCCATGAATATGCTAGTATGTTATTTGCATATAGCAGTTAGCGTGAAACGCAATGAGCCAGACCTATTTATCGCTATCTAGATCTCTCCTCAAGGCATGAGTTGTCTAGACCTAGCTACCCATACTGGCTACTTCTAAGAGTTTTATCTCAGTATCTCAGTCAGCTGAAAGTTGCAGTGTGTGTAGAGGTGCCTCTGTAGGCACGCGGGTTTCTCCGTTTCTTCGACAGGTCTTGGCATTTGCTGGTGCAGTCTTTCATCATAACGTCTCATCTTTCCTGATCCCAAAACCAGCATGGTTGCAAGAACTTGGCAGGTAGTTCCTGAAACATCAATGGGGGAAATAAACCGCCACTTCCGTAAAAACGCGCCACCATTGAGCTGTCCGTTAACGTTCCCCGACTGATTGGTGAAACGTTTTTTCGACCCACTGTAGTACTCTCCGTCCTGCGGGAGCTTGCAAATTGACAGACAGTGAGGGCGAATAACGAACCTTAATATCTGACGGCACCGAGTTTAAAAGCTAAACTGTTATTTGCCTGGAAGTGAGTAATATTATTCCAGTAGTCTCACGGGACCTCGAAAAAAGACTTGAGGTTTGTAATTAGCCAGAAGATATGGATACTCCGAGTTCCCTCGAGTTCATTATTTCCGAATATGTAATGGCGGCGGTAATTAGGTATAAAGACAGACATATTTAAATTTGAAACCATGATAGTCTTTGCCGAAAAACAGCCTTTTGTATTTCGACTCAAATAACCACCTCCTCTGCAATTTATACTGAAGAATAACTGAGATTGAGACTTACACAAACGTTTTAAAAATACAAGAGGAATTTTATCTTTATCTCATATATATAACGCAGCCAAACCCCTGATTAGGAGACACTGGGAATCAATTATGGTTTATATTCTCTCCCGTGGGCATGTTTATATATTACACAGGTATCTTAGGTGGTGCCATCTTTAATCTGCTATCTGATAATGGTCTTCATCTGTCCTGGAACTGATTTTGTTTCATTAATACGTTTGACTGAATAAATATGCTGAATTGAGTAGCTATGAACGCATCCTTGTTGGGGAGGTAATGCAAAACTAGCCTGTCAGGTTTCATGAAAGGGTCGTTTGGGGTCATTGTTTGTGACAGAGTTGCAGCTTTGAGTGTTTGTAGCCGCAGACAGTTTGTGTGGGATAGATGGGTTTGTAAGATAGCAGGATTCAGCAGTCAGTGTTGGGCACTGCCTGAGAAAGGCTCTCTAAAGAGGACTCACACAGAGACACACACTGAGTATCAGTGAAGCATCAGGCCAGAAATGTCTGCTGTCGATACTGTCATTCTGACACACACGGGTATGCTAATGTGCACACACACACACACACACACACTACCCATCCAAAAGCACACACGGCCGGCATATCCACTACACCCTCACCGCTGCCGTGCTCCATGTCTCGGGGCTTTCACGGCATGTTCAGCCTTGCCGTCGAACCGTGCCGTGACTGCGTGACCCGACCCCCTCTGGTCCAGGCTCAGGGTCACGTCGCACGTGCGGCTGTTCCACGTGTGCCCAGCAGCAGGCAGCAGGCCCGTCGCCCCTCGCACTGCCACCCTGACCCCCGCATCAGCCCCCCCTCTTTGCTCTCCACCTCCGCCTCTCCCTTCTTTTTTTCTTTCTTTCTTTTTTTTCTCCTTCCCTGTGCCGAAATGGCAGTGGGTACTCATGGGTACTAACACGCCTATCAAAACCTTCGCCAGTCATCTTCGTTGTCTTCATCTTCATCATCATCATCACATCACAATCCTCCTCCTACTCATCTGGCACTGAGTACTGCTCTCCGTTTCCAGTTTGTGTTGGATTATGAAGCCAGCACTTCACCTCAGATAGCTTACACACACACACACCACACACACACGGCCGCTTCACGCTTGGCTGAGGAGATACAGAGAACGTTGAGGCACTTCACTGCACAAACACAGGCTGCGCTACAATTACAGCCTCTCACCGTGAGACCACACACTGCTGTCAACAGCACCTTTTTACATATTGCATTTGTGAGTTGGGCAGCGTGAGAAGGTTCAGCATTGGCAGTGATTGGACCCAAGCCAGCATGCTACATCAGCGTCCCCGCCCCCTTCTGCTCCTTTCCCGCCCCCCTCTGCTAATTTCCATAGCCCTTTCTTAATTGTCCCAACCCCCCTCTGCTAATTTCCCCGCCCTCTTTATTCATTTCTACACCCCCAATGCTAATTTCCCTACCCCTCTGCTACTTTCCTCAGATGCGACAGGCCTGATTGCAGGAGTCCCGACCAGCCTGAACCTTTCCACCTTTGTCCCGCGTCCCGCAGAAAGCATTTCCTGTCTTGCACACACACATACACACTCTGGCTTGTTTCGAAAAGGCAAAATCTCAAATCTAAGAAAGCACCAAATGGATAAATCTGAGCAGGACTCTGTAGATTTTGCTTGTGTTTCGTGTTTGTACGGTATACGTGGAGATTGGCTGGGATGAGTACAGTCTGCCAGCCAATCTGTTCCCATGTGGCATCCCTGATGCAGAACACGGTATCCGTAAGCTATTTGACACCCTTCAGTCTTTAATGAGCGGAATGTTTTATAAAAAAAAACAAAACTGGATGATTTATGCTTTGTTGCTATTGGTTATCTGATGTCATAATGATATCCAGGCCCTTGTACCGCAACCTGTAAAATGAGTGTGGCCATGGGTGGGTGGATTAACTGAAATGGGAGCTTGTGTGTGTGTGTGAGACAGAGTGCGTATGTGTGTGTGTGTGTGTGTGTGTTCCACATTGTGTCTGAACGTCCCCAGAGGGAGACCCAGATAGTCCCTCAGCTGGTGCTCCATCACACACCCCGAACATGTCAGCACCACCATTGGCTTGTATTGTATTGTACGCTAGTCTCCCCTCCCTCTCTCCCTCCACATCTACTAATCTCTCTCTCTCTCTCTCCCTCCTGATCTGTGGCGTTGCTGTCTTTACTATGAGAGTTAACCTGGATAGCTCTCCCTCCAGGGTTGCTGCGGGCTCCATTCATCATGGTGTTCTAGTTTACGCTGAGATTTGTTCCCCTCTTTGCTGTCCCCTCAGCCCTCTGCCTTTACTCTACATTCGCCATTTCTCTGAGGACTGCTGTTGACTGTGTGGATGGGTTGCGTGTTACATGCATGCACGTGCGCGCACACACACACACACACACACACACACACACACAGTGGCACTGTGAGGGAGTTGACTGGGTTCCGGCTCATCGGTCTGCCCTTCACTACTGAATTTGTACACCTATACCTTCTTCAAGCTCATTTACATGAGATTAATTTTACCTCAGGGTGTAAAAATTGCTGACCAGATGGATATCACACACATACATACACACACACACAAACACATTCAAGTGTTATCAGTGAATTATGTTAAAATCCTGCTTAAAACATTTTTCTTTTTTGATAAAGCGATAAGATTGTAAGAGATCCACAGTGTATCAAGGCAGATGACGCATGTGTTGGCTGGGCACGAACTAACCTTAACGAGAGAAACGAAGCGTGTAATTGTAACAGTTTAGTAAGCTCCGCATCATTTCGTTAGAGAATTTGCAACGTTGAAAAGATTGTCATCAGATTGCCAGTGTTGTCATTATGTTGTGCGTGTAGCTGTGTATGGCTACATCTAGTCATTTCATTATAACAATGTCTGAAGACCCAATGCCAAAATAATACTGTTGGCTTTTTTTTAGCTAATATTTAATTAGTATTACATATTTGGAGTAAATTCATGAATATGTCACTGATAACTTAATGTCGCATCATAACTTGAGCGCTCTGCCATTTTGTGCCGATATTTGCTGCTAAATGACAACATAACATCAGCTTGTTTGGTTTGTTCACTTAGCAAATGCTAAATAGATGGAAGATGGTTCAGCTGTGTGTGGAGCTCATATAACGATGGAGAAAATGAAATTGGTTGAGGTTGACTTGAGCTTGTGTATTGTAATCTAATTAAGTAGTCTAATTAAGTGAATTAAACCATCAACTACATGATCCTACTCGTCATGTATTGTAACATATTACTGATTAATTGTAATGTCAACCACATTGCAGCAATGGAGTAAGCTAATTATTCAATGTTAATATTGTGGGATATTCCCATTGTGAAGTCCCATTCAATCCCACCGAAGGCTGAGAATAGCGAGATTTATTCAGGGCAAACCCATAAAACGTGTGGTGAGAATGGACCAGGGTCATGGCACCAGGGTAATCCGAGACAGAACTGTGTCCAACACGTAATACTGGCGGGACATAGTAAACAGGAAAATACATCAAGCGACAGGCTAATGAAAACACAAGGCTACGTACAAACACAGGCTAAGATAAACACAAGGCTACGTACAAACACAGGCTAATGAAAACACAAGGCTACGTACAAACACAGGCTAATGAAAACACAAGGCTACGTACAAACACAGGCTAATGAAAACACAAGGCTACGTACAAACACAGGCTAATGAAAACACAAGGCTACGTACAAACACAGGCTAACATAAACACAAGGCTACGTACAAACACAGGCTAAGGTAAACACAAGACTACGGTAGTGATAGTGGTAGTAAAGCTAGTAATAGTGCAAGTAATAACAATAGTGGTAGTACTAGTAATATTAAAAGTATGGTAAGCTGCTTGCTATATACGGTAAAGACTACACATATCACATGTGGCTAGTTTTGATATGTAACTGAGTGCTCTAAGGGTGCCTGTTTGTTATGATGTGTGACTAGCTTAAGGGTGGTTTCTCCCCCTGCCGACCAGCTGTGTCTAATCGAATGTTTCTGTCAAAGCACCAGAAGAGGCTGTGCTGGTTCTGCTTCATGGCCCTGATACGCAGACCTGCAGAAGTTCAACAGCTACAGAGCTGCACTGACAGTGGGCAGTTCGACAGCTTAAAATGTTCTTTGTCTGCCAGGAAAACTACTTCTGTGTGAACTTTTTTGTGAGTGCCAATGTACATCCCTCCCCCCCATCCCACTACCCCCACTTACACACACACACACACTGCTGTGGGAGAGTGTCGGGAGGCAGGTGGTGTGTCATCTGATCCTGCACCTTTGCAAACAAACGCAGTAAGACAGCATGAAGGGAAACAGCAGGAGGAACACACACACACGCACATACCCCACACACCACCCACACACACCCAACACACACAAACCTCTGCTGATCCACTCACCGTAGCATTGATAAAGCTGGTGCAGATTGGATGCAGGTCCCGCGCTGTACAGAGCTGTAGCAGGTGCACACGCCCGGGGAAGACGTTACTCTAGCGCTAATGACAACCCCGTGCCATCCTGTCTTGTGTGAGCGTCAGGAAAACTCATCAGTCATAAGGCAGTCGTGAGCCTAACCATGACTACAGCGAAGCGTCTTAGCGCTTGTGTCCGAGGCTGGCCTTACACTCCACCCCCTACGGGCCTGTGTTTCCATGGCCCTTTCGGGCTTTGCACGCACAGGGCTTCATTCACTGGGATTCTGCTCATGCTGCTAAGATCCGTTGCCTTTTTCGGACACGATTCAGTGTTAGAACAGCAAGCTGCCCGTTACTGCACACAGAGGGTCTGCACACACACACACACACACACACACCGGTTTCACATTCTAGGGATAATTGGCGACACTATGTTATTACTATGCTGCTTCAGCACTAGAACTTCAGTGGGGATAAACTGAATGTGTGTGTGTGTGTGTATATATATATATGAATGTGCACAAGAGTGTGTGTATATGTGTGTGTGTGTGTGTGTGTGTAAGTATAGAAAATGATTTATTGTCTGGCTGTCTCATGATGCTAAGCAGCCTTGGCTGAGAGGCTGTTTAGTTCTAAGCTATACTGACAGTGACAGCTGCTGAGAGACAGAGAGAGAGAGGGAGGGAGAGAGAGGGGGATGAGTCTTCACTCTTCTTCATTAACGGAGATGCATTGAAGCTCCATCTGAGCACAGGAACTTGTGGACTGGCACAGCTCAGCAGTGGGGGAGAGAAATTTCACTGTTCACCCGGATATTTCAGTTTAGTTCGAAAACTAATTCTGCCGCTCTCACAAACTCAACGCATCTGATTCTGCTCACTGGTGGCACCGTTACCTGGAGTGGTGAAAGGTTGACTTGGACTCTTCATGAAGTCTGCTGAGAAAGAAAAAACATTAATTCAACATTATAAAGCCCAGAGACGCTGACCGCCAACTGCATGTGACAGTGTCTCACGTGTGGTAACCTCTGCCTTGCTGTGGACAAAAATCCATCTTAGTCTCTCCAGCCGAGTTGTTTTCCAATGTTCCTACTACGACAAAAGTTATCGACGGAGCAACCTTGCAGGCACACCGTTGGGACGGCGGCTAGGCGCCGGCTGAACAGAAGCTCCGCCCCCGATGTTGAGAAATGGCTGGCGAGGCACAAGGCCGGTCGCGAGGAGAGGCTGACCTTGTCCGAACGCGTCCGTCGCCACGGCGGCCGGCGCCATGGCTACAGCACGCTCTGCCTGGCAGCCCGGGGTCTGTCCGAGGCTCCGTGCGCCCTCTGGCAGATGCATGAGCTGGAGAAGCTCAACTTGTCCCTGAACAGGCTGTGCGCGCTCCCCCCCGCCCTGGGGGCCCTCCACAACCTGGTGGTGCTCAACCTGTGGGGCAACGACCTTGCCAGCCTGCCGCCTGAGATCGGCCTGCTGCAGAACCTGCGGGCACTCTTCGCCCACCGTAACCGCCTGAGCGTCGTGCCCGAGGAGCTGGGGCACTGCGGCGCCCTGGAGGTGATCAGCCTGGCGGGCAACCGGCTCACCACCCTGCCTGGGGGGCTGGCGGCAGCCAGCAGGCTGGCCAAGCTGAACCTCAGCCACAATCGCGTGGTGCAAGTTCCCGCGTGCGTCTACGCCATGCGGGGCCTCCACTTCCTGCACCTGGGCCACAATCTCCTGGAGGACATCGGCGAGGAGATCCAGGACCTGGCTGGCCTGAAGATCCTGATCGTGGAGAAGAATCGCCTCAATGGGCTGCCCAGGGCTCTGTGCCACCTGACCGCACTGGAGCTCCTCAACGTGGACTTCAATAACCTGCAGAACCTCCCTGGAGAGATGTACCGGCTTTGGCGGCTAGAGAGGCTCGCCTCCCATCCACTCGATAAGGGCCTTCACATAATTCATAACCCTCTGCTGAAACCCCTCCAGGAGGCACTGCAGGGCGGCCTTGAAGCTCTGTACAGCTATCTCAAGCCAGCCTGACAAAGGCTACAGCAATGCCTTCCTCCTCACAGCCCTGATACTCTCTTCTTTCTCCTTAATGGCTCTTCCTACAGATTTTTCATCCAGCCTGCGGGTCTGTGTTGTCGAGGAAAAGGATTTCCATTTTTATCTACGACTCAGAAGTGATGACACAGTGACCAGTGGTTCAGTGAGCACAATGATGGGGGCCAGGATTGGATTGAGGAGCTAGAACTGAGTGGCAGGTCTTCTGAGTCCAACTCCACTGGAAATCTATAGTTTGTGGTGATGCTGAGTAAGGCAATGTGAAGCAATGTGAAGCCGAGCTGCTTGGCAAAGCTGATATTTTGTGCTTTGTCATTTTGAAAACAAGAAAGTATTTTTTTTTTAAAGTCGATAAAGTTGTTTTAAGGTCAAATATATACCAAGGTTGATCAGACTTGTGACAAACATATCTTTAAAGAATAAAACATAAAAATCTATATATTTTAATCTAATTGATTAGATTAGATAAGTTTGCCTAGATTAGATAAGTTTGCATGTTTGCACGTTTTAAGAAAAAATATAAAGACGAACACTGAATAAACGATTTACTGTGGAAATAAAAATAAGCTTTAAGCAACCTGAAGTATATTTGGTGAGTTGTCTAAAAGTAGGACTACCCTCCACTGGTTAGCTGGGGGTGTCTGCTGCATGAACCTGGAACACAGTTTTCCTTGTCATGTGTTCATTCTTTTTTCTCCTTCCTAACACTGATGAACGGTCACTGTGCTGAAAGCTGCATTTGTAAAGGACCCACCCCTGATCAAACACCTGCTTTACTTTTAAAAATGTGCAATTTTCAGTACTGCCAAGGGCTCCGCTAGCCGGACGTGATGGTGAACAGGTGCGTGTTCTCCCCCTGGTCATGGCAGAAAGCGTGGAGACAGAATTACTCAGTACGGTTGGTGAGCGTTGTGCGATTGGACCATGCAAAATGCAGCGTTTATCCAGGAGGATCAGCCCAAGGCTTGGCTCTCTATTCCAGTCCTGTGCTTCGGCTCAGGGACTGTCTCTCTCTCTATTCCAGTCCTGTGCTTCGGCTCAGGGACTGTCTCTCTCTCTCTCTCTCTCTGTTCCTCTCCCTCTTTATTTCAGACTTGCAGTTTAGCCCAGGGCCTGTCTGTCTCATTTTCAGTGCTGTGTTTTAGTCCAGGGCCTGTCTCTCTCTCTCTCTATTCCACTGCTGTGTTTTAGCCCAGGGCCTGTCTCTCTCATTGTCATTGCTATGTTTTAGCCCAGGGCCTGTCTCTCTCATTTTCAGTGCTGTGTTTTAGCCCAGGGCCTGTCTCTCTCATTTTCAGTGCTGTGTTTTAGCCCAGGGCCTGTCTCTCTCATTTTCAGTGCTGTGTTTTAGCCCAGGGCCTGTCTCTCTCATTTTCAGTGCTGTGTTTTAGTCCAGGGCCTGTCTCTCTCATTTTCAGTGCTGTGTTTTAGTCCAGGGCCTGTCTCTCTCTCTCTCTATTCCACTGCTGTGTTTTAGTCCAGGGCCTGTCTCTCTCATTTTCAGTGCTGTGTTTTAGTCCAGGGCCTGTCTCTCTCATTTTCAGTGCTGTGTTTTAGCCCAGGGCCTGTCTCTCTCATTTTCAGTGCTGTGTTTTAGTCCAGGGCCTGTCTCTCTCTCTCTCTATTCCACTGCTGTGTTTTAGCCCAGGGCCTGTCTCTCTCATTGTCATTGCTATGTTTTTAGCCCAGGGCCTGTCTCTCTCATTTTCAGTGCTGTGTTTTAGCCCAGGGCCTGTCTCTCTCATTTTCAGTGCTGTGTTTTAGCCCAGGGCCTGTCTCTCTCATTTTCAGTGCTGTGTTTTAGCCCAGGGCCTGTCTCTCTCATTTTCAGTGCTGTGTTTTAGTCCAGGGCCTGTCTCTCTCTCTATTTCAGTCCTATGTGTTAGCCTGGTATAAGCTGGGAGCTTAGCCTCATGGAGACCTATGGGGTTGGGGAATAAACTGTCTCTCCTTGTGCTGAACACTTGATCCTGTTTGGGTACACACATGCAGGCATGCACACTTACACACATACACACACATGCCACATACTTGTAATATAGTCTTTATCATTTTTATTTAATTTTTTTGCATAGGTATGCCTACACCTAACTGAACGACAGCCTTAAAATATCTTAAGCTCTTCCGTTCGGTTCTTTGTTAAACAAACAAACACCTATTAGCCTACTTTATGATGACCAGCAAAACTATCGGTCCCCTTAAAAAGAAGTACTCCAGATACAACCAGAAAAGCACACACCAACACACACACACACACACATGCTCAGGGATCAAACAAGGCTCATGAAACTATGGGATTGTTCAGAGATAGTTTGGGGACGTTGGGATGCTCCAGGTTTTAGTGGCATTAAAATTTGATTAAAGTTCCACTCCATCAAGCACAGCAGTGCCGTCATGCTGCTGTTTGGATCCGAAGGCTAATTAAACTATTTCAAGAGGAACAAAAGATAACACTTGGCTTTATTGGTGTAACTTACAGCAGACAACACAAAAGTACTTCAAGCCCAGAGGTCGCTGCATAAGCCTACACAATTAACCTTTATAAATGAAGTTTTTTGGAATCACTGTGTAGTCCGTTTGTTGGAGTCCTTCGCAAAGCCCTACCTGTCAATCACAGAGTCACGAATATGGGGTCTCCGAGCACCCAGCCAGACAGACGGCTGGTTCTTACTGCGCTGGTGTATTTTTAAGTGTGCATTTTGTTTTGCGCAAAAATGAACTGTTGTGGCTGTAGGGCTCTAAAAACTGAGGCATTATTCACAGTGCTCAGCTTTGATGGCAAAGCAAACATTGAATATGAAGTAGACATGATGCATGGAATTTAAATTGGGACGGTGCTGATATGTGATTGAAATCAACAATCTATGGATGTTCAGTGTAAATGTCTTTCTTAGCAAAGATACTGTATTAAGTTGTGGTATATTGAATAGTATATTGTTGCACAGGCTTTTGAGTGTGAAATATGTGACTGCTGCACAACACTGCCCTCTATGGACCGTACATTGTCACTGCACCATTTCTGGCCTCCACACAGACGGCACGTTCTGTATCCAAACCTAAAACCAGTCCCAACAACACCCACAGCGTGGCTCACACAGTGTGGGCATGCCGCATTGGTCCCTGTGTTTGTAAAGGAAGGCCCAGCCATATATACGTGGGTCACACTGGTTCCACAGCCCAATCCCACCGCAGTTTCACCCATGCAAAGCCGTGACGGATGGAGAACTCTGGTGGCCGAGTCACTCGTAGCGTTCCAGCTCTGTGTGACGGCACCTGCTCGTCTAACTCTGCACTCTAACGCGACTCTCTGGAAGGTCAGGCATAGTTTTCTTTTTTACAGTAATCAGCGCTCCGTGATAACAAAATATCAGGCATGGCCGCCAATCATCCAATCAAGTAATGATGCTGAGGCCCCTTCAGGGAGGTCAGAGAGGGGGAGAGGGGATGTGCGGGTGCTAGCCCAGAGAAAGCTAATTAGCAGGAGACGTCTTAAACGCAATCCAATTAACGCATGATGCTTCTGTGCTGCCTGCAGGTTCTCGTGTGTGTGTGTGTGTGTGTGTGAGAGAGAGAGAGAGAGAGTGAGTGTGTTTGTGTTTTATTCCAAGGTCATTTCTCAGTACTCTGATTTTAAGCCAAGATGTAAAACCACAGACATCCATCCAGTCCTATAAGCGCACACTTCCAGGACACAACAAAGCGGCACCTGTTCATTCAGTTTCCTGTGTGAGCCACATATCTGTTCTGCTACTCAGTTCCTTGTGTTGTAACGCAACTACATGCCGCGCACAACTGAGCTCGTGGTCTACGGCTGAGTCTTGGGTTTAGAGTCTTAGACTGCGTAGCACACTAGCGTCGCGCTCATATCCAGACTTACATATGCTACATGCCGAGTCCTTCATTTTCATTTCACCAAGGGCTTCTGACAAGACAATGATGGCTTATGTGATATACAGAGAGAGTGATTGCAGACTAGCCAACAATAGCCTTGTCCCAAGACACACGTTAGGAATGAGACCTCAGAAAACATCTTGAAACAATCACTTAACCCAAGAGTGCCTATCAACTGTGACGATGTTGGACAGCTATTCTTTTCTCTACTCTAAAAGGACTGAGCACATCCTGTCACATATCTTCTTCCATTAAAAGTATCTTATGCCATTCTGCTGTCAAAAAGCAAAATGAAGATTTATTTGACAGTCGAGAGCTTATTTAAAAACCGAATTTAGAAAATCAGCTTGCTACAAACAGATAAATAGTAAGAAATGGATATTACAATTGTAATTTAGACTCAGTTGATGAGGCTGGAAATCCAACGGCTCAAACGGTTAAATTAAACGGTTGTTTTGCGGTCAGAAACTCCATCTAAGCTTCTCAAATCTGGACGAATTCTGCTAGGAGCTACTGCCCAACTCGTAAAGTGGGAGGAGACGTGTTCTTCTATAGGGGACAATAGCGCTCCCTCCTCTCCGCGCGCCGAAGCCCGCGTTTATCCCTATTTCAGTATTCAGAATCACACACCGGTCTGAGCGCGTGTGCTCCAAAACACCCTCTACCGGAGAGCGACCCGAACACTCTCGCCGCTGCTCACGTCTCCAGGCTCCTCCTGGAAATCTGGAAGTCAGACCGAACCCGCAAGTGCTGAAGTGAAAACAGGGAGACCACGACAAAACATTCCAAGGACCTGCGGCGCCCACCTGCCTCGAGCGAGACAATTTCAAAGTAGACGTTTCAACAGAACTGGCAGTGTTACCCCATAGTCGGGGTTAACGGTTCCGAAACCGCCAAAATGGACAAAGTTTTAACTTGCCTTGTCACCGCGGTCAGCCTCTTGGTGTCGGTACGAGGACAGGTATATAACGGTAAGATGTTTTCAACAGTATGCTTAAATGTGAGTTTAGTGAGCCTCCGATCGAGAAGTGATGGAAATGTCATCTCCGAAGTGTTTTTCGGAAACTTGGCGTACTCTGCTTTGGATGCGCACGCAGTGAAGATGCGCACACAGCAGTCATTACCAATTAACGCTCTTGGTCTGTGTCTCCCAAGAAAATTCTTGCTAGTTACATTCTCTACAGATTAGGCAAGTGCGTAGTTTTGCGACGTGCTTAAGGTCTCGAGTCCTGCCGAGGCTGGACCAGAGAGGCACAACTGCTACCAAGTCGTCGTAGACATGGTGATTCAGTAATTACACGGTCCCACTCCTGTGCCCTATTTATAAACATGACCGCGTTGTGCAGTAAAATAAAACGTTTCTTTGAAAACAGTTACTGCTGCTTCTGGTGTGCAGCGCGTGTATAGTTAGTTTTATGCGGGTTTCAGTGAGCTCTGCTTTCCACAAGTCGAAACAGTCTAAGACTACCGGACTACTACAAACGCTCTTAATCCGAGGCACCTGTTTGTCCGCGGACCACACCACCTTACTGCTTAAAGCACCGAATCCTAAATAAAGCGATTATAATAAATCGAAATAAAGCGCGAGACGTCCGTAGACCTTTGCAGTCCGTTTTTATTTGACACAACATCTTGCTGATATTCTTTAACTTATTAGTGCCAGTCTGTGTATATCGGAAAACTGATTAGCGCATCGATTGATTAATGGTTGCGAGTTGCCTACTCCCAGAGAAGCCGGCGGCTTGGTTTTATGGCTTGATCATTTTGCAACATTTGCTTCAACTTTTTTTTTACCCTATTCTGTAGCCCAGCGCGCGACCGGAGAGGACGCGTTTGGCGATATCGGGGCGTGCTGCTGCGTCGCGTGCAGAGCAGGGCTGTGATTAACAAGTAGCACTTGACATTCCCACTTCATTACCGCGCGCTGCTCGTTGTGGTAATGCACCCCAAATTATTTTACAACGCAAACTGCAAACCAAATATACGTCAGTTATGCGCGGCCGATGTCTCAACAGTTTGTTACATGCCTTTTCCGCGCGGGCAGAAATCTGTTAATGAAAGGGACATACACATGCTCATTGTACGATTGGTTCTCAATGCCCGAAATATTTGACAGCACAGGACGTCCGAAAGCGTCTTGTTTCCGCTGATGCGCTGAACCCGTGGACCTGTCATGAACCATTGAAAAAAACCGAGCAATGAAGTGTGTTTTTTGTATGACTGATTTTATATTTTATATAAGACTGATTTTATTGTATATTTAATAGGTACCAACACGTTTATCAGTCGGCTGAGCAGTGTAACCACTGGGTTCTCTACGTTTCGCTATTAACAACCTTGTCACTTCTTCTGATGGCACGTGAACACACTCTTCCTTTCCCTGCGTTACTGTGTATTCCAGGATCTTATTTTGGAAGTCATATTACGGAGTCTGGCATAGCGCGTGTATGACATGGTTGTGTTGGTTGAAAAACATATTAGAGACAGTTTGCAAAGATTGTCTTAATATACTGAAAATAAGAACTGATGTGTTCTGTTTAATTTTTTTATAAACACGCACTTGTCTCCACGAAAGCCTGAGATGTAGTGAATCGGCTCCGACATCCTGTGGCGGTAGTATTGAATCAATTCCGTAGCTGACCTGAAGGGGGCAGCATAGCTTACTCATATTTGGTGTATAGGTTTTTTTCAGTAAACTCGGGCATCCTGAGTTCATACCGCCGCTGACCGTCATTATTAAATTTTATCTTCAGGATTAGACAGACAGAGGTTTGAGACCTCACCCAAATATGCCCTCGTCTGTAGACATCTTTGCAGTTTCTCTGTTTCCGTCAGTGCACACTTGACACATTAATAAAAGACTCGCATCTGGTCGAAAATGAAGCATTGTTTATGTTTTACAATGACTATATCTTAACTGAAAGGAAAGCTGTCTCACAACACACATGGACCTTAACAAACATTACACATATCAGAGAATGTTGTACAAAATCATCATTTGCACTATTGTACTGCACTTTTGGTGTAGGTTTGGTGCACACGTCCGCGTGTTCAGATCAAGGGCGTGTTGGTGGACAGGGCAGCTTTTGGGCCAAATTTTTTGTTTTTTTAATGAATATGACTGTGGATGTGAATTTTAAATAGCAGAAAATTTTGTAACAGAATTTTCACGCAGGGTATGGAACTTAGATGTAAACAATGATGCATTTCTCTTTTAGTTCTGTAATTTGTGTAAATAAGATGGAGTAACTTTAATAGATGTGCTAAATGCTTTGAGAGCATTTCACAGAAATGTGCTAAGCCTGTTTTAAAAATTTGCCTGAAATTATGAGTATTTAGAAACAGGCTCCTCTCCCCATCTCTCACTCTGTCCAGTGAGAATGTACATACCTGCAAATGTGTGTGTGTGTGTGTGTTTGAGTGCATGTGGTCTTTGCCAACTATGATGTGGTGAACCCAAAACCCCAGTTGGAAATAGATTAAGGTGATCAATCTCTCTCTCTCTCTGCTCATCATTCTGATCGATCTGGTGTCCAGGATCCTGCTCTGGCCACATGTGTAGGTATGAAGTGGTGGAGTTGGTCTTGCTGTGGAGAGCAGAGGGACACGTGCTTAACTGCAGTAGAGAAGGAGAGACAGTCACACTCACCGTATGTTTAAGGTGTCAATAAAACAGCCATCACACCAGTAATTACTGCCGTGACACCAAACAGTGTAAAGAAAACACCACTGAGGAGCAGATTAAGATTATGAGGTTAGTGAAGAAGCAGGCAAGCAAACACCACTGAGGAGCAGATTAAGATTATGAGGTTAGTGAAGAAGCAGGCAAGCAAACACCACTGAGGAGCAGATTAAGATTATGAGGTTAGTGAAGAAGCAGGCAAGCAAACAGTTTTGAGAGTGGTTAACTCACAGGAGTCTGGCTGAGGTTGAGATTGGACAGCAGCTGTCTGCGTGGGTGTGTTCGTGTGCGTGTTCGTGTGCGTGTGTGTGTGTGTGTGTGTGCGTGCGTGCGCAGTACATGGAGAGCTGAAAACAGGATGTTCTGATGCCCAGGTCTGTTTTGCTGCCCTAGCTAACAGGTCCCCTTTGGCCAGAGTAACACAGCAGCAGGTGGAGCTCCCTCCACCCTCCACCCCCCCTGTTCACTTCTGTGTGTTTACTCACAAGCAAATGTTTCTCTCCCCCGTGACCATGGAGAAGTTGGAGCCTCCACTGAAACTAAAGTCTGGAGTGGGCGTGGAGGGGGGCGTGGCTTAACGAGACGGCAGAACAGTCTCGAGTGCATATCAGACGTGCAACACACTGTTAGGAAACATAACAAAGCATTAGATATAAACATTACTTCTAAAACCCTCATGCAGGTCTTAATGGAGACGGAAAACCATGTGGAGATCATCCGAGAACAATGACCATGTCACACAACGAAATATGCTAAAGTGTCTGTGAGCAACAGGTGTTAACAGAACAGGTGGACTGACCTGAGACTGAGCGTGTATCCCACAAAGCTTTGAACAAATCCGCCTCGTAGTGCTTTGTTCCCCAACATGGGCTTTGATTATGGAGTTGCAGTTTAGAAGAAGTGTGAACATCCTGTTGATAAGGACACAGTGTCCCGTGCTACGCCCATCTGGCTGTACTCCACTGATTCACACTGAAGTTTGTTTGGCACTTTCTTTCAATCTAATAAGTCTCATTGTATGAATCAGTTTGCGTCGTTTACAAGTTACACAATCCGCATCACTTTGTCTATGATCTAAACCCATAAACACCAACACTGGTGGTCCATGTTACAGATGCTTCATGTGTTCCTGCAGGATGGCCGAGAGGTCTTGGTCAGCCATGTTTAAAACCCCCGCGGACCTTTATGGCCCGTTTGAACCTACCCCCCTCGTATGGTGGGGTGGCAGCAGGCCGGGCCGGGTCAGGGCAGCACAGGGTTCTGCCCATACTGGGTTTGGCGTCTGTTGCGTTTGAGCCGTGTGTCCTGACGCCTGCGGTGCCGTGTTCACGCAGAGCTGTGAGTCAACCGTGTGCCACTCGCTCGGGGTGAAATCCACTCGCATGCACCGAATTCTGCTGCCTGGCAGGAAAAGATAAACAACTCTTCATTTAAAGCTGCCCAGTAGTTCAGATATGAGTGCATCCCCCATTTCTCTCTCTCTCCCTCCCTCTCATCCTCTCCCTCTCTCTCTCCTTCTCCCTTCCTTTCTCCCCCTCTATCTCTCTCTCCCTCTCTATCCCTCCCTCTCTCCCTCTCCCTCTCCTTCTCTCTCCCTCTCTCTCTCTCTCTCTCTCCCTCATTCTCTCTCTCTCTCCCTCTCTCTGCTTTATAGAGTGCGTTTGTCTTAGTTGGCTCTGCAGTCATGAGGGAGACACTGTGGAGGTTTGATGAAGAGAGCTCTCTCTCTCTCTCCCTCTTTTGTGAGCCAGTGGAGAATGTAATAAAGTCTGTGCAGTGCTTTATACAGACTCCAACAAATGCCACCATAGCAAAATAATAATAAAATTAATAATAGTTATGCACTTGGTGATTGATGATGGTATATAGCAGAAAGGCAGTTAATATAGAGGCCTCTGCCTCACACTGCTGTCACGGTAATAGCGTGTTGTATTGACGTGCTGTGCGGATATTTCGCCGGTTTTCCATTGTCTGGGCAATGCAGTTTTTGCTTCATTTGCTGGTTATGTGAAGGCGTGTGTTTGTGAGCTGAACGCTCGTATTCCCAACACTCCAAAGTCGTCTTTGAAGAAGCACAGGATGATGGGTAATGTCAGGTGTCAGCAAATTGCCACTGTTTCCAGAGCCACAGTTACCTGAGTCTCCCCTTCAATGTGCGTATGTGTGTGTGTGTGTGTGTCTAGTTCTCACAGCATATCACTGACTTTGTGCTGAAGGGACACACTGATGCAACTAGCAAGCTGATGCCAACATGCCAGGTCTGGCCCAGGATTCAGTTAGCACACCAGTCAGAGCCAATCAGCTCCTAATTGGAGATGAGCTTGAGGGGTCTGGCTGGGTACACAGTCTCGTGCGGTGGTCTCATACGCTGGTCCCGAGACTGTCAGTTCCCCTCTACTGCCCTCTGTAGGGCCTGCCACCACACACACGGGTTATCAAAGAGGGGCTGGATCTCGTGTAAGAGAGAGAGAGAGAGAGAGAGAGAGAGAGAGGGAGAGAGCAGTGAGATGGAGACTAAGAAATAAGAGGGAAGAAAGGAATAAAATGAGAATTTTATAATAAGAATGATTATAAGGACCTAAGAGAACTTTACAGTGCAAAGTGGGTGGTGAGAAGTAAAAACAGAGTAAGAGAGAGAGAGATACATGAGGGAGAGAGAGAAAGAGAGATGGATGGATGAGCAGTGGTCTGTCTGGGGCGATGCAGGCACATAGTAACTGGCCTTGAGATGTGTGGATGCAGAAGGATACTGGACAAACAGGTAGACACTAATTATACTCAACCCCTTATTCAACTGAGGAGGAATAACACTAATGAATCATACACACACACACACACACACACACACACACACACATCGCCCTAATGACGAGAGAGAGAGATGAAAAAACAGATGTTAGTGGTAAGTAAGATAAAATAAATAAGAGACTCAGCGTGGGAGAGAAAAATCTGGGCATCAAGTGAACGAAGGAAAAGGAGAAAGAGAGAGAGAGGGAGAGCTAGAAAGAGAGAGGGAGAGATAGAAAGAGGGAGAGATAGAAAGAGAGAGGGAGAGATTTGTAATCAGCACTGGAATAATTTATACTGTGCTCTCATCACCATATCAAGAAAAAGAAAAGAAATAAATTAGAAAGGAAATTGGAGAAAGGGAAAAAACAACATCTTGTTATGGTGTGGAATGCGTGTTTACAGAAGTCTGCGTGCAGAGAGGTTTACATGCAGGAAAAAGAACCTTAATTAATGCTCAAAGGCTCTTCCTCCCATAAGTTGCGTTAGAATTGCAAGGGGGGGGGGGGGGTTCGTCCCCCCCCTCCAATCAGGAAAAGGACACAGTGCGTAGCTCAGAACAAACACAAACTCTCCCCGTCTTTGTGAGTGACCTTTGACCCTCCTTGGGCTCGGGGTAGGCGCTTGGCAGCTACCCGCTCGCATGCAGGCGAGCGCACGATCGTGATCCGCCGGCGCTGCGGTTCCAGCTGGACGTCTGCAGCCTTTTCGTAGGCATGTGTGAAAGCACTGGGACACAATCCTCTGTTTGTCCAGGTTCATTATTCTATTTGCTTGGTTAGCGCTTCTCTTCCACTACAGCCAGTCTGGGTTTTTCATGCACCCACGTTAATGAGAGCTGTCTACAGCGCGGGTTGCCAGGTAATTGAAATAGCGCCTACTCAGGCGCGCTGATGAGGACGTGCGGCGGATTAGTTGCGCTGGAAGCACTGGGACCCCTTGGGGGGGGGGGTTGCTGGGTAAGTTTGGCGTGTGTGTGGGGGGTTCCAGCGTGTGAAGGGTGACCTCCTCTGTGTTGATCTCACCAGCTCTGAGCGAGCGCTCCTGCCTGCCAAACAACTGTCTCCGCGGTCTCGCTGATTCTCCTCCGTTCTCTCCGTAACCCTCAAACTCTTTCTCCATCTCAAGCTCTCTCTCTCTCACTCAAAATTATACCTCCTTTGGCTCTTTTTTTGTCTCGTCTGTTTCTCCTCCTCGTCTCGACTGTTTCTCCTCCTCTCTCCTGTCTCACTCTCTTCCTCTCTGTCTCACTCTCTTCCTCTCATCCCTCCGAATCGTATGTTCACCCTGTCCCGCCTACAGCCCCAGTCAGTCACTTGTCAACACTTTGAGCTCCAGGTGAGAACACACAGTCCCCGCCCCCTCTCCAGACCCCGCCCCTCATCCTCTGCTCAGTCTGTGGATACAGCCTCAGGCCAAATCTTCCATTAGTGTCACACTGCTTCGGCGTTAGCCCTATTAGTGCGCGTCTCCTGCTCATTACTGCATTAGTGCCTGCGTGAGTGGGTCATGTTTGCTTTAGCCTTTCCTCTCCCTATGGCTGTGTGTGTATTGATGATCCTTCACGTCAATAACAAGTGAGTGGGAAACAGGCTGTCGATAGAGTGTGTTAGGTGAGGTTTCCCATGATCACATGATCTCGGCAAAGCACTTGACGTCCAGTCGATGCCAGCGTTCCTCCCTGCTGCCCTGGCGGCTACACGCGTGTGCGGTGCCGCTTCACGTGCCTCGGTCGGGGTGCGCCGGCCCGTGGTGGACCCGGGCCGGGGGGGGTCATCGCTGGACCGTGTGAAAGCCCAGGCCGCCGTGCTGCAGCAAAGAGCATCATTCTTTCATCTCTCTGCCAAACTCCGTTACAACAGCCGTCAAACCGCCTGCCTGCGATTGGTCGGCCGCGGACGGTCTGCTGGGAGGAATTACTGTGATAGGCTGTCTGATACGGTAAACAAGTGCAATGCTCCAGAGAGCCGGGGCTTGTGCATGCTCCGTACCTCCCTCACTCACCCTCCTGTACCTCCTGTACCTCCCTCACCCTCCCTCATGCTCCCTACCTCCCTCACTCACCTCCCTCACTCTTCCTCACCCTCCTGTACCTCCCTCACCCTCCTGTACCTCCCTCACCCTCCCTCATGCTCCGTACCTCCCTCACCCTCCCTCATGCTCCGTACCTCCCTCACTCACCTCCCTCACTCTTCCTCACCCTCCTGTACCTCCCTCACCCTCCTGTACCTCCCTCACCCTCCCTCATGCTCCGTACCTCCCTCACTCACCTCCCTCACTCTTCCTCACCCTCCTGTACATCCCTCACCCTCCTGTACCTCCCTCACCCTCCCTCATGCTCCGTACCTCCCTCACCCTCCCTCATGCTCCGTACCTCCCTCACCCTCGCTCACCCTCCTGTACCTCCCTCACCCTCGCTCACCCTCCTGTACCTCCCTCACCCTCGCTCACCCTCCTGTACCTCCCTCACCCTCCCTCATGCTCCGTACCTCCCTCACCCTCCCTCATGCTCCGTACCTCCCTCACCCTCGCTCACCCTCCTGTACCTCCCTCACCCTCGCTCACCCTCCTGTACCTCCCTCACCCTCCCTCATGCTCCGTACCTCCCTCACCCTCCCTCACCCTCCCTCATCCCCCTCCTCACCTCCCTCACCCTCGCTCACCCTCCTGTACCTCCCTCACCCTCGCTCACCCTCCTGTACCTCCCTCACCCTCGCTCACCCTCCTGTACCTCCCTCACCCTCCCTCACCCTCCTGTACCTCCCTCACCCTCCCTCATGCTCCTGTACCTCCCTCACCCTCCCTCACCCTCCTGTACCTCCCTCACCCTCCCTCACCCTCCTGTACCTCCCTCACCCTCGCTCACCCTCCTGTACCTCCCTCACCCTCCCTCATGCTCCGTACCTCCCTCACCCTCCCTCACCCTCCTGTACCTCCCTCACCCTCGCTCACCCTCCTGTACCTCCCTCACCCTCGCTCACCCTCCTGTACCTCCCTCACCCTCGCTCACCCTCCTGTACCTCCCTCACCCTCGCTCACCCTCCTGTACCTCCCTCACCCCTCCCTCACCCTCCTGTACCTCCCTCACCCCCCTCGCTCACCCTCCTGTACCTCCCTCACCCTCGCTCACCCTCCTGTACCTCCCTCACCCTCGCTCACCCTCCTGTACCTCCCTCACCCTCCCTCATCTCTCTTTTCCTGTCTTTCTCTCCTGTCTGTTTTTTTCTTGCTGTTTAAACGGACTTCAGATCCGGGTGCATTAGTGTCATACACACTACTGTGGTACATATGTGTTCCCAGATTATTGCTTACAGAGTTTAAAAACAATGAAACAATAAATGATAACATATAAATCAGCCCAGGAGACACGACGTTCGCATTGTCTAATGGCCCTGCCGTTTGTGTTCAGACATGAAGCAGCATGAAATGTGGAATGTGAAAAGTGTAGGAGTTTGTGTGTGTCTGTGTGTGTGCGTGTGGTTTGAAACAGTTGTTAATAAGAGAGTTGTTCAGTGAGGTGTTCTGTTTGTTTGAGAGTGTGATAAGAGAGAAGAAGTGATAGTTATGTTGGATTTCTGCTAAGATGAGAACAGTGAGAACGATTGTGTGTGTGTGTGTGTGTGTTTATGTCTATGTGGAGTCATGATACTGTTCTCTGCACCACTGCTGCTGAAGGCAAAGTGAATGACCTCTTTATCAGGCAAACCTGCCTGGAATCTATTAACCACAGTACCCACAACCCCCTGCTACACTGCATCTCAATCAGACTGTCTATCTCTTTCTTTCTTTCTCTTTTTCTGTTCCTCTCTCCACCACTCCTCCTATTTCTCTGTCTTCCCCTTCACTGTCTACTTGAAGTTACATCATTCAAAATTAGCAAAAGCTCATTGGCACCAGGGTTAAAAAATAAAATGGAGAATTAAAAAGAAAAACCACACCAACAAAGGCACCCCGATGGACTCAAGGTGACAGTAATGACAGCGACACTGGACTGAATTAGCATCGGACACATCGCTGCTGCGTTCAGATGCATTTCGGTGCTGCCTTCTTAACAGTGCTCAGTCACACGGTAACAGTCCAGTATTAATTTGACAAATACATGTCATGTGTTATCCAATCAGCGGCGGTGTGTGTTTTGACAGTGTCAGTGCTGTCATACACTGTGCCTCAGGCAGTGGCATGCTGGAACCAACCTAGCTATTTTCTCTCTCCGTCTCTCTCTCTCTCTCTCTCTTCATTTCTTCCTATTCTACCATACACCCATCATCTCCAACTCCATCATATTTCCAATGCTTATATCCATTTTTGGACTACATTCTATTCTATTTTATTCCATTCTATTCCATTCTGTTCTATTCTATTGTATTCTGTTCTGTGGCATCCTCACCGCGCGACCCAACAGCACATTGTAAGTGTCTCTGACCCTGGATCAAGTGCTACTCCTAACGTGCACGCGAATTTATACGGAACAATAGCAGCGATCCCGTCGCATCTATAAAGAATCAGACGGATCCGTACCCATTAAAAGCTTAAGACATCCGCAGCTGTCTGGCCCGCTATCAAAGACAAGCCGAGGCACCCGGGCCAAAACAATAAGCAGCGACACGCGACGTTTGAAGCCCCTCTAGAGTCTGTAATCACAGCTTGCCTGCCGCTTTCTAAATTACAGGGCTGGGGAATCGCAACGGCGAGTCCCCAAGCTTGGGAACCGCGGCGCCTGTAACGGAAACGCGTTGAAAGCTCGTGTTTTTGGGTGTGATGTGCGTGGCGATAAACAAGACGGCCGCAAATCTGACACGGTAATAAGAACAGTAATAACAGCTCGCGGCAACGTTGAGCTGCGCGTGTGTGTTTTGCTCTGCTGAAAGGAGCAGGGTAATTAAATCCAGGAGCTCACGCAGTCGACGCGATACCGCAAACAGGACACCGGGGTTACTGGAAACATGGATCTGAGGAAATATTGTGCTAATTGCTACCTGACTGACGAACATTTGATTAGAGGGACAAGCTCGCACGTCAGTGTCGATGCATCGCTAGCCAGAAGAGACTGCACGCTTCAGAATTGCTTTGAAGGAGCGCTTCCACCACGCCAGCTCCAACTTTTGCAGATGAAGAGACAGAACAGCGAGTTCATGCTAAGAGTAAGCTTAGGCCTAATGTGACCATGCTGTGAAGTCACACACTGGATTCAGCAGACCAGTGTCATTTACCAGTTCTGCAGGCTGGAGTCAAACTCTCTAGACTCTCTCCAGAGTATTAGGGAAATACTTTCTAATATATTACTCATTACTTCCAGCTAAAAG